>OZ012691.1:19293998-19343894 GCA_963942565.1 Maea johnstoni
CGATTGAAATTAATAAATTTTACAGAATTTAAATCTACACTGTTACATTTGTAACAAATGCCAAATAAGAACTGATGAACTGGTAAGATAAAATGATACTAGTATGACATGATTTTTCAAAGATAAAGAATGTATTCAATGTATTTTAATGATATGAACTGTGACAATTTTTTCAACTGTCCCAGTCCAGAAAACAAAGTATATACGGGCGCCCCCTTTTGAGAGAATGCTCAATCAAACTGATAATGAGCAAGCATTCTCTGCTCAAATTAGTTCGTCTTTTTTGCGACAGATGGCACTGTCAGCGGCGGCGGCTACGGTAAAGAGACGTTAATATAAAGATACGCTATGATGCAAAACTCCCCAATTCGCTATACTTGGGACACGCGTGAATTTCGTGTTCTACAGAATATATATATATATATATATATATATATATATATATATATATATATATATATATATATATATATATATATATATATATATATATATATATCCTTCCCATTGTCCAGATACGTGTAGCCTGTCAAATTGATTTGTGACTTGTTGTTTTTGTATGGAAACGATATCAATACCATAATCATCTGGCCAGAGTAAGATGGTAATCAGTTCACTGTGAGTTAGGGGGTCAGTATGGTTATCTACCACTACACGCAGACAAAAACTATTTCAATTTACCCCCATATGTATCGGAAACGTCGAGTGGTCAGAAATACAACTGCTGTCCCACTCCTATATGCTCTCAAGCTATATGAATAACTCTTTTGAACTGCCCTCTTGAGAGAGTGGTCAGAACTGCATTCTCCGTCCAACTGTCTCGAACGTCCACTTTCATGCATTACAGTATGATGTAAGATTACAGGTATTAGTAGGCCCGTAGTCTTAAGCTTACCTCACGTTAACTGCCCCTTCTATGCGTCCGGTCCACTCTGTCCGCTGGTCGCTGTTATTGTGCGGCCGCCGGATCGACCTTCAGCAGGTTACCCAACGCTTAATCCACAGTCCGATCTCGACTAACACTTTCATACCCGGAGAAAATATCCAAGGTCTGGCAAATATGCAAATATTTTGCTAATTAAGTAATACTTAGAAAAATATATGACTGAAAGTTGCTGTTCGTATTGGGTCAAGTCATCCCTTTTTGAATTATTTTCAAATAATAGTCTGTCAGATGAGTTCTGTTCAACTTTGTCGCAACACGTTGGCAATGCGTATGCAAATTGGTTAACCATTTCGTGCTCGGATTGGCCAATCTACAGGCACCGCCTGGAAGGAAGGAAGGGAGGGGTGGTTCGTGCGTCAATTTCAACAGCTTAAGTCATATCGCGAAGAGATAGAAACGAACACTTATGGTCAATAAACAATACATTCCCCTCTATTCACGAAAAGTTTCCATGGGGTCTTCCAGTTGCAGGAGGACCATGTTTCCTAAAGATGTTTACATCAGAAAGACGTCATTGTTATAGCCAGGTTGGTGTAGGGTTGATGTAGGATTGAAAAGGTTATGGTGGGCCATCATGGACAAACTGATATGCCTACTAGAAACGTGGTATTTGAAGTTTTAAAAAACTGCCTATCCTAAAACTAAAAAGGCCTTACAATCATGTATCATTAAGAGTGAATATGAATGTAGGTATGTATGCATGTCTGTCGGATAAAGGCTGTCCCCATTGCACAGTGGCCTTTATAGAAGTACTTCGTGCCCGTAGAGTGTGTTGTTCAAGGTGTCACGCTGTACCTGACATTCCAGGAATATATCCCTTCCCCTCTATAAAACTAGAACAATGGTCAAAAATTAAGAACATGATTGGTAAACTGGAGTAAGCCGGTTTCCTGTCTGTAACCTTCACAGTTCGCTGTCTAGATTAGTGTTGGTCTGCACGTACCTATTGCCTTCTTATCGGCAGGATCCAGCTGGCTGCTTGGTTGACTCATCTAAATACAGTACAGACATTTGATTCGCGAACCATTCGACCAGACGTCTGCCAGTGTCTGGATGTACAGACACCCATAGCTAACATGTAAACAAGATACGCCAAACACATCAATGACCCACGTAGCTAGCAAATCAAAGTACGTTCAGTTGTGAGCTCATCCATGTATTCTTGCCCAAGAAACTGGGCGGCGATCGTGCGTGCACGCATTTAGTGCAGGATTTAATGATGGCACTGTAGCTATCAGTCATGCAATGATCAACGCTCCATGCAGGCTAGATTCAAGGCTGGCATATGTAAGTGTCTGTTTTAAAGTTCATCTGTTTCTAGGCACCAAATAATTCAGGTGGTGGTCAGCGTAGTCATGTTAGTTTGCCTTTATCTCACCAGGTGGATAGAGGACTATCTTCGATTATAGCATCACTGGAAATGGGAGAACCATATGGTGCCATCTATGGACGATTGCAAATAACAGCATGGGCAATGTTAACCCTATGAGGCTACTTTTATCCAAAGCAAAGGGACGCAACATTTTGAAAACCATTTAAACCTTGTCCTGTTGGTATTCATTGTAAAGCTCAGTTGCCGAGTAGTTTCAGATGCATACCATGTGTCAGGGTTTTAATAATTTGTCAGGGTTGTTGTATCATTTTAATGGCCATAATAGCCACCAGCAACATAATGGTTAAAATTCCAGGCTCAAAGAGGCTAGACTACATTCCAAATCACTTGAGTAAAATCTACATTAACACTTAATATATCCAGCTATCGGTCATGTTCGGTTACAATTTAAGATACGGCAAGGTTATGGATGATGGACTCGCCTAAGCTTTGTTCGAAGTCCGATCTATTCTCTCCATGACTTGAGCATATATTTATTCCCGAAGGATTCGATTATAATGGTTACATTGATAAAAACGAATAAATCGATTTAAACACGAATACAGATGTTCTCAAAAGGGCTATGGACGATTCACAGACTACCTTTATACACTTTATACACTCGATACAAACTTTTACATGGGGGAGAGTGGGTTGTCGAAAATGCTCTACTCTTTAAAATGATTATGGTTGATAATGACATGTGTATTCATCTATAGTCCTTTGTGTGTATAGGTTTAGTTGGGATGAGAATATGAGAAAATTCATGATGATTTCGTACTCTATACGTGTAATGTCGCTGAAGTGCAGGTACGTCTTTACTGTTGAAAATAGAATGGTATGGTCTAGTGTCTGTTTTTACATTATATCGACCTTCATAAGACTTTTTTCCTATTTATGCCCATAGGGCATGTTTTTTTTTAACTTGGAAGTGTCTCACAGCAAGACAAGAGATCTAGAACAAAACGTGAGCAAAGGAGGTACAAACAAAATACGGCTGTTACTTATCTAAACACCCGTATAAGATATCATACAGAATATCACTGCATTATTAAACAGGATTAACCATCATAAGACTGATTTTACCAGATATTTTGATTGTATAAAATTCCCTGATTTTACGCAAGGTGTAGGTTTAAATGAGCCCTGGCGACATTACGGCGCTAAGGTTCAGACTACTGTATATATATGACCTAAATCTATCCAAGTAATATGCCGTTTGACACGCTGTTTATGCCTGGACCCAGTTTTTCACCTTTATTCCAGTTTTCTCATATAGCTAATTTATATCTTTCAATTCATATTTTGAACTACACTCATCTACGATGGTGCAGGTGTGAACGGCAGAAAAAAATCCGCTGTTTTTTCTGGACAGAAAAAAATTATTTTATTTCCAAATAATTTCCATTTTCCAAAATTCCAAAAACAGCAGAAACAATTCAATTTTTCCACTGTTTTTGGAAAAGTGGCAGAATTCTTTTTATACATTATTTCTCCCATGTTTGTACAAGCTGGTTATCTGTACCCCTTTACCACTTCCAAGGGGCACTTATTATTTGAATGTAATGGCGAAATTGTACACGGGTAATGATGACCTCATTCATGAGCATGTGCTCTTCAGCTCCTTGGTTCTTTATTAGCTGTGAGGAACTGGTAGAAGTTTCAGCACAATCGGGAAGATGCCTGTAGTATCTTTAGTTCCAGAGGAGAATGAAACTAGTAAGCATATCTACAGACTACCTTTGAGCCAGAGATAAATTGTAAATGGTGGAGTCTGACAGAATACCAGGGGAATATGCGTTGACATCTGAGAGCTGGTGATCTTTGCCTCCTGATTCCCTCCTTGCTCCGAATCCTCTCCTCACAGCCGCGAAGTGACATGTGGCCGAGTCAGATGTGCCTTAGATGGATATCTTAATTCAAGGATGTGCAGTGCATAAAGGGAGCACTTATGCATACAATGGCCGGTCCCTAATAGTGTTTTGGAAAACAGCAGAAACAAATCTACTGTTTTAAGAAAACGGCGGAATTTAAAGAAATCTAATTCTGTCGTTTTCCAGAAAAAAACAGCAACTTATTTTCCTGCCGGTTATACCTGCACCATCGTATTCGTCAATAGCAGCAATATTTGAAAAGTAACAGAAGAGGAATTATTTAAGGCTGTGATGCTGGTGACACACTCAAAATAAGACAACTCCTAGTTTAGCACTCCTGTACCCTTTCTAACAATAGTTATATATTCCCTGAGGTCTTGGTGTTTCAAATAAAAGTTTTCTTTAACTTAGCAGCTTGAGCTGACCTCAATATAATTACAATTTCTATTTTACAGTGTTTTACCTCAAATGAGGTTTTCTTGATCAATAAAGGTACATTTGATTGTTAAATACCATACATGTCTGCCAAATATACTAGGCTAGGGCAACTGGAAGGCAAATTTGGAGTTCCTGCAAGATAATACATTTTCCAGTTGCCCTAGCCTAGTATATAAAGCAGCCATGTATGGTATTTATAAATCATATGTACCTGGGAGTTGTCTTATTTTGAGTGTGTCACCATCATCACAGCCTTATGCCAACAGGAACACCAACATTAAGACATTTTTCAAAATAACATATGGTAATTAACATATATCAACAAGTGTGCTACCTTGTGGGCGCTCCAGACGTGATAGTGTTAAAATGCATCCATTCATATTTAAAAAAACACTATCCATTGAATCAGGGCAATCTAGATGATGACTATCTGAGAATAAAGGACTAGATAAAGTACAGACCTACTAACCTCCGGTCATCTGGACAAGATTAACGAAGCGTCAAATAAAGACGTGCCAATGCCTAGAAACAAACGATGGTAGCTGTATCGTATACTTTGAACCACATATACCTTAATAGATATTTTTAAAACAAGCACACACCTTCGCCGTATATGTACAGAAATACTGCGAATATATTTTAAATTTAAGGCACAACTACCCCCATTCTTTAGTTGCAAGGGATCAAAGTTACCCTTATTTCAGGTATTAATGCAAGAAGACAAAAGGCTGTTTTCACCTGTCAACAGGCACTTAATTGTTAGGATGATGATATTTGGTGTACATAATTGGCAATTGTTAAAGGTGGGTGCCCTGGGGTTGACCCCAATATGCTTGAAAAAGAAAAGATATCTGCATTCACTAATCGTAATAACAAAACATTTATATTGAATAGGAAATGTTCATTTACATGTCTATGAACACATTCGACTACAATTCTATTCCAATTGTCCTATCCAGGCGAGGTGTGAAAAAGTGCCACCTGTGTGGGTTAGTCAGCGGGTACGCTGGTTTCGTCCACCATTTATTATTGGCAAGTCTCGATTTAGCCCCGAAACGAGAGAAAACCCGAAGTGGACTAAGCCTTAAAGGTGTTACAATAATGACTGCTGGCCGTCTCTCACCATTGCTGGGTTTCGAATCCTATTTGGGTCATGTGAGAAGTTACCAATAACATTATCAGTTATGCCGTGTTAGAAAGTGTGGTCCGGTCTGATATCGAACCGAAGGAACCCATATCCCACGAGCGAGGCGCCGCCGAGAGTGATACGGATTACTGAGGGTGGATAGCAGGTTGTAAGAGGGTGTAACGAATTTCCACCTGCTCTTCCAAGGTTAGTAAGAAATCGTATACATCACATTGCTGGCTAACATATGATATCGATTATGGCGTGTGATATCAAATGCAGACGTTCGATATTAAATCTGCGTAGTGTGAACTGCCGCATATCAGACACCTATTAATTGACCAATCAGCATCGAGCATTACAGCAGAGCAGGTGATAACGGGTCAGGCGATGGTTTTCCCCGGGAACTTTGGTTTCTTTCATAATATGAGAACTGGCGAGTCCCGAATCAGCCTCTACACGGCAGAAAAGGTGACAACTTAAATTCCAAATTTCTAAATTGGAAGGTCTGTGGGGATTTTCCAAATTCCATACCTTTCAATTGGAAGCCGTGTCTGTGCGTTGCCCTGCGTGGCTGCAGCCTGACCTTTGACCCCGGGAGCAGGATCTAATGAGGCGACGTATAACTCAGGCGTACGTACGTGATGCTAATGGCCTTACCGCTCCCAGCGGTATGAATTAATGATTACAGGTAAAACTTTCATCTGTTCGCGGCTCTCGCGAAAGGTGAGGATTTCTATCAGAGATTATGACTCATCCTATCGCGCTAATCTTAGCAACTGGTCAGAATTAAACGAGATTTTCGTTGCTTATAATCGTCTCTAGATGCTAACGTACATACATACACAGACACATATACATTCAATCGAACATACATACATAATGCACGCACACACGCACCCATACATATGAATATATATATATATGAATATGAATATATATATATATATATATATATATATATATATATATATATATATATATATACTTATATATATACTTATATATATATATATATATATATATATATATATATATATATATATATATATATATATATATATATATATATATATATATATGTATATATACATACATATATATACGTGCATTCGTACATACATACATACATACATGCATGCATAAATGTGTGATACTGCCCCTTTCCATTTAGGAGTATGGAGGAGAGCACTCCACTAACATCCTCCTCTGACGATGGAGGCAGCCAACCACGTCCACTATAAAGTATAGCCAAGCACCTCCCATAATCTACCGTGTTGGAGAAAGCCACACTCACCCCGTCCAACAGCACACCTACACTGGTACTGGTAAACAGTAAAGAGACACTGAACTAATTCTCCCTCTCCCTAGGTTTCGAGGCTGCCGTATATCGTCTTCAGGTTTTCTGTTGCACCACGTGGTCAAGGTGGCCAGCCGCCTGAGTGGCTAAATATATTAGTTCACATTTATCTCACTAGGTGAATGGAGCAATCAGTTTGTGTCTGGAAATCTCTTGGCATCAATCATTGCTGGTACAGTACTACACCGCACTGCTTGGTCAACACAGAAGGGAATGTCAACTCTTTATGGACAAGAAGCCTTGTCTACCATTCTCCCACCTTTTCCATGCATCGTGCCAGCTGCGTGCTGAAAATAACCGTTTTGGAGAACCTCCAGAGATTGTCGTCTGGTTCTATATACTTTTTGATTTTAGCTTTGGAATCGAGAATGATTTTACGTAACATTTGAAGGAGGATTGTTGGTAATGTTCTGATTAATATTTCTCCATCAAATATGTTCCTAACTATGTTCTGGCTACAAGATTCCATCAGAATTGTAAAGCATCTTTTGGACGTTTTGAGCGGAATTATTGGGTTAAGTCAGGCGAAGATAATACATATCTCTGATAGGCTGACTCATCCGTGTCTCCCGCAGCACGCCTATTGTCTTGACAGGTGAGGAGCGCAGGTGTTGCTCACAGCTCACCTGGGACCATTCCCCGCGTACAGTCTTGGCAACCAGGTGAGGTACACGTGGGAGATACCTACTCAACCCACGGAATCATTCCATCTTACCTTATCTCAAGACCCTTAATTAAATACGCTCTCCCCAACTCATAGCGGTTATCATATCTCTAGTTTACAATTAGTATGCGATGAAAGGTCTCTCTTGAAGCACAGAAACATGTGAAACGTCTGTTCTTGGAGTTTCTTCTTAAACCCCTAGGTAACAATATTGGCCCCTCGTGATATAAGATGAAAGTGGGGATGCTGAAGTTAATTGCGTGTTCCACTGATCACTGTGCGGATCCTCCTCTCATTTGACCGCCGAGTCCGCTGGATTGTTCCTGAAGGCAAGGGTCCTCCTCTGATTGCTGATTGCGAAAGGAGGAGAAATCATGGGCGATAAGGAGAGAGAAGATTACCTGGAAATTATCAGTAAATTACACACAGTCATTTGGCACAAGGAACAGAAGGTTGGTATTTGATGCCCACTGAAAGGTTTCGTGTTAGTCTTCAGTAAGATGTACGGAGCGTTCCGTTATGGGTTGCATGTATGTTCCCGGCAAATGTAGGAGGAAAGCCTTTCACAAAAATGTTTATTCGTGAATAAGATGCTACATATGCCGTCGCATCTTTTTTAATTTGCCCTCCAGCAGAGAACATGGTATATAGGTCTCTGCCCTTTGGCAATGACTTGTAAATAGTCGTCGGAGATGTACTGCAAATGGATGTTTCTCGTAATATGAATAGCATTCGTATATATATATATATATATATATATATATACATATTTATATATATATATATATATATATATATATATATATATATATATATATATATATATATATATATATATATATATATATATATATATATATATATATAGAGAGAGAGAGAGAGAGAGAGAGAGAGAGAGAGAGAGAGAGAGAGCGATATGTATGTATGTATATATATATATATATATGTGTGTGTATGTGTGTATGTGTGTATGTATGTACGTATGTGTGTGTTTATTTGTTCAAATCGATAATTCTTTTAATTTTGTTTCGTAACTTCCTGTCATGTTTACTATTCATACGTCTATATTATGAATTAATATAAGATTGTTGTAGCAAATGTTAGTCATTAAACATACCAACATACATAGGAGTAGACCTATTCAAATGGTGTTCTTATTTTCCTTTTTGCAATGAAATCGACGTGGCTTTCTTCGTGTACACTATAAGATAATACACAACAATACAATATAAGTTATGTTCTGCAGTTACATTCAGTTAGTCATCCAGATATTTTAGAAGCTTTATGCGATCTTGGATGAAGAAAAGAATGGATATGGAGCGAGAGACCAATTACTATATGCCCTATATAGTTAAGGGCTGGACTCATGCCAGGAGTACCAGATAAGCCATCAGCGCGAGGTCACGTGGGAACAAGGACCAATCAGGGCTCTCGTATCGATCACATTACTGAGAAACCTTATCTCCATCACCAGCTGAGGGTGCCCAGAGCACCGATTTTAGCATATTAGAGGCTATTAGTTGACACTGGTTGAGGCTAGCATGTTCAGGTTGACCTGCTGGTTTCGAATCCACTTGTGTTTGGTCATCTAAGATGCGATGAAATAGATATTGGCTTTCTGCAGTTACACTCTATTAGCCATCTGCAATATTTTGCCTTTATCTTTTCTTCCGCATATTGTTTAACTATCTTTTTGCAATAGCATAGCAGTGATCATTCACTACGTCGACCAAATACTAGATCTAGTAATCTAGAACGCACTGGTTGAGAGGTTGTCGTCAACATCTAGGCTATGAGTTGTGCCGAGGATGTTGAGCAAGATCTGCTTGTTGCTTATCTTTTCTTGACGATCTTCTAAATCAGCTGAATTTTCTTGAGATCCTCTCATTTCTACGGAAGCTTTCTGGGACAACTGAATTTTTTTTTAAATTTCTTTCCTTAGAAATCCGAAAATCACACAAAAAAATGTTAACGAGTATCTTGCAGTAACGATGTTTTTTGAGATTTTCGGATTTCTAAGGAAAAAAAATATAAAAACTATTTTTTCAGTGTTCCTAATAGGTTTCCGTACATTTCATCTCTTGACCTTCAATTTTTTTCCTATTTCCTGCAGATCCAGAATCTTGAGAAGCAGCTGACGACATCAAACAAGCAATCTGCAGAGAGCATAAAGCGGCTGCAGAACCTGGAGTGCAACTTAAAGACTCTCAAGCAGATCCACAGATCCGAACTCTCCATACAGGTCAACTCCACCATAGTCAGCGACAACTCTCTCCGCAAACTCATTAGTCCGTGAGCTGACGTTCGAAACCCTCCCCCCCCCTGGGGAATTTCGGAGACCTATATTTCCAAAAACCTTATACCCTCAGCTGTTCAGATCAGCTTGTCTGCACTTATATTGCGGGTGCGTTTGCCCTGGAGGGCCATTTAAAGGTCGGTACCTCCCTCATTTTAGGGGTGGGGGTGACATTTTCTAAGTGGGGGTGGTATGGACACTTGCAATTATCTGGGATACTCCAAATTTGTTGTGCTGGTCAAGTGATCAACAGGTACAATTACCAAATACCTTTCAGAAGCACCGTATTACTATCCATGGAAAAAAAATCAAAAACGTCTCAAAAAATGCCATTTTTTTGCAGTTTTTTTGAAAATTTTCACAAACTTTAAGTTTTTAGTAGTCAAATGAGTACAAAACCACCCCATATTATATATCTAAATTACAAGCAACCTCTTATCTGCATAATAAAACAAAGATGAGCTCCATTGGTTGTTCGAGCATGATTTTACAGGACTTTCTTTTCCCCTACCCCTATGTTGAAAAAATAATCGAAAAATAGCATAAAATACTAAAAAATATTTTTAAAAATCCAAGATGTTCCTTTAACACATGTTTGCTACTGGAAATAGTTTGAACATGACAAAGACTGATTGGGCTGAAAAAAATGGATTGCCCAGTTGCCCGGGACAACCAAATTTTACCAAAATATGCTAAAAATCCAGTTTTAGGCTAGAAATCAGAGTTTGAATAACAATATGACTACTGAAAAGGTGTTTAAAGCTATTATGTGAGACTGTAGGTGTTCTATAGTCAGAAATAGTCCTAGCTGGATACTTATCAATTGTTTTATTTCCGTTCAACCCTATTTAGAAGGTAATCTAGAAGGCCAAAGGTCTCAAAATGTAGTTATACTACAATAATTGTAGTAAGTCAATGCCGGTGTGTGGTTTTAACATGGTCAGAAGATCAGGATAGACTGCTGTTGGGCCTTAACCTACTGGGGCTTATCAACCTGGTAGCCCAGTTGCCTGGGACTATTGAATTTTACCAAAATCTGCTTTAAATCTAAATTATAGTGTCAGAACTCAAGTAATTTTGAGAAAGTGACCCTATGTGCAATATCAGACCTCTTTTGTGACATGATGCTGTTTTCCTGTTGTTTGCATTTTTCTTGTTTAATGATTTTGTCCACTGGACATATGTGGGGGAGCCCCATCCATTATCAGAAGGAAAGCATAGGACATTTTTGTGCCCCATAGGACAGTTTTGTGCCATAAATCGTAACTGTAACTCACAAAGACCAACACACCTTGTTGACAGGGAACATTCAAACCATAATACCTGATTATCAAACACACCCAAAAGTTCCTCCAATATGCCTGAATGGGCACAAAAATGGACACCTGTATCCCCAGCTCCCCCTCCTATACTAGCTATTTGGGGTGAACAAACAGCCTTTAGGTTGGCATGAAGCATTCACACTACATTGTCTGAATATCAAGCTTTATCAGAAGTTGTCCTCAACACATATCCTATCCCTTCTCTGTTTTCCTCAACCCTGAGAGGTGTGATACCTACATATCTATTCCAATCTACTACCAACAGCCCTAAAAGCTGCGTACATGTACCTCAAGAGTCATTCAAACCATTATCCATATCCCTAATCAGCTGGGTACCTTTATCTCTTCTGAGCCATTGAGTTGAACCCTTAAAAGTAAGTGTCATTAGCTCATCCCTGCTATACCTGATAGTATGGTTTTCAGGTAACAAGCCTATTAAGCTTGAGGGTATAAGGTAGGATGGTATACAACTACAAAGCCTATTGTTGTATAGGGTAGTAGCAAGGATAAGATGTCATAAATGAACTACTTTAGCTATGAGATATAGTTACCTAGCTATTAAAGTTATGATATGAGATATAATTACTTATCCTGTAAGGCTTGAGGGTAATAGCTGGTATGGGAATCAAGTATGTAATACATGAAGATGTAGGGTAATAGATTGATGAGGTAAATCTGCTTATCTGTTATCCTGGGTGGGGGGGGGGGATTATTGCTGGTAAGGGAAACAGGTATATTACATTTTAGGGTTAGGGCAATAGCCAGAATTGGACATAGATACCCAGCCAACTAAGGTTAACTAATAGTTCTATCTGGTATAAGGTGGGATAGAGGTACCCAAGCTCTTGAGGCTGAGAGCAGTTAGCAGTTATAGCTGGTATGAGATACTCATATATAACCTTAGTAAAGGATTTGGGATAATAGCAGGGAGGGGATATAGATGTAAGAGGTACAGGCTCCTGATTAACTTATTAGGATTTAGGGTAATTGCCGAGTAGAAATGGGTAAGGATACAGATACCCAATCCATGGTGCCCAGTCTACCAAGGTCTTGGGCAGTAGTTAGGATGAGATACAGGATCAAACATGATAGGTATCAGGGTAAGAGTTTAGGGTAGTAGGATAAGACAGGTAGCCAGCCTATAGGGTAATAGGATATACTGATATAGTGACTCATGGAAATAGCCCAGATAAGATGCAGGTACCCAGTCTACAGATATTTAGAGGCAATGGTTGGAATGGCATAGTATTACCAAGCCTATAAAGGATCAGGGTAATGGATGGCATGGAATACTGGTATGAATCATACATATTAGGAATATGGATGATATGTGTTCCAATAAGAAACAGGTAGCCAAGCTATAGGAGCTCAGGATTATAGATTCATAGCTATGATGAGTGTTTACTAGGGCTGAGAGTGGTGGCATGGAAGAGATACAAGTACCCACCCTGTACAGGGTAATAGCTAAGATGAGGTATTGCTTCTCACCTGGTAGGAATCTGGTCAATTGCTGGTATGATACAGGTACCAAGCTGGACATGGATCAGGGTAATAAGTTGAATAAGATATATGTACTCAGCTGATACGAGATGAGGGAAGGAATTGGGATTGGATACAGGTACCCAATCGCTTAGTGTTGATATACACAGAGGGGAAGGGATAAGATATAGGTATCCATCTTTGTGCCTTTTGAGTAGTTGGGGAATCTATTGAGAGTGGTTTATAATCAGACATTGTGTTTTAAATCTTTCTGCCAACTAACTACTAGCTGTTTGTTTACCACAAATAGCTAGTATGAGGGGGGGTTGATAGAGATGTCCATCGTTGTGCCCATTCAGGCATATTGGAGGAAATATTGTGTGTGTTTGATAATCAGGTACTATGGTGTAAATTGTCCCTGTCAATAATGTTTCAATAACCCTAAATGTATATATATATATATATATATATATATATATATATATATATATATATATATATATATATATATATATATACATATACATATATATATATATATATATATATATGTATATGTATATATATAAATATACATCATACTTGATTCTCATACCAGCTATTACCCTCAAGCCTTACAGGGTAGGTAACTATATCTCATACCATAACACTAATAGCTAGGTAACTGTATCTCATTGCTAAATCTAATCCTTGCTACTACCCTATACAACAATAGGCTTTGTAGTTGTACACCATCCTACCTTATAGCCTCAAACTCAAGACTTGGTACCTGAAAAACCCATACCAGCAGGTCTAGCAGGGATGAGGTAATGATAATTACTTTTTAGGATTCCGGTCAATGACTAGGATGAGCTAAAGGTACCAAGCTAATTAGGGATATGGATAATGGTTCGAATGAGGCATATGTAACCAGCTTTTAAGGATTGGTGGTATTAGATAGGATTATATACCGCTATCACACGTCTTAGTAGGGTTAACCCTGGAAAAGAGAGAAGGGATAAGGTATCCATCTTTATGCTTCTTAGGAGGGTTGCGTCGAGTTCAATTTTTGGTACAGCTTGATATTCAGACAATGCAGTTTGAATGCTGCACTCCAACCTAAAGGCTGTTTGTTCACCTCAAATAACTAGAAGGGGGGTAGGGGGGGGGGGGATACAGGTGTCCATTGTTGTCTATTCAGGCATATTAGAGGACTTATTGAGTGTGTTTGACAATCAGGTATTATGGTTGGAATGCTCCCTGTCAACATCTTGTGTTGGTCTTTGTGAGTTACAGTTACGATTTATGGCACAAAACTGTCCTTTGGGGCACAAAAATGTCCTATGCTTTCCTTCTGATAATGGATGGGGCTTCCTCACATATGTCCAGTGGTCAAAATCATTAAACAAGAAGAATGCAAACAACAGGAAAACAGCATCATGTCACAAAAGAGGTCTGATATTGCACATAGGGTCACTTTCTCAAAATTACTTGAGTTCTGACACTATAATTTAGATTTAAAGCAGATTTTGGTAAAATTCAATAGTCCCAGGCAACTGGGCTACCAGGTTGATAAGCCCCAGTAGGTTAAGGCCTAACAGCAGTCTATCCTGATCTTCTGACCATGATAAAACCACACACCGGCATTAACTACATTTTAAGACCTTTGGCCTTCTAGATTACCTTCTAAATAGGGTTGAACGGAAATAAAACAATTGATAAGTATCCAGCTAGGACTATTTCTAACTATAGAACACCTACAGTCTCACATAATAGCTTTAAACACCTTTTCAGTAGTCATATTGTTATTCAAACTCTGATTTCTAGCCTAAAACTGGATTTTTAGCATATTTTGGTAAAATTTGGTTGTCCCGGGCAACTGGGCAATCCATTTTTTTCAGCCCAATCAGTCTTTGTCATGTTCAAACTATTTCCAGTAGCAAACATGTGTTAAAGGAACATCTTGGATTTTTAAAAATATTTTTTAGTATTTTATGCTATTTTTCGGTTATTTTTTCAACATAGGGGTAGGGGAAAAGAAAGTCCTGTAAAATCATGCTCGAACAACCAATGGAGCTCATCTTTGTTTTATTATGCAGATAAGAGGTTGCTTGTAATTTAGATATATAATATGGGGTGGTTTTGTACTCATTTGACTACTAAAATCTTAAAGTTTGTGAAAATTTTCAAAAAAACTGCAAAAAAATGGCATTTTTTGAGACGTTTTTGAATTTTTTTTCCATGGATAGTAATACGGTGCTTCTGAAAGGTATTTGGTAATTGTACCTGTTGATCACTTGACCAGCACAACAAATTTGGAGTATCCCAGATAATTGCAAGTGTCCATACCACCCCCACTTAGAAAATGTCACCCCCACCCCTAAAATGAGGGAGGTACCGACCTTTAAATGGCCCTCCAGGGCAAACGCACCCGCAATATAAGTGCAGACAAGCTGATCTGAACAGCTGAGGGTATAAGGTTTTTGGAAATATAGGTCTCCGAAATTCCCCAGGGGGGGGGAGGGTTTCGAACGTCAGCTCACGGACTACATGGATCGCGTGAAGGCGTACGACAAGGACATAGAAGAAATAAACAGTAGCATCACGGAGGTGGTTGGAGATAAGAATGAGGCGACAACTGTCATTGCTCACATCACAGCCTTACGAAACAATGTCAATGTACTGCTGAATAAGACTAAGTTGCAGGAGGTTGAAATCAGTGGAAGCAAAGAGAAGGTCACAATGGAGCTTAAGGATGCTCTGCAACAACTCAAAGTGGAGGAAGTACACCTTGCAAAGCAGGTATCCGTGAAAGATTTGGTTTTGCGTCATTTTCATAAGTTCCGTAAAGAGATAATCAACATCGAAGAAGAAGTCAACACTCTAGAGCAAGTGTTAGTTGAGGGTGTGAAAACTGGGAGGGGGAACTTCCATTCACATTGGAATACCTATGAAACTAGTGACAAAATGCAAGACCTACACGAGGATAAAGAAATCAACATAAAAACGATTCAAGCAAAAATAACAGGGGTTCTGTGTCAGGCTAAACGATTAATGAAACATCTGCAAGAGAAAGAGGAAAGGTCGTCATATCTGGAGAAGGAGAACTTTACATTGAGAGAGACCATGACAAGCATACAGTCTCAGAACCAGAAGAACTTATCATTGGGAGAAACAATGGAAGGCCTACAGCCTAATAACCACAAACCTGATGAATGGAATGGCGAGTCATCTTGGGAACAGATAGACTGTGAGACATCAGACTCTTCACGTTCAGCTAGTGGCAGGTCCAGGTGCAGTTCTAAGAACAATTGCAAAAGATCCACTGGCCGCCTCTTGCCATGTTTACCAATCAACATTGGGGAAGGTAGCACTCTAAGTGTTGATACTGATGGTAATGCGCTGGCTCCAGGGATGACGGAGACTGTTCGTTCACCTGAAGGCTCTACCATATCATGCCTGGCAAGGGATGGGACCATTATCAGAGCCTCGCGTCTGAAAGGGGACGGCGTCTACATGACGCGAGACCAGATACACAGACTGCGCATGTCTCTCTCCTGCATGGACAGAGGGGTAGCGAGACAATCGTAACTCATCAACACCCCTTTGGTTCTTTGTGAATGCCGCACACGGTGATGCCTTTTTGATGACCCTCCTCGTTTGCTGCATTTAAGACTATATCGTGATAAGCCTACACTTGGTGGGGTCTGTCCTGATAGTAGCCTAGTTCTAGGCCAAGAAATTTATTTCACGTCTTTAATAACCTACCTTATGTTTTTATAACATTCTAAGATGTCTAGACCCATATTTAGTTCTATATTGGCTCACCAGGCGGCCAGTATGGGTTCATTTGATTCTGACTGACCAGTGTGCCCACCCATGGTGCCATCTATCACAAGCCACAGGACTAACACCTAGACATTAAGCAAATGATAGAGATCAGAACAGAGAAATGCATGATCTAATGAAATCATAGACTAAGAGCTAGTCTATCTTGATAGTAGAGTGGTCTAAGTTGTTGCCACTGACTGCTTGTCAGACTTGGTAAATGTAAGCTTCAGTGCTGTGGCTTAAGGCCCTTTCCCACATTTGGTGATTTGCGATCTTATTTTGCGACCGTAGAACCATCACAGCGTATCGCAGAAATTTGCGTTTTTTGAAGCATGCTCAAAATAATTGCTGTAAATCACTGCATGAAAATTAGGCCAATCGTTTTGTTTAATGATTGCTATAAGATTGCAATGAATTCTTCTTGACCAATATAGCACCGCAATGAATTCATTTGCGTCCATTACAGGAAATGCGCACACTCGGTGACACTGCCTACCGTCCTGGAGACTACACTTGTGGAGTCCCCAGGACTGTAACAGGCTATGCATCCTGTCATTCGCTCTCCCCAGAGAACGCTACCCACCTGGCAGGTACTGGCGTGCAGGTCCTTATCTATATGGGTCAAATGCGGCCAGCTAGTAGCAGTGTAGGCGGGAGTGTTGACGCAAGATTAGACAGCCATACAGATTTCCACTTGCAGCAGAAAATTGAGTATAAAAGTGGTTTTTAATGGAAATGACTACAAAAAAGTTGTATATTTAGGTTAGGAAGTATATGATACTTCGGCGTGCAGCTTAATATAGGAGCTTTAGCGTGCTCTTGAGGGTTGAAAGTTGTAACTAGTGATTTTAAAAAGTTCTATGTGACATTTCCTGTCATGTCAAATTTTACATATTTTTTTGCAATGTAATAGCGATAATAAAACTCTTTGCAGAACGCTTCGGTCGCAACATAAGATCGCAGATGTGGAAACGGCCTTTATACATCATACAGACTACCAAATACTTAACTGCGATTCAATATCAAATATATTAAACCATATTCTCTCTAAAAAACTCAGTTAATATTCAACCTTCAAAAGTTACAAGTTAAATAATCAACATCCAAAGATATGGGTACATTAAACAGAGGCTGGATTTTATTATTCAGCCTTTTCTATTGCAAATTGGACTCTGATTCCTGTCCCCCTAGGTGGGAGCTATACCATAAAATATTCAGATCTTACTAATTGTTTATTAACTCATTAGTTACATACTATTGTAAGGGAACCACAGCGTTATAGCTGTATAGTTATATAATCTCAATGCTGTGCAGGACTCTCCTGTCCTGGTAAGTAATCTAACCGTTTACTGAACAGTAAACACCCCAAGTCTAATGAATAAGTAATGGATTCCACACAGCCATTTGGTAATTACTACCTGACTTGACCCTACCAAAGTATGCATGTATGTATGTTTATTGACTATAATCATAGGAAAACAAAAACATATTCATACACAAGTATGAGAATTGAGATCACAAAAGAAAAGATAGGTTTGTTAGACAAAGAACAAGATAAATAGCGAAATTGTACATAGCACTCACAAGGGTAGTATTGAAAGATTTTTGAAAACCATCTAAACCCTATCATGTTGGTATTCATTAGATAGCTCTCACCGAGTACTCTCAGATGCGTACCTGACCAGATAACATAAATAGTATTAGCAGAACACCCAACAGAGATGATCTAGGCTTTTCTCCGTCAACTCTTATTAAGCTAATGTTTGGTCCAGAAGTATGTGTAAGCCGAATGGACTTTCAATTGACCTTGAATTAACCAAATGCAATCACCTTATTACCGTTTCAAGCCTGGCATGGAGGTGACTTTATTTGTTAGCAAAGTAAAGGTAAATGATGAAAGAGATGGGGAAAAATCCCTGCAGTGAACAAAGAAAATGTAATTCCATAATAATTAAGGATAATCAGGGGCTCCTGGTGATTTCAGATATTCAGAAAAAAGGCAAGAAGAATGGATATTGTTGAAAATCAATTGGGAACTAAGGATGTTGAGGTTTGAGATATATCTGTAAACTACTTATAACTGTCATGGGCACCACAGACATAGACTCTGGTCATTTCGTCACCTAGCTATAACATCTCCGTGGAGATAAGACTTGGTTACCGTTACGATGGTACCGGTTTGTTTAAAAAAAATAGTATTTTACCGTTTCATACCATTTACTAACATGAAAAATTTATATGGTAGTTATGCAAAAAAGGACCGATAAAACTATCATTAAAGTACCGTACTGTTTCATTGGTATCAATACCGTACCATACCGTTTCGTTTTATAGATATCCATCGCTGATGAGGATGGAGAGATTGCGACCAGATTGTGTTCCATCTAAACATTTGCTTGAATATATGTCTTCTATACATTTGAATATTTTAATGATTAACCTATAGAATGTACCCACACCTTAATCTAGAACTATCATGTTGTAGATACAGAGACAATCTTAATAATAATAATAATTGGAATTTATATAGCGCCTTTTCCATTCATAAAATGTTCAAAAGCGCTGCACATTGTCATAGTTTGAGTCATAGTCCACAACGCCTCAATGGGCGAGCCTGAAAAGGTGTGTTTTGAGACACTTCTTGAAAGCCTGACACGATGTAGAATCCTTCAGGTGTTGTGGAAGCGCATTCCATAATCTCGGTGCACTAATAGAGAAAGCGCGATCTCCAAATTTGAGTCTAGTCCGAGGCTCATCCAGAAGGCCCTTTGCTTCTGATCGTAGATGGCGGATGGGTTTATAAGGCACGAGCAGCTCCTTGATGAACTTAGGTGCAAGTCCGTTTAGCGCCTTGTATACCAGCAGTAGGACCTTAAATTGGATGCGGAATTTGATTGGTAGCCAGTGAAGCTTGATGAGAACAGGTGTGATATGTTCATACTTCCTGGTTCTTGATACTATCCTTGCTGCACTGTTTTGTAGTCGCTGCAGCTTTGCAATCAAATCCTGTTGTATTCCAATTAGGAGAGCATTGCAGTAATCCAAGCGAGACATAACCAGTGACTGCATCACTGTTTTTGTGGCATCTTCTGTTAACACACGTCTCGCTTTTCCAATATTTCTCAGGTGAAAGCTAGATATTTTGACAACACTTTTGACATGGGGTGCCATGATCACTTGAGAGTCAAACATAGCTCCCAGATTCCGCACAGGCTCAGATGCAACAGACACGTCAGTCCCCGCTACAGAGAGTGACTTAATGTTCAGATCAGTTAGGTGTTTCTTAGAGCCGAATAGAATTATTTCAGTCTTGTCATTGTTGAGTTTCAGCTTGTTCTGAGACATCCAGACACTTATGTCACACAAACATTTCTCAAGATTTAGGATTTCACGTTTGACTATTGCGTTATCACTTGTCTTTTTGAATGATAAGCAGAGCTGGGTGTCATCAGCATAGCCATGATTGTTCAGACCGTAGGATCGGATTAGCTGTGCCAGAGGTATGATGTATATTAGGAACAATAGTGCACCCAACACAGATCCCTGTGGTACAGACCACAGGATTTCCTGATTTTCGGAGAAGTCATCATTCTTTGTCTTAACCATGAGCCCAAAATTCAAGTTTCCTCTCTAGGATCTGATGCCAAAATTATAGTGGGGATAATTGGCCAAAATCTAGTACCGGGCTGTTCATGTTTGACGTTCTTATTAAAATTTGGTCCCCATAGTCATGTGACTTATCAAAATGACCTGTGAATAGAGCACGTTTTGACAGCCAATTGCCTTCATTTAAGAGCTATGTAGGTGTTTTCTTTTAGATTGGCAAGTCAAGGTATTTTTTAAAATGATTTTTAGTATCTCGCATGTATATATATACGAGAATGATTCTCTAGGTTATGCTACCACAAATGAATATATGTGTGGCATTGGAACAGTTAATCATTGTTTTTGAGTGTCTATATTAATCATTACATTCTCTCCAAGAAGCCCACTTCCAGCCCAAGGGTTTACAACGGTACAATGAAGGTGCAGTTACCTTGTAATCAACTTTGTGGACTGTTTTAACTTGTATCTAGAAATCGATTCAATTCATGGTGACAAGGTTTGTGCAAGGAACCTTTAAAGGTGGTGAAAACAAAATAAACAATATACAAATTACAAATGATAGTTGTTTTTTATTCAAGGTCATGTGGGTATTACAATAGCCATTGTACTGCCTTACGTGTGTCAATACACATACATTTCATCCCAGTGTCTAGTATGTGACTGCCTGATACAGAGGGCTGTTAAGATTAAATCATTCACAAATCCTTTTGTAGATAATTTAAATATGGACAAGGGCCAGCCTTTCCACACTCTAATATGAGGGTAACATTCTAGAACCATATCCAATTAATACTCACAGCAGCCAAAAGCAGATTGACAATTTCGATGAAATCTTGCAGGCAAAAGCATAATCAGGAAAATATTTGATGAAGAACTGTTAATAAGAGCATAAGCAACACATCTCCTTCAAATATTTTGCAAAATCATTCTCATTTCTCAAGTTATTGTCAAAAGAAGTTAAGTTCCAGAAGACACTTTCTGGAAAAACTTATAAGCATTAATGGGTTAAGGTACAATGTAACAAAAGGATTCATGCCGCTGACAGAGGCAGGGAACACAATGGAAGAGACAAAAGAAAGTCATGTGCTCCAATCCACAATAGTTGGGTATGTATAGCAATAATACAATAATGTTGAACCAAACAACTTGGAACAATATGGTCATGACTTATTCAGACTGTTTAACCTTTCAGGGACTTTTTGTATAACAAAGCTCAACATGAGCTGCATTAAAAAAGCTTCATGTGTAATTTAATCATGCCCCTTTGTGTTTGCAATATCTCTATCTCAACCTGGGAGAATCCATTTACATTACACATTTCTGTAATTGCACTTAAGTTGTGAATGTCTCCCAAAAGATCACATAAATGTGTTTATACCATGAGTGTCATTAACATTCCCTTACTAAACCTGCGTTACAAATAGAGAAATTTAATGACTGGCTTATATCAAGAAAGTCACGGTAACAGAACAAATCTTTAAGATACCTTACAATTGAAGGAGTTCCAGCATCAACGCACGGGTGGTCTAAAGCTTTGTACTGTGATTAGCGCAAATAATACTGACTGAATTTAATTTTAAGCCCTGTGGACAGATTACCCGAGTAGGGGACCAGGTGAAAGGCAAGAGCAGACACGTTATATTTTCATCTTGCATATCAAATTCAGTGGTATAGAAAAGAACAGACTGAACATAATTCAGAGCCCTGTGCACTGAGTTCCTGATTTGAATTTCAGGACTGATATAAGGGCAGAGACAAGGCTGTTTGAAGTCCGGGACCAGAATAAGGGGATGTACAGACTAAATTCCAGAACTCAGTACTGATAGGACTTGTGAAACTTATCCTCAGCCTGTGAAGTCAGTTCCTAGTCTGAAGTCCGGGACCAGAATAAGGGGAAGTACAGACTAAATTCCAGAACCCAGTACTGATACGACTTGTGTAGCTTATCCTCAGCCTGTGAAGTGAGTTCCTAGTCTGAAGCTAGTGTCCTGTAGCTTGCTGGTTACCAGCACCTTGCAAGGCTTGTGGTCACCGTTCTAGAGGAAATGTTCACTGATTTTCTCATGTCTTCTGTAATTTTTCTTCTTTCTCCCATTGCTTCTGCTTCTGAGAGGCAAGGAATCGCTTAAATGACTCTTGTTCTTTTTGTTCTTCTAACTCTGCAACAATAATAACAATGAGGACAGCTGTAGTAATAGTAAACGTAGAAGAAATTGTTATATTATCGATGAAAGCAGTAGCAGTAGTAGTAGAAATAGTAGTAGTAGTAGTAGTAGCATTAGCAGTAGTGTAAGTAGTAATAGTAGTAGACGACAGGATAGTATCAGTAGTAACATAATACATTGTAATATGATAACAACAAGTTATATTAACATTCTTACTCTGCAACAATAATAGTAATGAAGCTGTAGTGATAGTAGAATAGAAAAAATGGTAATACTGTAGAATAGGTATATATCGCGCTACAAAAATTTCGCGAAAAGCTGATTTTTCGGTTTTTCGCGTGTACTTTATTTCGCGAGCGAGCGAGTTCTACACCTATTGAATCAAACAATAATAAAAAAAATGTAGAAATTTGCCGGCCATCTCGCGGCCATAACTTGGCACAAGTTTCCTCAAAATATGGACAGGTAGACATGCGAATTATAATATGATACCTTGGTGACTTATTCATAAGTTACCAATGTATTCATATTATAATGATTTTGTGAAGTTATTGCATGTGTTTGTCTTCGTTCAGCCTCTGATCGGCTACGAGTGAGAATCACGTTGGTCGGTATGTTACTGTTTACTCGCCAACTGCAAATTGAACTTGCAAACCCGTAAATTTCCAAACATTCAATTTGCAACAGGAACAATATCACTATCGTTTCATCATGTATATTATTCTAAAATTATCAACATACACATATGTGTATATTGATAATTGATCAATTGTTTCTATCGCATCAGCTGTCTCCATTTGTATTGTACAATCACGGCGGCCATCTTGCTTCTCGTAAGATATCTATATTGGCATAGGTATTCCTAAAATTCGACAGGTAAGTATGCGAATTATGATATGATACATTGGTAACTTATTCATGAGCTACCAATGTATCATACTATAATAGTTTTGTGAAGTTATTGAACGTATCTTTCTTCATTTCAGCCTCGACCGTCTAGACTGAAATTCACCGACCGACGCGCCATCACATCCAGTGGTGGATAGCGTCACTAAGCTCCCAATAGATCGCGTGCGATAAGATCGCGAGTGCGACACCAGTTCGCGTATTCGGGAAATATACGCACTCGCGAACTTTGCTTGTTCTACAGTATTATCAATGAAAGCAGTAGCAGTAGTAGTAGTAGTAGAAGTTGTAGTAGTAGTAGTAGTAGTAGTAGTAGTAGTAGTAGAAGCAGGAATAGTAGTAGTAGTAGTAGTAGCGCAAGTAGTAATAGTTGTAGTAGCAGTAGTGTAAGTAGTAGTAGTAGATGTAGTAGTAGTAGAAACAGTAGAAACAGTAGTAATAGTAGTAGTAGTAGTAGTAGCAGCAGCAGCAGCAGCAGCAGCAGCAGCAGCAGCAGTAGTAGTAGTAGTAGTAGTAGTAGTAGAAGTAGTAGTAGCAGCAGCAGCAGCAGCAGCAGTAGTAGTAGCAGCAGCAGCAGCAGCAGTAGTAGTAGTAGTAGTAGTAGTAATAGTAGTAGTAGCAGTAGTGTAAGTAGTAATAGTAGTAGTAGCAGTAGTGTAAGTAGTAGTAGTAGATGTAGTAGTAGTAGAAACAGTAGAAACAGTAGTAGTAGTAGTAGTAGTAGTAGTAGTAGTAGTAGTAGTAGTAGTAGTAGTAGTAGTAGTAGTAGTAGTAATAGTAGTAATAGTAGTAGTAGCAGTAGTGTAAGTAGTAGTATACTAGGCTCGACACTAAGGATTACCCGACCTACCCGACTTACCCAAAATCATTAATAATTGACAGTCGGGGAAGTCGATCTGAAGTTTGACTTACCTGATCAGGGAAGTGCCTGACAGCACATGCTGGCAAAGTCATTTGTTTGCTGTGAAGTCTGAGAATTAATGGTAGTACTTACACTTGACAACTCATAAAATTCTCATTAAAACCTCCTCCCAGGCAGCCAGCAGGCCAGCGCACCACGGACAATTGTTATGGGGGGGTTCGATTTCAAAACCCGGCAGGCAATTAATTGTTTTCATGCATGGTGCTTAAGTTTAATAGGCTCATTGGGTACAAAGGGTAATGATAATCGAATGCAGCTTAATGGCGTGGACCACATGGCCCGTGATCGAGAGATTTTACATTCATGCACAGGTATTTGTCTCTGTACAGATGTCTTGTGGTGATAACTTACTTGAAAATTCGTCCTAAACACTAATGATTGTTATGTTGACGTTGGCCACCCTCTTGTCCAGTCTGATACAAAGTTTGAGCGTCCTAGGACCCCTGCAAGCAACGAAAACAACACACGAACATCAGAACTACCCTTCTCTTCTATATATAATACACTACTATATATAGAAGAGAAGGGTAGTTCTGATGTTCATGTGTTGTTTTTTTTGCCTGCAGGGGTCCTAGGATGCTCAAACTTTGGATCAGACTGGACAAGAGGGTGGCCAATGTCACCATAATGATCATTAGTGTCCAGGACGAATTTTCAAGTAAGTTATCACCACAAGACATCTGTACAGATTCAAATACCTGTGATTTATGTGCATGTCCAAGTATTATAAATGATAGAATATATATCTATAGAGGATTAGCCCTAAGATCTTAGTGCTGTTGTAATGAAGGGAAATTTTGACTGTTTTATTGCATTCACGGACACATTCATTCACTTAACAATTTTTTTTTTTTGCTGGTAGAATTCAAAGTATTCTGCTGATTTTAAATGCACTTTTCTTATTAAATACAACAACATATTCATGTATATCCCTTTTTATTTGTAATAAGACTAAGTGTTATTCGGGTAAGTGAGTATCGGGGTCTGGGTAAGTGAATTTTAACCTGGGTAAGTGGATTTCATATTCTGCTTACCCTACTGGGTAAGTGCACCTTGAAAGTTAGCGTTGAGCCCTGTAGTAGTAGTAGTAGTAGATGTAGTAGCAGAAGTAGTAGTAGTAGTAGTAGTAGTAGTAGTAGAAGTAGTAGTAGTAGTAGTAGTAGTGCAAGTAGTAATAGTAGTGGTAGCAGTAGCAGAAGTGCAAGTAGTAGTAGTAGTAGTAGTAGTAGAAGAAATAGTATCAGTAATAACATAATAGTATAATAACAACAACAGGTATATTAACATTAATAATAATAATGAACATAATAATAATAATAATAATAATAATAATAATAATAATAATAATAATAATAACAATAATAATAATAATAATAATAATAATAATAATAATAATAATTATTATAATGATAACAATATCCATATAACAATATCTATATAATAATATCTAATATCACACCAATAGGATCAGCTGAGTGGAAAATGCCCTTGAGTGACTTACCCTCTTCATCCATGCCAGCATCCTCCTCCTCATCATCATCATCATCATAGGTGCTCCCAGGCTGGATAATCATATCTCCTCCTCGTGATGAGGAAACTACAAATAACAACAAAGCACTTGAAGTAACTAAGAGTTAAATAAGTAACTACAACCATTAGTGGAGAATATAACACTTGAAAAGCACTAGAAACATTTGCTCATTAGTTGGCAAAGAACAACAAAAACTGAGATGGTAATGGTGTCCTCTTGAAATTAATTGGTTTTGGCCATGTTTATGCACAATCAATTAAAATACTTTATACCGTGTTAATATTGCGCATATAAAGTAATGCGCTCAGCAGATAACTGCCTTGGATGCGCAGTTTAATCAATGCGCATTGATAACCTGCAGCTCAAGCTTTGTGAGGGGGCCAAGGGTACGCAAACAGTTTTGGTTGCAATCAGTAACTCTGAATAGTTGTTACCGGCATGTTTGATCACACTCAAGTGTGCAAGTTGTCTACATCGTATACATAGTATACCAGCAGAGGCCGCAAAGGGTCTGTATGTTGAATGACAATATTATTGTGTTGAACGGTACAAGGGATCCAATATCCAAATGATAGTTGTTGTTGTTGTTGTTGATAAATAGTTTATTGTCCAATCCATAGTGCGCAGTTTAATAAATGCGGACTCCATAGGTGCGCAAAGTATGCATTAATTAAACTGCCGCAATATTAACACGGTATACAGTTCCTTGATTGTCAAATTCAAGCCTGTTTCAAAAACTCAAAGCATTAAGGCATTCTCCCTGTGTGAAAAAAAGATTTCATTTTCAGACCGGGTAATGCCGGGTTCAGATTTTAATTCATAATTTATTCACCTCCTTCCTGGCCTGGCTAACAGGATATAAGAAAGATCTGGGAAACCTAAGACCAATCTAGGGTCAGAAATCAGAAGTGTAGATGAATGGTGCCTCACCATTGGTTTGCGAAGAGCCGGGTCCCATGTCATTCCGTAGTCTATCCAACTGTGCCTCCTGGCTCTGGCGATCTCTGATTTCTTTCTCTTTCTTCTTCTTCTCATACTCTGGTTTATATTCTCTGCGATTACAATGATAAGATGTCAAACTAAACTGGCAACCACTCATACTAAGTTAAATGGCAAAAGCCAACCTTAAGTTGAAAATCTTCAGACATCGTGACAAACCGTTGTGAAACTAAAAGAACAATTCTTCTAGTTGGTAAATCAGGATTTAAGCAAATTTGAATAGAATACTTTCCTAAATGTCTTTAATATTATTTTTTTCAATGACTAACCAACAAAAATATGATTTTACTGCATAAAATACTGAAGTCTATTATTTCAATACAATGCAAGTTGGTTGTGCTTTTCCCGAAAAAAATGTTCAAGTCTTGTTATATTGTTTTGGTAGTTCTAATTCCGAGCATTCTACAATGTACTGAATGCATAACGCCGATATGAATTCATCAAAGTCGTCAACCTACTGTTCATATGTTTGTCTTGCTACATCCACTGCCCCGAAAAACTCTGACACCCCGGCTCCTGTGACTGCCGAAACACCAACACTCTGAAACACAAATAATTCAATGCTTGAATAGTGCGGCAGTTACCCACAGAGAAAGACGGAAAGTCATGTACTTACTGTTTACCTTGTTAATTTTGGCACATAAAGTAATGCACTCAGCAGGCAGTGTTTATGATGCGCAGTTTAATTTCTGGGTGTGGGTGTTGAATGAAAAGCTATCATGTCAGCGTGTTGTACAATGCTGGCATAGGGATTAAATGTCCAAATAATGGTTTGCAGTTAAATAAATGTGGACTCCTTGGGTGCACATTGCACATTAATTAAACTGCCGCAATATCAACACAGTATAGAGTATTAAACTGAATAAAGGGGATAGTATCTGTTATAACTCAAAGCAATACCAATAACCAATACCAAATGGGGAAAAGTATGAAATCATTTGAAATACATGATACAGTGATAATTATTAGTTTAAATTTGACTAGACTGCGGCCGGAACATCTATGCACAAAGGCAGTTCACTACTTACTAGCTAACACCTTGAAGTTGTCAATTCAAAATTTAACAATATTAGGTAGCCTGGATAGCAGGCTGTATGCTTAAAATATTGTAAAATACTGTGTACTCTAAGGGTCATATACATTTTGCAATTGTATTTCAAAACTTAAAAAGATGCTGAAATCCCTACAAACTGGACCTACTGAACATAATTGTTTTCAGTAATACCTGCCCTCTATTGATGGAAAGAGAAACTATACTAATGTTGCTGACCAATAAAAAAAAGGAGACGCACCGTGATGTGATTGTAGAATACCTTTCTTTCAGTAATACCTGCCCTCTATTGATGAAAAGAGAAACTATACTAATGTTGCTGACTGATAAAAAAGTAGACGCACCGTGATGTGATTGTAGAACTCGTCTAGCACAAGGCTCATGGAGCGGGTGAGGTTTGATACATAGGAGGTCTCGTGCTCCAAGGCGTCCTGGAAAGCTTCAAAATCTCGCATCCATTCCACAGCAAAACTGTTGTCCACAATGTCAGTCTGAAACATACAAATAAACGTCAAAATCTCGCATCCATTCCACAGCAAAACTGTTGTCCACAATGTCAGTCTGAAACATACAAATAAACGTCAAAATCTCGCATCCATTCCACAGCAAAACTGTTGTCCACAATGTCAGTCTGAAACATACAAATAAACGTCAAAATCTCGCATCCATTCCACAGCAAAACTGTTGTCCACAATGTCAGTCTGAAATATACGAATAAAAGTCAAAATCTCGCATCCATTCCACAGCAAAACTGTTGTCCACAATGTCAGTCTGAAATATACAAATAAACGTCAAAATCTCGCATCCATTCCACAGCAAAACTGTTGTCCACAATGTCAGTCTGAAATATACAAATAAACGTCAAAATCTCGCATCCATTCCACAGCAAAACTGTTGTCCACAATGTCAGTCTGAAACATACAAATAAACGTCAAAATCTCGCATCCATTCCACAGCAAAACTGTTGTCCACAATGTCAGTCTGAAATATACAAATAAACGTCAAAATCTCGCATCCATTCCACAGCAAAACTGTTGTCCAAAATATCAGTCTGAAATATACGAATAAACGTCAAAATCTCGCATCCATTCCACAGCAAAACTGTTGTCCACAATGTCAGTCTGAAATATACAAATAAACGTCAAAATCTCGCATCCATTCCACAGCAAAACTGTTGTCCAAAATATCAGTCTGAAATATACGAATAAACGTCAAAATCTCGCATCCATTCCACAGCAAAACTGTTGTCCACAATGTCAGTCTGAAATATACAAATAAACGTCAAAATCTCGCATCCATTCCACAGCAAAACTGTTGTCCACAATGTCAGTCTGAAATATACAAATAAACGTCAAAATCTCGCATCCATTCCACAGCAAAACTGTTGTCCACAATGTCAGTCTGAAATATACAAATAAACGTCAAAATCTCGCATCCATTCCACAGCAAAACTGTTGTCCACAATGTCAGTCTGAAATATACAAATAAACGTCAAAATCTCGCATCCATTCCACAGCAAAACTGTTGTCCACCAAGTCATTAAAAAATTTACTACCATAAGTTCAAAAGTTATCAAACTTGCAAATTATCTTCTACAACATATAAGCAGAAGAAGAAGATTTATCAACACTGACATAACTAAGAAAGCAATATCCTACCTAGTAACATCACTGCATGACTTTTGTGTCATTTAGACCTCAGTATGATCAAAAACTAAAAACAAAACATACTGGGGTCTTTAGGGATTGGCATCCTCAAATGTTTCATGAAACAATACAATATTGATATTTCCTGAATTATATAATACCTTAATATTTTTAACAATACTGCCCACCTCCCCTGTCAGGAGATTTTGCCACTATATGGTGAACTTCCATCGCGCAGAGACGTCCAGGTGGCAGTTGAATTGATTTCATATATATTCCAAATCCTAAACGATACAGTTCAATTTGTCTCATTTTTTATGGCCGGCCCCCTCCCCCCTCTCACAAATCATGAATACCCAAGACCCCGACACCCCTGACCCCAAAATGCCCAAGTTCTCAAATGTCATTAACCCCCCCTTCCCCAAATTATTTACGGTCCCGCCCACAATTTCTTAAATGAAACAGCCCTGACTGACCTTTTTTGTGAATAGTTTACTTACCTTATTCATGGCGACAATGAAGGGGAGCTTTGACTTGTAGAGGATGCTGCAGGCATAGAGCATGTTAGACATGAAGGTGACTGGGTTAACACTGCGCGCAGTATCCATAACATACACAACAACCGTCGGGAACTCGGAGGCCTGCAATCATAACAAATACCAGAATCACTTGCCATGTTAACACTGCATTCCGTATCCATAACATAAACAACAACCGTCGGGAACTCTGAGGCCTGCAATCATAACAAATACCAGAATCACTTGCCATGTTAACACTGCATTCCGTATCCATAACATACACAACAACCGTCGGGAACTATGAGGCCTACAATCATAACAAATACCAAAATCACTTGTCATGTTAACACTGCATTCCGTATCCATAACATAAACAACAACCGTCGGGAACTCTGAGGCCTACAATCATAACAAATACCAAAATCACTTGTCATGTTAACACTGCATTCCGTATCCATAACATAAACAACAACCGTCGGGAACTCTGAGGCCTGCAATCATAACAAATACCAGAATCATTTGCCATGTTAACACTGCATTCCGTATGCATAACATAAACAACAACCATCAGGAACTCTGAGGCCTGCAATCATAACAAATACCAAAATCACTTGTCATGTTAACACTGCGTGCCGTATCCATCACCTACACAACAACTGTCAGGAACTCCGAGGCCTGCAATCATAACAAATACCAAAATCACTTGTCATGTTACAAAAATACAAATCAAAATTTAAATTTGGTTGGCAATCATTTTTCACTCATAGTACCCCAAATTAACATGTATCAATGATACTACTGTAAGTTCTCGGATATCTAAACCACCCCAGGAATTTGGCCCACTATGATTATTTTGCAAAATGATTAATGGGAAATCTGGGCAACCCTCGATCTATCATCAATTACCATTTTACAAAATATGGACCTAGCTGAAAATCTTGCTGATACAGCAACAAGGTATTTTCAGAAAACACGGGCCACCCTGAAGCCATAATAATTGTAATTATTAATAAGTGTCCCAAATTAGACTAAGTGGTCTAATTTTTTTGTACCAATATGTAGGTTACTGTTATGAATCTTCCAAAAGTGATTTGAATAGTAATTATAGTTTTAAAGTATTGTTCATTGATATCATTCATAAGTAGGGATGGAGACCGGAAACCGGGAACCGGTTCAAACCGGCCTGAGTATTGCGGTTAACCAGTCAAAAACCGGACCTCCCTCTAAACGGTTCGGTTTTCTATGCATGCACAGGGTTCCTGGAGGCGTAATAAAACTGTCAGCACCTACCTCCTCGCTGGCCTCACAATGTCTGCCAAGCGCAACGATCAAACAGCCATTTCAAAATCTCTCAAGTCTGGTACCCTGCCCACTTTCACTATGATCAGAAGCCTTCTGAGCGTAGAGAAAATGCCCAGGGAGCTAGTATATAGGAACTTTCAAGAACTTTCCAGTTCAGGCAAGTTCAGCCACGCATTCCATTGCGTAGTTTCGTATCCAAGAAATGTCATTAATAAACCGTTTAGGGAACCGTGATAAAACCGAACCGTAGAAGCAAAACCGAGAACCGAACCGAACTGTAGAATTCTCAACGATCCCCCTCCCTATTCATAAGAGTGCTTTACAAGTGTCGGTAATAACCACAAATGAGAAAGACCACCCTAATGAGTTCTATTGTATCGCAAGTATCCTACTTTTTGGGAGGCAAAACCTCTAAAAACAGTAGGCCACTATGAACACAGTAGGTAGGGTTACAGGAAACAAATGATTTTAATTTTCAGGCCTTAGTGTCTGGTCCCGTAAGTAGTGTGCACATCTGCTTACCATAGCTTCTGTGATGATGGAGCCGGAGGCAGACCAGGTGAAGACCTCAATCTGTCCAGGTGTGTCAATCAGCACGTACTCGCACTCTTCACCTCTCTTCCCAATAAACTGCATCACCTGAAATAGCAACATGTATAAGCTTAACACAGACAGTGATATTACCCAGCCTACTACTAACTACTACCATTACTATACTGTTACGAAGTACTACTACTACTACTACTACTACTACTACTGCTGCTGCTACCATCAACAATAATAATAATAATAATAATAATAATAATAATAATAATAACAATAATAATAATGATAATAATAATAAAAACAAGAGAGACGCCAGTGGCGTCAAAAGTTTGTCTTGTATTTTAATTTTTTTAATTGATTGCTTTCGCAATTGTTAGTAGCTTTGTTGTTATGTTTTTTTTTAATTGTTTCGTGCTTAAATTTTCTGCTTTTTAAACTTTTGCCATTGGTAAATTTTTATGCTTTTACTCAATTTTTTGAGTTTGTGCAGCAGTGATTGTTTCACCACCGATTGCAATTCTATGGTGTCAGAATTGAATGAAAATTTGGTCATGGTCAGAATAATATGTTTTTATTACCCCGGACTTTTTTGTATTAGTAATGTTTGTGTAAATGTGATCAATTATTGTGTTTTGTTTGGTTGTTGCTGTGTTAATCAATTGCTTTGTATTTAGGTCATTACACAAGTTACTTATTGTCTGGTGATTGTCTGGTGATTTTTCGTTTATTGTTTGATGGGCTTTTTTCAGAATGTTTATGTTGAAGTCACCCATGATAACTTTTTTCTCATCGGTTTGGGTGGCTTGAATTTCCGTTTAATAGGTCTGTAATAAATTGAGGAACTGATGATGTCGGATATCGGTAAACACAAACTAGTTGTACCTTTCTTGCCTTGTCATAGGCAGTTGTAGCATCGAGTGTTAGAGTCTTAGACAGCAGCTACAGTGCCAGAAGGCAGAGCTCTCCCAACTGACAGGGATCACTGATGGAGAGTTGTGTGTGATCAAGCAATAGCTACTATGGACATCTCTGGCAGTTTTCAGTCCCCCAACCCACGTCCCCACCTGCCCCTGTCTGTGCTGCTTAGTTCTGTCACGTAGTTGTTATAGTACACCAATCACTTGTACTATATCCAGCTCTCGGACTCGGAGGCTCTGTCCTACCTAATCCAGGGGGCGCCACTGATTTCATTGCACAGTGAAATATCAACCCAAAAAATCTAACAGATCATCATGAATTAAGTCACATCGCTGAAGATCAAGGTTATTGTTTCAGTAAGCGTCAAAGTAGTTTCTCGAACAAGGAGGGTGTGTTATATGTATCATGATCACTAGCCCTAAGACCCACCCCAAACTCCCCCAACCGAGTCAGGCAACAATCATGGAATCAAGACGGGTACCTGCGAGGTCGGTTAGCTTTTCTGGTAACCAATCCACATCCAGGGATGGGAACATTTCGGCGAAAATTAAGACCAAAAAAAAAAAAAAAAAAAAAAAAAAGGTTAATGGAAATCATCTCTGAAAGTCACCCTAACTAGCGTTGTTCTGTTTCCCAGGTTCATAGTTCCTGCGCATCTCTGTAAGATGGGTAGTCTATGTTCAAGGCAATAGGCCCACGGGCTATTCACTAGAACATGCTCACCAACTCCCTAAGTATTTGTCATGCTGGAATATTTTTTGAGAACTTTTTGATCCTTAGTAATATTCTGCTTCTGTGTAAACTTGTTTCAACAGAGCTTTTCTCCTGGTTTCATCCCATCGCTCTTGGAGGGGTATTTCCTGCTAGAATCTGCCAAATGTTCGCGTAATAAGAAGTTTGAAGGTCAGGAATTTCTTTCAGATATTGCATCCGATTGTGAACCTAATTTAACATACATATGGATGTTAACAGGCCGGGGGACCATCACACATGAGATCATTTTGTACCTATTATATATGTAAATGGCCAGCTTATGGATGCTGCTGGCAGGGATGCAATAGAGTGAAAGACATACTGTGTAAGGTATCTTGAAGGTTTAAGCTGTGTATTCTATATAGCTAGATTCTTGTGAAAAATGCAGCTTAAGCCATAGTTAGCATGAGGCTAGAGCTTGATTTCAGACTATCGTATAATTAAAATAGAAAATGTTTGTATAACAACTTTTATCAACAAGTAGCTTTTCTGTGGTAGCTCTAGATCTTGACTCTGAGGTCCATCCATCTCTTCAACCCCCATCAAAAAGTGCATGTTCAGTTGACCGCTGGGGAAAATCATGCTAACTACAAGATATCACTAGCTTGTGGGTTATTTCGGTATCTGTTCCTTCTGGTGATGTTTCTATTCATGTTTACTGGTTAGAAGTGTTGAGGGATCCACTATGTGCAAGCTTTCTATCCCACCAAGAATGTGTGTATACTGTAAAACTGGTAATGTTTGCGTGTAGTAAATATTGCGTTTTTTTCATTTTCTCTTTTATGCGTGTTTTAATTAATGCGAATCTCCACCAATAAACAGAAGGGAAACAGAAGGGACAGATTTATGCGTGTTTTAATTATTGCGTCCTCATGCACTCGCATTAAAACGCAATAATTAAAATCACGCAATCATTACCAGTTTTACAGTATATATATATATATATATATATAAATATATATATATATATATATATACATGTATATGAAATAAGGCTTGAGGTGCTGCAGGGACTTGGACCACACTGTTCCCTTCTATAGCAGTGGTCAGAGTGAGGAGTGGAGAACATCAGCTGCTGCAGACTCACCTGACCAGTGGAGCTAAATCAACTAAATCATCCAAATTCATACTTATCCCTTAAGTGGTTTGCATTTAGGATTGAGTGGAAATTTAGGTCAGAACTTGCCAGAGAGTACTTTGTTTTGAGAAATCTGTTGTCTTCGCCCAATTATTACACTGTTGTGGGCCAAGAAAAAGCGGACCATTTGATGAATGTATAGTGCATATATTTTTGGGGATAAATTGGCATATATGAGGAAGCCTACTTAAGATTGAAAAACTATTATACAGTATAATGGACCAGATAGTTTGTATTTTGTCTTACCAGAAATTCTTAACCCAATTTGCCTGGAACAGAAGCATCATCAAATCAAATTTGTTTAGGACTAGCTTAATGTTTTATAATTGTGAATATTCATAGCTTAAATGTTAGGTGTTACTTCACTTTCTAAATTATATACCTCTCATATTATAAACTCTTATGCTAAATGTATAGAAAATTAGAAATCTCTTTCTATGTCTTGCATATGATTGCACTGACTATGCACCTTATGTCGTATGCCGTAGAATAGGTGGCTAGGTTCGCCTTAAACTTGTTATCAGAACAAGTGCAGCCAGAGATTCTCCTCCATCTTGGATCATTTCATGCTTTGTACCTTCTACCCAATGAATGTTGCTTTAGGAATTTGAGGGTGTGACCATATCTTGGAATGGCCTTCCATCCATTTAACCATTCCAATGCTAAGGCTACTTTCGTCCAATGCACATAGGCAAAAAAATTTGAAAATCATCTAAACCCTGTCATGTAGGTATTCAAAGGATAGCTCCTACTGAGTACTCTCAAATGAATACCCACATGCTTGGCTTTCAGCTATTTTAAAAGTTTTTTGCATCATTTTGTATTGATCAAATTAGCCACCACCAGCTGAAGGGTTGAAGACAAAAAATACACATGCCAGCCTAGTAATCTAGGCTCAGGGGAGGAATTTCCAGACTGAGGAGATCCCTAGGCTGCTCATAGTATACCTGTCTGTTTACATATAAGCATAGATAGAACATGAATATCAGTGCAGTTGACATAGTATTTAAAGTGCAGATTTCAGAATCAGTGGGCTTTTTGAGAGAGGATGATGAATACTTATGAGTATAGTTTACTCTCTCTATAGTGAAGGGCTTATTTTGGGCTTGTGCACTTGCATATATTCCTTTAATCTATTGTATTCAATCAATTCATAATGAGTTGATGTTGTAAATGAGACTTAGTTGTTATACAAACTCCTGATTGTTTTGTTTTGTAACGAATGAAGTACATTGTACAAACAAAACCTAGATTGAATGAAGAGACCACTAATAGTGGCTATTTTTGTGTTAATGTTGAAGAAATTAACATGTACTGGAATCAGTTGTGTATAACTTTACTTTGAAATCTTAAACACTCACTTTGCGCATCCTTTCTCACCTATGCACTGTGTACTTGAGGAGATGGCTTATACTTGTATGGCTTCCTTCTGAAGTACTGAGTGCAGGGAAGTTTTAGTTCTCCTTTTCACATATCTCTCCCTACTTGAAGTTTCTGTAATTGTATTTGTTTCTTCTTACTTGTCATAGCTTCCTTGCTCTGCTTAATCCTTAGCCTTATACCTATAAATAATCCCAGGCAGTAACGATTTGTATAATCCGTACTAATTTTGAACTGGTTATAATTTATCTGAAGTTCACACATGAAATGAAGCTTTACTGTATGAAAATCACCGATATATATTATCCAAACAAGCTGCTTCTCAGCTTTCCAAAAATGTTTATTTTATAGATATCCCGCCTTTGGGATATCTGTTGTCAGTGAAGGAATTGAAACTATCGGTATTCGGCGCAGCCGCTTACAGCGGCCGCCATTTTGAATTCGTCTGTTTGACACCGTCTGCAGGTTAAAAACCCACAACTGCAATCATTTAGAACGAGGTCAAATCTTCGAAATATCGTAATAATAGCGATTCCAACACCACACACACGCCGTCCCCAATGACGATACAAATCACAATAATTCGAGGGAAACTCCGAAACCGACAACACACACACGTGAGGAAACCCCATTGATTCGAGGGAATCCCCGAATCCAGCAACATACACACGTGACACAAAATGAAGAGACACCACGATCGCACCAACAAACATACGCGAGACAACTGCGAAAACAACAGTAAGCAACACACGTAATAGAAATACAACACTAAACAAAACAAGACAGACAGGGAAACCCCAAAAGAAAAACGGGTCAAACATGAAGGGAAACCCCCACTACGTCATAGATACGCAGCGCCACCAAATCACCATCCGACAGAAAAAAGAGCCAAATAACAACACGCATTACACAATCATATCCCACACAACAACAATAACCACAGACTAAAAGACACAAACAAACAAACACACACACATTCGTAGTGAAAACATAAATAAACACCAAATAAACCTACGAACGCAGCGCCAACCAATACAAACAAATCACTACGCCACATAGCTTCATTAATTATACATGCAGCACATGGCAAACTACGTCATACGGGCGGGACGAACATGCTCAACACATACGACGCAAAAAGTAACGCAACAAAACTGCTAAAAAGCGCCACCGAAACAAACAACAACAACAAACTATTACATAAACAGGCAAGCAAAACAAACAAGAACATTGAAAACACGCAAAAAGCGCACAAAAACGAAAAAACAGAGAGGAAAACACGAACTGCCAACAGCATCACAGAATCACTACGCGACCAACACATAATTTATGCACACAACCGCAAATGCGCACGCATACAACAATATAATTTATGCATATCTAACTGCCCATGCGCAGTAAATTTGACCCACGCATGCGCAAAGAAATAAACAACGAGAACAACATCCGGGTCAAACCCGCTGGAGCGCCTACCGAGTACACCATGAAAAAAGATTCCACAGAAACAAACACAGAAAATAACACTTTAAAAACGGAAAAACACAAATATAACGAAAAATCTAATAAATTCACCACACAAACTATCAATAATACGAAAAAAATAGAAAAATCGCCGAACAAATAACGAGATCATGACAACACAAAACTCAAAACTGAAAGCTTAGACGTCAAAAATTTTCATCGGATAGTAATAAAGTTTATAAGAACTACGTTCTTACAAACTTTAAAAAAAATAATAATAATAATAATAATAATAATAATAATAATAATAATATAAACTTTATGAAATGATCTTGGTGTTGGAATTGAAAAAGGAACTTTTAGGAAAGTTGCACTAAGTTCTATACACTATAAACATAAGCGTCATATTACAATTACATACCTGGTCAAATTTAGTAGCAAAAAGGTTGAGTGAAGTTATGATTCCACCATTGGGTCCTAAAGAATATCTTGATTATATTAAGAAAGCAAAAGGCAGCAGAGAAAAAAATAAACAGTTTTCATACAATTTACAGATAAACATCTTTATACTTAATGGTAAGGGATGAGGTAAGCTCATAATAATGTTAAACTGAGACAAGGGCAAAATAACTTAATATCTAAATTCTGTGCACACAAAAATATTGCTGATAGCATTCATAGGTCACGGAAACTTGGCAAATTTCCCCAACATTAACCCTTTCATTATAGAAGCCCCTCATTATAGAGGTCCCGATGAAAAGAGATGGCGGGATATGTAATACTATTAAATTCAGGATCAAATTATGAATTTAGAAAATATGAGAGAGATATTTGCTTGTGGGTTATGATTGATATTTCTCCTCCACTCTTATTTTCAAAAGACATGTTTGGCTTAATATCCATAAAATGTCAGCCATTTGAGGGCACTACTACAGGCATGAATTGATCTTCTTATGGCATAGCACTGTATGGGTAGCAAAGGTATTCCAATACACATTTTGTGATTTATGGTGGGGCTGATAAAGGGTGAAGTAAGCCATATTCTCGTCAGCTAACCCTACCATACCCTGTACACTACTGTGTACAGATTGTAACACCTGCCCTCCAGCAAAATGTCTTAAAACTTACAGGTGTTTTACTTTTTTTAAAGAAAGGTCAATTCAAAGTGGGTTTAAGCTGTTACATCTTTAGCCATTGATCTACCCTATGGATGTATAGCTCAAAAGGATACTGCTTCATAACTTCCTTGTAATTGACAGTGTCTCGGATATCTGTAAAAACAAGAGTTTTTAACAACAATAAATCAAAAAAGTATTCATGTGAAATAGAATCGATGATCTAAATGTGAACCTTCCATAGCTTACACCAACTTTTAATTGACTGAAAAAATTGATCCAAAAACCCAGAAAGTTAATGTTCTTCTGGACAAAATATTACTTGATGAGATTGGTTGAGACCTATGGTCAATCGTCATTGGATTAGTCCCACCAATCAGGACCATATGTGATAAGTCAGTTTCATATCAATTATCATTTTATTGCAATATCTCCCTTTACTTTAAAGAATTATGAATAACGAAAAACACCTATTCTTGCAATATCATGTCATCACAGATGGATTACAATTTTAGAAATGCTCAGTTGCTAGTGTTCGGAATTATGTACAAGAATTCCCTTGTCACACACCCAAGCACCCTCATTTATTACTTAACCCCCTTTTAAGCCATTCTAAGACCTATATATGCTTAACATACCTATATTTGCTGGGAAAGGAACTTCATGTACTGCAGGATCCAGGTTTATAACATAGGGTGGAGTCTTCTTGGCATGCAGATGTGAGGTGATTCTCTACAAGAGGAAGATATTTTAATTAAAAGAACACACAAAGATATCAAGTAAATCTTTAATCTATGAGAAACAAAAATGTAGATCTTCAGTTAGTAGTCATGACTGTCATCATTAAAAATCTTTTTGAATTCAATATATTGATAACTATTTTGTAATATCAATTATCATTTTAATACAACCATTATGATGCATTGATATGTCCATAAATAGGTTTTCCACTTTGGGCAGCTCACCCGCACACGTCCACTGCTCGCTTAGTTTAAAAGCTGGGGATTCCCTTCTCATGTGCGCATGCGTGCATATTAAACGTCAGCCATTTGCGATGTGAACTCCACATGCTGACCGCCTCAACTTTAAAAGTGTGCCATACAGGCACCAGGCAACGGATTTTTATCAAATAAAGATATAATAATACAAACAAATGAGGTAGGATACGAACGTGACTGGTTTTGGGGGGTGTTTCAAGTTATAAATATGAGCGCCCAGTTTTCTTGGCGCAGATGCTATTTTTTAAATGCTCGGATCTCTAACTGTGATTCGGCTAATAGACATCATATAGTAAACAATGGCCGATACCACAGTTAGAGTTGCTCGAACTACTATATACAGTGCTATATAGCGAATCTACCACTTCTCATTGAACCTTACATGCATGAAAAAAGACGTCGGCAGTAAAAAACATCTCATGCATACGTAAGGTTCAATATTATTGAACTACATGTTCATGATGCTGAGTGAGTTGACAGAGACAGTGATAGCTCGCGCAGTGAGTCGGCCGAAGGCCGGCTCAGCGTAGCGAGCATTTACGGTATATATATAGTGTAATGGCAGGATACATACTGAGGCAGGTTTTTTGGTGTTGGCGTAGCAAATATGGTAACTTGAACCCCCTAGCCTACTGCAATACAAACGGTTTGTATTGTGCTTTTGAGTGAACTGCTGCAATACAAACGGTTTGTATTGTCGGCCTGACTCAGATTTCTCAGGGCTTTGCAATACAAACGGTTTGTATTGTCGCTATGAGTCAGCACTGCAATACCAACTGGATGTATTGTGATGTGACTGACTGGATGAAATATCATGTGTGGTAAATAAATAGACAAAATTAATTCAAATTCGATAATTTATTCAGATCATAATTCAAAACAATGAACATGGTTATAATGCTTTGAAACTTGTTTTACTTAGTGACTGGAGATTCATATAATGGTTAATTTATTAACCGACACTTCCTGTATTTAAGTCATAGTCTGTATAAGACTATCTAGAGACAACAAATAAAACACAAATAAATAGCTTGTAACAATAGTACAACAAGGTACTAGGTAGGTACTAGGTAGCTGGTACAATTACACCTTACATAATGGATTATAATGAAACTTCACTGTTGTGATGATTTCTTCTCACTGGATCAAGTCCACACTTTGTTTTTATATCATAGCATGTATAAGACTATCTAAAGAAAGCATATACATAATAGCTTGTACCAATAGCACAACTAGGTGGGTAGCTGAGACAATTACACCTTATACAATGGATTATAATCAATAACTAATGGGCTAAGCACAGTCATTGATAAAGCATAAAATAACTTCAAATTTCCATCATAGTTTTGACAACTGTTTTGAAACTTCACTGTTATGATGATTCCCGCACACTGGTTCAAGTCTTTCAGCGTCTTCATCTGCGTTTCACTGTAGATTTGCAAACGGTACATTTGAAATCCTTGCGTTCTAGTCTAGTTGCGTCCATATTGTAACAGTTAATGTGACTCTATAGGTGGCAATTATATCACACTCCACCAGAGGTTTGCCATCATTTTGAGTTGCACCGCAGATACAGTCTACAGTTGACAAGGCTATCAGAGAAAAAATTCCTAGCCGCAACTAATACATGTATCAGTCATACATGTACCCCCAACGGCTCTTTTCAGAGCCACCACATACTCACAAAAGAGCTAAATACTCACAAGTGATAGTTTTAATATCATAATAAAGTACATATATAGTTTTATAATCATAATAGATATACACCTGAAAAAGTATTTCCTAAGCCTTCTTAATAATTGACCAAGTTATATTTGTAAATATGCACTGTACCTTTCACCATCTTCCATTCAAGGTACTTATGCCATCAAAGTAATGAGTGCTACAAATGCCTACAATACAAACCGTTTGTATTGAACCACTCAATTTCAGCAATACATACGGTTTGTATTGCAGAGGGTTCAAGTTACCATAGACAATACAAACCGTTTGTATTGCAGGTGGTTCAAGTTACCACCCACAATACAAACGGTTTGTATTGTCATCGACAATACAAACCGTTTGTATTGTAGTTGGCTTGCAATACAAACTGTTTGTATTGTAGTTGGCTTGCAATACAAACGGTTTGTATTGTCAGCTCCACAATACAAACCGTTTGTATTGTCAAGTATGCAATACAAACTGTTTGTATTGCAGCTGAGGGCTACAATACAAACGGTTTGTATTGCAGGGGGTTCAAGTTACCATACTTGCGTTGGCGTATGTCTGTTTGTTGTCTCTAGTCTCGCTCGCTTGACGATGAACTCGCGAGAAATGAGCATAACTTTTTGCTTTAAGAGCACATTTTGCCGCCAGATCGTTTCATGTTTTAAATATTGCTTAATCAAATAATAAAATTGGATTGTTTCCTTTAAATTGTGTCAAAATAGCGTTTTTGTCGCCGACTATCGTGCAACACACGCCGAACTATGCAACAACTGAAACATACATGCTCACGTGCGACAAATGCTGACGTCATGTTACGACGGAATTCCGCAGATTCCAAAGTCATAACTTGGATGTTCACGGTAAAAATGACTTTACTCATCTTTCCGTGAATCGATTTCAATGCAGTTTAAATCGCTACAACCGGCACAAATAATTCTACATGTCTCTTAATTCTAGTTGAAATCTGTCATGAAATGACGATTTTGCAACAGGTTGAAGTCGTAGTAATTTTTATGCCATATTTTCGGTCAATCGCTACGCATACTGTGTGTGGTTATTGCACAAATATGGAATCACACATCATCCGACCCCTACCAGAGCGACCTCTCCTTGAGCGACCTAATTTCGAGCGGCTCGTTGACGTGCCGACCAGCATTTTTTTTATTTCTTTATTACATGAATGTATGTGAATTGTACTTGAAGGCCTGTTTATGACAGATTAGTATTCAGATTAGTATTTCATAATTATTACAACTGGCATATAAGAACTGCTCACTGAGCACAATTGAACTGAGCAAATAGTGGCATTCACTCAGTTCAATTGTTATCTGAGTTCCCTGCCAGCCGCCCGTGGTTTTCACTAATTGCTCACAGTGAGTGTTCACGCAGTGAGCGGCGAGCGGCGGCGGCAGTCTAGTCTGGAGCCAGTCAGTCAAAGGACATCATCATGTTATGTAAGTAGCAATAAACTAAAAGTTTTTTATTAGCGACCGCAGCAGCCGTTACGCGGCGCTGGGTGTACTGTTGTTGAGAGCGGCGAAAAACACGTCCCCGCAGAGGACCTACTTTCGGCTATGGTCTAGCGTTCGAACTACTTCGAATTGAGTAGTCACACTAGATTTATGTTGAAGTAAAGAGTCTGAACCGAGCGTATTTTGTATAAATACGCTACTACAAGACTGTTTACTATTTATTTACTACACGTGAAAATTTGATCGAACTTTGGCGCTAGATTTCTCCCTATTGGGTGGGTTGAATCGAAAATCGGAGTTCAAATACGCTCTCTTTGGGAAAAACTACCTTAGAAAAACCTATTGATAGATATTTATTATAAACAAAATGTTAGATAGACCATAGCCGAAGTTTTCATGTCTCTTTTTTGTTAGGCGCTCTTGATTGGCCTGTGCTGTGTTGATTTCACTCACTTAACCCTTTCATTCCCAATCAATTAGTACGGACCTTTGAATTTAGTGTGTAGGTGTATGTATCAAATAGATTAAAGGCTTATGTTCTATTTCCCTAGTTAATGGAGTACTGTTTTATACGTTTTGATCCCAAATCAGCCTACTATATAGCAAGGTTTAACATGAAGTTATGATTGATATAATCATTCTAGGACATTATTAAGTATACTAAGGAAATGCTGGAATAAAATTGTTGCATGGTTATTGGTTTTCATGGCTCTAATCATACTTGAGATGCATTTCTTGTTACTTGGACTTCAGTTATAGTAATAACTTCATAAGTCAACATGTTTGTATGTTTGTAAAAGAATAAATAAACATTAAATGCAAAATCTAAAAAATTAAATTATATTCTCCTTGATGGCTTGAATGCAAAAATGAATAGAGTGGTAACATACAAATCAATCTTACCTGAACATGGCTATTTTTAAAATGCATCACCTTTCATATGAAATTTTTGTTACTTTTAGGCAGGTGGGCTTGTTTGCCATTGAAATGATTGACATTGTTTACTTGAAAAGCTACTATAATTGCCAGGATAAATATGCAGATATTGGTATATAGCGAACTTGAAGGGACAAATGTTTTAATTGGCCTAGTATGTTTGCAGTGCATGGCCACAACTTTATGTTTATGAATTTTGCCCACCAAATAGCTTGCAGAGATTTGAAACATGAAATTTAAAATGACCTTGTACTCCTTATTTTCATCTCATCAGATATTTCGTCAAAGTAATTGCCCCATAAAAACATGACAGTGATAACTATTCCCCTTTTTATCTTGAATGTAATGCTATAGGATATATTTCACGAAAGTCTCCCCAGAAAAGGTACATTTTGACCTTATAACGGGTATGAAAATACATATTTGCCTTATTAATGAAGAGAGCACCACCCCTACGAATATAAAAACCATATTAATATTTAGATATCAGGCCCAGATATGATTTGTTTTCTAATTACATGTAATGTCCAATTTAGAAAAAAATGACATTTGACCTTGAAACACCATGTTGGGGACCCCTAGTGGCCATCTTGGATTTTGGAAATTGCACATTTAATTGCAATGGAAGCAGATACCAAGATTGCCTTTTAAGACCTTTGGATACCTACATTGTTATCTTCGTTGGGTGTTCATATTTGCTGATAGAAGAGGAAATACATGTTGTCTTTGACCTTCAAAATAATCTTTTATTGTTGTACTTTTTTACCAATTATTTTGCAAATGCATTCGAAGTATATTTCTCCAGAACAAATGAGAGCAAATTGTTTATATTTATACAATATTGAGGATTAAATGTCATTGATAGAGGGGCATGCATAGAATAAGATACATTCTAAGTGTATTGCAAGGTCATCCAAGGTCAAGCAAGGTCATTTGGGTTTTTATGTGTTTTCTATCCCTGTTGCTTACCTTGTGGCATAATATTGTGATAGTATGAAAATTAGTAACAAATATATTACCATATGTGCTCTGCAGTTTGCAATTTGTCCTATTTTGGCATATTTCCAAGGTCATCCAAGGACATTTGGGTTTATTATGTGTTTTGTATCAGGAGTGATAATATAACCCTTGTATATGTATTTCAAATGGTTATTTACCCTGTTCCTTCTTGTGAGTACTATTTGGAGAAGGGATATTTACAAAATAAGGATTTTTTAACACCAACCCCACCTCTTTGAATCGACCCTGTCCCAATATTCTTTGGAACAGGAGCATACAACTTACATTTTTGGAATCCAGGAACTAAGGGCTTTCATTTGATATAATGTTTGTTAAGATTAAATGACTGGAAAAAATTTAAATATGATAATTGACGACTAAAATTAGCATATTTTTTCTAATTTTGGGACAGGATACTGTTTTAGGGTACCAGTACAGGGTTTTAAAATTAAACTTGAGACTTCAAACTTTTTATGCAGTTTCAATAACCCCCATAGGGTAAATAAAACTATTCATGGTGATGAAATAAGGTATATTGTATTCAGGGCACTAGCAGGACGCTTTTTTGGTGTTTTCACAAAAATGCAAATTTTAGGGCCCTAACCTTGACCTCTTCAAAGTGCTCTAGAATGCTCAATGTTTGTCCTAGAAAGAAAGTGATTACATTTTTGCAAATCGGACATGATGTGCTTTCAGATGATACCTCATTTGTTAGGATCGGATAATGCTAAAATTTTGGTCTGTGGTCCCTATTTTTATGTCAGTACATAGATAGGTTGAATATTCGAAGTTAGAAGTAGTTTGATAATTCCTTTCACGGCCGTAGTTCATTTCACGGCCGGCCGAGATTAGGTCATTTATTCTTTCATTTCCTTCTTCAAAGTCGCATTAAATCCCTTCCATAAAGTCAACGTCAGTAGTGAATATATGTTTCCTTTTTAGTTTACCAATAAATCTGAAGGGAAATGAACATAGAATGTCTAATTATAAAAGGAGCCGGTATGCGTAGGAGTCGGTAATTTGAGGGGTCGCATTGATAGGGGTCGCCAGAATAGGGGTCGGATGATCGTGATTCGCAAATATGAAGCTCATATCAAGGGGCTTCCAATATGTTTCAGCGAAGTTCAAGTGAGAGGGACATTCTGAGCTTAGAAACATTCATGCGAGCCATGTTAAAGAGGGTACAGAACCTACCTAATGAAACTGCAAACTGTGCCACACACATTCTTCTGGGGACCCTCCCTGTAGAGGCTAAGTTAGACTCCCAAGTCATGGGTCTATTCACTCGCATCCTCCATCTCCAAACCTCAAGAGAGAAGGCCATCATCCTGAGACAGTTATCACTCAAGGACCTCAACTCCGCAAGCTGGACGCAGAGGGTGCGCAGGACTCTTAGAAAATACAACCTTCCCACACCCTACGACCTCCTGGAGAACCCTCCAACGAAAGAGAAATGGCGCAAAACCGTAACTGTTGCTATCCACAAATACTGGCGTGACAAGATATCCACAGAGGCATCAACTAAGTCAACACTGAAGTACCTCAACTGCGATAGTTATGTACCTGGCCAACTCCACCACCTGTGGGCCTCAACTGAACCAAACCATTTAGACATCAAGAAATCACAGCTGAAAGCCAGGCTACTCGTGGGCAGATACAATCTGCAAACCAATCTCGCTAAATTCAAAAACTCAAGTCCTACGTGTGATCTGTGTCTTGAAGAGGACGAAGACCTGACTCACTTCCTCCTACGGTGTCCCAAATTACAGCATACAAGACCTGGGTACTTACGCCAACTGAAAGATCTCCTGACTGTTGCTCTCGGCAGTGCAGAAACAGACAAACTCATGGACGATAGAACCAAACTGGTTCAAGTTATTATGGACATGTCTAAAATACTCTGCACTCAAACATACCCGAAAGAGACCATTAGAGCTATCGAGACTATGAGCAGAAACCTCTGCTATGCTCTGCACTCAGCAAGAGCCACTCTACTACGACAACTTGAAGACGCAATGGATATATCGACAAAGAAGAAGTTGAAGACAAAGAACACTGGTGATGTCACAACGTCTCATGAAGACGGTTGCACTCTGCCATAGTGCGCATCTACAGTTGGTAAGGTAAGTAAAGAATGACGTCACAGATAACAATAACAAACACTTTGTGACTGCATTTGAAGGGGAATGCAGAAATATCATCGAGCTGCGTGAGCATTTAAAGCTTTGCTTTCTCATCATATTACTGATAGCTGGGAGTAGTAGGGGATCCATCTCTCTGCTGATAGTCAGATACTGAGATAGAAACCGAAACTTCATTCATTACACTTCCAGCCACTCACTGAAGTGCACGTTACGAATGTTGGATGATCAAATACCTGAACAAATGTAGTTTTTCCGGATCCTGCCATTCCAAGGATTATAACCACTGTCGGTTTGTCCTTAGACGAGCCTGTTTGTTCGTCCTTGCAGTCATTATTCGAGTCCACCGTTTCAGGCATGCTTTCACCTACGGTCGCCATGATGGAAATCTACAGCTTCAACCACATATTAATTGAATACTTAGTCCAAACAGTAGTACGGATGTGATTACAAATAGCAATGATAAATATTCAAGCATCAACAATTAATGTTTTTTTATTCTTGTAAAGGAGAGTATTTGTTGAGCTTAGCTCAGAAGCATAGAGTTGTAGTTTCGTATAAAGTGCGTTCAATAAAGTAACAAGCATGATAGCAGTGCCAGGTTGCGTTCATACTCAAAGCCAAAGCAACATTGACACATGGCGCCACCTATACACACACTTCGTTCGCTGGTATCAGAGCTTATACGAGAGGAGGGTCAGGGCTATATCTGGGAGTAGAATAGATCTATTTCTCTGGCTATATGTAGGATCTGAAAGAGTGGGTGCGGGGGTCAATTTAGTTCCTTAAAGCTACACTGGTGGCACCACTAACATTTCTGAAAACACCGTCAGGGGACAACTGCAGAAAACTAAATATTTTGTGGGGTAAGAGTGAATTTCTTTTACTATAGTAATTCAATTCCCTCATAGAAACATATTTATTCTCAATTCCTGCATCTGCCCCACAATATCACTTTATATTTCATAGAATCTGAAGTTACTTCAGCTAAAGTGCTTAGTAGGCCTACATTCATTTCCCAAGTAGCAGGGAACAATGGTGGATATTGGCTCCAAAGAAAGAAATATTTTATAATTATTTCAAATTATTCTAATAAATTTTGCCATGTTGGGTAGTCTCAGAAAAGCGAAGGCAAACTGTATGTTCACACATTTTTAGAAATATGATAGGAATCAATCATATCTAACATTGATAGATCATCTACTAATTTCAATAAATATGCCAGTTACTAACATCATCTGTTGATATTAATTAGATTGATATAATTATATATTTTTCACAATTTTGATAATAATACTTATTTTCCTAGGGACTTTTATTTGTGTGTGTGTACATATATATTATTTTGAAGAAGTGTTTGAGGTTTGTAGAGCGGGAGGGAGTAGAAACTTTCTGAGTTTGGATTGAGGTAGGCTTTTGGACTAAGCTGGAAGAAACTTGTATGGCGGAAACAACGAAATTAAATTAGGATTGACTTTGTAAAAAGTTATAGTTTTGTCTGGTGACCCCAAGACCTGGGACCTGGTCCATCCTTTTTGGGGAATCTATAAATTTCCACTACGTCCACATTATCATTTCATGCCTCTCCCAACACTATTTCGTTCTTGCACATATTTATGAACATTACCAACTTTCCTGACCGTAAGCTCGTTATGGCGAAGCAGGTTCGAGATGGGCATAGAAGAATATCAGCCAATGGTCAATGACACTTGACACTTGGCAACAGGTTATCACAACCTGGTAAACTTGTAACCAAAAGTTTCTATTCATTTTCATGAATAGCAATTATTTACAGAAGGTCCTAAATGATACACTTTTCCGCCTTATGATAAAACAGATAATTTGAATATTTTTGGGTTGTCACTTTTGTTAGTTATACTATGTAGGAAAGAATAAAAAACAGAATTGTATAAAGTTTTAACAAATCACTGTTTAGATTGCGCAGTGAGGTACAATATGGCACTTCATTGAATGACAAGTTCGAAGGGAAGTTGAGTGTCTTCGTACTTCAAACAACCGCTAGGGGTGCTTTCACCATAATTTCCTTTAACCCAGTATACTACCCATTTGTGGAAACGTTGCCGTCTACCAATAATGTATGACTTACGCAAGAATTACAAATATTTATAATCAACTAATGAACCATCCCTAATGAATTACAAATATACACAATGAAATAAAATTATTCCTAATTAAGCCTAAATTATGAATTTTCACAATGCATTTATGAATATTCGAAATTATTTCAAAAATCTTTTAATGAGTGTTACTGAATGGATGTTGAATATTACCTTATCATTTACGGATTTTCCTCTATAAGTGTAAACGGACTCATAAATGTAACTCCAATATCCATAGATGATTTAGAACATTTAGATCCATTTAGATTATGGATATCCGTAAATCAGAGGGAATAACGAACTTTTATAAATCTTGAATTAAGTCTGTATTCGTTAAAAAGTACTGTCAGATATGAATATGTTTTAGGTAATAAGCCGTATCTAGTATTGTCTAACAAAAACAAGATTTGCCTCAAGGATAGTATTTTTCATACTTCAGTCTGCAAATTTAAAGATTGTCTTTCTTCATTTTTGAAGTAGGATCAAACGTTTTCACACCAATATGGAAAGTGTAATGTTTCTAAGAATACCTCTATGGTATCAAAAGCTAACTATAAAAAAACGGATAAGTAGTCAACGACATTTCTGATAATGGTTAGTTAAGATAATAATAATAATGATAATAATAATGATAATAATAATAATAATAAAAATAATGATAATAATAATAATAATAATTTATTGACCAAACTGAAAGGCATAACAACTGCTACATCGAGATCAAGAACAAAGTGAAAATACAGACAGTACAATTAAGAAACAAACATAGTATAACTATTCTCACGGGTCAGCTCATCAGGTATCGTCATTTCACAGCCTGGCTCATGGAGCCAAATTACCGCAACATGCCTATAGATACCAGCCTAGAGAGAGCTGTCT
>OZ012691.1:19344094-19401599 GCA_963942565.1 Maea johnstoni
GAGCTGCACTCGCCACTCACGAACTCGAGTGGCTCGAGCATTGGGGCAGGCGAGCTGAGCTCGAGCTGAAGTCGTCAACTCGCGAACTCGTCTATGTTTAAACACAAACTTGACACAGGACATCTAACACAAACTTTCTTATTACTGCTTATCACTGTCATGTTCTGTTTACAATTTCCAATGTATAAAGGCTGTGTTGAGCGTTATACTGAACTTTGTAACGCTCTATAGAAAGCAATATGTAGATATAGATATGTATTTATCTATGCAGGCACATTTTAAAATGAGATGTTAGCAATTCTCCATCAGTAAGTATTTCTTTCTTAATTGGTGGGCTGAATAACGAATAGTTATTTTAAAAACCGCGCACCCACGAGCTCATGAGCTCATGAGTTAAAATGGTGGTGAGCTCATGAGCTCATGAGTCAAAATGGTGGTGAGCTCATGAGTTGATCCCCTTCTGTGAGTGCAGCTCTAATATATATATATATATATATATATATATATATATATATATATATATGTATGTATACATGTATGTATGTTTGTATATATATATATATATATATATATATATATATATATATATATATATATATATATATATATATATATATATATATATATATATGTATACATGTATGTATGTTTGTATGTATATATATATATATATATATATATATATATATATATATATATATATATATATATAAAGAAAACAGGGGCAAACAGGTCAAATACCCGCATGGGTTAGGGGAAGTGTACCGAATCCGACTGATCAGTCGAACACATTGAGGCCCATAGGTGTAGTGAATCGTAGTCTATGGATTCATAGTTGCTCCAATTCTAGTCGGATAGCAAGTGATTCAAGTGAATCTGGATCCTTACGTCCAAATTGTAACACATGTAGTTGTACATTCCCGAGACCTTGATGGTCTTCTTGGTTATAGTGTTGGCCGACACTATGACTGGAATTATGTTGTGTGATATATCTAAAGTGTTCACATATGCGTTCCCCAAGAGTTCTCTCGGTGTGACCAATGTATTGCTTGAAACATATTATGCAGGTAATGCACTATATGATGGTGTTGGTTTTGCAGTCGCAATGAGTGATGGTGTTGTATTCACGTCGAGTAATAGGACTGGTAATCGCGCCTGTATGGTTTCATTTTATGCAGTATCTGCATGATTTTCTATGACGCCTCTTTCTGGTGTTACCCTGTCCTGGTCTGGAGGGTGTATTTTTGGATTCTAGTGGTTTTGCAGGGTCTATAACTTTAGCCCTAACTAGTATGTCCCTGATGTTGTTAGGGCGTCTAAAACCTTGGATTACTTTCCAGGTTAGTACATCCCTTGTACCTACAGAACGGTCTAAGATGTCCCAGTTCTGTTTGATAATGTCACCAAAAATCGTGCCACTGGGATGGTAGGTAGTGATAAGAAAGATATAGAGGTTCCATCACGAGTGGATGGAAAGAGGAGGAATCTTGCACGAGTGAGTGATTTTCTGTCTTGGGACGAGGCTTGCCGAGTCCCAAGACACAAAATCACTCACGAGTGCAAGATTCCTCCTCTTTCCATCCACGAGTGATAGAACCTGTTTCTCCCACGATAAAAAGGAGAAATTTACACGTTTTACCATGAAGTTAGCTAGCTAAACTAGGTCAGCCAAAGGTCACCCGCGCACTAGTTCAACAATGGTAATACGCGTTTGTTGTGACGTGCACCGTTTGTTTCCCCAGAAACTGGCGCCAGATCACGTACGTGACGCTTGTTCAAATCCACGCGTGCTATTGTTGGATCTACCTTTGACCCAGCAGCAGTGACTTCTTGATTGAAATTGAGGGATCTGATTGGACAATTACATTAGTTTGACCTTTTGACCCCGTTGAAGAACACCCATTGGAGACCACAAATCCTTAACTGTAAAATACACCTCAGAGTGGGAGAAGTTGTTGTCTTTGGAGTCTTTAAAATCCACTCCACCGGTTGGTCACGTGATTAGTGCTAGTCTGTCCTTGTGGTAGGCTTTACTAAAGCGTTCTTGGACGACCTTTGGTGGATACTTCGCATCCAGGAAATGTTTGGCCATACTCCTGGAGTGGCAAAAAAAATCAGTGTCATTGCTGAAGATCCTGCAAATGAGTAGGAATTGACTGTATTATTATTATCATTATTAATATTTTATTTATTTGTTATTTATTCACTTTAACATTTTTATATATATTTTTTATTATTATCATTTTTATTCATTTGTTTATATCTATTCATTTTATTATTTTATTTATTCATCTTATTCTTTTCCGGGGAAACTCAGTCATTCCACAGGACCAATGTTAATCATTCTAATAATCAAAATGTCACATACCAAAAAGGATCATTTATTTACACCTTTGACAGAGTGACAGAGTCATATTACACCTTTCTCTAATCAGGATTTGATATACTAGTATAACTGTCAGCAGAATTATTTAAGATGTATGGATGTGATATTTCTCACACACACACACACACACACACACACACACACACACACACACACACGCATATTTAGCAGTTGTCTAGTAGTCCATGTAATAGTTGACTATAGACACCCAGTTGACTATGGAAACCCAAATTGCTTCCCCTATTCGTCAAATGACACTTGTGTATTGTTGCTGACTTAATGAGCAGCTAGTTAATCACCACTGAGAGCGTCCACTGTACTTGACACGTGGTAACCATGGATGAGGGTATTCATCAAGTATTTTCTTGTTCGTTGATTGCACCATGAGGACATGTACTAGTCATGCTTTCTCTAATGGATTAAATTTATCATAGGAAATTTCGGTTTTCGTCACTTCTTCTGACATTATGCGGGTTGACAAAGTAACTAGCAAAAAACCACCGCCTTTCTCTAATGGATGTTTCCTGCTGTTCATCGAATAGCTTAGTATGGTCGGTGCACTAGGATATATATATATATATATATATATATATATATATATATATATATATATATATATATATATATATATATATATATATATGTGTGTGTTATGTATATATATATATATATATATATACATATATATATATATATATATATATATATATATATATATATATATATATATATATATATATATATATATATATATACTAGTATTCATATGTATGCACACACACACATACACATTATACAAATATGACATACCAGTGGGGATGCCCTGATGGAATGTCTTCTGAGGGAGGATGGTTTTCCCGAGGGCGAGGCCCGAGCAAAAACCATCCTCCCGAGGGAGATATTCCATCGGGTATCCCCACCGGGATGTCAATTTGTTTTATTATACTGAACGAACCTCAATTTGGTAAAATATCAACGAAAACAACAATTCGCTGACCCTATCGATAATCAAATGACTGCTGCCTAACAGCTAACCGAAGTATCCTATCCTGTAGACCACCAATTGAGAACATGCACCCTTAAATATCAATTATATAAGATTGAATCTTTACCCTCCGGACCTTACCATTCTTCACCTTTAGTTATACTGTGCAGCAGTGCCTTTCCCAGCGTCAATTTGCACGTGCAGTAATGACGTGACAAACAATGACGTCAACCAACAAGCAGGACGCACGTGCATGCGAGGCGTTCTGCAGGTCCAGATCCAACCCTAGATCGTAGTGTACCAGTTAGACGTAAGTGCAGCACTTCAACTGAAGTGTATGTCTACAGTCTAAGGTGGTTCACTTCGATCTAAGGGCAGCACGTAGATTGTAGTGTCTGAGCATGCTCAGTGAGCACTTCCTGTTGACTTATGGTAGCTCTAGCAAAATAAAGAGAAGGAGGTACATACGTTCGTTTAAATAGGTCTAAGTGACTAAAAACATTACAGAAACGTATGAAATTGGCGGGTGTGGTGTAATTTATATAAAAGAACATATATGCAAAGTTTGAGTTAGATCCATTGACCGCTGATGGTTCTAGCTCTTCTTGAATGAATTGATATTTCCCTTTTCAAGGTAGATCTGCCATCTTGACAGCATATACTTTTATCATGATGTTCCTTCTTTTCGCATGCAGAGTTGAAACCCTTCCGGAAGGTTTTGCCCGCTGATATTTCACACACTTGTAGTTAAAAGTGTGGCGATGGACATGCTGGTTTGGCAACCATTAGTCAGCCAATCACGGCTTACAATCCTCACGTGAGGTATAATGAATATATATAAATATATATTATACAAATATGCCATGCCAGTGTGGGTATCCTGATGGAATGTCTCCCAGAGTGAGGATGGTTTTCCCAAGGGCGGAGCCTGAGGGAAAACCATCCTCCCGAGGGGAGACACTCCATCAGGATACCCACACTGGCATGGCATACTTGTTTTATCATATCGAACAAACCCCAATTTGATAAAATATCAATGAAAACCACAATGACTGCCGGTAGATCCGCTGGTGCCGTGGAAAAGAGCGTCTGCTACAATGTCAAGGTCACAGATGACTGGTGATTCACACATTCCCTGCTTAAGGCGTCACTAGTGACAACGGTGGACATAACGCCGATCAGTGGACATGATGATTGCCAACTGTTAAGTCAGCCACTCACGGCTTACGATCTTCAAGTGAGGTATGAGTTTAATGAGATTTGTGAGATTGATTTATTTCTTCTCCATCAGACGTGCGGGCGCGGGCGCCGTCTCCACACAAATTCGCGTGTCCTTCCAAAACATTACGCCCTCAATCCTAAATTTCACCTCTTGAATTGCGTCTTTCTGGTGTATGCCGCCGGTGCCCCACTCTTACATGTCATATAGCACTGGGTGACTGTTCTCACTGCGGTTCCTCTACATGTGTACAGCGGGCGGTAGGATATTCATGGTCATGGGCTGAATCCTATTTCGACTAAACCACACTACACACTTAGTCGGGAGAAGGCCAGCGAGAACTCTTCTATGGTGCTTGCTCTTCCAGATGTATATGTAGGGGTTGAGCGCGCTTTGCAGGAACATGACCATGTTGGAGGAAAGGGGCGTCAGGAGGCGGGCGGTCTTGCTCTGATTGTAGGACGGCACGGCAGGAAGGATGGTGACCGGTAGAAAACAGAGCATGAATAAGCCAGTTATGAGACTCGCCAGGGTAGCCATCTGCAGTCCGTGGCTCTCCGCTGTTGCAACCAACAAGTTCCGTTTGCAGCAGAACCTGAAGAAAATGGCGGCGTAGCAGACGATGACTGTGCCAATACAGCAGACGACCATCCCACACTGTACCAGGTAGATGTCTTTGAAGTAGTCCGAGTCGTCGTCAATGGTCTGCAGGTAGGTCTGCGTGGAGGAACAGGCCAAGAGGGAGGGAGAGGGGTTGCCGCTGTCCAGGGTATACAGGACCGAGACAGCCATGCCAGACGAGTAGCCCACTATAATGAGCAGGCCGATAGCCACGGGGTGCACCTGGTAGACGTTCCTTGAGTAGCAGGCCCGCACCCGTATGAGCGCCATGCCCGTGATGGAGGCCAGGGTGAAGGTGACTGAGGTGATGCCAACCCAAATGTAGACTACGCACACACCTGATGGTAAGCCCAGCTCAAAGTTTAGGAAGAGCGCCATGAGAATCGGTGCCCCCACCTGCGTGGCGGAAAGATCCGCCACCGCCATCGCTGCCAGCAACCACGAGAATGGCTTGCGACGGAGTTCCTTATCCTTTGCAGCGCAGATAAAGACAGAAACATTGGCCAGTCCCATAAGAGTGATTATTGGACTAAGTGCGCAGGCCGCTGAAGCGTATCTTTTCCCAACAATATCCACGCGTGCTATGACTTCGCTTGTATTATACATTTGGTCCATGATTGCCTGTGAGTCTTTTCAGTTAGGAGACTTTAATTATGTCTGCAAAGTATCAATGTCAGAGAAACGAAGGCCTTTTTATCCAGTGATAAATGTCGCTACAATCCTCCATATCATTGCCTGATATATGTCTGAGCCTGCATCTTATAATATCAATGTTATACTGACTTGTGATTTTAAAGTATTTAATTCATGCAGTACATAAGAACGTTTATAATCTTTCTATTGGTTGACTCAACGCCAACGCCGCTTGCTTGTGTGCGTCACGGAACCTTAAGATCGCATAGGTTTCACCAAGAACAATACCAGGCAAGCCACTATTATTAGAACCTAAACATATGCGCCAATATCTGTGGCATCTTTTTATCTCCGTTTGCAATTCTAACCCTATAGACGACACCGCATTTCGTGTTGTATAGACAAAATTAAGGACATACACGACAATTGACCCAAATGACGTATCTCCACGAAATTTGGTACAGGGATTCCGTGGACCACCCTCTATTCAAAATCATGTAAATTGAAGGGATGAGGTGTTTCATTCTCCCAAACAGGGCGCCCCCTTCAGGGCAATTTAGACAAGTGTTCAAAAATCACATATTTTCATATAGTAATAACAAAGAAGTAAAACGATAGAAAAAAATGATAATGCTGAAAAATATTCTTTAGTATGTATCTATTTTTATTCTCAATTTTAAAAATGTGATTCTATTGTTTTGTTGTCATTCTAGGGGGCGCTACTCTAGCATGTTCACCTATGATACCTCCGTATTGTGGGAAGTTGGTGAAGTTATAGAAAAAATCTCCACATTCAGATTTTTCTTAAACTTGTTGAATTTGTTTATAGGACCATATATTTTCATAAAACAATTTAAAAGCTGGGGGTCAACCGTTTTGTTTTCAAGCTAGGGGGCGCCACATTACCGACATTTCATACAGAACACTTCAATATTGCAAGAAGTTGGCGTGGCTATAGAAAAAATCTCCACATTCAGATTTTTCTTAAACTTGTTGGAATTGTTCTTGGGACCGTATATTTTCATAAAACAATCTGAAGACTAGGGGTCAACCGTTTTGTTTTCAAGCTAGGGGGCGCCACATTACCGACATTTCATACAGAACACTTAAGGATTGCAGGAAGTTGGTGAAGTTATAGAAAAAATCTCCACATTCAGATTTTTCTTAAACTTGTTGAAATTGTTCTATATTTTTTCATAAAACAAATTTAAAAAATAGGGGTCAACCGTCTTGTTTTTTAAACTAGGGGGCGCCACATTACCGACATTTCTTATAGAACACTAAAGTAAGGATTTATATTTTCAGTTATGTACGTATCTTCAGCTATTGGAATGCTTTTTGTAAAATGTACTGCTTTGCTTTTAGACTTATGACTTTAGACCGATATTACACATAACACTCTCCCCTCCCCCCCCCCCCCACAATTCTCAGAGGTTCAATCTAGACAGTGAATCTCTAGTCTTGTAAATTGAATAATCACACCCCTTGTACGTCAACATCCCACTGGCTGACAAACACGCTACAACTTTCACCATGAAAACAGGCTTCGGAAACCCTACTTGTCCCCCCCCCCCCCCCCCCCCTGGCCCCCTCCCGCAGTTTCCTTAAACTTGTTGAATTTGTTGATAGGACCATATATTTTCATAAAACAATTTAAAAACTGGGGGTCAACCGTTTTGTTTTCAAGCTAGGGGGCGCCACATTACCGACATTTCATACAGAACACTTCAATATTGGAAGAAGTTGGCGTGGCTATAGAAAAAATCTCCACATTCAGATTTTTCTTAAACTTGTTGGAATTGTTCTTAGGACCGTATATTTTCATAAAACAATCTAAAGACTGGGGGTCAACCGTTTTGTTTTCAAGCTAGGGGGCGCCACATTACCAACATTTCATACAGAACACTTAAGGATTGCAGGAAGTTGGTGAAGTTATAGAAAAAATCTCCACATTTAGATTTTTCTTAAACTTGTTAGAATTGTTCTTAGGACCGTATATTTTCATAAAACAATCTAAAGACTGGGGGTCAACCGTTTTGTTTTCAAGCTAGGGGGCGCCACATTACCGACATTTCATACAGAACACTTAAGGATTGCAGGAAGTTGGTGAAGTTATAGAAAAAATCTCCACATTCATATTTTTCTTAAACTTGTTGAAATTATTCTTAGGACCATATATTCTCATAAAACAATCTAAAAACTAAGGTTCAACCGTTTTGTTTTCAAGCTAGGTGGCACCACATTACCGACATTTCATACAGAACACTAAAGTAAGGTTTTATATTTTCAGTTATGTACGTATCTTCAGCTATTGGAATGCTTTTTGTAAAATGTATTGCTTTGCTCTTACACTTATGACTTTAGACCAATATCACACATAACCCTCCCCCCCCCCCACAATTCTCAGAGGTTCAATCTAGACAGTGAGTCTCTAGTCCTGTAAATTGAATAATCACACCCCTTGTATGTCAACATCCCACTGGCTGACAAACACGCTACAACTTTCACCATGAAAACAGGCTTCGGAAACCCTTCTTGTCCCCCCCCCCCTCCCGCAGTTGGGATTTCGGCGCTATACAATTCCCGGGAAAAACTAAAAAAGAACCACCACATCAGAGGAACGCTCGCGCCAGTATCTAAAATGTGCGTGTGAAGACCGGTTACAATGACAGTCAGTAGAGGTCCCTCCGTTCGTATGTCGTATCAGTCGTATCAGTATCAGTACTTGATTCTCGGAAAGAAGAGTATATATCTTTATTACAATAGCTCCATTCGTCTCTCTCTCTCTCTCTCTCTCTCTCTCTCTCTCTCTCTCTCTCTCTCGATAGATAGATAGATAGATAGATAGATAGATAAAATGTCCAACATAATCTTATGCACTCAACATTCCCTCTCTCTCTCTCTCTCTCTCTCTCTCTCTCTCTCTCTCTCTCTCTCGCTATAGTATAAACTTGAATGGACCTCATGACAATAGACTAGGAAGAAGTTCATATTGTTTTTGTCTATTGATGTGGCTTAGGATATCAAGATACAGACCAAAAAATAACCAATGGAGGTATAGCATTGCATGAATTCATTATCATCGTTTATGCATTATATTAAATTTGAATTCAATCTCTTGAAGGCAACAGAATACACAAAGATCTGATATTAATAGAAGATGGACTTGTCTTAAGGGGGCTCAGGACCTTCATTCTTTAAGTGTGGCTTTCATGTAAAGATTGACCAATATCTTAGTCAATGTACAAGAAAACCACAATAAACTATATATTTTATGAAAGCTGAGATTCTGGAGAGGTCGAATATTCTAAACTTATCTTGTGACATCTTCACAATTCCCCTGGGGTGGGGCCGAAAGACATACATGTGGATTTCTAATACATAAGTTATTGCAAACAGCCCCCTGGCTTCATAAAAAGTGTAACACAGTTGGTGTTTATGTTTCATAGAAAACATATTTAGACATGTACATAATTTCATTTTTTTTTAATTTTTGTAATTTTTCTGAGCTTTCTGAAAGGAGACTGGCACCCCCTGGTGAGTGCTCCTCCCCCAGCTGATAAGGAAAGATAACAAGCTATTAGTGACTACTAATTGCTTATTGGCTATCTGGAGGAGAGTTGTTGGCTAGGTACTCATCTACATTTCTTCTTCAAATATTTTTTCTAGATATAGCTCTAACCATATGAATAATTGAATAAGACTAAAGTAGAGTAATTATGAAATAACTTTGGGAATAAGGGTAAATTGACAAGATATTTCAAGGAGAGTTGTTCACTAGGTACTGATCTACATTTCTTCTTCAAATATTTTTCTAGATATAGCCAGGAACTATATAATTTAAGTCTATACTTCCTGATATAGCTCAGACCATAATGAAATAACTTCTTCAAATATTTTTCTAGATATAGCTCTAACCATATGAATAATTGAATAAGACTAAAGTAGAGTAATTATGAAATAACTTTGGGAATAGGGGTAAATTGACAAAATATTTCAAAATTAGCTCTGATCACTCAAAGAAAACCAAAATAGCGAAGGTGATTTGGGAAGACACAGGCATGTAGGGTTTAATATGGCTTTCTCTGCATTGGTTTTCTCTGATAAAAAGATATATGAAATAAAAACCTCATGCTTCTTGAAACTTTTGGGGGTAATGGAGGAGGTAGATCCATAGCTGCACCGAACTTTTGAAGCGCATTACGTCCATTTCCACACAGGCGTCCTGCTTGAACTGATTGTCTGTTTATAGCATAAAATCGTCCATTTTTGTCACTACTAGGAAAGTCTGTTCTCTTTCCATCACAATCCTCATTTGAGCATCTCCGAAATATGGCTGATCGAAGTCCTTGTCGCCTTCTACTGTCTTGCCATAGTTCTAACTTTCCATCAAGGCAGTATGCACATACTGCATACTGAAGGCTGTCTTCAACATCTTGTGAATGCAGAATATGTCTTCCTGTTACCCTTTTCTCACAGGAATCTGTCTCATCTTCCGAGTCATGATCAGTGTCTCTTTCCTCAAAATCTTTATCTTCAGTTGCTATGCCACTGTCATCGAAACCAGTACTCGGCAGTCTAAGCTTTTTATAACTAGCACTATGAATAGTTAGTGATTTCTCAGATTTCTTTTCCTCTATTTTATTCAAATCTTCTGGTACAGAAGATGTTTTTTCCCATTCAAACGCCCTTTTCCTCTTTCTCTTCCTTCTGGAGCTACTGGTGGAAAGGGCGCTATATCAAATATCAATTATTATTCTGGAGCTACTTCCCATTGTAAGGAAACATTCAGACTCTGCACTTGTCATGGGGTCAACATCTGAATGTTCTCTCCTAACCCTAAATCTCTACAGGAAACCCTGTTCACCTAGGTAACATGCATCCTAAACATCCTGCCCTTACCAGACAATACACCAGAATATTCCTGGAGCATTTGATTGGTTTTACCTTAACTGTCTGACCTGCAACTGTAAAGCCAGACAGCTGATGCACAAAAATCACACCCTGTATTCAATACCCTAATTGCAATGAATTGATCACTCATAACTGCTTGGTGCCTGTTTCCTGGTAAACAGGATACTTCCATTTGAATACACATTCTATCCCCCAGTTTGCATCAATCAGCCAGTATAGCACACCTCCCAGGGGAGATCAGATAAGAAAGGGCCATTATGGGTTAAGATAAACATCACAGCTAGTTCTTCAGGAGATCTGGTCTCTAGTAGAAAGCTTTTTTAAAAACTTCTTTTTTTTGTCATTTGTAGTTCTAGTTGAGAGTTCTAGTTAAGAGGAATAAGTAGCAAACCTTTTCAGCTATCACATATCAAAAAAAAAGAACCTATTTAAAGGTGCGAAGGTCCCGAGCCCCCTTAAAACATATGCTTCCAGAACAATGCAGCTCTTTATGAATATCAATGCAATTTGCCATCTCACTTTATACAGAAAAGTATAAAGTATATTCCTCTTGTTTATTTGGTTCAATATCGCTTTATTAAAGGTGTCTCAACGTCATAGGTTGGGTGTTTGTTTTGAAACTAAAATTCTGCGTTGTTTCTACTCATTTTTCATATGTTGCGTTTTCTTTGCTTACATATGTAGCCCATCTCTAGGATTATGTGCACAGTTTTGATTTCATATCACTGTCAATAAACAAACATTAGTATTTTTCCATATCCAATTTGCAATCAGGATTTGTTCTACGTGGCCTGTCCATTAACTGGACGTTTTTGCACCAATATTTTGTTTATTTTGCGAGCTTTCTTGCTTTCCAGTTTCACTTTCTGCACCTCCTCAATACAGACATTTACTGGTTAGCAGAATATGAGGAAAAAGTGACCATGTGACCACCACGATAAGCTTTCAATGACCAGGTAATTACAATTGTAATTGTGCCACACGTATGCTAACCCACAGCCTGTCTGACAATAGTATAATATCCCTTATCATGCTATGGTGACGACATTGATTATAAATCACACTAATTGCAATCGTTGACAAGTTGTATTGACCGGTCAGTTGTTGCTGTTGATAACTAGTTTATTGTCCAATCCAGATAATGACATTCATTACATGCAATACACAAGTGTTAAAAATCCGACCAGCCACAAAGGTTTATAAATTACCAAATAAAATCATAAATATACTTATAAAAATCATCAGATAAATATTCATTATATACAATGTACAATATATTATCTAATCAATCATAAAAATCTTAAAGTGAGTCTTGTATATATGGAGTCACTTCCTTTACACACAGTTTTCTAATACCCATCTAAAATCAAGCTAGCCGAGTTTATGTCGAATATGTAGACATGACTAGTATGGACTATGGTTTGATAACAATCAGTTGCAAGTTAACATTTGTGACCTCCTGTTGTACATACTGTTGAGGCAAAATGATGCAGTTTTTAACAAATCCTCTGATTGAAAGATAAGTTGAGTTGCTCCAAATCAGTGAGTTCTGTAAAATTAGGACATTGCATATTGGCTAGTTGAAATATGGGGTTTCTCGAATCGTCATAAAAAGGATATTTTAGTATAAAATGTACCTCATCTTCCACCTCCATATTTTGGCACAGTATACAGAAACAATGTTCCCTTGGAATCTTTTGGTGGAGCCCTCTTTCAATTTCAAGGTTCAATGTGCCGCACATTAGTTTTGCGACCACTGATCTGTGCGACCTTAATAGGGGTGTAGTTACAATGATGTCAGCTTTGAGTGGGGGTGTCACTAATAACATAGAAGGTTCGGAGCTTACTGGTGGTTACACAGTTATTTGTCCATGTTTGTTGGGCTTTTTCAAGAGGTATGTCCTGTATTCTTTTGACAAAAGACACACTTAGACAACGTTCAAGACCTCAGTGTGGTCACAGTCAGCCATTATCTCCCTGAAGTGGAAATTCCAGTTTTTCCTACCCTCTAATGTCAGTTTACGGTCCCAGTCCATTACAATTTTGGGGAGGCAGTCATTTTCCATATATTAAAGTCTGTTCCAAAACCTTACCATATGAGTTTACCTTTTATTGTATGAACTAGTCCAACGCATTAGGGAGTCCAGGGCAAGATTTGGCGTACCGGTATATTTTCCAACACCCAAAAGGCCACGGATTGCCTTATGTTGTATATTATCGATAACAGTTGTTTTTTATAACCCCATACTCCACCGCCAAAATATAAAATGCTAGCAATCCCTGTATGGAAAAATTCGGTATAAGTGGCAGAACCCAGTTCCCCAAACTTTCTTGTCTTACATAGGAGAACTAAAAGTGCTTTGCTGGGGCACCGACTGATTCATCCAAACGGGTGGGTTATTACAATAATAATGTAAGCCGCGACATTTACGAATTTGCAATTACAGTACCACTCTTCGCTGGAATATATTGATTACAATCGATATCACGCCTAGGACAATGGGTATCGGGCACTGACACGGAGTGATAAGCGTTCATGTCACATTTCACGCATCTTGAAATGAGATTTTACTGGCTTTCTAGCATCATTCATGGGGAATTGATTTTCAACAGTATTTCCGAAAAGGGGGTGCACACTTTATACAAAGCTAAGCTCTACACATAATTTTAAAGGCCTTGACAAGGGGTGCCATGCCAGTGTGGGTATCCTGATGGAATGTCTCCCAGAGTGAGGATGGTTTTCCCGAGGGCGGAGCCTGAGGGAAAACCATCCTCCCGAGGGGAGACACTCCATCAGGATACCCACACTGGCATGGCATACTTGTTTTATCATATCGAACAAACCCCAATTTGATAAAATATCAATGAAAACCACAATGACTGCCGGTAGATCCGCTGGTGCCGTGGAAAAGAGCGTCTGCTACAATGTCAAGGTCACAGATGACTGGTGATTCACACATTCCCTGCTTAAGGCGTCACTAGTGACAACGGTGGACATAACGCCGATCAGTGGACATGATGATTGCCAACTGTTAAGTCAGCCACTCACGGCTTACGATCTTCAAGTGAGGTATGAGTTTAATGAGATTTGTGAGATTGATTTATTTCTTCTCCATCAGACGTGCGGGCGCGGGCGCCGTCTCCACACAAATTCGCGTGTCCTTCCAAAACATTACACCCTCAATCCTAAATTTCACCTCTTGAATTGCGTCTTTCTGGTGTATGCCGCCGGTGCCCCACTCTTACATGTCATATAGCACTGGGTGACTGTTCTCACTGCGGTTCCTCTACATGTGTACAGCGGGCGGTAGGATATTCATGGTCATGGGCTGAATCCTATTTCGACTAAACCACACTACACACTTAGTCGGGAGAAGGCCAGCGAGAACTCTTCTATGGTGCTTGCTCTTCCAGATGTATATGTAGGGGTTGAGCGCGCTTTGCAGGAACATGACCATGTTGGAGGAAAGGGGCGTCAGGAGGCGGGCGGTCTTGCTCTGATTGTAGGACGGCACGGCAGGAAGGATGGTGACCGGTAGAAAACAGAGCATGAATAAGCCAGTTATGAGACTCGCCAGGGTAGCCATCTGCAGTCCGTGGCTCTCCGCTGTTGCAACCAACAAGTTCCGTTTGCAGCAGAACTTGAAGAAAATGGCGGCGTAGCAGACGATGACTGTGCCAATACAGCAGACGACCATCCCACACTGTACCAGGTAGATGTCTTTGAAGTAGTCCGAGTCGTCGTCAATGGTCTGCAGGTAGGTCTGCGTGGAGGAACAGGCCAAGAGGGAGGGAGAGGGGTTGCCGCTGTCCAGGGTATACAGGACCGAGACAGCCATGCCAGACGAGTAGCCCACTATAATGAGCAGGCCGATAGCCACGGGGTGCACCTGGTAGACGTTCCTTGAGTAGCAGGCCCGCACCCGTATGAGCGCCATGCCCGTGATGGAGGCCAGGGTGAAGGTGACTGAGGTGATGCCAACCCAAATGTAGACTACGCACACACCTGATGGTAAGCCCAGCTCAAAGTTTAGGAAGAGCGCCATGAGAATCGGTGCCCCCACCTGCGTGGCGGAAAGATCCGCCACCGCCATCGCTGCCAGCAACCACGAGAACGGCTTGCGACGGAGTTCCTTATCCTTTGCAGCGCAGATAAAGACAGAAACATTGGCCAGTCCCATAAGAGTGATTATTGGACTAAGTGCGCAGGCCGCTGAAGCGTATCTTTTCCCAACAATATCCACGCGTGCTATGACTTCGCTTGTATTATACATTTGGTCCATGATTGCCTGTGAGTCTTTTCAGTTAGGAGACTTTAATTATGTCTGCAAAGTATCAATGTCAGAGAAACGAAGGCCTTTTTATCCAGTGATAAATGTCGCTACAATCCTCCATATCATTGCCTGATATATGTCTGAGCCTGCATCTTATAATATCAATGTTATACTGACTTGTGATTTTAAAGTATTTAATTCATGCAGTACATAAGAACGTTTATAATCTTTCTATTGGTTGACTCAACGCCAACGCCGCTTGCTTGTGTGCGTCACGGAACCTTAAGATCGCATAGGTTTCACCAAGAACAATACCAGGCAAGCCACTATTATTAGAACCTAAACATATGCGCCAATATCTGTGGCATCTTTTTATCTCCGTTTGCAATTCTAACCCTATAGACGACACCGCATTTCGTGTTGTATAGACAAAATTAAGGACATACACGACAATTGACCCAAATGACGTATCTCCACGAAATTTGGTACAGGGATTCCTTGGACCACCCTCTATTCAAAATCATGTAAATTGAAGGGATGAGGTGTTTCATTCTCCCAAACAGGGCGCCCCCTTCAGGGCAATTTAGACAAGTGTTCAAAAATCACATATTTTCATATAGTAATAACAAAGAAGTAAAACGATAGAAAAAAATGATAATGCTGAAAAATATTCTTTAGTATGTATCTATTTTTATTCTCAATTTTAAAAATGTGATTCTATTGTTTTGTTGTCATTCTAGGGGGCGCTACTCTAGCATGTTCACCTATGATACCTCCGTATTGTGGGAAGTTGGTGAAGTTATAGAAAAAATCTCCACATTCAGATTTTTCTTAAACTTGTTGAATTTGTTTATAGGACCATATATTTTCATAAAACAATTTAAAAGCTGGGGGTCAACCGTTTTGTTTTCAAGCTAGGGGGCGCCACATTACCGACATTTCATACAGAACACTTCAATATTGCAAGAAGTTGGCGTGGCTATAGAAAAAATCTCCACATTCAGATTTTTCTTAAACTTGTTGGAATTGTTCTTGGGACCGTATATTTTCATAAAACAATCTGAGGACTAGGGGTCAACCGTTTTGTTTTCAAGCTAGGGGGCGCCACATTACCGACATTTCATACAGAACACTTAAGGATTGCAGGAAGTTGGTGAAGTTATAGAAAAAATCTCCACATTCAGATTTTTCTTAAACTTGTTGAAATTGTTCTATATTTTTTCATAAAACAAATTTAAAAAATAGGGGTCAACCGTCTTGTTTTTTAAACTAGGGGGCGCCACATTACCGACATTTCTTATAGAACACTAAAGTAAGGATTTATATTTTCAGTTATGTACGTATCTTCAGCTATTGGAATGCTTTTTGTAAAATGTACTGCTTTGCTTTTAGACTTATGACTTTAGACCGATATTACACATAACACTCTCCCCTCCCCCCCCCCCCCCCCCCCCCACAATTCTCAGAGGTTCAATCTAGACAGTGAATCTCTAGTCTTGTAAATTGAATAATCACACCCCTTGTACGTCAACATCCCACTGGCTGACAAACACGCTACAACTTTCACCATGAAAACAGGCTTCGGAAACCCTACTTGTCCCCCCCCCCCCCCCTGGCCCCCTCCCGCAGTTTCCTTAAACTTGTTGAATTTGTTGATAGGACCATATATTTTCATAAAACAATTTAAAAACTGGGGGTCAACCGTTTTGTTTTCAAGCTAGGGGGCGCCACATTACCGACATTTCATACAGAACACTTCAATATTGGAAGAAGTTGGCGTGGCTATAGAAAAAATCTCCACATTCAGATTTTTCTTAAACTTGTTGGAATTGTTCTTAGGACCGTATATTTTCATAAAACAATCTAAAGACTGGGGGTCAACCGTTTTGTTTTCAAGCTAGGGGGCGCCACATTACCGACATTTCATACAGAACACTTAAGGATTGCAGGAAGTTGGTGAAGTTATAGAAAAAATCTCCACATTTAGATTTTTCTTAAACTTGTTAGAATTGTTCTTAGGACCGTATATTTTCATAAAACAATCTAAAGACTGGGGGTCAACCGTTTTGTTTTCAAGCTAGGGGGCGCCACATTACCGACATTTCATACAGAACACTTAAGGATTGCAGGAAGTTGGTGAAGTTATAGAAAAAATCTCCACATTCATATTTTTCTTAAACTTGTTGAAATTATTCTTAGGACCATATATTCTCATAAAACAATCTAAAAACTAAGGTTCAACCGTTTTGTTTTCAAGCTAGGTGGCACCACATTACCGACATTTCATACAGAACACTAAAGTAAGGTTTTATATTTTCAGTTATGTACGTATCTTCAGCTATTGGAATGCTTTTTGTAAAATGTATTGCTTTGCTCTTACACTTATGACTTTAGACCAATATCACACATAACCCTCCCCCCCCCCCCCCCCCCCCCCCCCCCCCACAATTCTCAGAGGTTCAATCTAGACAGTGAGTCTCTAGTCCTGTAAATTGAATAATCACACCCCTTGTATGTCAACATCCCACTGGCTGACAAACACGCTACAACTTTCACCATGAAAACAGGCTTCGGAAACCCTTCTTGTCCCCCCCCCTCCCGCAGTTGGGATTTCGGCGCTATACAATTCCCGGGAAAAACTAAAAAAGAACCACCACATCAGAGGAACGCTTGCGCCAGTATCTAAAATGTGCGTGTGAAGACCGGTTACAATGACAGTCAGTAGAGGTCCCTCCGTTCGTATGTCGTATCAGTCGTATCAGTATCAGTACTTGATTCTCGGAAAGAAGAGTATATATCTTTATTACAATAGCTCCATTCGTCTCTCTCTCTCTCTCTCTCTCTCTCTCTCTCTCTCTCTCTCTCTCTCTCTCTCGATAGATAGATAGATAGATAGATAAAATGTCCAACATAATCTTATGCACTCAACATTCTCTCTCTCTCTCTCTCTCTCTCTCTCTCTCTCTCTCTCTCTCTCTCTCTCGCTATAGTATAAACTTGAATGGACCTCATGACAATAGACTAGGAAGAAATTCATATTGTTTTTGTCTATTGATGTGGCTTAGGATATCAAGATACAGACCAAAAAATAACCAATGGAGGTATAGCATTGCATGAATTCATTATCATCGTTTATGCATTATATTAAATTTGAATTCAATCTCTTGAAGGCAACAGAATACACAAAGATCTGATATTAATAGAAGATGGACTTGTCTTAAGGGGGCTCAGGACCTTCATTCTTTAAGTGTGACTTTCATGTAAAGATTGACCAATATCTTAGTCAATGTACAAGAAAACCACAATAAACTATATATTTTATGAAAGCTGAGATTCTGGAGAGGTCGAATATTCTAAACTTATCTTGTGACATCTTCACAATTCCCCTGGGGTGGGGCCGAAAGACATACATGTGGATTTCTAATACATAAGTTATTGCAAACAGCCCCCTGGCTTCATAAAAAGTGTAACACAGTTGGTGTTTATGTTTCATAGAAAACATATTTAGACATGTACATAATTTCATTTTTTTTTAATTTTTGTAATTTTTCTGAGCTTTCTGAAAGGAGGCTGGCACCCCCTGGTGAGTGCTCCTCCCCCAGCTGATAAGGAAAGATAACAAGCTATTAGTGACTACTAATTGCTTATTGGCTATCTGGAGGAGAGTTGTTGGCTAGGTACTCATCTACATTTCTTCTTCAAATATTTTTTCTAGATATAGCTCTAACCATATGAATAATTGAATAAGACTAAAGTAGAGTAATTATGAAATAACTTTGGGAATAAGGGTAAATTGACAAGATATTTCAAGGAGAGTTGTTCACTAGGTACTGATCTACATTTCTTCTTCAAATATTTTTCTAGATATAGCCAGGAACTATATAATTTAAGTCTATACTTCCTGATATAGCTCAGACCATAATGAAATAACTTCTTCAAATATTTTTCTAGATATAGCTCTAACCATATGAATAATTGAATAAGACTAAAGTAGAGTAATTATGAAATAACTTTGGGAATAGGGGTAAATTGACAAAATATTTCAAAATTAGCTCTGATCACTCAAAGAAAACCAAAATAGCGAAGGTGATTTGGGAAGACACAGGCATGTAGGGTTTAATATGGCTTTCTCTGCATTGGTTTTCTCTGATAAAAAGATATATGAAATAAAAACCTCATGCTTCTTGAAACTTTTGGGGGTAATGGAGGAGGTAGATCCATAGCTGCACCGAACTTTTGAAGCGCATTACGTCCATTTCCACACAGGCGTCCTGCTTGAACTGATTGTCTGTTTATAGCATAAAATCGTCCATTTTTGTCACTACTAGGAAAGTCTGTTCTCTTTCCATCACAATCCTCATTTGAGCATCTCCGAAATATGGCTGATCGAAGTCCTTGTCGCCTTCTACTGTCTTGCCATAGTTCTAACTTTCCATCAAGGCAGTATGCACATACTGCATACTGAAGGCTGTCTTCAACATCTTGTGAATGCAGAATATGTCTTCCTGTTACCCTTTTCTCACAGGAATCTGTCTCATCTTCCGAGTCATGATCAGTGTCTCTTTCCTCAAAATCTTTATCTTCAGTTGCTATGCCACTGTCATCGAAACCAGTACTCGGCAGTCTAAGCTTTTTATAACTAGCACTATGAATAGTTAGTGATTTCTCAGATTTCTTTTCCTCTATTTTATTCAAATCTTCTGGTACAGAAGATGTTTTTTCCCATTCAAACGCCCTTTTCCTCTTTCTCTTCCTTCTGGAGCTACTGGTGGAAAGAGCGCTATATCAAATATCAATTATTATTCTGGAGCTACTTCCCACTGTAAGGAAACATTCAGACTCTGCACTTGTCCTGGGGTCAACATCTGAATGTTCTCTCCTAACCCTAAATCTCTACAGGAAACCCTGTTCACCTAGGTAACATGCATCCTAAACATCCTGCCCTTACCAGACAATACACCAGAATATTCCTGGAGCATTTGATTGGTTTTACCTTAACTGTCTGACCTGCAACTGTAAAGCCAGACAGCTGATGCACAAAAATCACACCCTGTATTCAATACCCTAATTGCAATGAATTGATCACTCATAACTGCTTGGTGCCTGTTTCCTGGTAAACAGGATACTTCCATTTGAATACACATTCTATCCCCCAGTTTGCATCAATCAGCCAGTATAGCACACCTCCCAGGGGAGATCAGATAAGAAAGGGCCATTATGGGTTAAGATAAACATCACAGCTAGTTCTTCAGGAGATCTGGTCTCTAGTAGAAAGCTTTTTTAAAAACTTCTTTTTTTTGTCATTTGTAGTTCTAGTTGAGAGTTCTAGTTAAGAGGAATAAGTAGCAAACCTTTTCAGCTATCACATATCAAAAAAAAAAAGAACCTATTTACGGTGCGAAGGTCCCGAGCCCCCTTAAAACATATGCTTCCAGAACAATGCAGCTCTTTATGAATATCAATGCAATTTGCCATCTCACTTTATACAGAAAAGTATAAAGTATATTCCTCTTGTTTATTTGGTTCAATATCGCTTTATTAAAGGTGTCTCAACGTCATAGGTTGGGTGTTTGTTTTGAAACTAAAATTCTGCGTTGTTTCTACTCATTTTTCATATGTTGCGTTTTCTTTGCTTACATATGTAGCCCATCTCTAGGATTATGTGCACAGTTTTGATTTCATATCACTGTCAATAAACAAACATTAGTATTTTTCCATATCCAATTTGCAATCAGGATTTGTTCTACGTGGCCTGTCCATTAACTGGACGTTTTTGCACCAATATTTTGTTTATTTTGCGAGCTTTCTTGCTTTCCAGTTTCACTTTCTGCACCTCCTCAATACAGACATTTACTGGTTAGCAGAATATGAGGAAAAAGTGACCATGTGACCACCACGATAAGCTTTCAATGACCAGGTAATTACAATTGTAATTGTGCCACACGTATGCTAACCCACAGCCTGTCTGACAATAGTATAATATCCCTTATCATGCTATGGTGACGACATTGATTATAAATCACACTAATTGCAATCGTTGACAAGTTGTATTGACCGGTCAGTTGTTGCTGTTGATAACTAGTTTATTGTCCAATCCAGATAATGACATTCATTACATGCAATACACAAGTGTTAAAAATCCGACCAGCCACAAAGGTTTATAAATTACCAAATAAAATCATAAATATACTTATAAAAATCATCAGATAAATATTCATTATATACAATGTACAATATATTATCTAATCAATCATAAAAATCTTAAAGTGAGTCTTGTATATATGGAGTCACTTCCTTTACACACAGTTTTCTAATACCCATCTAAAATCAAGCTAGCCGAGTTTATGTCGAATATGTAGACATGACTAGTATGGACTATGGTTTGATAACAATCAGTTGCAAGTTAACATTTGTGACCTCCTGTTGTACATACTGTTGAGGCAAAATGATGCAGTTTTTAACAAATCCTCTGATTGAAAGATAAGTTGAGTTGCTCCAAATCAGTGAGTTCTGTAAAATTAGGACATTGCAAATTGGCTAGTTGAAATATGGGGTTTCTCGAATCGTCATAAAAAGGATATTTTAGTATAAAATGTACCTCATCTTCCACCTCCATATTTTGGCACAGTATACAGAAACAATGTTCCCTTGGAATCTTTTGGTGGAGCCCTCTTTCAATTTCAAGGTTCAATGTGCCGCACATTAGTTTTGCGACCACTGATCTGTGCGACCTTAATAGGGGTGTAGTTACAATGATGTCAGCTTTGAGTGGGGGTGTCACTAATAACATAGAAGGTTCGGAGCTTACTGGTGGTTACACAGTTATTTGTCCATGTTTGTTGGGCTTTTTCAAGAGGTATGTCCTGTATTCTTTTGACAAAAGACACACTTAGACAACGTTCAAGACCTCAGTGTGGTCACAGTCAGCCATTATCTCCCTGAAGTGGAAATTCCAGTTTTTCCTACCCTCTAATGTCAGTTTACGGTCCCAGTCCATTACAATTTTGGGGAGGCAGTCATTTTCCATATATTAAAGTCTGTTCCAAAACCTTACCATATGAGTTTACCTTTTATTGTATGAACTAGTCCAACGCATTAGGGAGTCCAGGGCAAGATTTGGCGTACCGGTATATTTTCCAACACCCAAAAGGCCACGGATTGCCTTATGTTGTATATTATCGATAACAGTTGTTTTTTATAACCCCATACTCCACCGCCAAAATATAAAATGCTAGCAATCCCTGTATGGAAAAATTCGGTATAAGTGGCAGAACCCAGTTCCCCAAACTTTCTTGTCTTACATAGGAGAACTAAAAGTGCTTTGCTGGGGCACCGACTGATTCATCCAAACGGGTTGGTTATTACAATAATAATGTAAGCCGCGACATTTACGAATTTGCAATTACAGTACCACTCTTCGCTGGAATATATTGATTACAATCGATATCACGCCTAGGACAATGGGTATCGGGCACTGACACGGAGTGATAAGCGTTCATGTCACATTTCACGCATCTTGAAATGAGATTTTACTGGCTTTCTAGCATCATTCATGGGGAATTGATTTTCAACAGTATTTCCGAAAAGGGGGTGCACACTTTATACAAAGCTCTACACATAATTTTAAAGGCCTTGACAAGGGGTGCATCTTAGTCCGTGAGATAGGAGTCAGATTTGGGCAAATTGGACCCACTCATATGTACAAAACATAACCTATATTTTTGGATAGCCAAGAGTGCCAATTTTGACAATATGCATGATGGACATGCACAAGTAGTAGTTTATATGGAAAATCTTGGCCTTTTCGAAGGGTCTCTGAAAAAAAAAACCAGCAACCAAAGTCTAATAGTGAACACAACATTTGATTCATAATTGGACTAAATGCTATATGATTGCCCTTAAATTGTATCTATGTATGCTGTATATGTATATGGCAATGATTAAATCCCATTCACCCCATACCTATACCAAAAAGTAGCCAAAAACCTTTTCCTTTTAAATAACACGCCTTTATCTTATTTCTAATCGCTAACAGGTTTTTGTATTTTTTCAGAATAATTTTAAAGAAATGAACCATGTTCATGATATCAAAAATTCTCCATTACTTTGGATGGGATTGTGACAAAGAATCAGTCACTTTGAGTTACTGCCTTCAGAAAAAATGACACCTGTTGCACCCCTACCCCAAGATCAGAAAATAGCAGAAAATGATGAAAAATAAACAAAAATTCTTTGAAAAATTCAAAAATTATCTACTGCCACCTTTTACCCCATATGATATCATATTTTATCCTTATTATGTATTGTGCTAATTGCATAAGTCAACCAGTTCCTTCGAACAGGATTTCTTTTGGAAATATGGTCCATTTTCACTTACTAAGTATTTGACTACTCGTGAATGGGCCAGGGTCAATATTAGCAAATCGGTACCAGTTGAGGGGACCGCATATAACCCTTATATTTTGAAAGTCGTTAAACCCCTCTTCAAGTCCCTGCATGATGGACATCTGTATCTCGTAGCTGTTTTGAGATATTGACCGCCAGAGGTACCAGGTATGTCCCTTTTGATGCCAAATTAGACAATTCACAGGGCCTTGTATTTCTTGAACTAACAATCATATAGCAGCTAAATCCTTAGATCTGAATAAGTATGTTACATAGATGCTGTAAACAGAAAACATAATTTTGATATTGACCCTTTGGTCAAATAAGGTCACCTAAAAAATGGCCATTTGACCTTCGCTAAGGAGAGCTTTAGTTATTCACATCATATATTTCAGGGCCTTATATTTCCTGAACGAAGAATGAATGAACAGCTAAATTCTTAGGTCTGTATAAGTGTGTCATATAGATGCCTTGAAAAGAAAAAATAATTTTATAATTGACCCTTCAGTCAAATAAGGTCATTTGAAAATGGTCTTTTTCCATAGGTAGGGAGCTAATTGCTTAAAATGTAGTGTTCTTTAACCTAGATCTGGACCTAGATCAGGACTGTGCAAGTATACTGTATGCAGAATGTACAGGGGAGATAATTTGTTAGCCAATTTGTTAGTCAAATAGGGCCATTTGAAAGTACCTGTTTGACCATAAAATAGGTATGTTGTGGTCATTCTCTCAGTGTTTGCAGATCAATATCTTACAATTAACTCAAGTTGCTATTAATAAGTTTTTGAAAGGATGCTGTATAATAAACCTTTTAGTTTGGAAGCACTTTATCACCATTTCAATTTTTGGACTTTCATACAAGTTAGTTTGTGGTCAAAACTTTGCCTTTTTAAACAGGTACCAAGATACATTATGTGAGGGTAGAAACAGTATCAAATATATCACAATTCCACCGTTAGAAATATATTTATTTGCCACCTCATTGAATGTAACATATTGGTCAAATTTCTGGACCTCGCCCATGGAGTTGCTTTTAGATTTTATTCTTGACAAAATGAATGACAAGAAAAAAACATACATTAAGTACAGAATCCTTGTTATATACCTTTATAGCCCTGAAAGAAATGGTTGTAGAGAGTTGAGTAAGTTATGATATATTGATCTCCAAAAGCTGAGAAAATTAACCAAAACGCATCTCTCATATGGTAAAACAGGTACATTTGAATGGCCCTATTTCACTGACAAATCCGCAAGAAAGGGTCATCTCCCCTGAACAGTATTCCTACTGTACACTTGCATAGCCCTGAAAATAGTGTTGATCTAGGTATAGTATATTTCTAGAAATCAACCTTTGGAAATTGAAAATAATATCCAAAAAGCTCCTTATCTAAGGTCAAATAGCCATTTGCATCTATGTAACATACTTATTCAAACTGAGGATTTAACTGCTATATGATTTTTAGTTCAGGAAATGATGATGGCCAATTTGGCCGATACAAAATCATGCCAAACACCTCTAAATTGATTGATACCCTGGCACATGGGTACTCATCTGAGAGTACTCAGCGCAAGCTATCGAATGACTACCAACATGGCAGGGTTTAAATGGTTTTAAAAATCTTTGCATGCTTGTGCTTTGGTCGAAAGTAACATCATCAGCATTAGAACGGATGAGGTGATATCTATGATGTGAATAACCAAAACTCTCCTCAGTGAAGGTCAAATGGCCATTTTCAAATGACCTTATTTAACCAAAGGGTCATTATTAGAATTATAATTTCTTTCTACAGCATCTATGTGCCATACAGATCTAAGGATGTAATTGCTATATGATTGTTAGCTCAAAATACAAGGGCCTAACATCTGTGAATTGTCCAATTTGGAATAAAAGGGGACATACCCAGTACCTTGGGAGGTCACTATTCCAAATAAAGCTACTAGATGCAGAAGTACATCATGCAGGGATTTGAAGAGGGGTTCAAGGGCTTTCAAAATATACGGGTTATTGGAGGTCCCCCCAACTGGTTTCAATGTATGCGGTCCCCCCAACAGGTACCAACTGGTAACCATTACTAGTATGTCCTTATCTAAAGGCAAATGGCCATTTTCAAATGACCCTATTTGACCAAAGGGTCAATATCAATATTATTCTTTTTCTTTTTGCAGGATCTATGTAACATACGTATTTAGACAAGAGGATTTAATTGCTGTGTGATTGTCATGTCAGGAAATACAAGGCCCTGAAATCAGTGATGTGAATAAACAAACGGTTCTTATTGAAGGTCAAATGACATTATTTCACCAAAGGTTAATTCAATATTCAAATAATATATTCTGTTTACAGCATATATGTAACATTCTTATTACGACCTGCGGTTATAACTGATATATGATCGATAGTTACGGAAATACAAGGCCCTCAAATCAGTGCTGTGAATAACCAAACGGTTTTTATTGAAGGTCAAATGGCCATTTTCAAATGACCTTATTCCACCAAAGGGTCTGAGTATCAATATAGTATTTTCTGTTTACAGCATCTAAGTAACATTCTTATTCAGACCTGTGGATTCAACTGATATATGATTGTTAGTTACGGAAATACAAGGCCCTGAAATCTGTGAATTGTCCAATTTGGCATAAAAAGGTAAAATTGTGTAATAAGAAGCACCAGTTTTCTCAGTATAAGCTACCACCACAAGCAGTCCATCATGCATATTCTCAACGAATGGACTCATGGCCATTCAAAAACATAGGTTATGTTTTGTACCTCTGACTGGTACCAGCCAACCCATCTATCCCATGGACTATTATATACAAGTGCGTCTTATACACGTGAAATTACGGTTAGTGACATTGTCTTCTTTTAACTCACTTTTCTGATATTGAAGTTCTAAAAATGACCCTGGTATTGAGTAGGGTTATACCAAAATGCGTTTCCTGTTATCACAAATGACAGAACGATGTCACCGCAACACTTTACCACAGCATAGTTGATGATATCTGCTGGACCCTTTGTATTGTGAAATTAGTAAAGCGGCGCCGTTTATAGTAACATTACAAGATTAATAGATATCACAGCCATTGGCTTAGATGTTTAGGGTTTAGTCATATATAGTGGCTAGCCTACTGTTGTTCTTGAAGGAGCATATGTGCGATTTAATTAAGGCCTCATGACGCACAGGAGATAGAGCCGGTGGCGATGAGCCAACCAATAGAAAGATGATATACGCTATCATGCGCGGCACCAATTAGATACCTCTCACACGTCAGTATATCACATCCAGTCTACGATGGAGGCTCAGATCTCTGTCAGGTGATGATACCGAGAGCTGTAGTATCTACTAAGGTACATAGTTGCAATATTTACTAGTATCACCGGATGTACGGAAAGGACTTCAATCTCACTGCCTTAAACTTTGCAAAGACTTGACTTGTTTTGAAGTCTTCTAACTGAAAATCACACACGGAAGTATGGACCAAAACTGCAATTCAAGCGAACTCGTTGCTAGTTTGGATTTTGGCGGGAAAAGATACGCTTCAGCGGCGAGCGCACTTTGTGCAATAATCACTCTTCTAGGACTTGCCAATGTTTCTGTCTTTATCTGCGCTGCAAAGGATAAGGAACTCCGTCGCAAGCCGTTCTCGTGGTTGCTGGCAGCGATGGCGGTGGCGGATCTTTCCGCCACGCAGGTGGGGGCACCGATTCTCATGGCGCTCTTCCTAAACTTTGAGCTGGGCTTACCATCAGGTGTGTGCGTAGTCTACATTTGGGTTGGCATCACCTCAGTCACCTTCACCCTGGCCTCCATCACGGGCATGGCGCTCATACGGGTGCGGGCCTGCTACTCCAACAACGTCTACCAGGTGCACCCCGTGGCTATCGGCCTGCTCATTATAGTGGGCTACTCGTCTGGCATGGCTGTCTCGGCCCTGTACACCCTGGACAGCGGCAACCCCTCTCCCTCCCTCTTGGCCTGTTCCTCCACGCAGACCTACCTGCAGACCATTGACGACGACTCGGACTACTTCAACGACATCTACATGGTGCAGCGTGGGATGGTCGTCTGCTGTATTGGCACAGTCATCGTCTGCTACGCCGCCATTTTCTTCAAGTTCTGCTGCAAACGGAACTTGTTGGTTGCAACAGCGGAGAGCCACGGACTGCAGATGGCTACCCTGGCGAGTCTCATAACTGGCTTATTCATGCTCTGTTTTCTACCGGTCACCATCCTGCCTGCCGTGCTGTCCTACAATCAGAGCAAGACCGCCCGCCTCCTGACGCTCCTTTCCTCCAACATAATCATGTTCCTGCAAAGCGCGCTCAACCCCTACATGTACATCTGGAAGAGCAAATACTATCGCAGAGTTCTCGCCAGTTTTCTTCCGACCAAGTGTGCAGCGTGGTTACGGCGAAATAGGATTGTGCCCATGACCATGAATGTCCTCCCGCCCGCTGTACGTGTAGAGGAACGCCAGTGAGGCCCGTGCCATAGGACAGAGTAGAGTGGGGCACTGGCGGCGTAAACAAGATAGCTGCTACTCGTAAAAGTATGAGCAGCCCCTCTAACAGGCTGGTTGGTGTGGTCGTTGTACAAGTGTGCGGCGTTGTAAGGTTACGTATACTGATAGCGTACAACTTAAAGACCCTTTTGGTATTATCGTAGGTCGAGCCTCTCTTTCGCTTATCGTGAAGTAAACATGTCCATTGAATCACTTGTAAAATAATCAATACCTTAGAGTTTTCAATTTTATCATCAGCTCCACTCTAGATCTCGCTGCTGATTGGTCAATTTGTTTGTTGCACTTGACTATTGAAATCTTAACAATGCTTTTCGCAACATTCATTGTTAGGAGCCCGATATTAATCCCGTATCGCGATTCTGACAGTGCTTTTCGCCACGTTTATTGTTGGGAGCCCACTACTTCCCGTGGTGCCATGGCAACCGTTTCTTAGCAACAAAATGGCGGCCACTGCTAGTAACACCACCCCTAGAAATTATTTTGGGTGTTTAAACACTATTTGCGAATTATAGTCTGCCAACATGGTGAATATCTTCAAAATAAGATGGCATGAAGAAATTAAAATGGATTTAGTTATGTAAATCCATAGTTCAAGTAAGAAATCCTCGATGTTCGCCCTGGGTATGTCAGGTCTGACGAGGTTTGTTCTTAGGTGTCTGCTCCGCCGCTAGAAATTGTTTTTTGATGTTTAAAACACTATTTCCGAATAATAGTCTGCAAAACATGGTGTATTTCTGGAAATAGGATGTCGGGAAACCTTGCTGTTGGCTGTGCTGGAGTCGAATTTGACGAAGAGGTTTCTCGGACCTAGAACTTAGAGCTTGTGCTTATCCTAATTCAAAATGTATGCGGGGGTAGGAGCTGATGATAAATCCGTTATCCTTGGCGTGTTGTGAAATTGGTATACGGCAAGAATCCAGCACGCATCGTATGAGGCTGTATCGCAGACATCTTCCCATATACCATTTTCACATCAAGGATAACTAATTAATAGTATCAGGTATGGACAAATACGATGTATTATGTTATATGTAATGGTACTTTGAAACATGTCATTGACTCTCTACGTTAAAGGACAATTATACCATGAATAAAACATGGGCCCAAATATTGTCTTAGGGTATACCCTATTCGACTCCAAGACCCCACAACTGCTCACCTCCAAATTGCAAGTTTATTGCTGTTCAAAACTTTGTTTTGACACCGAAAGTGGGGTTTCTGGGAGCTGCCATATTAAGCCTTGGTGGAGACGCCTGCTGATGCTATGTACTAAGCTACTACTGCTAGGCTGAGAGTGGGGGGTATTCAATAGTAAGAATAATGTGTTAATAAACATAATCTGGTGATAAGATAAACTTTTATTTTGTGTCTCAAACCATTCTAGTGGTTTGATATGTTATGTTTACTGATATTCAAATTTGTGTGAAATCCCTATGATAAACAGTTAAGTGACATGGGGCAATTTATCTACTGAGTGCTGTAGTATACATAGAAATGGACTTAATTTCAAATGGACTGTCATCAGGATCATGAGTTATTGATTAGTTTGATTGAAAATGGTATTTTGCATTCAGCTAGCTTGTGGGGTTAATTCTTTTGACTCGGTATTTCCTTTGCTCTGCTTTTATTTCACCAGTTATCCTATCAAAAAGTTATTATTCTTAATGACAATACTAAAACTGGATATCTCGAGTGTGATAAGAACGATCCTCAATAGCAGAGCCAATGCCTATATCTCTAATATTGATATTGGCAGAAACAACTTTTTTGATTTATTGAATGCCTGCGCAAAGCTTGGCCTACTTGACATAGTTACCTCTATGGTTGAGGGGAATAACCCATTGAAAGGCTAGAAGATTGGTCAAACCTGGTATGGAAACGGGCCAGGAGGCTGGATGACTCTTACTGGAAATCTATCTGTATTCTAAACCCTGATGGTACACTCTTATACAAAACAATAGCTAATGCCAGATACCTCAATTGGCGGATACTCTCTGATAACAGACTGACCGATATAAAGATTTGTAAGGTAATCTGTCAGAGTGTGAAGACTTTATACTAAATGATACCCCTTTCAGCAATCGAACTTGCATTAACTGTGGTCTATATGCACTGTAAGATGTTCAGCATATTGTAATGCAATGTCCAGCCCTGGCAACATCTAGAACTAGAGAGTTAATGGAGATTAAACAGATTCTTCCAGAATTTGATAACATTAGTTCAGGCCGTTTCCCACATCAGCGATCTCATGTTGCGATCGCTATTACATCGCAAAAATATGTAAAAATTTAACCCAAATTAGTGTGAATAGCGATTTCCTTACGTTTAATAAACGAATAAGTTGCATTGCGAAGGACTGAAATGCGATGTTAGTGACAAATGTAGAAGATGATGTTGCGATTTCACTGCCACGATTAGGAAGTGATAACGTTCATAACGTTCATCACGAGTGAAAAACGATGACAACACCTATACATAGCGACAGTGACGATGAAGTTGCCACATCATCTCTATTCAGTCGCTTATCCTTCGTTATTGTATCGTTATTGCATCGCTAACGCCGTTCCCAAACTCAATTGTGCGATTTTATCACGATCTTCAAGATGAAGTTACGACGCTAACGATTCCATAACGACGTACATAACACTTAAACAAATCCATTGCGGTGTTAGAGCGATGAATAAGAATTCATCGCGATATCATAGCATAGACTTTGATATCATGACGAAATATGGCATGTATCAGGTTTTTAAGTTCAAGGGGGAAATTAAGAATTATCCAAATAACGGGAATTTGGACTTGGCTTTTAGTTTTGGTGATGATTATACTCAAAGAGCTGGTGAAACGGATCTATTTCCTTTTTTGGGTGGATGTTGTGAATGGTCTAAGGGACTTGTGATAATGTAGATGTATTTATGATATGGACTGTATATATTCTAACCCCATTTTTACAAATGATATATTGGTAAAATGTACTATTTGTAATGTAGAAAAAGACTGCAATGTCCATATGCTACTAGAATGTATAATTGTGATTCATCAAAGGGGCCAACTGTGCCAGTGGATGAGTGATGTTGGAAACCCAGATTATAATTTAACTTATCAAAGGAAAATCGTTTGAGATTTGGAAAATAACTGCGTTTTCAACATCATCATTCTTGCCACCAAAATCATTTACAATAGTTGAGGGTAATGTACCTTTGATTTATCAAGTCAGAATTGTGTCAAACAAATAGTCTTCAACGAAAAATATGGCAAGAATTAGAGGCAGATCTGACAATATTGAGAGAAAATGGTCCTTACTTAACAAGGAATGGGTTAAACCAAGACAGACATCAATAACATCCATATTTTAATATCTTATTGTGCAATATAAAGTTTCAAAGCAACTCTTATTATACTTAATCCTTACATGAAAATGATAATGTTATTATGTTTTTATATTGCAAATGTATCATTCTGTAATTTACATGTGGTCCTGGTCTGGCCAGAGGGGATTTGAATAAAAGTGTTTTAGAAATAAGAAATAAAAAATGTCGTATTCGTTATATTTAGGAGAGTGACAAAAGGCCTGACAGGAGTCGGTTATGGCTTGCCGTATGTTGCGATTTGTGTATGGCTTGCTACAATTTATACATGACACTTTAGGGTGGGGTGACTAACAAATATCAGGACAAGACTCTCTTGCAAAAGATACGTGTATATCTGTAAATCATATCATCCTTGTTTTCGTTTTGTGCATGGTTATCGTATGCATCACTGGATCTCGTACCATGTGAGGTGTCTAGGATCCGTGCTAAGTGTCTTTCTTCTTTTTTGTTAATTATGATTCTCTTCGTGTTTATATATTTTTGTACTTGTAACATCGAATAATAAATAATGATTTGGTCAATGAGGAAAACAATACAATGCACAGTATATCTTACCTGAAAGAGATTTTTTGAGGAACACATTAAGCATCATAAATATACCCTCTCAGCAGGGTGGAAAATCTTTGTGGTAGAAACTGAAAAAAAAACACGAGCAGTGTTTTCAAACGGAGCTCTAGTCCACATGTTTGGGCCAGGGACGATCTAATACTAGTATCATGAATATCAGTAGAAGAGATCAATGTCTGTGGGCACACCTATGTGAGGTCCTGGGATATCTCGTCTCTTACTCTTCTCAGTGGTGGGCTAGACATGATTTTGCAACTGCGGTGAGCATTTGTTGTAGTGCTCTTGATCATATACTATATAGCTCAGTACATGATTATCTATAATGATATACTGTAAAGTTCGAAATATTAACGTGGAAGTATTATTAGCGACTTTAACGAGTGGGTCCAATTCGCTAATATTACGATTCGTTAATATTTGTTATATTTTGTATTCAAACTGCGTATCTAGTCACAATTACACATCGTCAGTTGATAACCATACATAGACACGCGTACGTGCGTGCTATGATACATACATGTTCTTGGTTACTTTATTGTAATATACCAATCAGGACGGACCTTCACTGACACGTGAGTTCGATAAACAGCTGCGTGGCGATGCAAGTGTAGCGCATAAGATCCATGGGTTCTAGGATATTAAGATTGCACTAGACCCATGTAGACGATTACTCGTATTTTCCATAGCTCGATCTGATTATCTTAAACCCTTAATTTCATTTGTTGGGTGGTGGCGTCGTGATGAAACAAGGTCTAATCAGTATCGTCGGGCACGAGTGGTATATTAGTACATGAATTAGAATACCACTACTCAGATTGTGCTTTTGGTAATGGATCACATGCGAATATTACGATCCGTTGATATGGAAAAAAACGGATCGATTCGCTAAACATAGGTTCGCTAATAATTCAAATTTTATAGTATGCGAAATCAGCTAAAGGAAATGGCGGCCAATCACTTTATTTATTATTGTATTCAATATATAAACACTTGTCAAGAATTTAAGCAAGTATGATGAAAAGGATATAAGATTTACTCATACACTCTGATCAAAACGGCTTTAGTGATACTGTAAATCCTGTTATTTTACTAATATGTTAAGCTTGCCAGTATTTGCCGTTCAGACTTGATCGATGATATAAGTTTCTAAAAACATTTTGCGCTAAAGTATATAACAACTAAAACTAAAACAAAGTTGTACATATCGCTACTCACAGCTATGGTAAATTTATTGCTGGTTAAATTCGATAATATTTAGCCTCGATCTTTACTATGAATTAATTACGAGCAGGTGTAGTATAATCCATACATGAAACTTTGTTGTCACTCATTCATGGGGTCAGTGGAGTCAGTGTATATATGTTATCAAGTTGTAATTATAGTTTAAGGGTTGGTCAAATGTTACTGTTACAGTGGTTAAACATTATCAAAATATATAATAACCTATTCACCTCCTAATAAGTAGCACATGAAGGACTTATCATGTATTTAAATATGATTTTCCTCAAAAGAAAACTGTACTTAGCCCAATGGGCCCACACACCCTTGGGTTTAAGCAGCCCTAACATCATTTTTTAAAGATTTAATAGACACAGGCTACAGTGTCACCTATTGGACCAAACTGTGTCGCTGCACCTAAACCTAAAGGAAAGAATTGGCTGATGGTAGGGTCAGTTTCTTAATTCTAAATATGTGAAAGACATATGTGAAAAATCAATTGGGACGTTTGGGGATACAGCTATTTATAACTTACTGAACTGATACACAAGCCAGCTCTCAACAAAGAAAGGTTCAAGTCGGTATATGTGACCAAAGAAAGTGCTTATTGTTCCCAGTATGTGGGTATACTGCTGTGAGATGTACAAAAGTGCTCTATGTACAGAGGGAATCTATCAGGTTCCATTGTACGTTAACATCTATTATGATTTCACCAAACGTTCTCAACAATCATTGAATAACCTCAATAAATTCTATGTGTTGATACTTTTACCAGAATATTAATGATGCATATCTGAGGTAGCATTACAAGAATTGATAATCAATACAATGTACATGTGCACAAGTACTATTCAGATTCAGTTGACTTTCTGCATCTAACTCTCCAAAACTGCAATTTCCCAATTACATTAAGAAGGCTAGGCTTCTTCTAGCACTCCTTTCAGGATTTTTTTCTTCCTAAACTGTTTAATAAGAATGTCTTATCGCAGCAAGGAAACATAAGATGATTTTCACTTGTAGTTGATTTTAAAGTTTGCTCATCATTAATCACCACTAGGCATTATTTCCTGGTCATCAACTAGGGCAGCCCCTTACATTATGAGCCACTCATTTAGAAAAATGCTTCATTGCACTCATTGGCCAAAACCCACTTACTATCCACGTGCATTCCCGCACACATAGCTGAGCCTTAGACAAAATTCTGAAACTGTCATTTCAAATATGACATCAATTGATAACAATATCGGAAATATGATATTTTGAGTCCACATTATTTTCAAATAACAATATCCGTCATTTATAAACATATATATCAACTTATGCAGAACATATGTTGACAGTCCTTGAAATGCCGTTGATCTTTAGCCAATATCATGTTAGAAATCTACCTGCCCGCAGCAGAGAGTACTGGTATACTAATCAGCCTTAGTGTTTCATATTAACTAGAGGCCATTGTTACCCAGACGTCTCATAGCCACGATTACGATGCCGGAGCACAGAAGGCGCTTGAAGAAATCGACGCTTGCCGTGACATTGATGCTCTGGACACAGAAGCAAGTGAGGAAATCATTTTGCATAGAGTATGTATTATGATACAATAAAAGGGTTGAGTACTTTTTTTTAATTTCAAATTGCACACATATGCAACAGGGCCTTTATTCTCCATAGACATTTCATCTTCATAGAAGGCATATAATAATAAGTAATAATAATAGAATCATATATCAGAAGAGTGTTAAGTAAGATAAACTCTTTTTATAGACATTTCTCATATAGAAGAAGAGAGTGTGTCTAGCATATACAGTATATTATAAATAAAGATTTGTATACCATGTTCGTATACAACAAGTTCTTTAACTGATTAAGATATTTTGTTCCAGGATTTATAGTGTGTATCAACAATTTTGAAATGCTGGGTCAATCTTAGGATTGTCAATAATGGTTTTCCAATCTTCGTTAAAGTTTGATGAAGTATTCTTTAATGATTCATGCGTTATCAAAATATGTAAAAAAAATTGAGTGAATCTTTTAACATCTGCTGAAAGCATCCTATTACCTTTTTTACGTTTTTGTAAATCACGTCTTTAGTGCTTATGATAATGATATGTTTAAGAAGATCATTATACTTATCACCAAAGAACTTCTCATTATCTGAAATTTTAAAGTGTGGATTTTGTAAACGTTTTACCCAATTCTCTGTTTCTTGCCATAATCCTATTACATTTGGGCATTCCAAATATACATGTTCAATAGTCTCTAACTCATCACAGAATAGACAATTCGGTCTCGTGGAAATATCCATTTGGAAAAGTAGTTTGTTGTGTACTACTCTCCTATGTAACAATTTGTATTGAATAAAATGTTGGTAAACAGACGGCGAGAAGGTCTTTGCATTTTTAAAAGAATTTGATAAAGTATCTAGTCTTATATCTTCATTTAGTTTTGTTGACCATTTAGCTTGCAGTTCATTCAGCACATGTTTTCCTGTATTTTGTGCGTTGAAATAAGTGTTTTTATTTCCTTTGCTGTTTGACTTAATAATGTGCAAAATGAAGGGAAGTCTTGGTCTGATGTTGTCATTTGATAATATTTGATTATTTCCAATAAGACCTTTTATCCTAATTTTAAGTCTGTTATAGAAAAGAAAGTCGCATCTCAAGCCTAAGTTGGTCTGAATGTGTTCCAATGTAAAAAGTTGTCCCTCAGGATCAATCATATCACCTAAAGTCAGTAGTCCTTTATCTACCCAACTTTGCCTTTTTTCTGGAATAATTTTTGTGTTATATCAAAGTGGCATAGACATTAAGTGTTCTAAAATTCGAATGTTTGCTTTTGTATATACAAAGAGAGTTGCTTGGAACACATCTTCCCAAAACTTATTTGGTATTACCTATTTCTCTGCTAGAAACATATCACCATATTCGTAAATCAAATTTGAACCATAAAAAATAGGTGTAGCTGCCTACCCTACACTTGTTCTATATAACCTTTTTATCCATGATGATTTCTTAACAGTGTCAATCTTTCTATTATCAGGAAATTGAAGGCCTCCGTTTGCAGTTAAATTTTCTAGGGTGGACATTCTAAACTTTGGCGGTTAATCATGCCATAAAAATTTATGAAAAATGTTTTCAGTTCGTTTAAAAGATTCTTCACTTGGCCTGGGTGGAGATCATTAGAGTCTTAATGATTGTTATTTTACCAATTAGGGTCAAATTTCTGCCTCTCCAAAGTGTAGAAAGTTTTGATTCTGTAATTGTACTTAAAGCTCTAGTGTTATAAACTATTCCTAGTGATGTGAATTCATGAGTCCATATGAGTTCTAAATCATCACATAGGGTCATCCTACTGTCCCTTGTCACTCCGAATTTTATCGCCTTTGTTTTTTCAACATTTATTTTTAAACCTGAGATTAAATAAAAGTCATTTAAGATGTACATACATCTTCTGAGGTTGTTCTCATTGTATTTCATAAATAGAGTGGTGTCGTCTGCAAACAGATATTTTCTGTTCCTTTACGTGAATAGTTATCCCAACTATTTCTGTATTTGCCCTGAAGGTTTTGCCTAGTAGTTCCACAGCCAAAACAAATAGATATTGGGAGATGGGATCTCCTTGTCTACACCCCCTTCCCCCAAAAAATGTTTCTGACAAGTGGCTATTTTGTAAAATTTTGGATTTTGAATTTTTTTGTAAACTTTTAATTAGTGCTATTAATGTTTTGCTGTAGTTAAATGTTTTCAGAATTTTATAATTGTATTCCCAAGAAAGAGAATCGAAAGCCTTTTCATAGTCCAACAAAATCATTAGCCCATCTTCCCCGATTAATTTTGTTTCATTTAGGATATCTAAAGTTAAAACTGTGTTTTCCCCTATAAACCTATTCTGGACAAACCCTTTTTGACTTTCATCAATTAAATTTCGGAAGAATTTTTTTAATTCTGTTGGCCAATATGCCTGAATAATATGTGTATAGAGAATTTAATAGAGTAATGGGTCTCCAGTTTTTTAACTTGTTTCTAGCCTTATTGCCCTTTGGGATACATGGAATAATACCTGACAGAAACCTCTCAGGGATATGTTCAGTTACACAGAAATTATTCATTAATCTTAATAAAAAGAAGTTTCAATTCTTCCCAGAATATTTTTAAAAATTCATTGGTGAAACCGTCTGGCCCTGGACTCTTATTGTTTTTGATGCTGCAAATTTGTGATTGGAGCTCATATAAAGTGATGTCTTAATCTAGTTTGGAACTTTCCTAATTTGTTAATTTAGGTAATTTTCCTTGATAATTTTTAAATATTGTTTTGTCTGTCTTTTATTTCCCTTGTGGAATATAAATCTTCATAAAATACCCTCATTTCTTCGAGTATTTCATTTGGATCATTTATTTTTTTATCATCTTTATTTATTAACTCTTTAATGTTTTTTTTAATGTAATTATTATTTTCTAAGTTAAGAAAAAGTTTATTTGGTTTCTCATCTTAAGAGAACATCTGACTTCTCGATCTAATAAAGGAACCTTTGAGTTTTATATCCCTAAGTTCTTCAAGTTCTATGTTTTTTCCATTTATTTCCTGTTCTAAGGGTTTATCAGTCATATTTAGTAAGAACAAGTGACCCAGGTCTTCCAGTTCTTTAATTAGTTTATTCTCCCTATTCCGTTTAACTTTGGCTGCATATGCAATTATGGTCCCTCTTATCTTAGTTAGCAGCACCCAAAAAAGATCTATTGTTATCATTAGTTCGGGAATTTCATTTTTAAAGTTTTAAATATATAAGGGGTTGTACAGAGTACAGGCGTGTACTTCTATCATCAGTAAAATCTCATCTTTTTTTAGAGAACAGAGTGTTGGGTCGTTTAGAAGATTGGAGTTTAGCTTCCATACCCCTTTACCTCTTTCTGATTTATCTTGATATAAGTTAAGTCCTATTTTACAATGGTCGGATCTATATTTCATTTTAATATATGAGTCTGAATAAATATTTAGGATTGTTGGTGAAATTAAAAAGAAGTCTAATCTGGCTGCTTTGTCAATTATCAATTATTTCAAAAAGTTTATCAAAATATATTGGATTATCTTTATTTGGACCATAGATATTTATCATTAAGAATCTAGCTACCCCTATTACCTCTAAGTCACAAATTATATATCTCCCTTTTTTTTATCTTTATTTACATTATGAATTTTATATTCAAAATTATTATTTAGAATTATCATAACTCCTAGTGATTGTTTTCTTTCACCTGCTATTACAAACTTACAGTTCCAATTTTTCTTAAGCATTATTAGGTCATTAGCTATTAAATGTGTTTCCTGTAAATTAATGATATGAATCCCTCTTTTCTTAAAATCATCAAAAAAGTCTAATCTTTTCTTTAAGTCTCTGAGACTCCTACAATTTAGAGATTCAATTTTAATTAAGTTTAAATTATTTGTTCCTTCCATGTTATCTTATATTTTAGGTATCCACATATAGGTTCTTCCCAGCACCTCAAACCAAGTCCAGAGTCCACTGTCCACCAAAGAAGTTCCAGAAGCATTATGTTCTTGTATGCAGACGACTACCCCCCATCTATATAACTTTTGTGTTGATAACCATTTATCAATAGTGACAGATGAGTAGCCTGTGGAGAATTTTTGTATGCAAAGAATAAAAGGAATAAGACTTGACAAACAAACAAACAAAAAAAGAAACTATGAAACATTATACGAACTGCAAGTATGCAGAAAAGTAAAGAGTAAACAATATAAAATTAAAAAAATAATGGTATCTGAATTCTCCTTGCTACGTTCCAATTGATGTGTTGTGTTTATGTTTAAAGTAATTTACAGTAGGTGCACTCTTCAAATAAAGACAAACTAGTTCTTTTGTGGATTAATAAATGTATTTCCAAAGAAAAGATCAAGTAATTCTAGTCAAAGACTATTATAATACTCTTATATAATGTATATGTATTACATCAAGACTTGCAGTTATGATTGAAGAGCTGTTATGCAATTATTAATTGTACCTGAGTTTGTCTTCCAATATTGCAAAAACTAGAGAACAGTCTTTTATAATTTGTTTAAAAATATATATTCACCACAATTCAAAAGTATCCAAGGACTTGCCTGGTTACTTGTACACCGTATCAAGAATCAAATACCGGATCAAACAATCTGTATCACCAGTTTCCCTGTTAAGTGTCTTCTTGACAGCTTAATCTTGAAATTCTTAGAGATTAAAGTTTAGTAAAACACACACAAACAAGAGGCCACAAGAATGTTTACAGTTGAGAAGATTCCTACAATTTCAGGATGTAATATATATATATCTAATCACTGCAACAGTGATTATAACAAGTTATGACTTCAAGAGGAGGAACACCAATTGTTTGTTGATTGTCCCTGTACGATAGTACTCACCAACAGCTTGTATGAGTATCTGTATACCCAATGTGAGGACCACCCGTTGCCTGTTTCCTATCTCCTTCTCAACAGTTAACACAAACAAAATGTAGCCAATTGAAACACCAAATCGGGGATTCTAGCAATTCTCTGTCGCTAGTCCCTTGTTATTCAAGCAACGTAATGTAATCAATTACCCAAACAGGGGGGAGTCTAACAGTTGTCTGCTGTTGATCCCCTATTCATACAATCAATACTGTATACAATAAACACACAAAAGAATTCCAAAATATCCACACTAATGGATCTAACAGTTATCTGCTGTTAATCCTTCACTAACACACAACAAGCAAGTCACCTATAAACAGGATACTGACAATTAACTGTTGTCAGTTCCTTAATTATCACATTCAATTAAACCACAAACCACTGTAATTAGAAATTGTCTATTGTCAAACACTTAGTCACCTAGTTGTTATAGTTTTTATTCACAATCACCAGGTATGTTCACTAATGTCTGTTAAGGTGATGAGTACCATTGCAAGCCAGTTAAAAGCCCCATCCCAAAACACACCTCAAAGCAGAATAATCCTATAACTAGGTGTATCTCCAGGTTCCTGGGTGTTATCAGGTAGAGAATACCATCGCCAACTGTCATTGTTCAATTCATATTCTGTTTTATTTCAAAATTTGCAAAAAAAATTCAAATGACATATTCTCATAACCTACGCAAGTGATGTTTACTGCAGGTTCAGAGTTACTTTAGGGATATCATAGACTATGCCCAATAAGAAGTAATTTTTTGATTTTGTACTCCTGAAGATTTTTACAGGCCATAACATTGAAAATTCTAGTGAGAAATCTTGAACCCAAGTGCATATGCCTCTTGCAGCTCGAAAAAGTATCAACTATTTATAGCAAACCGGACCCTTGCCTTTGTTTTGACTGTGACACGCGACCACTGAGGTGTGTCTTTGTACAGCTGTCTTTTGTTCCTAGCCCACATGGGATCAACAAGGCCGGTGCTTGCTACCACCACTGGTTTATAGGCTCCATACATACGAGATCTTACTGAAATTTCCAAATGTTACGGCCCGTAAAAATCGTTAGCAGTAAAGAATCAAAAAAATTACTTTTTATTGGGCATAGTGAATGAAATCCCTAAGGTATCTGTGAACCTGTAGTGACCATCACTTGCGTAAGTAATGAGATTATGTCATTTTAGTGAAAAGTTGTAAATATTGAAATACTATACAAATATGGCACTTGGGTGAGTGCAATATCAATTTTTATTGCACTCCGAAAAATGATATTGCGCGAGGCGCTTGCGCCGATTGCAATATCATTTTTCAGAGTGCAATAAAAATTGATATTGCACGAAACCAAAGTGCTATATTTGTTGTATTATATGCCTACTGCTCCTTCAAATAGAATAATTTACTAATTTAAAGAATTTTGAAAATGTAAATATTATTAATATGTTTTTCCATTTCCAGGTTTTACCCCAAACCATTGGGTTATTGTAAATTTCTATTAAAGCTGTAATATATTCTTGTGTTAATTCAGTAAAATCGCTTTCAAAATACTATAAATACCCGAAGAAGTCACATGCATTAGTTTTAGAAATGTAATGAATTATTTATTTTATTTAAAAATGTGTTTTACTAATTCCCTTCCTAATCATGATTTTACAAAAAGCCCAAACCCTTCTGAGTTCCTTGTCTCAATTCACTTCTGTTGGCTTCCTTTTCAAAAGTTGAAGTTGAGAATTGAGCACATGAACCTGACAGCTCTGAGTCAGAGTGTTGGAAAGTGATATTGCACCCCAATATCACGTTTGTAAGGTGGTCATGTGACCATGATCTGACCAATCACAGCAGAGAATGAGCAGTAGGCATATAATAAACTAGAATATGGGTTGACTAAGGACGGTTGGCTATGATATTATCTACCTGACAACACTCAGGAACCTGGAGGTACTCCTTGTTCTATGAGTATGCTACAATGAGGTGTGTTTTTGGACGGGCCTTTTATCTAGCTTGCAATGGTACCCATCACCTTAAAGTAAGAATGATTTAATAAAAATAGTCAGGTATATCAAATCAAAAGAAAAAAAAACAGTCAGTTAGAAACCAACTAGGCAATAACAAGTTTGAAAAAAAAGAGTCAAATATGAAACAAACAGGCAATATCAAATTTTGATTGGTGTGCACTAGTGTTAGTAAGTGGCTGAGGTTCAAATATTACCACCACACAAAAAGCAATTAATACAAACACACAACACGAATAAGAATAAAGAACAAAAACAAAGAGAGAGAAAAAATTTAAAGGGTTTAGTACTTAACACTTTGATATTGTTCGGGGTTTAAAAGAAGCATTTAGGTACAGGTGAATATAGATATTTCAGGTTTATATCATGGATTAGCTAGATACCAGTGTTGTACTACTTACGGATCAGTTCCCGGCCTGGGCACCTTAATTGGTCTATCATTGGGCAAGACAGATGTTATTCCTTACTGCCTTAGTCTACCCAGATGAAAACTGGGTACCTAGCATTATATATAAGGCAGTGTTTAGAGCTTGCGCACTATATGTTGCCAGCTGGTCTGAAATACTCCTGGAGGGATTGAAATCGTCTCCGTGTGTACAGACAAGTAAGGTAATTGACTAAGTACCCAAAATTAAACTACAAAATTTATTGCAAAATAGATTAAAAGTATATACATATACTATGTATTTCAAGTTTACCTAACTAATTTAATCTTCATATTAACGTTCAGTAAACTTTAAACAACAAATATAATTTCGGGCAAAAGATTGAAAAACAATTTTAATGAAGGTTGTCGTTCATATGTTTTCCAAACTGTCCTCGAATATTTTTCAAATATATCTCATTTAAAAAACTATTCTTAAAGTAGTGAGATCACGTGTGTACTCCAGATACAAATGGGTTAAATGCAAAAAGATTAAGGCTGTCACCCTTCTGAAGAGCATGTTTTGTTCACCATCAGCTTTTCTGCCTTTCTATGCAGGTGCCATAGAAGTCGCATAAGCGTGGATTGACTTGGTCCAAATGTAAATGTGTGTCGTTGCGAATTGGTGATTATGCCGCCTTTACAATTGAAAGCCCTCTTTGGAGAAGGGCATTTCATCACCGTGCCCAGTTTCTATCTCGTGTCTATGTGACCTTGACTGTTAAAAGCGAACGAAAACAGCAATGTCTAGTTAGGCTTAATTATGCGATATAAACTATAAAGGTATTCTGCGGCAAGGGGCGCATACATGTTCTTATTTACGACGTGCATGGCAAAATCTCAATGTACAGCAGCTTGAGACTAAGACAACGATGACGTTCCTTAGGAGACCTGATGAAATACGATACTGAGTATATATATGGACATGCATCTAGAAACTGTGGCGTGGTTTGAGATAACTTAGACACGTGAGGACGGTTGACGATTAAAGCCCGTTGCTCCGGAAAGGGAGGCAACTGCGGCAGGTGCAGGGACCCCACAGCAACGCACGTGGCCTGACAGGATACCTGTGCGCGTGATAATTCTCAGGTCAAACTGAATATGTCTAGGTTCACTCAAAATGTTGATTTTGGCTACCAGGCTATTAGTTGAAAAAATCCTCTTTAGTGGTTTTATGATATACTGTGGAAGACACATATGACGGGTGTCCCAAATATAGCCAATTATGGAGTTTTCGCATCATAGCGTATCTTTATGTTAGCGATGGTAGCCGCCGCTGACAGCGCCAGTACAGTAAGAAAAAAGTACAGCGTTTCTATATATAGCGAAGCGGAACCACACGCTATGTACGCTATCTATATATAAATGGCCTCAACATGGCAGTATGCAACCTTATTTATTTGGAGTGTAGTAGTGCCGACTACAACTTTCAGCTGTTAAGTATGGGTGCTAAATGAAAATGATCTGGAAAAAATTGAAACCTTCCAAATACAAGCTGGAAGAGGGTTACAGAGGTTTAGTCCAAATTCACCGATTCATTCTTGCTTCTATGGGCTAGGTTGGATGGACCTATGCACGTATATATGTGTTAAGAAATTGATCTTTGCCCTGACCATTATTAAACTAGACGAGAATAATATGATCAAAAAACTGTTTAAAAATAGAGCCAAGACTTTTAATGGTAATATTGTCATGAGGATGCTTTTTGGCATCATAATATATAATAAGAAGTTTGGAGCACTGCATGGGGAATAGAAGATCACTATTGGAAGCAACCTGCATCTTTGTATAGAGGCACTGACCTCTTGTTTAAGACCACCTCCAATCCTAGATACCTCACATGGTGGCATTTGTCAGATTTAGTTCCACGACTAATGAGAGTATGTGAGGATATGGCTAGAATGGTATGTGGCACGAGTAACCGTAAGGGTGATAGTATAAAACTCAAGAGAGAGACTTAAATCAACATAGTGTGTTTGCTATGTGACCTTGGAATAGAGGAAAATACTGTACACATTGTTATGCAGTGCCCCTTCCATGAAAGGACACGCCGGTGTATGTATGAAGCAATTGATAATCTCGAAATGGAGATAAGACTGAGTTTTCAAAATTTTCAAGGAGAAGAGAAGTTCCTAACCCTTATGGGATAGAATATACTAGACCGAGTCGGGATTCGAAGTGCCCAAGCACGTCACTGCCCGTAGGGCTTAATAGGTTCAGCATTCTCCCATTCGCCCAGATGGGATATTACTAGGTAATAGGGAGAATCGACGATTACAAATTCGTCGTCAATAACGGTTTATGGTAGGAGTTTATTGATGAAACTGAGCGGCCAAATAATCAAGTCATGCGTGCGATTGAAACATTGTCTGAAGCTTATATATGGGAAAATTTTTGGCATATTTTCGCGCCCGTGTACTTTTAGCTAATATGTCGAAAAAGGGGAACAACTTTACTGTAATTCCGCGCATAGCGAGACAGCGAAATATGTATAGGACGTACACCTACGGCATACTATTAAACTACGGAGATGCCTCATTCTGAGAATATCGCTAAACTGGCCATAAGTTCTTAAATCATGGTACGTGTGTGTTATGAATTCTTCAATTGATATTGTGCACGTACGTTGGCATACCCGTCAGCATTCACCAATCCAAAATCAGGATATATCACTTATCAGGCGGTTACTGCGACGTCTTTTGGTTTCATTTTGTTTAGTTCCAATTCTGGGAGGGGCCAGGTTAGTACTTTTGCTTAAGGAGCGGGCCTTTAGAGTTGGTAATCATGGAAACATATGTTAATAGGATAACTTTAATTTTAGCAGATCACAATTGCTGCATGATAATATTCACACAGTTTTAAAAAACACGCAGATAGCTTTGGAACTGAAAATGTCGTCATCAACAACATTTACATTGTGTGATCTTTCCAGACATTGTGTGATCTTTCAAGATCAAATACTTACTATGTTCAGCATATTATGAAATTCTTGGCTCTTGGCTAGAAAATGAATTTATTCTTGAGGAATTGTGGATGATTTTTGAAAGTTGGCAAATCAGTAGCTAATCTGAAGATTTCTGACCAAGTTATATAATTCTTACCTGTTAACATTCAACCATCCAAAATCAGGAGATTTTATGCGGTTCCAATCCTGGCCACCAGGGGTCAGATTAGTTTATTAGTTTAGGAGTGGGCTATCATATTTTACAGGTGTTGGCAAATTGATAACCATACAAGTATGATTATGAAATAACTTTAATTTGATGTAGCAGATCACACTTGCAGCATGATGACAAATTCCCAGTTATGAGAAACACACAGAGATTGCTTTTGAACTGAATACATCATAATAGTCCATGACCCAGAGGTGGTCAGTATCATATTGGGGGAGGGGGGGGGGGGGCAAATTCTGATTAATGTTTTTGAATTCCCCATATTCTCACCTTTATGGTATTTCAGTAACAAATATTTTCCAAATCAGACCTTTTTTTCCCAGGTGAACATAGCTTTAAATATTTACACGATCACTAATTTGCTTTTCCTCACTACCCATATTCCTCATATAACTAATACATCTATATCCATTCCCCTTGAGACATGGATCCGTGCGCCGGCCTACATATTTTGGCGCACGGATCCATTCCTCTGCCATACCTCCCTAACCTTTGCGCTGTGTTGCGCCCAGCGCCACTAGCTTCATACTACTTTCCATTCCTTTCATTTCCCCTCCTATCACCTTGTATCGGACTTTCTCTGGATGGAATTGACCCAGAGGGGTTGCTCCAGATATGGAATATATGGCACCACCTGTATCAGTATGATCTATAGGACAACTATCTCCAAACATGCAAATCACACTTAAGTTGATATAAATTGTGACACAACCCGACCCATGGACAATTAAGGGTGTGTACAATCAATTCTCTCTGAATTCAAGCGACAGCTAACGTGTACACAATTTTGATTATCTTTATTTTTCCTTATTTCTTTATTTGTTTTTATATATAAAACCTTGTTTTGTATGTCTTTGTAGTTCACCTCTACAGTCAATAAATATAGAAATAAACAGACGCGTACATTGTGTGTTCTACAGTATACCAATTTCAATGTGCGTGTTGGTAGATGTAAAGGTATACGATCCTGTTCTATGTCATTTGATGTACCGTAAAACAATAACAAGAAGTAATCATCGTATGATTTCCATCCTATTATTGAGACTGTTTTGAATGGCAGTTTTGATGTGGCAGAACTATGGCCCAGTTTCGCCGACTGCTAACATCAAAGGTGACGTCGGCAATTAACAAACTTAGCGTCCTGTAATACATTTACCAAACAGATCTGTCTAGGTCCCTTATCACAGGGCGTGGTGTGAACGGCTTGGCATACGTACTTGTCAGCACTCAAAAGTGGCATGTATTGTAAAGATTGCTGCTGTTATGAGCGATTGAATAACAACAACCATGATATAGACCAGCATCATTCTCTTTAAAGGCAACAGTATGACCACACCCCTAAATTATATCTCTTGCCTGATTTGATTTGATTTTATTCGGTCTAGTAAGATGTGTATTACATAGCATTTGGCACACAAAAAATCATATATAACGGTGACTAGTTCGAGAGTCATTGACTGCTATGCAATAGAATTCTAACCAGAGACAGGATATATACACTAAAAGTTAGAAACTTATTTCCATAGTGGTCCCAGGGTATTTGATTTGTTTGCGCACATAACATGTTCCTTCGGATCAAATGCATTTTTACATGTTGGTTATTGTAGCAATTTACTAAAACAACCAGATGAAATAATTTCTCGAAACGCAACTGCCTGGACCCAACCCGAACACTTGTTTCCTTTTACAATGCCCACCACTCTCTTAAATTTCATAATTTTGTTAGAAAGATAAAATAGTGCATTTTCAACTCTCAGATTCCATAACCTTTGAAAGTCAAAATTGGAAAAGCTGTGATGTCCTTCCCTCCGGAACACCCTTAGCAATAACTATGCAAAATCTCAAGAAAAACGCATAATGAAAGCGGCCATGTATTGGTGAAAAGCGACATGGAGAAATGGGAGAAACTAGATCCCGCGGTGTGTGTAAGCCTAATGGAGCTACTGTGAGAGTTGGTATCCTACTCTGCTCACTGACAGCCTTAACATTCATATATATATATATATATATATATATATATATATATATATGTATATATATATATATATATATATATATATATATATATATATATGTGTGTGTGTGTGTGTGTGTGTGTGTGTGTGTGTGTGTGTGTGTGTATCGTATTTTACAAGTATGGTCAATAGTTATACAATACAATACTGGCCTCATCTACCGTTCAACGACCTTTCTTTTTCAATCATTGATTTCTATTAATGTATCAGTTCATGTTTTGTTTATATATATATATATATATATATATATATATATATATATATATATATATATATATATATATATATATATATATATATATATATATATGTATATATATATACACACACATATATATGTATATATATATATATATATATATATATATATATATATATATATATATATATATATATATATATATATACATATATACATACATATATATGTTACAGTAAGAGTGTCAAACCAGGGATTTAGTCAAATCCCTAAAACTTTCAGGGATTTTGTCAAATCCCTGTTTCACTCAGGGAATAGACTAAATCCCTGAAAATAGGAGGGTCATTTTTGACTAGTTTACTAGAAGCATTTCAGAAGGATTGTTAAATGACAATTACCTTTATTTTATGCTTAGTTGAGTGCTACTTCTGATTCCTGACTATCAAAGTAATGAGGATTTGGCTAAACACTGGAATTTGTGCTGAATAATTCATGCTCAACCAATATTTCTTTATGGCTGATAATAATTAGTAACATAATGATGTTCGGGATAGAAGTACAATAAGTTGTAGTATTGTGATTAGAGATAGGCGTGTAACAGTAATTAACAGTAGTAATAGTTGTTGTAGTTATAGTTGTGGTAGTAATATATGGTAACAGTACTTTATAAAGTGGTAGTGGTCACAGTAGCAGTAGAATTGGCAGCAGCAGTAGTAGTGGTTATATTGTGTTGTAATTATTAATATTATTATTATCATCATTGGCACTATTATTATCATTATTATTATTATTATTATTATTATTATTATCATTATCATTATTATTATCATTATTATTATCATTATTATTATTATTATTATTATTATTATTATTATTATTATTAGCATCAAGGGCAGTTATCTGCTGAGCGCATTATTTTATATAAGCAATATTAACACGGTATACAGTATAAAGTTGCTGTTGTTCGAAATACACACCCATATGTATTAAGGTCTTATAATACTCTTAAACTACCTGTGACATGCATGGAGTATTGGAAAAACTAAAATGATATTTTTGCCATTTATCTATGTATAAAAGTGGTTCCCCTTGCTAAACATTATTTTATAAAAGAATATGCAAATATGGCTCTCATGTGTGACTCTATTGTACAACTGAAATTCTGTTGAAAAGAAATGAAATTCAGTTAAAAAGTTATTTCACAAATGTCAATTGTCTATGGTTCAGAAACTAAGCCCCATAATCTGTCATTTTCTTTGTCTCCTTGTTATGAGCATTTTATACATGGTTTAGAAAACCTTTAAAAAATTGAATGCAAGACTTGCTTCCATGATGGTACCCTATAATTTCTAAATGGCGGCAGAAAATGAGTTAATCAAATTTGGTGAATGATGAACATAGTATGAATTACAATTTTTTCTCACAATCTGTAAAATATTCTATGACCACATGGTTAAAGGTTGCTCTAAAGATAGCTGTACTTTGTTCTTTAATCGTCTGAGGTCGCAGGAAAATTAAACATAAATTTAAACTGCTGCTGCCATAAGCAATGCACTGCTGAGCCACTCATCTCCAACTGAAAAACACATGGTAATTAGCAGGGTTAGTACAAAAGACAGGAAGTCCATCATACCAAAGCTGGCTGTCTTCCATCATTATACAATGATATGTAGCCATATAATACAATGCTGGAAGACATAAGTGGTGTATTACATATTCAACTCTATGTCAAAACAGTCCTTGATTTTAGCCATAGCAATATGAGAGCATGGTCGCAACTAGCACGTCATTTCCTGATTTAACAAAGAGGGGTGTAAGAAATAGCACTGGGTTTCCGCATCTATAACGAGGAGTGGATTGTTCACAGGGAATAGGCAGAGTTTTCATAGGCCTGCCCTGATGGCTGTGTGGTCTATCACGTTGCCAATGACTGCTGCCTGTCTCTAGCCACGGTCAGGGTTTGTAATTCACAAGATACATGTGAGAAGGTTTCCAATGACTTGTGGAATGGGAAGGGCTTTCGCCGGGTAGACTTGTTTCCTCCACTAGTTACAATATGTGTTAAAACGATATTCCATATTCATGTGTTTTGCCATACCAAGCAGATATTGCATTAAAAAGGTAAGGGATCTTAATGGAAACAATGCCGAAAAAGATCTAATGCAATACAATTCGGCTCCCATTCTCTTTGATGATATACAAGGTCTGAAAACCTAGAAGGATATCCCCCAGAAACTTTCTATTAATACGCAACCAACTAAAATTCCCAATTGCGTCTTATTGGCAAAATAAAAAAGATAACAATCTGTATTGGATTTATTAGGCAAGACAGTTTACTTCTCGTCACTCAGTGGGATCGCACCTTAAGCTCTCTTGATGCCTATGTCTGGAGGGACGTAAAAGAAGAATAATCCATGTTGGAAAGTTGACTAACATCGAATGCTCCTCTCCTTCAGCCTAAGTCCCTGGGAGGCGGGAGGGTATAAATGTGCGAAATGAGTGCATGGTTGCAACTAGCACGTCATAACAAAGAAGGATGTAAGATTGGCGCTGGGGCCGTCCAAGGTTTGTGCGCCCATTACACAGAGAGCATTGTTCACAGGGAATACACAAAGTTCTCATATGGCTGCCGTGACGGCCATGCATGTGGCCACTAACTGCTAGCTGTCTCTCAAAACTGCCTGGGTTTGAATTCTGGCCAGGGCAAGTGAGAAAGTTGCCAGTGACTTGCGATTGGGTGGTGGTTTTTGCCGGCTACCCCGGTTTCCCCCTCCAGTTACAACTTGCTAGTCACGACCCAGCCAGAATATGGCAGAAAAGGAATCAAAGAAATCAGTTCCACAGGTTTGTATCTTGGGGTATGGCAAGGGGTTTTGCCGGGCACTGCTGTTTCCTCCACTAGTTATAACTTGCTTGTCGCAACTCAGCCGCACAATAGCAGAAAAATTGACAAAACGATATTCTAAATTCATCTGTTTTGCCATACCCAGCAGTTATTAAAATGGTAAGGGATCGTACTGGAGACATTGCTGAAAAAGATGTAGCACAATACACAATATCTTGCTCCCATTCCCTTTGATGATACACAAGATCTGAAAACAAGGCCACCATCCAAGAATATTTCAATTAATACACAACCACCCAAAATTCTCAAATATAATTGCGAGATCACTCTGCCTTTAGACGTGTGTTCATAAAACAGCTTAGACATCGGCCATGTGGTATCCTGGCCGGGTGGAGGTGGAGGGGGTACTATAACATCTGTAAGCAGGTACAAAGGCATACGGGGCTGGCCCAGTAGCCGAATGATAGCTGTTTCTAATTGTTGCACGGGCTCGAATTCTTCTCAGAGCTAGAGAGAATGTTGCCAATGTTCTATGGTGAGGCGGTGGCTTTACCTGGGTCCTTCGTCTTGGCATAATGTAGTCCTTATATAGCAAAGAATTTTTTATATTCGAAATTCTAAATCCAAGATTTCTTTTAGTTGAATGTAAAGTTTCTGGTGTTCGAAATACACAGCCATATGTACTTAGGTTTTGTAATACCCTCAACCGGTGACACGTATTGAGTAATGGACAAACTGAAATAATATTTTTACAATTCACCTGACAAAATAATATGAACACATTCATGGCCAATCATATATGTATAAAAGGTGGTTTCCCTTGCTAAACGCTATCTTATAAAAGAATAGGTAAATATTGTACTTATTTGGAAACTTGTGTACCAATTTTACGAAATTCTGCCAAAAAGTCCTATTTCACAAATGTTAATCATTTATGCCTCAGAAACTAACCTCCATAACCTGTCATTTTCTTTATGTCGTCTACTTATGAGCATTTTGCCATCATTATTATTACTATTGTCATTATTATTATTATTATTACTAATATTATTATTATTATTACTATTACCGTTATTATTATTATTATTATCATTATCCTCATCATTGTTGTTATTATCATTATTATTATTATTATTATTATTATTAGCATTATTATCATCAGTATAACAGTAATTATGATAATAGTAATAATGATCATGATAGATAATGCCATTACTACTACTACTACTACTACTACTACTACTACTACTACTACTACTACTACCACTCCTATCCTGAATACTACCTATAATGATAACAATATAGATGATGAATTATGATACTAATTTTTATCATCATCAAGAAAGAGAATTTTGGTTGAGCATGAATTATTCAGCACAATACCAAGTATAGAGCCGAATCCTCATTACGTTGATAGTCAGGAATCATAGGTAGCAATCAACTAAGCATAAAACAAAGGTAATTGCCATTCAGCAATCCCTCTGAAATGCGTCCAGTAAACTAGTCAAATATGAACCTCCAAGTATGGTCAATAGTTATACAATATAATATTGGCCTCACCTACCGTTCAACGACCTTTCTTTTTCAATCATTGATTTCTATTGATGTATCAGCTCATGTAATATGACGCTGGCATGGCCAGGAAGCGAGCGAAGCTTTGGATGATCATTTACTTTTTTACTTCTGACCAAAATACAGCATTGATTGACCGTAAATTAATGGCATACAAAACATTACGATTTTAAACTGTCTTAAAATTTATATTTAGTAGCTGATTTTGACGAGAATGCAATGGCCAGTAGAATGAATTCTGGCGGTTCTATCGATCTAAACCGCATTAAAATTGACCCACGGACAGGCGAGAAATTCAGTTTTAACTTGGATATAGTAGCGGCCACGGCGTGGTATGGCCAGGAAGCGAGCCGAGAATTGAGCCACGTACGGGCGAGAAATTCAGTTTTAACGTGGATATACATGTAGTAGCGGCCACTTTCATTCATATTTCGCAACTGATTTTGACGAGAATTCAATGGCCAGTACAATGAATTCTGGCGGTTCTATCAATCTAAACCGCAATGGTCAGTAGAATGAATTCAGGCGGTTCTAAACTTCATTAGAATTGAATTGCATTTATATTTCGCAACTGATTTTGACGAGAATTCAATGGCCAGTAGAATGGATTCTGGCGGTTCTATCGATCTAAACCGCAATGGTCAGTAGAATGAATTCAGGCGGTTCCAAACTACATTAGAATTGAGCCACGGACGGACGAGAAATTAAGTTTTAACGTGGATATACATGTAGAAGCGGCCACTTTCATCCACGCACGTGCATTCATGCATTTCATCCAATGGGATGAAATGTAAGTGTTTGGTATTGCTGTACTGCACATTACGTCATTGTCGACCAATGAAATCGGTCGTTACTTAACCTACTAAAGATTCCTCCAGAACGGAATTAAGTCGTCCGCACGTTGCCTCGCACGTTGGACGATATTGTTGTCCCGCACGTGGGACGGTGACAACTTTCTGGGTCCGTGTATGTATTTCATATTTCCATTTCATATAGTGACGTCATATACACACACACTCAATTGACGGATTGCGAGGCTTCGCGAAAGGCCTACGGCCTTTCGAGCTTCGCTCGCTATTAATTATGAATATCAAAAAATGTCTTTTTGTCAACTTTTACATGCCATATTGGTCACCACATACCATTAAATTCAAATAATGAGTGCTCCCTTGAAAGTGCTAAAGGAAGACAGATAACCAGTTTGCACAAAAAGAGGCGACAAAATATTCAAAAAAAAAAATCTTTTGTTTTAGGAAAACGGTGGAAAAAAATTGTAATTTTTTTTTCTGCTGTTTTTGGAAAAACGGTTGGGGAAAAAAATTCTGCCGTTCACACTTGCACCATCGTACATGTACAGCATTGATTGACCGTAAATTAATGGCATACAAATTATTACGATTTCAAACTGTCGCAAAACTTACATTTCGCAACCGATTTTAACGAGAATTCAATGGCCAGTAGAATGAATTCTGGCAGTTCTAACGATTTAAACCGCATTAAAATTGACCCACGGACAGGCGAGAAATTAAGTTTTAACGTGGGTATGGTAGCATGGCCAGGAAGCGAGCGAAGCTTTGGATGATCATTTTTTTTTTTTATTTCTGACCAAAATACAGCATTGATTGACCGTAAATTAATGGCAAACAAAACATTACGATTTTAAACTGTCTTAAAATTTATATTTCGCAACTGATTTTGACGAGAATTCGATGGCCAGTAGAATGAATTCTGGCGGCTCTGTCGATCTAAACCGCATTAAAATTGACCCACGGACAGGCGAGAAATTCAGTTTTAACTTGGATATAGTAGCGGCCACGGCGTGGTATGACCAGGAAGCGAGCCGAGAATTGAGCCACGGACGGGCTAGAAACCCAGTTTTAACGTGGATATACATGTAGTAGCGGCCACTTTCATTCATATTTCGCAACTGATTTTGACGAGAATTCAATGGCCAGTACAATGAATTCTGGCGGTTCTATCGATCTAAACCGCAATGGTCAGTAGAATGAATTCAGGCGGTTCTAAACTGCATTATAATTGAATTGCATTCATATTTCGCAACTGATTTTGACGAGAATTCAATGGCCAGTACAATGAATTCTGGCGGTTCTATCGATCTAAACCGCAATGGTCAGTAGAATGAATTCAGGCGGTTCCAAACTGCATTAGAATTGAGCCACGGACGGGCGAGAAATTAAGTTTTAACGTGGATATACATGTAGAAGCGGCCACTTTCATTCACGCACGTGCATTCATGCATTTCATCCAATGGGATGAAATGTAAGTGTTTGGTATTGTTGTACTGCACATTACGTCATTGTCGACCAATGAAATCGGTCGTTACTTAACGCCTAAAGAAATCCTCCAGAAAGGAAGTCGTCCGCACGTTGGACGATATTGTTGTCCCGCACGTGGGACGGTGACAACTTTCTCGGTCCGTGTATGTATTTCTTATAGTGATAGTGACGTCATATACACTCATATACACACACGCGCAATTGAGGGATTGCGAGGCTTCGCGAAAGGCCTACGGCCTTTCGAGCTTCGCTCGCTATTAATGTATCAGCTCATATATATATGGTCAATAAAGATACATTGCACTACTGGCCTCAATCACCGTTGACGGCCTCTTCCGGTACCTGTTGGCTTCTTGCAGACATCTTGCCGTACATCATTTTCACAACAAGGATAACTAGTAATATCACTAGCCAATCTTCATCATCACCTTTTTAAAAATCTTTGAAAAGTTGTAGAGGATTTTGGAAGCGGGCGTAGAACATGTTTAAATCCGATTACATACATACAAGTTTTTGCGGTTAGAAAAATCCAAAATAAAAGAGAATAACTAAAGATAATTACCTAATGGCAAAGGGAACTGTTTATAAATGACAATGGACAACAAGACCTCCAGATATAACTCTATGCAAGATAGAGTACTATTCTTAATAGGGCGTTGAGATAAAGTCACACTGCGATGGGAAGAGGTAAATAAATGGATTATTTCTCTTGTTTCAAATTATCATTTAAACGATCGATCTAGAAATGAAGAAGAGATCTAGAAAACAATGACACTATGAATATTATCATTATCAACACAAGGGAAACCATCTCTGATATAATGGAAATAAATATTTCAATTATTGAATATACAAAGCAGCAACGCATTTGAAGACAGAACAGTTTGAGAATTTATGGCTTTTACTAATTCATATTTATAAGAACAACAGAACGATACACTGAATGTAGGAAATGTGTATTTTTACTAGAAATACAAGTTCTTAGTGTGCATTACAAAAAACGACAACACATATTCACAAAATAAGAAATAAGATGTCAAGTGGATATCCTACTTAGTAGATATAGTGTGAGTACGAGTGAGTACAATGTAAAGATATAATTTTTAATTGGTGTTATTATGTTTTTTTGTACCAGTTCAGTGTAAGATGGCATCTACGTATCTATACATTTATCATATATATAAGTATGAGTGTATATATCTATAAGTATGAATATATATACATATATATATATATATATATATATATATATATATATATATATATATATATATATATATATATATATATATATATATATATATATATATATATATATATATATATATATATATATATATCACTCGCCAAGGCCTTTCGGACTTGGGATGGTGCCGGACTCAGCAAGAAGGGCCACCGTCAGAAATAGTGCATAGATGGTCAGCAGAATAGCACCGTAGAGTCTTCCAACGTTAAAGCGAATAGCCACCAAAGTGACCAGTGACGTCAGCAGGCTGACAGCCAGGAATCCCGTCAATACACACTGGATCAAGGTGAATTGGATCTGATAAAGAAATAGAATATCTAATATAATATTTTGAAGTTAACTATCTGTATATATATATATATATATATATATATATATATATATATATATATATATATATATATATATATATGTGTGTGTATGTATGTATGTATATATATATATATATATATATATATATATATATATATATATATATATATATATATATATATATATTGTATTGTATGTTTATTGACTGTAAATAAGGTTTTACAAAATTATACTAATACAAGTATGCGTAACGGTAGACAGAACATAATAATAACCATAAAAATAAGAAAGAACTCAAAAGGGGGAAATAAGAATGAAATACAAAAAGAATAAATTCACAGTAGTAAACTAACGAAAAAGCTAGGTAATTATATGTCTCTAAAGGCATTTGGTTAACACCTTAATAACTAACAAATCTAAAAGGCTTAAAATGTACCAGGGTTGGGTCGAGCGGAGAGGCACAAAGCCTAACCCACACCGATCTTGTTCCTCAGAACAGTATTATACATTTCATAAATAGCTTTACCTGCAGTTGCCATAAAATAAACAGTTGCATCTCTTGGAGCGTCCTTATCAATTTTCCTAATAAGGCATGAAAAACATCTGTCTTATAAATGGGATTAACGGAACTGCCGAAATCAATATGTTCCAGCTGCCTGAACATTTCTGTTCTGTTTTCCTCAAAGTATGCACAATGCATAATTAGATGCCTAGAATCCTCTAAAGAGTAATCCTCGCAAAGTTGGCAAAAAAGGCTACAAGTCGGGTCTCCCTTAACTCTTTTATCATCGGCTTTGAGACAAGAAGCATTACACACTAACTTGGCCATAACTTCACATATCCGCATTAGGTGGGGATACTCGTCAGAAAGTTGCCACCAAGTAAGATAGTTGACAGTTCCCATTAGCGTTTTCGCTTTCAATGTTGACATGAAGAGTCTAGTCCTAAAATTCCAATCTTCATCTTCGACCTTCCAGGCCCTGTTCCAAATGAGCTCTCTCCATGCATATTTGCTATAAACTCTAATGCCATGTATTAAGCTCATGACTTCATTATAAAGACCAAAGATGTTGGCAACTCTCAAAATATCAAAAATAGGACTATCAAAATCATTTCTAGAATTCTCTTCATGTCACCATCAAATTGCAAGGACCTGAGTAAAAAAAACTTGTTTATATATACTCTCGTCTTTCATCAGGGCAACAGTTCTTACAAATAGTAGTTTCTTTATATAACTAAAGGTCTCTAAAGGAATCCAACCTAGGCCAGAGAAACTAGTCTCATTTGGATATCTGGGGTGGAACCTCTGAACCCGCCGTCCAGCGTATCTCTGGAAGGCGTCTAAAAGACTGATATCGCTGAGGCAGCATTAAGGGTTTTTCTCCCTGTTTTACCTTTTCATTGGTCCGTATAGAATAGTCCCTTCCAATAACGGACTTAAGGCCCACATGGTCATAACAGTCTGTTTCCTTAACTCTATCTTTAACCAGACGGTAGTCTCTGAGGTTCTTAGTAATATTCCTATCTTTCTTACACTCCCCATAGACGAGGACGGCGCTTTTTTTGGCATTGAAGTCGTAGGGCTACCTACCACTATGTTTATAGACGGCATCTAGTACAGCATCGACCTTGTTCTTAGTGGGGCTCGCCGACGCAACATCATCAGCATGGATGGATACTTTAAGGTGGACCAATAGCGAGTTAATAAAGGACACATATTTTATCAACGAAAGATAACCACCTTGGTGTATCCCACACCCCATTGCATACCATTCAGAAACTTTATCATAAATTCTAACCCTACAGCGAAAATCTGAGTAGGTCTTATAAAGAATCCTCCAGGTCCTACCCTTAATACCAAGGTCACATAGTTGGGAGAACAACC
>OZ012691.1:19401799-19426992 GCA_963942565.1 Maea johnstoni
CATTTGCGTCATCGTATTGAATTTCAAACACAGGTAATCACATAATACTCAAAGCATGTATCAGGTTAACTACCATATAAAAGTCTATCAGGTCACTTTCCTCACTACTGTCATTCAAACGCGTTAGTACGTGGTGTGGAGGTGCCATGCAGGAGGGGCTGTTCTAAATAGAACTAGTAGGGTCCTGTAAGTCATTTACAAAAAGGCAGTGCCAAATACCAGATGCATTTGACCTCACCTGGAACATTACGCTGTATATATAGGCTGAGAGTCACTGGTTCAAGGCACTGTCACTATTCTTAGAGAGACGTGAGCCTTCAACGCTAATATCTATACCCAAATGTATCTTATTTGGGCAAATGGCCTGGAGAAATCATAATCATAATTCATCATGTTATATATTATTTCAAAACTGCTTATTACGATACACACGCACACACACACGCATATATATATATATATATATATATATATATATATATATATATATATATATATATATATATATAATTATGTATATATTTATATATTTATATATATATATATATATATATATATATATATATATATATATACATATATATATACATATATATATATATATATATATATATATATATATATATATATATATATATATATAAATATACATTATATTAGAGTAGAGTAAGGCCATTCTTGGCACAGTGTTCTAGAACATCGGCTATGTACAGTCTTACAATGTACTTGGACTTAGGGGCCTGGGTTATTAGGTCACTTGCTTCACTATTGGCGTCACTATGGACACTTATTGTAAGCAGGTGATGCTATTTCCTTACTACTTCACCCTCTCTAAAAGGCTATTCTATGCACAGGGTAAATTCCTTAGTGTTGTAAGACCGGGGTACAGGTGCCTCTTCAAAAAGTTAAAGACACCTGTGCTCTGGATCCTAACAACTACAAAGGGATAACTCCTCTATCCATGTTTACTAATATATACAAGATCCTAATTTGGCATAGACTTCAAAATTTCTGGGTGTCAATCAACACTATTTCTGACTTGCTATTTCCCTGCAGAAATGTATATCTTGTTGTGCACACCGCGGTCATGCTTATGGAGGCAGTGGCCACATCATTGGGGATCCATAGCAAGTGCTTTATCACCTTTTATGACGTGGCCAAAGCCTTTGACATGGTCTGGATCGATGGGCTCTTTTTTCAACTGTGAAATATGGGAATTCAGGGACAAACATGGTAACTGCTCTATCACTGTTACTTGAACTTTTGGTGCTGCATACACGCTCAGGGGCATGTATCTTGGTGGTAATGTAGTTTTCTTGTTATTTCCATGTGATTGTTCTCCAGTGTCATTATGTGTAAATGTCCACCCACGCTTTTACTTTGTAAATGAATATGATAATGTCATGTACTGCTATAGTCAATGCTATAGTCAATAAAATACAAGTACGTACATTGGCACTCAGGCTTGTGTGGATGTGTTGGGAAGGTGCCATGGAGAATGGGGCTATTCTCATTAGAACTAGGGTCCTTTATTAAGTCATTTACAGAAAGGATGTGCGAAATACCAGATGCATGTGACCACACTTGATACCTTTCGCTAGCTATATAGGTTGACAGTCCCTTGTTCAAGGCCCTGGCAATTCTGAGAGAGATGTGAGGCTTCTTTGTTTGTCCCGAAACATAAATGCATATATATATTTATATACATATATATATATATATATATATATATATATATATATATATATATATATATATATATATATATATATATATATATGTGCGTGTGTGTATTTGTGTGTGTGTATGTGTGATTTATGGTAGCCTTGAGACAAACTAAGCTACCTTGGAATATTTCACTGTTTCACATTTGACATTCTTTGAGAGAGAGAGAGAGAGAGAGAGAGAGAGAGATCAGATTCAGAGGGCAGTTGCGTGAATAAAAATGTGCGTGGTAATTAAGAGTCGTTCAAGACTAGTAGATGAACGTGTATGTTGTAGGCTGTGATCAATAGGCCAAAAAATCACCCCATACGCAAACCGCGACCAGTCCTTATAAGCACATTGCTGATTTTTAATCATTTTGAATTTGATCGAATCGAGGAAGCGTATTGATATCAATTGTGTCGATTATTGAATTGATAAATATTTCTTTTCAATGAAAGTAGGCATAGTAAATGTCTGAGACATTGAGAGGGTGTGTTTGTTTGATTGAATCGAAGAAGCGTATTGGTATCAAATGTGTCGATTATTGAATTGATAAACATTTTATTTCAATGAAAGTAGGCCTAGTAAATGCCTGAGACATTGAGAGGGTGTGTTTGTTTGATCGAATCGAGGAAGCGTATTGATATCAAATGTGTCGATTATTGATTTGATAAATATTTCTTTTCAATGAAAGTAGGCCTAGTAAATGCCTGGGACATTGAGAGGGTGTGTTTGGAAGCACACAGGCTGGTTTAGGAGGAGAAAGGACTCATTTCTCCTCAGTATCCCTAATCTCTCCCAACAAAAACTTGCTAAATAACTGTAGGAACTACTGCTTCTGTCAGTCCATCCTTCGCTCTTGAGCGCAAGACGAAATTAGTATCGATTCTTGGGGAGGGTTTTGTAGTCCACTAAGACCTCTTGAGCCAGACCCTAATCATTCGACGCCCCCACTATAGCCTTAAGCTATAATATGTGATATCATTAATTAGTTCTCCCTCGCAGCAGCATCACTGGGAGCATGGGATGCAGCATTGCTTGCAGCATGGGATGCAGCTGAAGGACGTTTACCTGCTCACCTTTAGACCTCGTAGACAAAGGCAGGTGTTCATCTCTGAAGCTTATTACTGTATGCCAACACATTGATGGGAGGGCTCCCCCTTCCCTATGTATACATACATACATTCGTACATACAAACATACATACATACACACATACATACATGCATACATACACACATATATACATACATGCATACATACATGCATGCATACATACATACATATATACATTCATTCATACACACACAAATATATATATATATATATATATATATATATATATATATATATATATATATATATATATATACACTCATACATACATACATTCATACATAAAATCATACATACATACATGCATACATATATACGTACATACATTCATAAATACATACATACCTATGTACACACATACAAGGAGGAAGGAACGAATTGTTTTTTTACGTCGCTTTCAACAGCTTAGGTCATATCACAACAAGATAGAAACCCAGAGCTGGGAAGAAATTTGCTTCTCTTTCTTTCACGAATAGTTCCATTACATCGGGTCTTTCAGGTTCAGAAGGACCATAGACAGGCCTCCACAACGTTGCACATTTATATAGCGACTAGGTCAACTACGCTTGGTGATACATTCATACATACAGTCATACTGGTTCATACCAGTCCAATGTTTGTACTGTTCCTTGTTATATGGGATATACTCTTCCAGAAATATCATGATGCCTCCCTGGCATCCGTGAGCAACTTTTAACAGCCATTTTGAAAAAAACAACTCATTTTTGTCATATGACACGTTCATACAACGAAGGAGAATAACACGAATGCACCCCCTTAACTCAGTTCTACTATTTTTTTTATCATAATCTTGGTTTCATAGAGCGTGTACTGACATTATGTAATGCAATTGATGGGTTTTAGCGTAAATGCATTATAAGGTCATCAGTGGTAAAAAGGTTAGAATTACATATTAATTAGGTCATCAGGGTTCAAATTACCTATTTTTTCGATTTATTTTCAAGAAAATGGTGTTTTGCAGTTTTTCCGGAAACTCTCTATGGTAACATACAATCATTTCTGGCACATCATCAGGTATTGCTACATGTTTCCATTCCCAACATTGTAAGACGAAAACCAGGTTTCTAGGCTCAAAATTCCAGAACTCATGTTGTTTTTTCCCATTTCCACACCTCTGTGAAACTGCTAAGAAGCTTTGGTGCAAATATCTCAAGCTCCCTACTGTACATGCGCTAAGGGGATGCGAAAAGGTTGGGTATTTCATTGGAAAATGAATGAATGAGTGTTTAAAGGTACATCGACACAAAGAGGTCATGTAGTGCCATACAGTTTTAATGAAAAGTGGTCCTTTGTCAATGTTGAGGAATAATGACAAAGCATAATTATTCTAGGTGAAAGAAGAAAAAGAGAGAGAGAGTAAGAGAAGAGCCTTCAGATCCCAAGAGGACCAAGGGATATTTTAGATGCAGGGTAATCATAGACAGATCCACATCTCCCCCTTCTTTTATAAGGCAAGCAGGGTGGCACACCAGCCCAGCGTCCCCCAGGAGGTGCCAACTCCTATCGCATACCATAATGTGTGACCCTTGTGGAGCTTCTTCCCATTGCAACAGAAAGGTCACTGCTATAGATTGGCTTTATACTTGATACTCGCGCCGTGTACATATGACGATTATAATTAGTCCGTGTGTAAATGATCTTCAACTATATAAATATTATCGGAGTATATGCAATTAAGATTGTGAGCATTCTTAAATTGCTGTTTTACTCAATAATGGTTACGTTTATAATTAGTCTATTTGTAAGGAATACCCAATCAGAACAAGAGAATCGTACCCTAAGTAAACATACTGAATACATATAGGATAAAAGATACATGTGTGCATACGTACATAGAATAAACTGTGAATGTTTACATAGACCTTGCTATTCTCCACAGTATGGTTTTCATGCATGTCTTAAATTGAAAAAAAATGTATTTTTTCCATACTACGTTTATATTGAAGCAAGAATTTTTCAGCTTAAAATTGTTAAAATCAAAGACGCTGCTTCTTTGCCAATTGAGGAAGAATCTTGTCAAAACAAAGACCTTTAGGAAATACTTTTTGATGGATATTTGATCAATAAAACCCCTTCATGGTTTTTATCAGATAAAGGCAGTTTTAATGATATTAGCTAAACGTTGGGAATTGTAATGATTTCATATATCAAACACTGATAATGTCAATAGAAAATGTTGTCAAGGATTAAATTAATGTTCATGTTACTTATCGATGTTTGTATGCAACGCAATGCAAAAAACCTTATTGCACAATTTTGCAATAAACAATGTTTAAGATAATCACTGTTGCAATAATTACGAATGGTTTATTCTTTAACTATTCTTATTTTGTTATTACTATTATTTATATAATGAATATGTATTTCATGCTCTGTTATAGTCAATACACACACACACACACACAAAAAGAAAATGGCTACTTGCCTTTAATACAGTAATTGGTATGGTCTTTGCTTATGTGTCTGTGTATTTGAAACTGAAAAATCCTAACCTGTTACATCTGTTACTCTGAGTGGGGTATAGGCAAAAGGTATGAAATGATGAATAGCCTAATAGGGATTTATTGATTGTAGTAAATGTTTTAATTTGCCTGGCATCTGTTTCTGTTTAAAATTTGTAGCACAATTATTATAATTGCACAAAGTGTGATGAACAGCTTGTTAAACGGATCGTACTTACAAGTAATTTTAAAATTACCTGAAAGCTATTCTCTAGATATTAGGCAGGTGTTTTATCGATGTATCATATAGTACATTCTATACTTAAAACTTGACCATTAATAAACTTTCATTGTCTCGCTAGAAATGCTGACGTTAGAGAAATGTGCTCTTTTTCAATACACATCTTCTCATTTTCTTGTTAAATTTAACAAAATGTTTCTGTGGTATTCTAACATTTTCCCTGTTCTATATATTATCTGTTTTTCATATGTATCATATATGCTTTTGTAATTGTCTTACAAGTCAACAAACAAGCCTCATCTTATTTTAATTTTTTAAGAGCTATGGGTAACCCAATGTTCATTTATTTGTATATAGCATTTAACATAACCAGTTACACAATACAATATCCTTAAATAAACGTCATATTCCAGTTCTCTGTATCAGAGTTAAGGACATATGCCCTCATTATTTACATACGTGACACACAGAGGGGGTCTTCACAACAATCTGTACCTTTCAGTTTTCCTTTTTAAATTTTCAACTAATATTTGTAATCATAGAATTAAATTTTCTATGTGTCTAATCCACTTTGTTTCATATGACTCTATTTTATCATTTTTGATCCCAATCATGTCTTCTAATTCTCTCTCTATTTCTACTTAAGCCTCACATTAGGGAAATTTGACTTCTTCATCCACTATCAATGTCCCTTTTGATTATTTGCAAAAACACATGTGTGTTTTTCATTTCTTATCAACACATATAAAAACAAACACATACAGGTACGTGTACATATAAAACACAGCAAATGTCACTTTCTGTTCAGAATTGGAGGATTATGGATTATGTGACAAAAATCGTCAACATCAGATAATATTTTCAATATTACCCTAACTTGAAAAGTATCGTTGCTTTGTTGCAGGTTTGCCACTTGGACACTCCAGGACTAGCAAAGACAATCATCATATTCTTCGCCAGGTACTATGCACATTAAAGGGCGACACGACATCACAATGTGCAGAAGGTGAGTGAAGTATATATACTAAGGGCTGTTTGATTTTTTGAAAAGTAGGGGGGTTGGGACATGAGGATATTTATGCCCCTTCATCATCCTGAATATCCGGAAACCCCTGTTCCCCCAATTCTGAATACCCAGAATACCCTACCCCGCCCCCCCCCCTACCCCCCCCCCCCCCCCCCCCCCGCCCCCCCCCCCCCAAAAAAAAAAAAAGATGATAGTTATAACAATAATAATAATAATACTATTAGTAATGATAATATATCTGAATGCATGTGTTTAGAAACCCCCATCCCCCAAATTGTGAAACCCCAGTACCACCCCCCCCCCCCCTTCCCACTGGATTCATTTTTTTGCGTTCCTCCCTCAGCCCAAGATCTTAATCCCGAGGACCCTCAAATCTCCCCCAAATTTGGTAGTTTTATTCTGTCCCTCTACCACCTTTTAAAATTAAGCAGTCCTTATTTCATAGATAGTAGGGTAGTTCAGTACACTCTTAGATAGCAATAACTACTATGGAATGAATGTGCCTCTATTCTATGGGGCTTCATTTTAAGGGAAAACCGACCTTTTCAGTCACTATTAATCTACTTTAAAATAAACAGCTGTTTTTATTGTCTCAAATCATACAGATCAATCCGTTGTAGGAATGATATATAATGTATAACGAAATTGTGTAAACCCAATACTTCATATTTTGTTTCATTACATTATGTTTATATTGTAAAACTTCTTGGAAAACCTGTCAATTCACTGAATATTTAAATTTCTTGATAACTATGCTAACTATGCAATTACTTCAGCGACCTAGGAATTGTGAAGGAAATAAGTCCAGTATCAGTAATTAATCAATTCTTTCGAGAATGTATTAAATTTTTGATCAATGGGTGCATGTGTAGTACAGGAACTTACCTGTCTTGTTTCCAAATTCCCACATGCGTCATAACAAGTGAATGCTGCATTCGTCATTATAAGTATCTGGTTCTGGGGTAGTAGATAAATTATCCTGGCATTCTAAACATACAGGGGAAGGCACGGTAATAACAATTGGTTGTTCCGGTCAAGAAAAGCAATGACCAGTTGCTGTCACCAGAGCAATCCCGTCTATGATTCACAATCGACTTCCTCCTACACAAATCAAAACTAAAAATAGGTACCAAAATAGCAGTTATAGACAGGAAGTCATGTCGAACGTTCCATGTTCCAGAATAATATATATGACATATATTTCAACTTAGTGAGTGTTTTGGCACTTTACCATGTTGAGGATAGTATATATATACATTCCGACCCGACGACCACGTGGGCCCATTAAGAGTATGCTAGTGCTTTTAGTGATTTACGATAACGAATTATTGTGGGTCCCATTATGGTTATGCTGGTGTTTTTGCTAATTTATGGTAACACATTCTTCTGGATCCATCATGAGTATGCTGGTGTTTTTGCTGATTTACGGTAACAAATGTTGGTGGTCCCCATTGTAAGTATGCCGGTGTATTCGGTGATTTTCGTTAACAAATTCGTGTGGGTTCATTATGACTATGCTGGTGTTTTTGGTGATTTACGGTAACAAATCCAGGTGGTCCCCATTTTAAGTATGCTGGTGTCTTTGGTGATTTACGGTAACGAATTCCTGTGGGCCCACTTAGAAGTATACCGGTTATTTTGGTGATTTGCGGTAACACATTCTTGTGGGACCCATTATGAGTATGCTAGCGCTTTTGGTGATTTACGGTAACAAATTATGTTGGGACCATTATGAGTATGCAAGTGTTTTTGGTGATTTACGGTAGCAAATTCTGGTGGGACCATTATGAGTATAATGGTGTTTTTTGGCGATTTACGGTAATCAATTTTTGAGCAGTAAGGTCGCGAGATGGGGTACCATCTGTCTTCGTCAATCCATGTCTGACTTAATATGCCCATTACGAATTACCTACAATGGGGTTTAAGCACATCGTTGACAGGTATACGCAGCTGTTAGATGGCAGGATAACTTCTTCAGATGGGAAAGCGACGCGGATGATCAAGTTATATTCGGAGAACGATCAGTCTGGCAGAGTATATAAGCTCCATAATGTTAAAGCTCTGTCAACCCTTATGCTGCTGGCACATAATCTGACCAATACACAATAGATGCAAAAATCTTGAAAATTGACTGAAACTACTGTATAGCACATGGGTACTCATCTGAGAGTCCTCAGTAAGAGGTATCCCATGATTACCTGAACATTGACTGAAACCTTGGCACATGGGTACTCATCTGAGAGTACTCAGTGAGAGCTATCCAATGATTACCAACATGGCATGGTTTAGATGGGTTTTCAAAAGACTTTGCGTCCTTGTTGTATGGATGAAAGTAGCCTGAGATTAGAAGGATTGAGATCACACGCTGGTTGAGGAATACCATGGCGGTATTGAAGGATTTGAGACGGAAATATTGAACGCATGGGAAGATGCTTATGCCTCCCTACAGTTCAGACATTTAATTACTGCAATAGACGACCGGACGTCTGCCAGTGCCTGGTTTTACACACACCTATGGATAACATGTCCAAAAATAAAACAAGCACCTTAATGACCCACGTAGCCTGCGGATCATAGCTATGTTCGATTGTTATTTATCGCATTTATGTTCAATGCATATACCACTTATTTTATCATTTTCTTTTCATGTATTATAGTTGTAAAAATATTTACGGCGAGGCCGTAGTCAATAAAGACACATACATACAGGAATAATTTCAATTGGGACATTCTTCACAGACATACCTAACCAGGTCTACACGCAACCACTGTCTTTCCTGCTAATGCTTTAGTTTAACCCTGTCAATATAATGTTTGCTCACACGTATAAGTATACAACAGAACAGACCCTGATTATTATTAGGACATACGTCACACAGTAGTAAAGGCAGGATCTCCAGATGCTGTTTTCCATAGCTACTGCTTGCATTAGTTATTGACGCAAACCCACGCTTTTCCCTACCCCAATTAACAAGATCCTCATTCAATAAGAAATGTTGGTATATAAGGTGCATGTTACAAAAACTATTGATTTCCATTGAGAACGTCTTATTAATTCTTTGAAACATTGTTATGGTAAAATATTCCCCATTTCCATACAACATTGGTCCCGAGTGCGCTCTCCGTCAGATACACAATAACTCTTAATATCCGGCTGCAGTTAAGATTTCATTAGTAATTACAGAAACATCCGCTAGGGGCTTTGGGTCGATAGATGAACTTGTCAAGGCCTATGGTTCAGTGGATCTGGGTGTTACAATAATGCGAAACTTTTGATGACAGAATAACACCAACGATATGTAGTATTGTCTACATTCATAATGATACAGAGAGTTCCCACGAATATGTAGTATGCAAATCTGGAGAGGAAAGTAAGCTGTACCCACCGTTCCCATATGACCAAGACACAATGGGCACACGTATAACTCAAATCCTGCAAAACACACGTAGGTGGCCATGCTCCAATGAGCTTTATGAGAAACCATTTGAACAGGTTTATTTTTATTCACTGATTCTGTTTGTCATTCTGAGTTGATATGAGTCAGTATTACCTGCTTTGGAAATAAGGTATACACATGTGTAACACAACGACGCAATCCACGTTATATATATATATATATATATATATATATATATATATATATATATATATATATATATATATATATATATATATATATATATATATATATATATATATATATATATATCTATATATATATATATCTATATATATACATGTATATACGGACGTTTGTACGTACGTATGTATGCATACATGTATATATATATATATATATATATATATATATATATATATATATATATATATATATATATATATATATATATATATATATATATATATATATATATATATATATATATATATATATATATATATATACATATATATATATATATATATATATATATATATATATATATATACATATATCTATATATATATATATATATATATATATATATATATATATATATATATATATATATATATATAGATATATATATAGATATATAGATATTATATATATATATATATATATATATATATATATATATATATATATATATATATATATATATATATATATATATATATTTCTTATATATAAATGGTTTTGTGTAGCGTTTTGCAGCTGCTTGATTGACAGAAAAGGTTGGATTAATCGATGGTTTTCGAATATATAAAAGAGAATAACTCAGATGTGGAATAGTTATTGCCAGTGTTTTTATTACGTCGTCTTTCACTTTGCAGGTAGTTGGAGTATTGGTCGTGTTGATTCTCTCAAACTCAAATGGTAAGGAGCAAGGTCTAATTCCTATTTACACTGACCTATTAAGGTTCTAGTGGGTCACAATTAAACCCGTCTTACATCCGTCTATGTTCCGAGCTGGCAAATAATAACTATATTGCAGAGCAATTTGAATTATAAAATCTTACCACAAATGTTTGAGTGCACTAGGTATTATGTGGAATTCTTTAATTCTCTCGCAGACGTTCTAAGAAGAGCTCGGGTTTTCCATGTTAACGAAGTAACGGTAACAAACGCGATTCGGTTAGATTAAGGTAGAACCCTATTCGATACACGGGTCATTTTTAAATTTTGAATATCTGAAAACTGAGTCTAATGAAGACAGCGACACTTATGCTATTGTAAAGGTTACATCTCATAGTTACAGAATAATGGTAAACTTATCAATAAATAACTATTTTGAGGTAATGCAGCACGCTTAAATATCATGTCTGGATGTGTTTTGTTTTTTGGCAAAATGTCAAGACATACCCTTTACTTGAAAATGAGAGTCTACCATCTGATTATTCACGTCTTTGGTAAGATGCAAGGTCCTACCTCAACAGGGGATTTTCACGATGAGTATCTTAAAAACATTTTTGAATATTCCTATAAGCCTCAAAATCACATAGTAAATGCTGAGTTTCAGGTCCTGTCAGAATTCAAGGTACCTGTGACATGACCTTGCACCTAGACGGGGTTCATATCTGTCATATCCTAAAATACAGACTTCGAAGACTGTATCGTTATTCACTTTCAGCCAAAAAATGAGATGAAAATGGTCTATCTCGAAGGAATCTGCATGTTTAAAGCAGACAGCCATGTCGTTCGGGAGCAATGTAACGAGGAAAACCCCAAGGGCCCTGCTATTTGTGCTCTCGAGGTGACCACAGTAGACTGTTGCCAGCTCGAGATTCGTGGCGAGTGAACACTGCTCATGTGTCATCTTTTATTTTAATATCCATTCTTAGGGGCCAGCCAAGGACACCACCTAGTGGTGATAATCTTGGTGTACTAGACTATCACCTTAAAGGAAATTATCTAAACGCTTGAAGAGGGATTGTTAACCCCAATTGGAACGATAGCTCCCATCGAGATTTCTTGAAATAATGCCTTGTTATTAAGATATTTCCACATATGTCAGACTAGATATATTCAAATGTGATAAACAAACTCCAATTCTTTTTCAGCGCAAGCCTTTTCTGGCAATTCAACCTGCCCGGTGATTGGTAAGTCACACAAAACATCTATAAATAATGGCCAAACCAATGTGACAGTCAGACATAGTCAAGTTGATAAGTAATATTAAGAGTAGGTAGGAGGATGAAAAATGGTTGATAGACAGGCGGGTGTGGTCGGATTTAACTAAGAGAGGGGACTAGATAGCCAGCAGTCAAATCTATAAATAATGGCCAAACCAATGTGACAGTCAGACATAGTCAAGTTGATAAGTAATAGTAATAGAAGGTAGGAGGATGAACAATGGTTGATGGATAAGGATTATGCTACGATTGGAAATTAGAAAAAGCCCAACGTAGCCATAAGAAAGGAATTAAATTAGTATGTGGAAAAACACAGGCAGAGACCAAATAAGTAATGCCTTTCTCATATTTCGGACAAAAATATGTAACATCAAGACGTTTAATCGGAATTCTCTGCGTGAATCAGCTAACTACTATGTCCAGATAGCATTGTTTTGCCTTCTGTTTGTGTATTTTCAGGTGATATTGCTCTTAGAATCAGTTAACTGCCATGTACAGTTGGCATCGTTTTGCCCTTTTTTGGTAAATGAATGAATGAATGAATGATTGCTTAAAGGCACATTGGCACACAAAGGCCATTTAATGCTATAAAATCTTGGCCTGGTAAAATAATGATCATTTGGTGTTGTAGAAAAAAAACAAAGCAATAAATAAATAAAAATGGTCACTAAACAATGAATAATTTCAGATCATAAGTAGTGCATATGAGGCTGTCTCAAAAGAAACTAAATTCTTAAAATGAGTTAACTTCTATGTACAAATGTCATCATGTTGTCTTACGGTGGTGTATTTTCAGGTAATGTTGCTCTTGGAAAGCCTGCCAGACAGAGCAGGACAGATGGTTCTGCCCCGGCAGCAAGAGCCGTAGACGGCAGCACTAATCCGGACTTCTGGACAGGAGACTCATGTACCTTTTCAAAGACTTCCACCAGTCACAACTGGTGGGCTGTAGATCTGCAGGAGAAGTTCTATGTCCACAGTGTTACCATTTTCAACCGCGATACTTGTAAGTTAGAACAGCTACTTTGGTCAATTATCTCAAACCACAGGCTATGGTTCGTGTTGTATTCTGTATCATTCAATTTAAGATATGAAATATATATTTACTTACGGGAAAATAATTTGTGGGAATATTTAGGGACATGTGAGAAAGTTGCCTGTGACTTTGGCTTGTACGGTGTTTCTGCAGGGTATTTCAGTTTCCTAACCTACTTACAACAAGCTAGTACCAATTTGGCAGAAAAAAGTGGCGATGAATGGATATCAAAAATAAATATTTTAACCTTTAGTAATCATGTGTCGTATATGAGACCTGGGAATTAAATCTGGTGATACAATGGATTTTGCAATCAGTTTTAACCCCGGGGGGGGGGGGGGGGGGGGGGGGCACTCAGGTACAGAGTGGGGCGCATACGCTCATTATCAAAATTTAAAAATACCCCTAAAGCACTGATTTCTGGCCAAAAAAGCACCCTTATTTTGATAAAAACGCTGACTTTTTCTAGTAAATAAACACCCCTTCTTTTATCAAAACACTGACATTGGATGAACGGGAACATGTATTTTAACCTTAGATTTTATAATCCTCTGCCTGTTTAGCGGCAGCCCTGAGTCACTTCGGGAGTCACTCGGGGATTGTAAAGGGGTTTTCACCCCACATACTTCGTACCTGGGTACAAAAAAGTACCCTTGTTCTACAAAATCGCGGACATGCGGAGGTATTAAAAAAGACCCCACCTTCCGCGAAATATGTAACGTGGGTGCGGCCCCCCTCTGTACCTGAGTGCCCCCCCCCTCCCCAGGGTTGTAACATTTTACTTTTGGCAAATCTAAATGTTCCTTATATATAGAAATCATGTCAACAGCACAGGCTGCTGTACTTGCCTCTGCTTATGTGTGTTTAACCACCAACTTGTGCATTTAAATGGTATGTATAATATTCAATGTAATTTCATGGAATATGAACATTTAGCTTTTTTTTATAGGAAACAAACTCAGCGAGTTTAGTCATAACAGGAAGCAAGTAATAGGTCCAGACTTGCCACTTTTATTATCAATGGTTCAATGTTCAAATAAAGGCTCTTCTAATATTCAAAAACGCATGAAAGGCCGAAAATGACAATCTTTTACAAAATATTCAGGAACATTGGTCCATAAAACTGAATGAAGATATACAGTTTCAGTTTGTTAAAAACACTTTCCGTAGGAGTTTTCTTGTTTGCATTGGTACATTTTCAAGACTTATACACTTTAAGATTATATATAATAGGGTGATGACCAATAAGATTCTCCTTAAAATGAATTTGGCTGATTCGTCCACATATTTGTTTTGTAACAGGGAAGAAACTGTAGTTCATGCTTTTCTAGAGTGCGAAAATGTTACCAGATTCTGGAGGAGTATTGAATGTTGGATAAGAAGAGTGATTGATAGACACTTCAAACTTCCAAATGTAGATACGATATTTGGTACCTTTCCAATGAACATTACTATAAATACTGTGAATTTAGCGGCTCAAGAAATAATCTATAGAAACAGGCAAATAGAAACAATGATCTATAGAAACATTGCACCCTTGCATTAACACAAGTGAGACGCAAGCTTTATAATTAGATGATTAAAGAAAATTTACAAGCCAAATGGTCATTAGACCAATAAAACTTCCATAAAAAGTGGGACTCCATTGAAGATGATCTTTGTAGCCAGAGAAATAGTTCATGATTAGAGTATGTCTGTATGATTGTGTATACTGTATTACAGTATTCTGGATCATTGATGTTCAAGTTGTTATCGTCTTTGTTGATAGTCCATTGTAATTTACGTATTTCTCTTTATTATTTATGCAACACATTATTAATTTCATTACTCTCAATGTTACAACAGATTGACCTGAATGAATGGAGACAATAAACAGCTGTTTACGGCAAATCAAAAAACAGCAACTTGTGCAATGGGGGCTTGTTGGCATGCCATAGGCGACCAGTGCCACGCTGTTGATTATTCTAAATAACAGAAAAAATACATATGTGCAAAAAAACTTTCTCTTTTATCAAAAAGTGAATAGCTAAAACTCATAGTCGCTGGACAAATATTTACAAGTTTAGCATTAATACACATTTTTGCAAAAATATGTGTTCAGTATGAATATATAAAGTAAGTGAATCTGCCCATAAAAATAATCTGCCACCTGCATTTCTATGTAAAATAAATCAAATTCAGGAATTCGTGCCATAAATGTAGGTGTTACACTATCGGATTGATTCACTTTCCGTCAATGCAACACCTGGAGTTTTCATGGCAGTACATATTTTTAACCTCATTTTCGACTTTCCATATGTTGGGTGTTGGTTATTCCTCGTTTGCAGAAAAAAAATCACTTTTCGTAAGAAGTACTTACAGTTAACATCTTTGATGATGAAACTATTCATTGTCAAGTGCTATTCCTCAAGAAGTACATATCATCTTTGGGGTAATGATATATGAACAAATTGCTTTTGTAATATCGAGATACATAATGGCTACACTAAAGGATGTTGCTATAGAGTTGCTGTGCACGATGGCCAAAAATCTTAGATGACCAAACACAAGTGGATTCGAAGCCAGCCGGTCAACCTGAACATGCTAGCTTCAACCAGTGTCAACTAATAGCCGCTAATTAGGCCAGAATTGGTGCTCTGGGTACCCCCAGCTGTTGGTGGAGATGAGGTTTCTCTGTAATGTAATCGATGCGAGAGCCCTGATTGGTACTTGTTCCCACGTGACCTCGCGCTGCTGCCTTATCTGGTACTCCTGGCATGAGTCCAGCATGTAACTATAGGGCATATAGTAAATGGTCTCTCGCTTCATATCCATTCTTTTCTTAATCTAAGGCAAAAATAAAGTTATTTTTAATAAGTCATTTTGCACTATCAGCTGGTGAAAGTGTCTGCTTTTGTTTTGAAATGATTTCAAAGGTTACATTGACAATTGTGGTGGGGATAAACAGAATGTTTGTTTTAGTTGCATATAAATTCCCGACATTTTTCCTTGTTTTATATTTCAAACAGATCCTGCCCGACTAAGGAATGTGACTATACGAGTGGGCGATAATGGGGATGGCGACCCACGTGATCAAGTGTGTGGTGCGCATATGGGAATAGTACCGGTCACAGGCGGGGCTACCATAACGTGCACAACACCGACCATTGGTCAGTTCGTCAGCGTCGTGCGCGATGCAATGGGCATTCTCACACTCTGTGAGGTGAAAGTGGAGGCAACAAATGCAAGCTGTCACGGTATTACTTGTATTTGAGAGTTTACATAGTTGTGAATTAGATAAACAATTAGCACTAGTATTAATAATTATAGAAGGAGTAATTTAATTGTATTTGCAAATATGCATACAGCTCCCAGTTGTTATACATACCAAACGAAGGTATTACCAGATACTTGCACGTGTCATTAACACGTTTAAATCTGGGGTGCATACATGGTTAAAACAGTTTACAATCTTCGAGCAGCGTAATATGTGTTTGAAAATTTGTGAAGAGAAATGGTTGAACTGTGAAACATATCATGAAATATTGCTCTTCATCAAGATGTTTCCATGTTTGAGGCACCATGTGTGTATGCATGTACGAAGTCGAAACTGCCGTTACAGAGCAGGGATGGAGTACCCTGGTGTTGAATTCTGAGTGTGTTCATTCAAAACGAACCAGAACAAAATCAAATCGCGTAAGTTTTACATTTGAGAATAAAGTTCATCCATTTAAGTGTCCATGTGAAGAAAACCTTTTTTTACAAATGTATTGGTCTTGTAATTTCCACGTCTAAACAGAGAGATATAGACTAAGTCATTATAAGTCTCTGGTCTAAAGTATAGGTATACTTGTCATCAGCTCAACTCTGATATTATCGGCGGTTTGGTCACTTATTGTAGTGGACTGATTTGGGCTTCTTACATTGCTTTTAACTATTATCAATATTACGACTCCAATATCAAATCCTGTATTGGGGTCCTAACAATGTTTTTCAAAACTTTCATTGTTCGGACCCCAGTACATTTATACTACTTCCGGTAGTGCCATGGCAACATCTTTGGGCAACAAAGGGATTTCAAAATGGCAGCCACTGCTGAACGTAACGCCGCTTGAAATTGTTTAGGTGTTTTAAACATTGTTTGCGCAATACAATCTGCCAACATGGTGTAAGGGTTTCCAATGTCGCACCAGCATGTGACAGAGGCTTCACAACGACATGCCAAAGCCATCAAGCACTGCGCATAACTCGACAAATTATCAGACTGCGTGGCCAGTAGAGCCTTTGATATATTCTCATATTTACTATGTTATGCAGATTGCGCTAAACGTGTTAGCTCCCATCATTTTCAGGGCGTTATCGTTTACTCGATTGAGGTCTGCATTATTCATATAAGGCCAATATTACAGTGCCAACTAACAATAGTTAGTGGACGATCTGTCACTCTAGGCTCCAGGACTGATCGTCTGTGCTCAAGGACTTTTATTTCTGGATACCCCTGAAGTAAGAAATCCGTGTGGGCCGCTCGATATACCTGCCTGAGCTTTGATCTTTGGTGTGAAAATAGACCGACGTATGCGTTCAGGAAATGGTACCGCACTCGGCACTGGCTTCGCGCAACCATCTTGCCGTTTATAATTTTCACAACAAGGATGACTTAGGAATACTGTCACCAAAATTTTATATTTCAGATACGGTTTGGTCAGAATTTTCAGCCTGTAAGACGATTGGTAAGTTTCAGACAATTATTGATAATTGTAGATTTGATTTTATACTTTTTTCGAAAGTTAAAACACACACACGCACTCATTTCTGCATACATACATACATACATAGTAATGTACACACATACAAATATACATAAATACATACATGCATGCATACTGATACACATACATATATGCATGCAAACATACACACATACGTACATACATACACGCATACAAATGTACAGACATACAAATATACAAACATGCATACATATGTAATACATATACATACATGCATGTATGCATACATACATGCATACCTAAATACATACATTATAGGAAGATATTGTAGTATTAGGAGTACTGGAATCCTCCAGACACGTATCTGGCCTAATTCAGGATAACATCTATCGTCTCCTTCAACCATATCGCACATACTTCACTTTTCACACTGATCCTACCCGCAATCAGTACCAGTGGATCCGAACTAGAAATGGCAGTTTGATATGCATGTATAAAAGGAGGCGACTATTATATTGACTTATATCTATTGAAATATTGCCTAAGATAGTTTCGGGTATCGAATCCCATAGTATTTTGTCATGCCTCTGTGGATATTGTATTTTGAGGCATTTTGATAGATTGACATTACAATATTTTAGATAATGTTGCTCTGGGTATGCAAGCGAGCCAGAAGAGTTTATATCCCGGCGGGGAAGCTTCACGAGCAGTTGACGGCTCAAGGAATCCAGATCGTGCTCAAGGACACAGTTGTTCCCACACTGGTTTATCCGCCAACAACTGGTTGTCTGTCAATCTCATCAGACCGTATCATATACACAGTGTGACCATCTTTAATCGTTTGAAAGGTGAGTAAAGTTTAGGGGCAAACACACTCATGTGTGTGTGTATATATATATGCATATATATATATATATATATATATATATATATATATATATATATATATATATATATATATATATATATATATATATATATATATATATATATATATAAAATACCAGATTTGATCGCTTGCGCTTTACACTGCCTTTTATTTCGAATAGCCCATGAGCGACTCAGAAATGTGACTATACGAGTGGGCGATAATGGGTATGGTGACCCACGTGATCAAGAGTGCGGTGTCTATTTGGAAGCAGTGCCTTCAGCAGGCAGTGTCACCATCACGTGCGCCAAGTCTCCTATTGGTCAGTTCGTCAGTGTGGTGCTCAATGAAGAGAACTATCTGTCACTCTGTGAGGTGGAGGTCAAGGCCACAGATGCCCGCTGTCCAGGTAAGATTTTACCTGTCCCTTTGATTACTATATAATTCATCTCCTTACGTATTTTGTGCAATAACTGTGAGCTCCAGTGTAATTCAATGTTCAAATACAAAAATAAAGCCAAATTAGCAATACAGTAGCTTTTAATGAAATTACTTCTTATTTGATATGAAAATGAAAAAAGCTTCCATAAATTTCATGGGAGAGTCATGATAATTTTGGAGGCTGCATATATGGCAAACCAACGTGAGTGAGAGTTTTTCGTCCAATTTCTACATTATCTAATTGAAAGTAGATAAGCTTCTATAAGTTCCATTGAAAGGTCACGAAATGTTTTGAGTAATGTTGGGTCTTTCACAATTTTGGAAGAATTCAAAACACTGTCTTTAATTTTCATAATGACATATTTTATGTCGAAGGGTTTCATATGAATGTTTGGAAATTTAGAGACATTTTGAAGCCTTACCCAATTTCGGAAGATGAATTTTAAAATGTTTCCAATTTATGAACAATCTCCATTTCTTTGCAGATCTTTCATTGCCTCGTGGAGAAGCCTAATATTCTTCTATTTTCGTGTGGGTTATGAATCTCTTCCTCCCCTCTATAGGCTATTAAAGCGAACAACCGAGCTTGCATTTACAGTATATCATTTCCTTAGTTACCACGAGTATTGTATTGCCTATTAAAACTACAGAAATGTTGAACAAAACAACTAGTAAAGCCACGTTTACACTATCAAGGCTTTGTGCGGCGGTTGATGGCGATTGGACGATCGCCATGAACCGCCGCGTCAAACGCGCTGTGCCGTATGACTACCGCCAAATCGCCATGTCAATCGCAATGAACCGCCGAGCATGGCGGAAATTTTGAACTGTTCAAAACTTCCGCCATGCTCGGCGATTTATTGAGAAACGCGTTGCTACCTTGACGCTACCTTCTAGAATCGTACTAGCGCTGCCGGCATTAGTACGATCTTCCGCCATCAACCGTCATGAAACGCTGTTCACGGCGGCAGTAGGACGGTTTTGACTGTATGCAGAAGCAGTACTTCCGGTTTTTTCAAAGTTAATTTTTTCCCATTGTGGGGCACAAAAAAATTCCACAAATGTGCGGGATTTATTATTTAGAGTCTGTTTTATTTGTGTTGAAACTTTTTTTTTCGGTTTTAGTGGCGAAATTCACAAGTAAATTGAGAATTTCGCCAGGGTTCATAAATCAACAATGAAAAAAGACATTTTTCCCGTTTTTTCCAAAGTCGCCAATTTTATTCAAAAATGACAAACATAAGAAACAAGTTATGATGATATAGGCGGGTGGCCAAATCCCTAAAAGAGCTCTAGAAATATTTTTGATGGCGTTTTTCGTTACAAGTCGTCATCCATGCTTGTTCATCTCTACATAGGGTGGGCTTTAGTGCACGGGTGGATGACACGTCTGATTTTGCTGCATAAGTGAGCTTTGGGGCATTTAATGCAAAAAATTACCAAAAAAGCATGTTTTTTGGGATTTCCTTCTAGAAAATTCATTTTTCAAGATAGAAACTCAAAGCTTGCTACAAATGTGTTCAAGAGGATGCGTCTGATCTTAGAACATGTTGCGTTAGCATGACTTCAAGGAATCCCCTGCTGTGAGTGATTTTTGGGGAAAAATCATCAAAAATGAGTGATTTTTGTAATTTCCCACAACTTGAATATCATCCTGTGGACTATTCCAAACTCTCAACTAAATAGTTTTGGTTTAGAAAACTACCCAAGAAGGTGTAGATACAGAAAAAAAGTTATGTTTGAATATTTTCATGATATGCTACGTTTTGGGGCATTTTACAGAAAAAATGGCATTAAAACTATTGATTTTAGGGATTTACTTATGGAAGGTGCAATTTTCATAGCAGGAACTAAATTTAATTATGATGAATATTGAGTTGGAGAACATATATTTCAGATTAAGCCCTATAACCCTATTCTGTGTGACAGCATTCACATTTTTTGCGAAATTTTCATTGCCTTAAAACATTCTAACTCCATCTCTATCTTTATTAATTATCAAAATGGTTTGTTGTCCCAGATATCAGTGGTGTGGTTGATTACTTTCAGATATAGTCGAAGTTCTGTATTTATAGTATTAATACATAAATGAATGATTATTCCTTTTCCAATTTTGATATTCTTTTATGACTTAATGATGAAATTATTCATTCATTAATATAACTCACTAATTAAGCCGTACTAGCAGGCCCCCGTGCACAGCACGGGTTTTGATTCGAAGTGTTACTCAATGATGTGCAGGAGGTTTAGAGGCATAGAATAATAAAAAATAAGTAAATAAATAAAAAGAACACAATCAAACTACCCTAATCACTTACTGAACGATTGGCGTTGCTCTTGTATCTTTAGTTTCTAGTTAGAACTCAGTTATGAGTTATCACCAGCATCAATCAGAAAAAAATAAAAAGTTCAGGCCCACCTTATAGCAGGCCCCCTGCTTACAAAGAATAGGCACGCTTTAGTTTTTATAGCGCAGCATTGATTATACACTGCAGACCCCCCCCCCCCAATGTTATCAGTGGGAGACCAACAGCATGTGCGAAAAAATAGAAAGCATGATAAATAAGTAGTGTTCAGAAAGTTGCAAAGTCAGAACAAAATGTTGCAAAGAGGAATTTACAGGGGATAGAAAAGGAAAAAAGGAAACATAGGATGTAACCAATCACCACCCCCCCCCCCCCCATGTTATCAGTGAGAGTCCAACAGCAAGTGCCAAAAAAAAAAGAATGCATGATAAATAAGTAGTGTTCATAATCGATCACAATTTTCAAGCATCGATTACACTGCAGACATAGGATGCAATCAATCATCCCCCCTCCCGCCAATGTTATCAGTGGGAGTCCAACAGCAAGTGCCAAAAAATAGAACGCATGATAAATAAGTAGTGTTCATAATGTTGCAAAGAACAAAATGTTGCAAAGAGGCAGTCAATAAAGGGGCAGTAGAGTGACAGGGAGAGGCAGTCGATAAAGGGGCAGTACAGTGACAGGGGGCAGTCAATAAAGGGGCAGAAGAGAGACAGGGGTAGTCAATAAAGGGGCAGTAGAGGGATAGGGGGCAGTCATGCACTCATTCTCCATATCAGCCTAGTGCTGTATTGGTGTAGAGTTGGAACCTTTTTGCAACATTGTATAATTTTATAGGTAGAGTTGAAAGAGGGGGAGAGCAACATTGTATAATACTTATAGATACAGTTTACCACAGTGTATGAAATACATTGTATCAGGCAGGTAGAGTTAAAAGAGGGGGAGCGCAACATTGTATAATACAATTGTATTATTTCAGTTGCCATTGACAACGTGGCATTTTTACGCAAATAAAGGCATTAAATGCCCAAAATTTAAAAATATAAAAGTGTTACCTACTGTAGGAGACCCAAGGCAACCATTTCACGGCAGCAGTGCGACCCGCACATGCACAACCGCCAGGAAAAGCTTGTCCTACGGCTGGGGGAAGTGCATATTTATATGTAGATATATGTGTATATATATATATATATATATGTATATACATGATTATTATCTTTTTATTAATCATGTTCGTTTTCCGTCATGAAAGAAGTGTTTCTCATATGTGTTTACTACATCTAATTTTTCGTTTATTCTCTCTTATTTTTTTCAGTTTTTGTATCATATATTCTAATTCTGTTTATATATTTATGATTGTGTGAATCTTGCGATTGCAGTCAACAAACATACATACATCCGTTTACCTTTACATGTGCCTAATATTTTGTCACGGGTTATCGCCCTTCTTAGTTTATGCGTCATTGGATTTATTCATTTTATTCTTTTTAGCTCCATACATTGTCGGCTTCTGGCCTTTTGATCACGTGACGCGTACCGCTGACGTCACAGGCAATGGCAACCACGCTGTTGTTCATGGCAATGTCCAGCACACACACGGTGTAAACAATGAGAGCAATGGCGCAATTGCTTTCCCCGGGTGAGTAGTATTTCAACTCAGCTGCTCTTTTATAGCCATTGCAGGCTTGTTAATTGCCACGCATTTGCAATTTAGATTTAGACATTTAAGGATGAGAATTAGTGAAACTTTTTTGTGTTTCATTGATTTCTTTTGTATTATTGTCGTTGCGGATAATCCCGGCTGCATGTACAATTTATGCACTTTTATACAAGTGCCCTCCTATACCTCTGACTCGCCTACTTCGGATTTTTACGTATCTCGGACAGCGACACTAGCCCTAAAATATGTCTATTAAGTAGAAAACTATATAAACGTGTAGCAGTGAATATTCAGATCTGTTTGTGAATATTTCACCACTCATAATCTTAACAAACCTTAATGTCCATATGAAAATAAATGTTTGACAAACCCCAACCGACACTTATTTGATTTTTGTTTAAAATGCTGTTACACCAAGACGAGAGTTTGCACTGTAACTGTAAGCATACATAGATAACTGTGAAAACTGAGTCCTTCCCAAAGCAAAGGGTTAGTGATGCCGTTTTAATAAAGGATTGCCTCTTCAAAAGAAATACTTCGAAGAATCCCTTTTGCAGAGAGAAAGATCTTCCTTGAACAAAGTTGCAGTATTATCTTTGCTTTCCCACCCTGAACCTGACCAACCGTTTTCTGACACGTACCCATCTCTAGAATTATATTTTTGTATTAGTTTCTAAATTTCCCTATAAAGAGAAATAATTTTCCGACTGACCTCAAAACAATGCTGTCAGTCATGGGTTAAACCAGCATAGGAAATTTCTAAGGAAGATGATTTCTCTAAATCATCTAGAAGAATATTTATTATACTCAACCTGTAAATTAGATACTTTAAATGTAACATTTTAGGCGAGAGTTGTTTCTATCCTTGGTTTGAATAGGTGTTGTCAGCCCTTATTTCCTTTTCTAGTACGACTAATCAGGACTTCATTGAAATTCCCAACAATGGCGCCCTAGATGTTCGTTACTCATTCACCCTCATGATGTGGTTTTGCCCAAATACGCTGCAATCTGGTGTTCTTTTGGAATTCTATGATTCGACTGAGATGACTGTAAAAGGATTACGCTGGTGGATATATGAAAGCAAATTACACGTAAGAATCAAATGATACACACCCACAGACATACATACACACTTACATACATGCACACACACACACACACACATGTATATACATACATACATACACACACATGTATATGCATACATACTCACACACACACACACATATATATATATATATATATATATATATATATATATATATATATATATATATATATATATATATATATATGTATATATATGTATATATACATGTATATATGCATGTATATATATATATATATATATATATATATATATATATATATATATATATATATATATATATATATATATATATATACATATATATATATATATATATATATATATATATATATATATATATATATATATATATATATATATATATATATATATATATATATATATCATTGTAAATGTAATTAATATCATAGTAATTATAGAGTATACCAACCTCATGATATACTTTATGTAATGTGTGTTCTTAGGCCTTTGAGTTTTATGTGTCCAGTACCTATCGAGGGAAAATAACCCATTCTAATATGTGCACAAATAATTTGATTACAGGTAAACTTAAGGGTATAGGCAAACAGTAAATAATACTTTAGAATTCGAAACAATGTATTAAACCCACAAGGTACAATAGTTAACAGTCAAATATTTGCAAGATATGTTTAATTGGGCTAGTTCATTTCTACGTATGAAAAGCAAATGTTGTAAAAAGGGTCGTGCTTTTGCTCTTTAGGGAAGACTAACTGATAGGAACGGATACGTAAGGGCTGCTTTGAGGACAGGTCGTTTGAAATCAGAAACGTGGCAACACCTAGCATTTCAATACAACCATGGTGCAGGGGAACAGAGCCTTTGGATAAATGGTAGAGTGGTGAAGAGAGATCCAGCAGCTAGGACTGAGCAATTGACACAGGGCCCGCTACGGATTGGAAGTCGTCCAGGA
>OZ012691.1:19427192-19444692 GCA_963942565.1 Maea johnstoni
ACTACAGGTAAAGATAGGTTACATACTCACCAAGGAGGGCTCCAAAAGCCAGGCCCGCTTCTCCATTCTTCGAGTGGCTTACCGCTGCTATAGACGAGAAGATATCAGGTGCCCCATTCCCGAAAGCGAGAAAAGTTACACCGTGGCTTGGTCAAAGAAAACAACTAGAGTACCGACATTTAATTCCTGCACTAAATGCTTGGGCAGCCCGGAAATAATACACGACTGCACGCCCGATTGCAAATCCTTTTTCGTGGTCATGGATGACCTCGCAATTGAACGTAAATTTGATGCGCAAGCTACAGGGGTCATTGGTGTGCCAGACTTATTTTTTTACATGTAATCCAGGGGCGTCTGTTCAACCAGGCACTGGTAGACGTCCGATCAACTGCTGCAGGAATAAATGTCTGCACAGTAGCACTTCGACCTGTGGACGTGAGAATTCTGACTTTTATAAGACAAATGTGTTGTTTAACGATTATGATACATTAACACGTAGTTTATATCTTTACCTACTTCCCAGGAAAAAATATGTAATATATACAGATATTCAACCAAGATATTCAACGAGTATAGTATGAACCTTAATGCTAGAAAATATAAGTAATACTGGAAATTCGGAAAAGATTGCGTTTGTTCAATTTTTCCGTTTTTTAGCGTTTAGCTACGGACGCAATATCAAAGTTTGCAATTATTAGTCCTGCCACTGTAAGTTTGCAGCTGGCATTCCATGTTGCGGCCAATTCGCAAAGTTAAAAACGCAAAGATCTATTTTCTGTAAATTCGCAAAATTTACTCTATCTTTTGTGAACCTACAGTAAACGTTTGCCTTTTAATAAATTCACCATGAAACGACTATGCTTCTTGAGGGTAGATCAATTAGTTTGTTGAACAGAAGCTTTAACATACTAGTATATGACGTAAAAGGATATTGAAATATTTGGTGGCATGCGAAGAGTCTTGGATATGACAATAAGAGAAGGGCAGAAACTGCAAAAAAAAATAAACAACACGATAATCAACAATTAGGATATAACTTATTGAAACCTTTCTTGAGTGATTTGCCGTAGAGTCGTTCAATGGTAAGGGCTTGTGACATCGTGTGGTTTAAAGCGAGTAAAATTACCAACATACTGTAGAACACGAAATTCACGCGTGTCCCAAGTATAGCGAATTGGGGAGTTTTGCGTCATAACGTATCTTTATGTTAGCGAAGATAGCCGCCGCTGACAGCGCCAGTACAGTAATAAAAAAGTACAGCGTTTTTATATATAGCGAAGCGGAACCACACGCTAAGTACGCTATATATAAACACACGCGGAAATTTCGTGTTCTACAGTAACCGGATTCACCATAGAAATCAATTCAGATATAGTTTGCAACAGACATATTAAAACCTAGCTTCCTTGACGAATTGCAACTATAAACATATTTGATTGCAACGACAGATTTTAAGTTTACCTAATTTATTCGGCAAATATCGGCTACACCTTGCTGAGAACCACATAGAATATAACGTTCAAGGACAAAGCGTTAGTAGTATGTTTCCTATACGAGTGAGTAAACTCACAATTCTTTTGCTGATGTGGCCAATGTTATGAAGAGAATGAACCACCAGATAAACTGTGATAAAAAGAAAAGAGATATTAAACTGTCATCAGCATGAAAAGCTCATCTAAAAGCTCACTGATCTCATTAAAGAATACCCCAAGGTTAGTATATCATTCGCTGTAAATCCTCATTTACAAAAATGCATTCAAAGGAATTGAAAAGGGAGTATGCGAAAAAATAACAAAAACAAGTTTTTGAAAAGATATCAGACATGAGTATAAATAGAATACTTACAGAAGAGGGGGGCCATTGTCAAAAGACATTGTAGAACTTGCTGTAGGAGACCGGATATATTCTCGTATACTAGTAGTTCACGAGGAAGAGAAATTGTCCCGAGAATCATTAGTTATACCAATGACGGTGTAACAGTTTGTCTGTCAACTAGCTCTATACCTTCAGCCATTATGCTTACCTATGCCTATTTTCCAACATCAAATTACTTCAACCCGACCTAACTGAAAAGTAATCTCATACGTCCAAGCACCCCTTTCGTATGGGAGACCCTAAGTATCTTTATTTTTCTAATTAAGTATAATCCTTGAATATTTCAGAGTATGTATATAAGTGTCGTTTATTTTCAGCTATGCATTTTCTTGCTTCGTCGTGTTAAGGTGATGAGTACCATTGCAAGCTAGTTAAAAGCCTCATTCCAAAACAAACATCGCAGCAGCATAATCATATAACAAGGTGTATCTCCAGGTTCCTGAGTGTTATCAGGAAGAGAATATCATAGTCAGCCGTCTGTACTCAACCCATATTCTAATTCATTTCAATATATACAACTTTTCACTCAAATGACATAACCTCATTACTTATGCACCAGTCAATTGAATCCCCGGGAGGGGGGGGGCCGGGACATGCGGGGATACTGCTCAGGAAAAAATCAATAAATAGCACTCATCCCCACTGGCAGGGACCAATTCTGTGGCAGTATGCCCCACCCCTGGGGCATGCTCAACAAGAATACACAAGTTCCTGAGATTTCAACTTTTTATTTTGTGAAAATAAACACCAAAAATCTTAGCAGTTACATCACAAATAACAAAACCCTTCAGCAGTTATAAAAATAAAATTATAGACTTGGAGAAGACACCCTTCATATTACTTTTATTAAACACCTGACGTCCATTGTGATACCATTGTCAATGGAAAGTCTCTGAATTACAATTCAATTTTAAAAGTATATCAACACTCTGTGTATTGCACTGCAGTACACTGGAAATGTTTATCTACAATGAAGTGATTGTAGAAAAAGTATAAACAAGTGTTGGGCATAGGGTCATAGAATGAGTTCAACAGATGGCTGCTTTTTTTGAACTCCTTAAGTGAATGATTGAGTAGTCTGTTTCAACTTTCCCATCTTCAAGTCAACCTTCCTAGGGAATTTGATATTCTACTTCCCCAAGGTTACCACAGAGAGGCACATTTGGGCAACTTCAAGCCATGGTCAAAGCCTGAGGTGTGTTTCCAGTGTGAGCATCCCAAGAAACTTCCGAAGAAGCAACCACTAAATAGGAAAATATTTCATCAAGTGGTTCTTGAGATATTGTGCAGACAAATAATTCACATTGCTCCCAAGTGGTGAGCTTTGAAAACTGAGATGACCACCGATAAATGTAATTGAGCCCCAAGAAACTTCCGAAGAAGCAACCACAAAGTAGGAAAATGTTTCATGAAGTGGTTCTTGAGATATTGTGCAGACAAATAATTCACATCAACCTATAGTGGTGAATTTTGAAAACTAAGATGACCTTCGAAGAAAAGTGATCAAATGATGCCCACTGTTCTGTGGAGGCACTGTTTGGAGAAGTTTAAAAGTTATACCCACCAGAACCAATAAATCCTTTTTTTTCTTTTTGGTCAAGCAAAAAAAAAAAGTTTGCTCGACCAAGAAGAAAAAATGCTTGCCGAAAAATAGGCAGGGTAGGTAGTGTTTTTTTTGTTTTTTCACACTGAAAACCATAGGGTTGAGATTTGCTTACCAGGAACATTTGTTTAACTTGTCTTTTGAAGGATGTACAGCTCACTTACTTCAGCTATTATTCAAGGTCGTATACAACTATTCATGTGTTTATGTCCATGATTGGGATGTCTTTCCCTATTTTTCCTGACCTGGACTTAAGGATTGGAAGAAACCCCATTAGGGTAGGGGAGGAAAACTAAGTAGCCATTAGTAGGGTAGGGTTACCCTGAGCAAACATTTTTCGGGGCCCCTGTAGGGAAAACAGTGGGTGTTGGCATAAGAAAATGGTTGGTGGCAGAGTGAATAAATCAGACCTAAATTCAATATATTCAACAATAGGTTACAGTGCATTTCACACCTGTCTGTCGCCATGGATTTTGGACAGGACTCTTTAATAAATGGTGCCGTGAGGTCCATATATGGCGCAGAAAGTTTTCCCCTCATTTGCATCCCAAATTATGATCAGATGAAAACTACCCCTAAATGAATCATGTAGAGCTCTATACAATCAGAGATCAATTAAACATTGAAATCAAATTTAAACTCAAAGTACATGTGGCCAAGTGGTCTTATGGGCTCAGATTTCATATGATGGTTCATCAGTATTATCATTTTCAATTTTATTTCAGTGCAATACATTTCATCAGTCCAGCTGAAATTTCATCAGGCAGCTCACTGATTGAGAGTCCAGCATCCGATCCCAACCCATGTTTTACAACTTACCCAGGCTTTTTCTAGGGAGCCCTGGGAATTTTCAGGGAGCCCAAATGAATTTCAGGGAGCCAATACTAACTAGGCCCAAATAATCAATTTTTATTTAAGAAAAGTTTTTTTTCTTTTTTTTTTTTGTGGTAAATCTTTCTGTACTAAGTCATTTTTCTCTTTAATTTCTTCTAAAACATTTCTCCAGTTCAGGTAACTCAAACAATAAGCCCCCAGTGCACTCAAACTGTTAAACAGCCCAGGTTCTATTCATACAATCAAATAATCAATCTTTATTTAAGAAATGTTTTTTTTTCTTTTTTTTTGTGGTAAATATTTCTATACTAAGTCATTTTTCTCTTTATTTACTTCTAAAACATTTCACCAGTTCAGGTAACTCAAACAATAAGCCCCCAATGCACTCAAACAGCCCAGGTTCTATTCATACAATCAAATAATCAATTTTTATTTTAGAAAAGTTTTTTTTCTTTATTTTTGTAAATATTTCTTTAATAAGTAATTTTTCTCTTTATGTAACTCAAACAATAAGCCCCCAGTGCACTAGAATTGTCACACAGTCCAGGGTCCCTTCACACTGTTACTATATGTGTAACCCATACCAAAACAATCAACCTGAATTAAGTGATCAATTTTATTTTTTAAAAGTTTTTTTTCTTTTTGGGGGGGAAATATTTCAATTCTATTTTATCTTATTTTTCATTTTTTTATTAATCCCATTCACCATGTCATTTGGAATTGGATCATCTTATGTAAATAATTAAATATGATCCATCTCATGAGCTACCTGACATCAAGGCTGCTGATAGTGTGCAAAACTTCCAAGAAACATTGCTATTTCATCGACTACAAGGACTGTCACTATAAACATGTGTCCACTGACTATTCTTTAAAGCGCTTATGAACACATTACAGGTAGATAGGGCGCTATATCTTTTTTCAATTATCATTATTATTATCATATTTACCACACCGTCCTGCTCCCACGTGTGACACAGCAAAATCGTCTTTTTCGCACCGAAGAAGGAGCGGTAATTAGTGTGATCGTATCTTTGAAATGTTGTGGCATTGGTCATACCTTACGCTGTAGGTGTAATAGTATGACCATTGTCACAGCATATCAAAGAAACGATCGCGCGTTAGGTAGACTGCGCACCATAGTCCGTAGTTGGTCACACAGTGGACCTAGCAGAGGCCGGGTGCGCCCGGCTGATAGGCCTACTGAAATCGTGGCAGCAAAGTATGACGTCACTATTCAAATCCCCGCCTATCATGCACCGCCTCGGGACAGCAACAATAAATCACAGTAATCCCGGTACACCGGGCAGCTATTTTAAGCAGTATTTAGCAGAAGCACCGTGTTTCCCGGCCAAGTCCCGGCCCCCCCCCTCCCAGGGATTCAATTGACTGGTGCATTACGCAGGTGATGGTCACTAGAGGTTCACAGTTACCTAAGGGATATCATTGACTATTTGTTTCTCTTAAATGCCTTCCAGAAACTACTTACTTCTCAATCGAGTCAAACCTGCTTCAACACCGACAAGGTCTCTAAGCAATTTAACATCATCTACTAAAGTGATACCACATCTGGCACACTACAAACACTGCATGCATGCATCCCTGAATCCTACCATATCAACGGACAAGGTAAGAGATTGTGAGCTTGGGGATCTCAATAGCAACTGTAACAACAGCATCTCTGATGAGTCTTTAGTAGTCAATCTATCTGACCACACTTTATCTAATGATGAAATCTCAATTTTATCCAAGGGGATGAAATTTTGTCCCACCCCAGGGGAACCCAATTTCGGTTTACTCAGGGAAGATCTAGACCAATTCCACACTAGGATCAAGCGAAAGCTATTCTTCTCCAACCTACCCGTTGATGAAGATAAAATTAACCCAACCGGGCCTAATGCAAATCACCAACCTGATGATGCATTTAAAGACCCTAAATTTAAGGAGCCCTCTAAATGGAAGCCTCCTCCTATAGTAATTTTAGAGATTTTCTGTAGACAGAATGAATATGAGCTACTCACTCATAAGGTCCCTACTACTAAATTTCAAAATTTAACTAAAGCAGAGAAAGATGCTATCAGATCCCTAGGCTCCAATAAACATATTGTCATTAAACCGGCAGATAAAGGGGGCGCTGTAGTAGTTATGAATGTTTCTGACTATATAAATGAAGGACTTAGACAGTTAACAGATATTAACTTCTATGTAGAAACGGAGTCAGACCTGACACACCAACACACTGAAAACATTAACATGTTCTTAAAAGACCTCTTAGACCAAGAGGAAATAGATGATAAATGTTATCACTACCTTCACATAGATAAGGAACGCACATCCTTATTCTATATGTTACCTAAGATACACAAGAAAAAGAAGTACCCACAAGACAGTTGCACAGAGATACACCTCGACGATCTCAAGAGAATGGCTTGTGGTCAGGATGCTATAAATAGGTGCTAGGTATGAGCCCGTGAGGTTATCAGTGTAGTTGGTGTAGAGATTACTATTTTCAATGCTATGGCCTATAAAAATCTTTAGAGGTCAACAATCTCAAATTGACTTCTTATTGGGCATAGACAATGATATACCTAAAGAAATTCTGAACCTGCAGTGACTATTACCTTTGAAAGTAATGAGAATATGTCATTAGAGTGAAAGGTTGTAAATATTGAAATGGTATAGAATATCGGTTGACTAAGGATGGTTGGCTATGGTATTCTCTCCTTGATAACACTCTGGAATCTAGCGATACACCTTTTTATATGATTATGCTGCTGTGAGGTATGTTTTGGGATGGGGCTTTTAACTAGCTTGCAATGGTACTCATCACCTTAAGTTCTGTGGTTTAACCTGTCGTTCATACATGTTCTTAGATATATTGTATTTCGTCATTTGATCTATATTAATTTGCATTTGTAGTTTAGAATCCGCTTGATATGGTTATTGATAATACAATACCATACAACACTTATTATTTTTACTATATCAGAAGCAGCTTAAAGATTCTATCATTGGAAATTACGTTGATGATCTTTCATGCTTTCGACATGCACTAAAACGACACTATTGTTTGTGCTGTATTCGTCTCTCCCTTTCCATCAGTTTAAAAGGACAATTGTCATTCCTCCATCCATTTTTAGCTTTGGGAGACGTCACAACACAAGATCAAAGGGGGATTCTTTGATGCAGTATATTGTGCTGCAAAGAGATTAATCTTTTAGATCCTAAACATAGGTATCTTTAAAAGACGTGACTTAACATGATAAGGTTTACATTAAAAGATAGTATTCACAAAAGAATATTCACCGCCCCTTAACCTTTTTACTGACTTCAAGAACACCTGCTCTGCATGTACCAGTATCAAATACAGTACATACATTTAATTCCTGCACCATTCGACTGGACGTCTGTCAGTACCTGGTTGTACAAAATATCATGGATAACTTGTCAAGCAAGTATACCAAGCACATCAACGACCCACTTAGATAGCGAATCAAATCTATCTTCAGTTGGGAGTTCAGCCATGCATCCATGCCCAGGTATCTGGATGGCAATCGGGCGCGTGCCGTCCTGTTTTATTGCCGGGCTGCCCACTCATTTAGTGCAGGAATCAAATGTCGGTACTGTACGCCTAGCGTAACATAGTTGAGTACGATTTTCCTGATCATTGTATGAAAGGGTGGGTTGCAAAAGGCCATATTCGCCCCAGTCTGATGAAGCCTATTTAAAGAACCTTACCAGCATATGCTAGCATATTATGTTGATAGGACTCATGTCTCTTGAAATAAAAGGTCAGTAAGTGCATCCAATAATTATGGCTTTCACATTTACAATTCTTATCAAAGTAGTAGTATCATATATTTTTGTATTTTATTGACTTCATACTTTTTTCCAAAAGAAATCATACACTATGATGTTATCAGTTTAATTGAAAAAAAAAAAAAAAGTAGATAGAACACAAACTAAGTGAAAGACAATTAGAAAAGAACAGCATATTCAAAAATAATCTCCAAATTATTATGTATCGTCAATACTTTATATACATTGGGAAGTAAAGACAAATATATATCAATTCTTTTTTTTTAATGTTTAAACATACTTACAAATCCAAAGACGCCGAGGCCGACGTTATCTGTAAATGTACAGAAAACGACCCTTGTGTAATCAATGACGCCATCGCCTACGTCACAGTCCGGGGTACTCGTCACGAATTGGCACACGTCAGAGATATTGGGCAGGGTGTGGAAATCGCGGCACTGAAACCATACAACGGCAAGATAAGATAACGCAAACACGAATTGAGTGGAGATTTTACATTGTGAGAAGTATTTCAATTTTCAATTCAACAGGCGTCTCTACGATGGACCAAGTGTGAATGAGCAAATATTTAAATATTTATTTTCACCACCGTATTTTGGGGGGAGAAAATATATTTAAATACATTTTCACCACCGTATTTTGTTGGGAGAAAATATATTTAAATATATTTTCTCCCAACAAAATACGGTGGTGAAAATATATTTAAATATATTTTCTCCCCCAAAAATACGGTGGTGAAAATATATTTAAATATATTTTCTCCCAACAAAAAACGGTGGTGAAAATAAATATTTAAATATTTGCTCATTCACACTTGGTCCATCGTACGTCTCAGAGAATGGGAAAAATTCCTAAATTTACAAGTGTTGAGTTTTAACCTTTTCTTCATTCTAGGCTATATAATCCGGGTATATAATAGACTGTCAAGACCATCCTACGGTTGTCAGGATGGCACTACGATGTACTACAATGTCACTATATGATTATAGCAAATAAAGTACTATACTATACTATACTACGGTTGACCAAGGGTTAATATTCGTAGGCCAAACGTAGTAACAACTTGGTCTAACACGCGGTCTGCGTACTGCTAACGTAAAGCAGTCGCAGTGCAATCGTAGCTAGCCGTAGCATTTGCGTAGTATTGTCGTACATATACATAATTGCGACGATGCTACGGTTAGCTACGATCATTCACGTCGGCTTATGGACGCTGCTACGGTTGATCTACGGTTGGGTTATAACCGTAGCAGTGCCACGAATAAGTATAAGTATAAGTATTTATTGACCATGTCGTCCGACATAAAACATACATCACTTATTTTCTCTACATCAATCAATCAAATCAGCACGATACATACATTGCTTTTTAGAAAAAAATATTAACAAAAATAATAGCACAGATAGCAAGGGATATACAGTCTGCTTCCAAAACGGATTACAATTGCAGTACATTAATGGACATCCCTCTTACCTTTAAGAGTGAGATTATAGCAGATAATTTTGTGAAAGCAGTCCTGCTTCTTTAACGAATCACAGGAGCGGTTTTGAACATTTCAAAACATTCGTGGCACTGCTACGAACCGTCCAGTCAAGTCACGCATCGTCACGCATATTGACAGATAGTACTACGGCAACCACCGATACGTCCCGATTCTCTGTGGTTGCTGGGGTCGTTGCCTATCGTAGCTTATGATCGGGACAGTGATTCCCTGTTTCAAGGCAAATTTTTGCAACTCTGGCACGCACCCAACTTTACCCTCCCTAGCGAATCCACCAACCATGTTTTACATCTAAACGTTGACGTCCTCTCTTCCTTAGAGTGTATTCGAGGCACGTAAAAAGCATTGCACGGGATTTTCCACATCAGGGTCATTTAGAATAACGCCATTTGGGTGACCGGTTTTCCAGTCCGTTCCCTTTTTTCTATGCGTTTATGTTTTGTAATGATACGTTTTACTTTTGGCGAGAGAAGGGTATTCTAGCAGTAGTTCTGTAGGATCTCCCTCTACGGCCATCCCTACAGGGACATAGAGCTGGACATAGCTGAGTGGTCTAGCACATTGCACATCGACTGTTCGCTGTCTACCTCCGGTGCTTTAATTTTACTCCTGATTTCGAATGCGACTCGAATTGTACAAGGTAGGGAAGTTGTTTATGAGACTATGACTTTAAAATAGGCGGTGGTATGTTTTGCCAGGTTGACCTGGTTTTCCTCCATCATTAACAACGCAATGGGGTCGTAAACAAATGCTCAATGACAGCAATAAAAAGGACATTGAACTGGATATGGAGGGTGTTTTTTGGGAGAATTGTGGGATGTAACAGAGAAAATGTGTTCCTATGAAATGCTGGGAAGGGGGTTCTAGGACAATATCCCCCGGACAATATCCCCCAGGGCAAAATCCCCCCAGAAAATATCCCCCCAGGACAAAATCCCCCCAGACAATATACCCCCGTTCCAAATTTCCAATATCCCCCAGACAAAATCCCCCGTGTAAAATATATTTTGTACTGATAATTTTTGAATAATAAAAATAAAGTTAATATGATGAGAAAGCGAAGCTTTAAATGCTCGCGCAGCTCGATGATATTTCTGCATTCCCCTTCAAATGCAGTCACAAAGTGTTTGTTATTGTTATCCGTGACGTCATTCTTTACTTGAACATCGCTGAAACATATTGGAAGCCCCTTCATATGAACTTCATATTTGTGCAATAACCACACACAGTATGCGTAGCGATTGACCGAAAATATGGCATAAAAATTACTACGACTTCAACCTGTTGCAAAATCGTCATTTCACATCAGATGTCAACTAGAATTAAAAGACGTGTAGAATTATTTGTGGCGGTTGTAGCGATATAAACTGCATTGAAATCGATTCACGGAAAGACGAGTAAAGTCATTTTTACCGTGAACATCGAAGTCACGACTTTGGAATCCGCGGAAATCGATCGTAACATGACGTCATTTCAAGACGTCAGCATTTGTCGCACGTGAGCATGTATGTTTCAGTTGTTGCATAGTTCGGCGTGTGTTGCACGATAGTCGGCGACCAAAACGCTATTTTGACACAATTTAAAGGAAACAATCCAAATTTATTATTTGATTAAGAAATATTTAAAACATGAAACGATCTGGCGGCAAAATGTGCTCTTAAAGCAAAAAGTTATGCTCATTTTTCCAAGGTAATCGACCGAGCAGGGTCGAGCGAGCGAGCCCGACGAGAGACGAACAGACAGACGTCAACACCAAAAATCCTGCCTCAGTGTGTATCCTGCCATTACACTATATATATACCGTAAATGCTCGCTACGCTGAGCCGGCCTTCGGCCGACTCGCTACGCGAGCTAATATGATGAGAAAGCAAAGCTTTAAATGCTCGCGCAGCTCGATGATAGTTCTGCATTCCCCTTCAAATGCAGTCACAAAGTGTTTGTTATTGTTATCCGTGACGTCATTCTTTACTTAAACTTCGCTGAAACATATTGGAAGCCCCTTCATATGAGCTTCATATTTGTGCAATAACCACACACAGTATGCGTAGCGGTTGACCGAAAATATGGCATAAAAATTACTACGACTTCAACCTGTTGCAAAATCGTCATTTCACGACAGATTTCATCTAGAATTAAGAGACATGTAGAATTATTTGTGGCAGTTGTAGCAATTTAAACTGCATTGAAATCGATTCACGGAATGATGAGTAAAGTCATTTTTACCGTGAACATCGGAGTTACGACTTTGGAATACGCGGAATTCCATCGTAACATGACGTCATTTCAATACGTCAGCATTTGTCGCACGTGATCATGTATGTTTCAGTTGTTGCATAGTTCGGCGTGTGTTGCACGATAGTCGGCGACCAAAACACTATTTTGACACAATTTAGAGGAAACAATCCAAATTTATTATTTGATTAAGAAATATTTAAAACATGAAACGATCTGGCGGCAAAATGTGCTCTTAAAGCAAAAAGTTATGCTCATTTTTCCGAGGTAATCGAGCGAGCGAGCCCGACGAGAGACGAACAGACAGACGTCAACACCAAAAAACCTGCCTCAGTGTGTATCCTGCCATTACACTATATATATACCGTAAATGCTCGCTACGCTGAGTCGGCCTACGGCCGACTCACTACGCGAGCTAATATGATGAGAAAGCAAAGCTTTAAATGCTCGCGCAGCTCGATGATATGTCTGCACTCCCCTTCAAATGCAGTCACAACGTGTTTGTTATTGGTATCCGTGACGTCATTCCTTACTTAAACTTCGCTGAAACATATTGGAAGCCCCTTCATATGAGCTTCATATTTGTGCAATATCCACACACAGTATGCGTAGCGATTGACCGAAAATATGGCATAACAATTACTACGACTTCAACCTGTTGCGAAATCGTCATTTCACGACAGATTTCATCTAGAATTAAGAGACATGTAGAATTATTTGTGGCGGTTGTAGCAACTTAAACTGCATTGAAATCGATTCACGGAAAGATGAGTAAAGTCATTTTTACCGTGAACATCGAAGTTACGACTTTGGAATACGCGGAATTCCATCGCGTAACATGACGTCATTTCAATACGTCAGCATTTGTCGCACGTGAGCATGTATGTTTCAGTTGTTGCATAGTTCCGCGCGTGTTGCACGATAGTCGGCGACCAAAACGTTATTTCAATACAATTTAAAGGAAACAATCCAAATTTATTATTTGATTAAGAAATATTTAAAACATGAAACGATCTGGCGGCAAAATGTGCTCTTAAAGCAAAAAGTTATGCTCATTTTTCCGAGGTAATCGAGCGAGCAGGGTCGAGCGAGCGAGCGAGCCCGACGAGAGACGAACAGACAGACGTCAACACCAAAAAACCTGCCTCAGTGTGTATCCTGCCATTACACTATATATTTACCGTAAATGCTCGCTACGCTGAGCCGGCCTTCGGCCGACTCACTATGCGAGCTACTACTGAAAATATATTTTTGCTCTAAGGAATTCAAAAGTTCGGGGGGAGGGGGGCTGCTAAAATGATTTTAAATTCAGCACCCACCTCCCAACCAAAATTGGGGGGAGGGGAAATAACTTTGAATTCACCCCCCCCCCCCCCCCCCCCCCCCCTCCCCCACCCTTTTAAATGGAATAGCCCTTATTGGCAATGTCTTGAAGTCATTTTAATGTCTAAATAGCAATTAAGCACAACTTAAGTAATGAAGTACTCAACTCAATGCTTGGTCACCAAGTACTCATTGACTTGCTCATCAAACTCCTGACAAATATGGTCAGATCTACATGTAAATCTATTTTCAGTAGTAAGTTGATTACCGTTTCTATATCTTAAATCAAAAGTAAATAAATAGTAACACTTATAACTTTATTTAGATTATCAGTACAAAAAATATTTCACACGGGGGGATATTGTCCAGGGGGATTTTGTCCGGGGGGATATTGGAACGGGGGGTTTTGTCCGGGGGTTATTTTGTCTTGGGGGGACATTGTCCGTGGAGGATATTTTCCTAATACCGGGAAGGGAGCGTAGAATAAAAGAAAATCCCAGTAATTCAGGCTTCAACGAATGCTCTGAAATCTGCTCGTGTGCGGTGTCTTGTACCGAGCACGATTCCGTCTATAATTGGAATTTGAAGTTATTTTCAGGTTTTACGTGATTCGGGTACGTCATGGCACAGGAGGAATAGCACGTGACCATTATATCCATCGTGCGTGACCAATACTCAACAGAAAAAGAGGAACAAGTCTTAACTTAATGTTGAATAAAAGTATTGACGTGATAGGAAAGATGAAAATATGAGATCAAATGAAATGTTCTAACAGAACTAATGTTTGCGTTGAAAGGCATGTGAGTAAAAGGATTGGGTCCTTATATAACTTTGGACACGTCTCATGTAAATGAATTATATCAGTTTAATAAATTCCACAATTAGATAATTGTATATTTTAAAATCCATCTTTTGGTTTTCTTATTTCCCTTTATTCTTAAAATATAAACTCTGTGTGATGAAACTAGACATTGGCCTTCAGTTTAATCAAGCAGTTTACTAACTTTGCGCTTTCACATTTTGGATTTGTATGCCATATTTCGAAACGCAATACATAGAAAATGGTTTGTTTAATGTATGTTGTGGTATCATTTGTGCAAACACATTGAGAAGTATCTGTGGGTATGACGGCATGTTTCTTTGGACATGTGGTTATGAATAACGCCATGTTTCTATGAACATACAGCTGTCTACATGCACCAAGGTTTTCACTGGTCTACGTCAGATGGCCTTCAAATGGTGGCAATAAGATGATGGATTTATCCTGACTCTTACTTGCCTTAATCCCATTAATGCATGAGAGTTCCTTTGGATCCGTGTGGATATAATCTACTTTTGACAACATCTTTGAAATTAGAGATTACTTCACACAATACTTGAAGGAGAGTTGTTGATATACACTTCTCCATCAAATATTTATTCATTTATGTTTTTGCTTGAAATATTTTATCAAAATTGTCAGGTTGCTTTTGGCTGCTGTGAACATTATTGGGATGACAGTTCTTGTTTGCAAGTTTTAATCTATCGGTTTCAGTTTGCTAATTTTACCTTGTGGTTTTATATTTTTCTAGTATATTGTGACTTATTGTGAAAATTCCGTGCTATATTTTACTTATTTTCGGTTTAACTGATTTAATTGCATTTGATCTGTATTAGGCATTTCCCAGTGTATTGGGAGTCTCTCACTAGTGTGTCCCAGACGCTAGGTTTATAATCTAAGAGTTGTTCACATTTGAAAATTTCACTGTGTGCATTGCACACCCACTTGCACAAGAGGAATAAGTTTTCACATACTACAGGTTTTGACATTTGAATATTTAACTATATATGTTAAAGCTTACCTGAACGTAAGGGGCTGTTCTTAAGGAATCTTGTACAGAAAGAATTTGAATTAATCGTGTTCTCATATCAGAGTTATCCATAATTAAAGGTATCAGACTACTATTGTATACTCGCCTTTAATAATGGGTCTGACTGCAGAGAAGCTTGGACAAAAAGAATTATTAGTGGACGTGTCCGCATATCAGAGTTATCCATAATCTAAGGTCTAAGAGTACTATTGTAGACTCACCTCTGATAGTGGGGCTGACTACAGTGAAGATTTCGAATTGGGCATGTTCGCATATCAGAGGTATTCACATTTAAAGGTATCAGACTACTGTTTAGACTCACCTCTAATAATGGGACTGGCTATATCAGAGGTATTTATGTTTAAAGGTCTTAGAGTATTCTGTAGACTCACCTCTAATAATGGGACTGGCTATATCAGAGGTATTTATGTTTAAAGGTCTAAGAGTATTTTGTAGACTCACCTCTAATATTGGGGCTGGCTACAGAGAAGCCAGTACAGAGAGAATTACTATTGAGCGTGTTCGCATATCAGAGGTATTCATATTTGGACCTCTGTTAGCATGTATTGTAGACTCACCTGTACTAATGAGGTTGGCTGCAGGGACGCCTCCACAGGTGTGCTTTCTCTACTGGGACCCCGGGTGGTCAGTCCTGGCTGACCCTCGTCCTGTGGCAAGGCTTGACCGACTGACCAGCAGCATATGTAGGTTGCAATGAAGAGCAGGTAGAGAAGGGGTGGATGCCCTACAGTCCGGGGCACCATGGTGCCTGCTGTCCTATGCCGGAGCCGACTGCAAGAACCCTGGCCTGGACAGGGATAGCAACCAGAGCGAGGTGAGCCCAATCAGGGAAATAACCCACCCGTCCAGCGCGGGACACTTGGGGATAGCGACAAATCCCGCACAATGACTTCATGGTTCAGACTTGTCATCAGCAGATAAGCTATTAAAATACTAAAATGGCCCGCTGCCAGTAGACCCATTTCTATTGCGTTCAGGTGTGTTTAAACAGCAATATACTTGTTGTATGAAGGTTAGCAGAGGTGGGGACTTGGTTTTAAATAGGGAATACTCTAAGTAACTATTTGGGTGTATGTTTTATTCATGGTGTAATTGTCCTTAAAGGTTAACCCCATCAACTTGGAGGTGATAAGAAATTACGGAAATACCGCTTGTCGTGCTGGCTCGTTTCAAGAGGTATGTAGGAGACGATACGATACTTTAAACTTTAGCAATCAACCAATCATTCAGAATATCCAAAACCAACTCTCGTATTCCTCATTGCTTCCTTTGACTTTGACCCGATGCTGATTAATTTGCAATCAGCGACCAGCATTGACTGTACCATAATTAAGATACAATTAAGAGAAATCAAATATTAGCTAAAAAAATCTCGGTATTTTCCTCACATAATGTATGCTTATTGTCAACGACGTTTGTTGTAAATAATCATTATTAATATTATTATTATTATCATTATTATTATTATTGTTATTATTATTATTATTATTATTATTATTATTATTATTATCATTATTGTTATCATTATTGTTGTTGTTGTTATCATTATTATTATCATTATCATTATCAGTAGTAGTAGTAGTAGTAGTAGTAGGAGGTAGGAGTAGTAGTAGTAGTAGTAGGTTATTTAGTCTGGTGGGAATTATCCGACATATTCCCCGACAAAATGGGTATGTGCGAAATTATGGCCAAACTGGTATGTAGGTGTAGTATGTTAAAGGCTGATGACCTTAGGTTACGAAACCTTACTGTATCATATAGATGGTGTGAATTTTGTCAATTATCTGAAGTCGAAGATGCCAAACACTTGATTCTAAATTGTCCAGAGACTCAAAGTCAAAGGATGTCTTGATGAAAAGAATCGATGCGATAGCGTCCGGGGTGCGGAGTATATGACCAAATTTCGTTTGTTGATAAGTTTCATATCTTACTTGGATCAGTGATCCCTGGTTTAGACATCAACCAAATGGTTGAGATCTGGTTTACTAGTGCTTACTTCATTGGTAATATGTACAAACAAAGAATTAAGAATAGAAAAGGGGTAGGTTAATAGACAATGTTCTGTAGAAAGCCTGTTACGGATAACGACCTAAGACCCCCATATCGGATAACCCACTATATCTATTAATTGTTTATACACTCTGGATTTGCCTCCTTGTGTTCATATTTGTATCAGTCACCTACTTACCTTGCTACTATATATATCCTATGTTTATATTTGATGTTCATATTTGTAACACTGTATGCATCTTTTATGATGGAAATCATAGCCAATAAATATACATACACAGTAGTAGTAGTAGTAGTAGTAGTAGTAGTAGTAGTAGTAGTAGTAGTTGCTGCTGTTGTTTTTATCATATCTGTTGTTGATGTTGCATGCTTGTTTGTTTTCTGCTTTGTCTCCTGATGCTTCTGGTGTTTCCTTTATTTAGGTTCCCACT
>OZ012691.1:19451537-19637015 GCA_963942565.1 Maea johnstoni
TCTGTAGTTTTACAAAAAAACAAAGCACTTTCTATGACTTATATAATACGGTAGTAGTCCTCCTAGATAACACAATAGTCATACCCAAAAAGAGTCTCCATTAGTGCTTAACCTTTACAATGCCACACCCGCATACATGCGTTTGTAGTAACATAACGTAGAGAACCATACACGCATATTTGCATGCTAAATAATCAAATTCATTTAAGGAGGAGCCCAGCTCACAAATCTAGAAGACCCCATATACAGTTCAAAATTAGGCAATTGTTTGCCCGATTCAAGGTTTATTTTGATATGTCACATGACTATAGTGGATCAAATCTCTACAAGATTGTCAAACATGAACAACCTGGTACTGGATTATAGCCAAAAGATCCCAATGCAATTTGGCAATTCAAACAGTTGTGGGGGAAAATAACAATTTAGACTCACAAGGGTTAGGCACTATAGTACAATGTAACTCCATGTATAAGCAGTTTCCCGGGTGAAAAGGGTGAAAGGAGTAACTGACATACTTCTAGTTACATATAGTCTGTTTATATATTGAACACTTACACCGTGGGTTTGCTGCAAATACTGCAAATACCGGAGCGGTGACGCAGTGCAAAGAGTTGAGATATTGGTTCCAGTTGTGGTTTTCTGCCTTGCAATGGTCCACAACAGGCACTGTTAGGAGCAGGCTAATTTGGGCAGGAACCTGAAAAAATAGACAAAGTCCAATTCTAGTTAACCTTTTCAATGCTGGTGCTACTTCTGTCCATAGCACAAGGATGCAAAGATTTTTGAAAACCATCTAAACCCTGTGATGTTGGTATTCATTAGGTAGCTCTCACTGAGTACTCTCAGATGAGTATCTCTGTGCCAGGGTTTCAGTCAGTTTGCAGGTTTTTATGCATCATTTTGTATTGGCCAAATTAGCCAGCAGTAACCTAAGGGTAAAGGGGATAACACAATCCATAGGATCCATAATAGGCTGGATAACTAAGGGCGAAGAGGTTGATGTTTGAACCTTCATTGTGTTTAATGTACTGAGGCTATATAATAATAATAATAATAATAATAATAATAATCATCTTTATTTCACGAGGGTAACACAGTCAAATACAAGATTTGATTTTCGCTGTGGCCCTCAGATTTAAGGATTATACATTCAATTCTTCAGGCCACAGAGTTGAAAATTGTTCTTCAAGGTATAGTTTCTTGAATGATGAGAGAGATGGTGCCATTTTCATATTTAAAGATAAGGAATTCCATAATACTATGCCTTGGTAAGTGAATGAATGTTTAAATAGCTCGATTTTGATCGGTGGAGGAACCAAATTATGAGATGTATTTGATCTTGTAAGGTGACCATGTTGATCTGAGCAGAACTGAAACATATTTTTCAGGTATATTGGACTCTGTCCATTGACAGATTTATACATTAGAATAGCAGTATTAAATTGAACTCTGTTAAGGAAAGGTAACCATTTTAGTGTTTTGAATAGACCCCTGCTTGGATGAGAGTAATCAGCATCAAGTATATATCTTGCAGCTTTCTTCTGTAGCTTAAGCATTCTTGTTTGAATTTCGGAGCTAGAGTGGCCCCAAATGGTATTACAGTAATCAAAGTGAGGAAGTATGTACGCATTGAAAAAAAGATTTCTTGTTTTAAGATCCATGTACAATTTCAGTTTTTTTAAAGCGAAAATCCCTTTTGATATTTTCTTACATACATGGTTGACATGTTCGTTCCAATTTAAAGTATTAGTCACTAATATACCCAAAAGTTTTTGTTCAGTGACAAGTTTTAATTTTGAGTCATTCAGAAAGAGGTTGAGATTAAAATTCTCAATAGATCTTGTTTGTTTTTGTTTGGTGGATATCACCATAGCTTTTGTTTTCTCCACATTTATAATCATTTTATTTACTTGGCACCATTTCTCAATATTCTTAAGATCATTTTGTAAGCTTGATTCAATAGTTGACAGTTTATGACCTGCAAGTGATATTGTAGAATCATCTGCAAAAAAATCAATATCATTTTTTATCACCAGAAAAAGGTCATTTATGAATATAAGAAACAATAGTGGTCCAAGAATAGAACCTTGAGGTACTCCTACATAGGTGTGCTCTGGACCTGACAAAGATGGTCCAATAGAAACCTTTTGATAACGATCAGAAAGATAAGAAGAGAACCATTTAAGTGAACAACTACCAAGCCCATATGTTTCAAGTTTCTTCAGTAATATTTCATGATTCACTACATCAAAAGCTTTCCTAAAATCTAAGAAAATAACTCCAATAATTTTGTGGTCATTAATTGCACTTAGCCAGGTATCCATCATTTTGGTTAACGCTGTTTGGCAAGAATGCTTTGGTCTGAAACCTGATTGAAAAACATGGAATAGGTTCCAATCAGAGAAATATTGATAAAGTGTATCATGGACATGTCTCTCTAACACCTTTGATAATGTACTCAAGATAGAAATAGGCCTGTAATTGTTTAAATCACCTGGTTCACCACCCTTGTGGAGGGGGGTAATCTTAGATTCTTTCCATTGCGATGGGAAGATGCCACTCAAGATACTTTGATTGATAATACTGGTGATAATGGGAGATACTACATTAGCACTCATCTTTAGGTATTTCGGGGAGATTTCATCTAATCCGCATGCTTTGTTAACGTCTAAGGAGCTGAGAAATTTATGCACAAAATAATTACTCACAAGTGGTATGTCAAAGCTATTCTCTAAAGGCATTTTGGTTTTGACATAGTCATCAAGATTGATTGAATTATATGGCAATTGAAAGTGATTTTCAGATAAAAGTTTGTGTGGAATAGAGGAAAAATAGCTATTAAAAGTGTCTGCCACATTTGAAGATTTTCTATCAGGCTTTTTAACCTCAGACACTGACTCTGGAGCAGGCTTTCTTGATTTTGGGTTTAGCTCATTTATGAATTTCCACATTTGTTTTGGATTACATTTGTTTTCTTTAAGGTTTTTTGTGAAGTAAGACTTTTTTGCATTTATTTTAGTCAAATTTGCTTTTCTTTTCCAGAATTTATACTGATCAAAATTTCCTTGGGCTTTAAATTTGTCACGTTTTGAGATGGCGGTCATAACTTCGTCATTCATCCATTGGGGCTGATTGTAGTGTTTGACTCTTTTTTCTATCAGAGGGGCATGCTTGTCTAAAATGTTCAAGAATAGTTTATTAAAAGAAGCGACCATATCTGAGGGATTTGATAATGCACTTATTTCAGAAAAGGGAACTTTAGATAAATCTCCCAAAAATTTGTCTACATCAAATTTTTTCATATTTCTATACTTGATCGTTATATGTTGGCCATTTTTTTGCCTTTTTGATTGAGCATTTATGCAAGCGCATATTGGATAGTGATCACTTATCCCTATTTTTGGAACAGTTACCTTTTTAATCAAGCTTACTTCAGATACATATACATGATCAATGGTTGTTGATGAGTTGCTTGACACTCTGGTTGGTTCTTGAACCATTTGCGTTAACCCCAGATTATCAATACAGTGAGACCATTTTAAATTAGTGGTATCATAAGGAAAATCAATATTAAAATCACCGAGTAATACAAGTTCTTTTCCTTCATATGAACATTTTTCTACCATATTTTCGAATAATTCTATCCAATCAGTACAGGAGTTTGGCGGTCTATAAATAAAGGAAAGTAAGATTTTCTTTCTAAAATCGTTTTGAAGCTCAATCCACAAGGCTTCTATGTTATCACTCTCTAGATCTTTTCTTCTTTTATATTTGGTACCATTTTTAATGTATGCTAGAATGCCTCCGCCATGCCTTTCTACTCTATCTTTTCTCTCATGGTGAAAACCATTAATCTCAATGAGATTAGATGGATAGTTCTTGTTAAGAAATGTTTCTGTCAATCCCATGATATCAACATCTTGGTTACCTAGAATATATTTTAACTCATCATGCTTATTACTTATATGTTGAATGTTCAGATGAATAACCTTGGTTCCTTTTTTCGGAAGTTCAAACAAAGATTGCAATTGAAAATAAATAGGAAATCGCCACCGAAAGGAAATGCTTCTAAATGGGTGTTTTGTATAACAATCAGCACACTTATCTAAATAGGAACTACAGTCAATATAATCTAAAACACGATTGCTATCATGATACACACTTTGAAAATCACAAATATTAATGTATTCTAAAAAGTTTGAAATCTTGGCATTGTTAGATTTGGATATCTCTTTGTGTAAAAAATTCCATTGCAGCTGTTTATACACTGGAAAACCGAAGGGGTTAAATTTACATTTCCTGTCATAGAAATCTTTTGCTTTGTATTGTCTATAGGAGTAGATATTCATATAATGTAGATAATTTAAATGGTTAATATCTGTGTAATTAAACACACTAATTAAACTAGAATGACCCAAGGAATATCCTTTTTGATTAGATTTAAAGTCATCAGAATTAGTAAGTCTGATATTTGGGCAAAATGAGCTCAGACCCATATGAGTTTGTGTTGAGTATGGGTGAATTTCACCTAAGTCATTAAGCACATCATAGAAATTAGATGTGTGAATGTTATAGTAAGTTTTGTGATCATTTTCCATTAACTCGGCACACACATCTTGGCCATTGTCCTAACGGATACAAAACTTCTGTTTATGACCATGAATACCACATCTCCTGCAGATGAGGGCTTCAGAATACAAGCACCTAAGGGAAGTGTGATTCAATTCACCACAATGAAAACACCCTCTGAATTCCCTCCGAGTGTTGTTATTCTGTGATTGATGAAATGGATGCTTGGCTTTTCTTGACTGGAAGGACAGACCTCTATTTCTCTGTTCTTCTCTGCTTGGTTTTCTGCCTGAGTGAGACAGAATTTCCATTCCTAATTGATCTGCAAGAAGTTGACTTCCTGCTGGGTTTAGGTGTAGACCATCCCGGTTGTAGAAATACATGTGTTCACCTGAAAAGAGCTGTGGCGGTGATGTTGTGAACTGCACCCCATGTTTGGCGGCCAGGTTGGCCAGTATGGTGTTTGCCTCATGTGTGTACTCATGTAGATAGTCATAACGTGGGGGTATTTCACAAATGTTCACATTCTTGACACTTGAGCAGCATAATTTTGCAAGTGAAATCATCTGGTCTGCCATTTCTGTGAACATTAAGATGGGCTTTTCCAGATCATTTGTTCCCACGATGAAGGTGATGTTGTCGTAGAGATTTACTTGCTGACGATGAATTTTTTCAAGTGTGGTAATCGCTTTTTCCATAGTCGGGGCTCGTAATTTTTTCACACAATGTATCTTTCATTGAAAAGGGTGTATTTTATTTACAAAAGAGTGTTCGGCATAAGATGTTCATGTTACAATATCACTCTTACTTGCTAATCTATAAGTTTTATAAAACACAATTCCAAACTATTAACATTCATTGCCTCAGTTCATTCAGCTGTAGATATTTTATCATTTTACCATTTAAACTAAAATTTCTTAAATCAAAAATTCATTTGCCTAACTATGTAAATAATTTAGGGGCTGACTAAAATAACCCTTCAACTCCTATGAGGACCCTAACAGGAGGGAAAGTTACAAATTTTACTCACCTTAATCACATCATAAATTTTCCCATACCACCTTTTCTCATGCCATTCCTCTGCATCAACAGGATTGATTCCCTTCAAAAACTCTTTCCAAGGCTTCTTAGTGCAGTGTCCCTGTCTTGTATGGCTTTCGGAGCCAAGAAGAGGCGTAAATTCATTGGCTGAAAGATAAAGATTGCCCGAAAAATCATTGCCGAAAAATCATTGTACTTAATCTATGCATCTCAGTTTTGGCCAGAAAAGGCCTGACTATTATAACGGACAACTCCCTGCCCGCAGATCTTGTGCTTAACTCTGGGTACAGGTCAAATCAGGGGTTCAACTGATATACCCTGTTTGCAGCCAATAGGCGCTCTAGGTATAAGTTGGAGCGGCAGTGAACAACGGAGTGCACCACTGATTACACTGCAGGCATGTTAGTCATGCTGGGCAACACACATTATGCACCTCCCACTACTGATTGTATGATAATTGGTCCCTCACTGCATCTCCTTGGTATCTACCTCCCTGCTTTGAAAGGGACATTAGGCCCAAAAGAGCCCGGAAGTCTGGTCAGTACATGGCACAGTACAGCATCCATTTAAGCCTGAAGTGATCCAAACAGACTTGAAAATAATTTTGAGGATATCTGTCTAACAAAAACATGCTTCTGATGAAATTTGAAGGAGGAATACCAATGAGAACTTCAATAAAACAACTCTACTCCATATATTCTGTCATGCTAGTTGCATCAGTCAGCTTTGATTTTCATAATTATTTTAGGTTTCACATGAAAATGTCCAGGAGATCTCCAGGCATGCATGGATTAAGAACTGCTGGAGACGACGGGGGATTTGGATTTGAGACAGACATTTTGTTTTAGTCACATTTTCTGCCATATGAAGGCTGAAAAGTAACACTAGCAGATAACATCAAAAATGCTCAATTAAAACATGTTTATTTTTTGTCAACATATCAGATGTCCTATCAAAAAAAAAGACTGGAAGAAATACCGTTGTTTATGTCCTATGCAAAAGTTGAGATGTTTTCTTACAGAATGAGACCTACTGTGACCAGAGATATAAATACTTCATATTAATTAGAAACTCCCTTCTGTGACAAAGGAATATTCCTAATTCTAAGCAAGCACAAGCCTGGGAACATATAAACTAGTAAAAGAACTATTTCTCTCCCCATACACAGCTGATATTTCCAGTACTATACACTTGCATCAACGTTTGTAGATATGTGGCACAGTACTAATTTGTGTAGAATAATATAGAAACCAAAAACCTGTGGCGATTTAAGAGCTCATTGAGTAAGAGTGCAACAACCACAAACTGTTGACCTATCAAAAATCATGCATAGTGGGCGTCGCCGGAGCAGAATGGTAGCTGCAGGAAAGTAGGCATGTAGCCTATAGTACTTATGGCATTATGTCATGGAACAGGTGATAACAAGGAGTGATAACTGAAAAGTCGGCCAGATTTGACAACACTAATTAGGTCTAATCTTGTATCTGATGTTATTTTTCATCATACAGTTGGCTCTAATAAACTGACTGCCAAGATAGATTGATCCAGCACATGTATCTGCATGTGCTGCATTTCCGCTGCCTTTGCATGCAAATTATTTGGTTTTAATGTACTAAATAATCTTAAACTAGCTAGGCCAGTAGGCAAGCGTAGTTTCGAACTAGTGCTTATAGGGTATGCAGATGAAATCTGAGCATATATGGTCCAAGTGGCAAGTGACCTAGTGAGAACTGCCTACCTTACATTCATTCAGTGATCACCAGAATGGCACCAATTGGCTCAAGCAGTCCCTTCATCGTTAGATTATACAAATATGACGGCCCAGTGGGGGTAACATGATGGAATGGATCCCTGAGGGACAATGCTTTTTCCCGAGGGCGAAGTATGAGAGAAACCATCCTCCCGAGGGGATCCATTTTATCATGTTAACCCCACTGGAATTTCATATTTGTTTTATTATACCAAACAAACCCCACAATGGTAAAATATCAAAGTTGCTTGCTGACCATATCTAACCACTGTCGGTCGCTGATGCGGGGAAAATATTGTTTGCTGTTTTGGATGAGGGCAAGGTCACAGATAACTGATGACTCACACTTTTCCCGCTAGGTGTCACTAGCAGTGGGAGGGAACTTTTCATAAGAAGTACCGCAGGGGTTTCACATTGCCTCGTGAGCACAGCAACATGGAATGGTGAATCTCAGTTCGCCAATCACGGCTGATGATCTTCACGTGAGGTATAATAATCCTCAATGCTTGTCATTGTCACTTACTTCAATTTTCTTACTGAAATACTTTACAACACACTTTAGATCATTTTTTATTTGTGTGAAATATCAAGCTGATCAAGAAGATTGGTTTCCCTCAGAGAAGAAATGGAGAAGAAAATGGTGACTTTTCCCTGTCATCCTCAATAAATATGGTGGCATGTATAATGGGGAGTCACTTTGATGCTAAGATAACATTGACTAGACATTTATTTTCACCTACGCTTTCTTTCACAGGTAAATGTAGAGTTTCGTACACAAACTTGGCTTCACCAAGTTGAAGCTACAATTGCCAGTAAGTGTCCATCACCTGGAGTTCTACTACAGTTGAGTTTTGACCTACATCCTGCTATCAATGTCACTCTGGTGCTAATGAATCCATTATACAATCCAGGATAAGTTGAGTACTGACTAAGTGTTGGTGACCGCCGCATGGTTGTTTGTATAGTTGATGTTGTGGGCACATGTCTCTGATAACGAGTATTAATCAACTCTGTCATGATTATGCCCTGGGTGGTTTCCGTGACACACTGCAGCAGTGTACAGGTTGTGCTGATGAGCTGATTGAGAAAACAGGAAAACTGTCCTCAAATCAGGCCGACACTAGACAGACGTCTCTGTGATCACCAGACCAACAACCTTTTTTTTTTTTGGAATCTTTTTGTTCATTTTCCTCGGAGTCAACTATGACCATCGTTTAATACAAAGTTTATAGTTCAAGAATGACAATGGAGCATGGAGGATATATATACAATAGTTGCTGCCATGTTGTGACATGTACAGTATATATAAGATGGTATGTATTGGTATAGAGTTTTGCTGAGGGCATAAAAGGACATAAAAATACAATTTGTCATAAATGAAATACTTTAGATATAATCAGATGTATCGCCAAGCTCATGTTCACCTTGGTCCAGTTCAAAAGCAAATGAAGGGTGCCCGCTCTACCTTTTTTCTATTTCAAGAAAATATCTGCAAAAAGGCTAAAAACTCAAAATGTATCCTGCTTTCAGAAGTTGGAATAGGTGATAAACAAGGAGTGATAACTGAAAAGTCGGCCTGATTAGGCGACACTAATTAGGTCTAATCAATCTTGTATCTGATGTTATTTGTCACCATACAGTTGGATCTAATAAACTGACTCACTGCCAAGATAGATCGATCCAGCACATGTATTTGCACGTGCTGCATTTCCGCTGCATTTGCGTGCAAAATATTTGGTTTTAATGTACTAAATAATCTTAAACTAGCTAGGCCAGTAAGCAAACATAGTTTCTTACTGGTGATTCTAGGGCATGCAAAGGAAATATAAGCATTGTGGCCCAAGTGACCAGTTGAGAACTGCCCACCTTGCCTTATATACATTCAGCAGGCACCAACATAAGTTTCAGAACTAACTTGCCATGCCGGGCAAGTAGTTAATGACTTTAACTTGCCCAACATAATTTTTGGCTTCCCCGAAATAAGTTAAAACATATGCTAGAATGGCATGTATTATCTATTATGGATCTAATGATTTGAAAACCATTTTCTTTCTTAATTGCGTTGCATTGTTTGCATATTCCTAGGTATTTGTGCCATTTTCTATATAAAAATTTGTAGAATGCTCAGAAAAGCTGCTTGCCCATTCGGGCAAGTGCAAATTAAAATGTACTTGCCCAAAAGCCCTATTTTCAAAATGGTTCCAATTGTGCTGTCTCATCGTTGTGGGGGGGGGGGGGGGGGCAATTTTCCATATCACTGCTACTATGAGCTTGGACTCTTGCACACTATAAGCTTGAACTTGCTCTTTTGTCTTTTGTGTACACAATGCCTTTTTGGACACCTGACGACCTTGTACAATATTGGCTGGCTTCTCGCAGACGTCTTGCCTCCATCATTTCACAACAAGGATAACTAATAATATACTACATGTACTATCTATGTCACTCTTGTGCTAATGAACCCACTGTGACGCTAAGTTGAGTATTAACTGCTTGACCACATGGTTGTTTGTGTATATAATTGATGTTGTGGGCGGAATACTTTGACAGACACATGTCTCTGATTACGAGAATTAATGAAATCTGTCATGATTAAGCCTTGAGTTGTTTCAACTGTACAGATTGTGCTAATGCAATGATTGAGAAAACAGGAAAACTGTCCTCAAACCAGGCCCACACTTGACAGACGTCTCTGTAATTGCCAGATCAACAGCCTTAGTGCTGTACAATGGGAAAAATCGTCTAACCTGTTTTAGATTTCAATCCGCAGATTTCTCAATTCCAGAGATGTACATTTCCAAGTAATATACATCTCTGCTTTTTATTCCAATTACATGCTCAAACAAATATACTCAATTTCACTTGAAATAGTCCTAATGTTAGTTTTATCAAAACATGAATTACAAAATGGGGGTTCCCCTCGCTTGTCTGTACTGCAAGAGCTTATTCATGACAAAAACGTCTCATAATTGGGCCTTAACATCAAGATCTGGTTGACAAAAAAGACGGAATTCAACATAAAAGTACAATTTGTCATTATTTAAATACTTAAGATATTTTTAGATGCATTGCCAAGCTCATGTTCACCTTGGTGCAGTTCAAAAGCAAATGAAGAATGCCGCAAGTTAACTTTTTTTTCTATTTCAAAACAATATCTGTAAAAAGCTAAAAAATCAAATTGTATCCTGCATTTTGAAGCACTTTCCTGGGGGCGCTTATAACCCATTGTTTACTCTACCATGCCTGGAGTTCTCCTCGACAAATGTCGTCTGGACCTATGATACTTTTGAAAATAACTTCGGAAATAATCACATATTAGAAATATCTGAAGGAGAGTTTTTAGTTGGTATCTGATTAACATTTCTCCTTCAAATATTTTCTGAAAATAGCTATTGTTACATAGATATCACCAAAATAGTCAGGCAGTTTTGGGCGGTACAAACATAAATGGGTTAAATAGTTTGTATGTGGGAGTGAGTATATTACCCTCTCTCAAAATATCATTGCCTTCCACCTTACCTTCATCATTATCCGCCTGGTTGCCAGGCAACAGGCGGCCATCTTGACTGTCAGTGGCGCCCTCTGGATCAGCATTAATTGATGTTGCACCTGCCATCTCTGGACCATGAATCACATCATATGATGCCACTGTGTCTTGAACTGCTGCAAAAGAATTATGAAAATATCAAAATCAACCTGCCGTATTTGTGCACAGTGTTTCTACATTTTTTCTCGAGATTCAATGAATAGTGATATCTAGCCTCCTGAAAAGCACTCTTAGCTCTTAAAGCCAAAACACCAAGAAATGATAAGATGTTAAAACACTGCAACAAGCCCTTTTGTTGAAAATGAGCTCAAACTCTAAAAATGAAAGTGCTCAAGCGATTTTATTGTAGGTATAATACTCATTCCTTTCCACATTACCAAAGTGTTACCACAGGGGTGTCTCTAATTGAAGTTTTGGAACACAGAGAATTGGTCCTGGGGCACAGCAATATTTGGTGGGTGCTGTGCAACAATCAGTTTAAATATTGTTACGCGATACTATTATATCAGCCCTCTTAGCAATGATAAATACCTAGGTCAATCAAATTAGTCGGTATCAATATGTGGCATTGACATATTTTCTAGATCTGGCCTGTATTTAAAAATGCAAGTTAAACATCTAATAGACGGATTAAATCATCCTGAGTTTAACAGTGACTAGGTTTTGCTTTGTTGCATGTCTTGAGGCCTCTGTCGCATGCTGGTGCGACAATACAACAGTTGGACACCCCTGGTACCAATACAACATTGTTATCATAGGTTAAATGCCATTGGTTTTGTTATCTTCTATTCTTAAAATATACAGGTTTTAACCTCGCTTACCTTGGACGAATAGAGACCAAGAAAAAGAGTCTGTCAGGTAACCGTTATCTGAGTCAAATGAACTTATGGAAGTAGAGAGGAATGATTTGGAACCAGAGCTTTGGTCCAAGCTATGTGATGATCTGAAGTAGGCCACTAAGGTTACCAGAATCATAGTAGGATAGTGTAGTAGGGATACTGATGGCAAGTTTGAAAGTTAACAGTGACTTAGGATTAGTTAGTGGTTTTCCCAAGATAGCTCCTCAGGTTTCTCCATCATTCACAAATGGTAAGGCACAATTTACACCAGACTGGCAGAAAATGAGTAAAAGATAAAATTTATTCACACACTTTGATAACATTCTCAGAATCTGTTTGAAATATGTAAAAGAAATTAATCGCACAGTTGGTAAGGTCTAAAAAAAGAAATTGTTTGTTTCCTGTAATGGGCCGAAAAAAAGTAGGGTAGGTAGGTCGGTAAAAACTTTTTGTTTGTTTATTTTTTTGGCCGAAAATGTGTGTTTTATGCATGTTTTACTATGATTGGGAGTTGGGAGGGCTGAAAAAACTTAAGGGTAGGAGTTTTTTTGAATAAAAACTTGTTAGGGTAGGGTTACAGGAAACAAACAACTTTTTTAGGCCTAATGGATACTTACAGGCTGATTCCCTTAGTACTGAATATTTCTGTCTCTGATAAATCCACCTCCCAGCAAGAACCACTACCACATAAAATACATAGAAACCTATAAAACCTGAAAGAGAAATGAAATGAAATCTTTAATCTGCATTTTAGTCTGTTAACCCTACAAGATTCAAACTCATGTTATGACGGGAACAATTCCCAAGAAATGATTTAGAAATAACCCTAAAATAAAAAGCTAAGAATTGACGTCACAATTTTGAGAAATTATCCAAACAGACAGAATAAGGAAAGAGCAAGTACTACTAACATTTCAATGAAAGGCAAAACTATCAGTGTATAAGAAATTATTGCACATTCTAGAGTTTTTTGAGAGTATATGAATGGTATTTGTTTTGATATCTTTGGATTTAAGTTACTCTGGTGTGATTTTTTCTAGCTTGTATACTCAAAGAACACCAACGCTTGTAAATAATGTGGTTTTGAAAAAAAAAAAAAAATGTTTTTAAATGCCTTAACCTATTCAAGTTTGGAGATCTCCTTGACAAGTGGGGTCTGGATCTATGACTCATTTCAGAAATAACTGGAGCAAAATAATCAAGTATTGATTGTAAAGCTATTTAAAGGAGAGTTTTTTAAAAGTTTTATTTAATTAACATTTCTTCTTCCAATTAAATTAAATATCCTATTTCTAGAGAGATCTCATCAACTTAGTTCGATGGTTTAAATGTTACAACCATGACTCGATGCCTTTCAGAGCACTTCTCCATTACCTAGAGCCTCAGCAGTGCAGATGGTTCCATGGTATAGTATCCAGAACGTCCAAAAGAGGGCAGCAAGGAAGAAGATGATGTCTCGGAGGAATGGCCGCTCCATGGCGTGGAATGGTTTTGTTATACTCACTGAGCCCGCGACAACCGTGGTCACAAATACCCCTGCACCTAGAGAGAAGAAATTACAGAAAATTATTTTAAAAAATCAAATACATGCTACACTTTTTTTTTAGTAATACTTCCTTTTTCGGGTCCATCCCAAAAATAAATGCATGAAACCACAATCAGTTTAACAACTTTTTTTAATAAAAAATGAAAGGAATTGATTTAAAGTAGATGAATCTCACCTTTAATAGCCTGTATAAATTATAAAAAAAATACTAATTACCTTTGACGTGGTGTCAACAGTTAGCAATGTCTACATTTAAAACAGCACTTTCCTAATTATCTTATCTCTTGGAAGCTTTCTCTTTGAACAACAGTCCAAATATTTCTTAAATTTTCTATTAATTCCAAAGTTTTTTTCAAAAGCATCATAGGATCAGATGACGATGATGATGATTTTAAAGGAACTTTGCAGCCAAGAGTTTGACGGATGCTAGAGGAAAAACTTACCGATAAGTAGCTTTCCAATATGTAACTTACCAATAAGTAGCTTTCCAATATGTAACTTACCAATAAGTAGCTTTCTAATATGTAACTTACCAATTAGTAACTTACCAATTAGTAGCTTTCCAATATGTAACTTACCAATAAGTAGCTTTCCAATATGTAACTTACCAATTAGTAGCTTTCCAATATGTAACTTACCAATAAGTAGCTTTCTAATATGTAACTTACCAATAAGTAGCTTTCCAATATGTAACTTACCAATTAGTAGCTTTCCAATATGTAACTTACCAATAAGTAGCTTTCCAATATGTAACTTACCAATTAGTAACTTACCAATAAGTAGCTTTCCAATATGTAACTTACCAATAAGTAGCTTTCCAATATGTAACTTACCAATTAGTGCTCCAAATGCCAGACCAGCATCTCCGTTCTTTGCATTTCCTATGGCTGCCACAGCTGAGAATATATCAGGTGCTCCATTGCCCAAAGCAAGGATGGTCACACCATGGCAGAGTTAAGGAATACATCTGAGTACCACAAACAACATAATCCAATCACACATTAAAATGCAATTTTTTTTAAATTCATTTATTTATTTTTTAATCTATTTATTTTTTTTGCAAATTTTCGATTCAATAATCATGAATCAAAATTCAAAATTACAATTCAAAAATGATATAAAATACTTTAATAAAAACTCTTTCATTTTGTATGTGTTTTAGATGAAATGGTGTGGTACATCCTTACACAAATTTTGAGTGAACCATAGCTAGTAACAGTGAAACCACTGTTGATGATTCTCTTTTTCTCCCCAGAGGGAGCCACTTGATGGTCCCTCACAACTCCTGTGTTTACCTCTGGGAGGATCTAAAGACTACAAGTCAACTGCTGAGAACGTCGACCAGCTCCATGACAGAGAGTTGTCATAAGCGCCTTTTAAGCGGTTATTTTTTTTACTCACCCGGAAAAATCCTTCTTAATCAAATTTTACTCCATAACTGCTAGTATGATTAGGATTTAAAGTCTCAGTGTTCTGAAATCCAGAAAGAATATTTTCATGTTGCACGGTATACGACATGGCGTACTGTTCAACAAGTTACAAAAAGGATATTGCGATATTGTGCGACATGTGAAGCGTCTTTCCTATGACCTCCAAGGATGGACAGAAACTGAAACGAGATTCATGCAACAAATAAATTATTGACTTTTTGTTGGGATGTTATAAGCAATTTACAGATGTCTGAATACATCTACTTATGCAAATAAAGTTTTCATACAACAAAAACAAGTTTATAAAATGTAAAATCTAAGGTACAAGTAATTAAATAATATTTTTTTTGCAGATTTCATCTCTTAAATCATTCTAACAATCATCCAGGTAACCCTTTGAAAACCCTTAGAAAACCAGGCACCCATTCCCATCTGGAGCATATAATCACATATTAACTACATCAAATGCCTAACATTTTGATAACAAGAAATAGTCGTAAAATATTTGACTGAAAGTTATTGTCTTTGTTGGATATGACAATCGCACTTTATTATTTTCAATTATTGATTCTGAGGAGTTATGAGCAAAGCAGTCAAATGTGTGCAATCTTGATGGAGATGGGTTAATTGATCTTTCTGTGAGTGAAAATAGATTTCAGTTGAGTCCATGTAGATCCTTCGGATGTGAGGATACTGGAGCCCTGATGAATCTTACATTTCTAACAGCTGCTGGGAAAGGAGCTGCTATTTCTTGGATGTACTCAAGACAAAGACATCTTTTCAAATTTATTTGTTCTTTTCAAATAAAAGTCATTAGATAACATAAATCATATGTTTTAAATTTTTAAATGAGTATATTCACATTAAGGTCCTCGGGGATCTTATATAAACCTAAAATAATGTACCTTAAAATCGCAGTGGAATTTTCTAAAATCTTTGAAAGAAAGTGCTTCTAATTACAAGGGAAAACAACCTTCCTATAATCGTATTTGTATTTGTGTCATTATTGCCTTTAATTCTTAATAAAAACGATAAAAAAACACTCAGAAAATATGCCCACGTTATATTTGCAAGGGTTAAAATCAAGCACTGATAAAAATAGCACAGTAATTGGAAAAAAGTGTGTCCTGTTTGCTCTTGCAATAGATTGCGATAATTATGATCAATTAAACGAACAAACTGATACATTGCTCCATTTAACACTTTCCTCCCATATATATATATATATATATATATATATATATATATATATATATATATATATATATATATATATATATATATATATATATATATATATATACTAGTATATATATATATATATATATATATATAAATATAAATATATATATATATATATATACTAGTATATATATATATATATATATATATATATATATATATAGTATATATATATATATATAAATATATATATATATATATATATATATATATATATATATATATACAAACTGATACATTGCTCCATTTAACACTTTCCTCCCATATATATATATATATATATATATATATATATATATATATATATATATATATATATATATATATATATATATATATATATATATATATATATATATATATATATATATATATATATATATATATATATATTACACATACATAAACACACATTTATATACTAGTATATAATACTGTCCTTAATACAATACCGTAATCATCCTCATAAGTGTCAGACCTCAAGACATTATTTCTAGGTGATCTCTTAATAAAGATGCATTTGAAAAATAGTTAAATTATGTGGGATTTTGGGAGAGAGAGAGAGAGAGAGAGAGTGGTTAGTGTCACCTAGGAATTAGACAATGTATTGAACAAAATAAATTCTGATAAATATAAATGAACAAGTCAACTCACAACTCATCTGCAGTCACAGCCAGTGCAATGATAAGGAACAGCCACCAACAAAACTGAAAGTATGTGCAATAGAAATGAAAGAAATATCAACATTCAAAGTTATGTTCCACAAAATATAAAGCTAAACGAAACCAATATTAATACAAAATCAATAACTTGATTAAAAATAAGCTGTTATCATAAAATATCATTATTATAAACAAGGTCAAGTTAGAGCTAAATGCATATCACGGCATCATTAGAAAAATAGAAACATCACCAAAGAAATCAAGAATTATGAAAACAAGAAAATACATACCAGAATGACCACGCCAAGTGAAACTGATTCGCTGAAACTACAGTAGACCACATGAGTGTAGTCAATAAGGCCTTCATCTATATCACAGTCTGGGGTGTTCTCAATGAACTTGCATACATCTGATATGTTTGGGAGAGTGTGAAAGTCCCGGCACTGAAATCAAATGACATTTGAGATTCTATGAATACAAAACTATAAAAGATTGATAAAACAATTAATAGGCAAACCATTGTAGTTTTGCCCCAATGTACCAATGTACACTTCACCCTTTACATGAAATTCCTAGCTTAGCTTTCTGGACACTTTTTAAACCAACTGGGGAGAATGCATTGCAAACACTAAACTATTTAGCCATTTGACTTCTAATATTAAGTACATTGAAAGTGTTATAAATGTATATCACAGCATGTTTCACTGGGGCAATGTACTGTTTTCAACTGTCTTGCTTAGGGATAGAGCTATTTCACTCATCTTTTTTACCTCCTTCGAAACATGAATAATTACTCTCATGTGTCAGATTATCTATACTCTTTGGGAAGGCACTTATAGACACCTGTGTATACTTTGCTCTTTGTTAATAACATCCGACTCAGACTGACTGTTTCATCAGCCACAAATGGTTTGACTGGGTGGTGTTATATATATATATATATATATATATATATATATATATATATATATATATATATATATATATATATATATATATATATATATATATATATATATATATATATATATATATATATATATATATATATATATATATATATATATATATATATATATATATATATATATATATATATATATATATATATATATGCATATATATATATATGTATATATATATATGTATATATATATATATATATATATATATATATATATATATATATATATATATATATATATATATATATATATATATATATATATATATATATATATTATTTTTTTTATTCACCTAAGCCTTAACCCAGGTAATGAGGTAATATCAGATGGCTACGAGTTATATTCGTCTGACCTTCAGGGTCCCTACTTGATATTCAGTCCGTTTAGTGACTGCACGTTTTCGGTACGAAATCATACATAATACAATCATATTCATAGATGAACAATAAAACGATATGAAAACCTATTGAGGCTTGTGTCACACATTCCAATAAATATGCTCAAACCTGTGTGATTTACTGTATTAGTTTAAATTCAAGTTTCATATATCCATTAATTAATAGAGATTAGATAAAGTGTATACATATAACTACAATACATACCTGGACATCAGGTTGACTTGCTTTGGTAGCAGTGACTTGTGAAGACATGGATCCCGTTGGCAGGAGCCATGTAGAATTAAGTGTGCCACTGTTTGCACCTGGCAAGTCTAGGTACCGTCCAGGTTTGTTCTCCCCTGTCAACACTGACACCAGGGGCGGAGGGTCGGCTTCTGCTGAACACACCAACAAAATCAACAATACAGTCATCATATAAACACATACTGTTCCCAGTGTTCTTGTCATGTTGGTTGGACTGTGTTGAACATCCATCTCTAGTAGTCATCCATTGCGTTTAGACAACGGTAGATAGAATCCGCGAAGAGGAAGTAGAGCACCTTGAACTTGTGCTTTACATTCACCTAAGTGTGACGACTGAGTGTGATAGGAACTGGTTTACTCTGTGGAGAGGGGAAACACCGTGACCTACTTAGATAGTGGGTCAGGGGGCGTGACATATCAACACGCCGGCCTGTGCTATTTATAGCAGGGAATACCCCTACCTTCTGAGCTTACCAATGAGACTTCAGACTTCTTCCCTGTGAGAGTCGGCTTATGCGGAGCTGGAGGGAGGTACAACATTTAGCCAATACAAGCCCATCCGCACATAAGAAAAGAACACATAAGACCAAGTATAAATCGTAGATTGTGATTTGCGATTTGTCCTACTGGTGACGCCATCTCCCGACCGATTAACTCTTTCACATCTGAAGAGTACATACGGTCTTACAACTTTGAAAATTTCAGTTAGAGATCTATTTGAAAAGTATTTGAATCATGCAGACATTTAAGAAATAGTTCATTCAAATATTTCGTGAAACATAAAACTGACACTACCTTAGACAACCAAATATCTTATCTAGGTCTATGACACTACAAAGGAAGTACCGGTAGCCTAGAGATCGACTCGGATGCCTCCCCACGTAACCAGAGTTTAAGACGTAATAAACGTCTGCATTTGTGTACAATGGACCAAGTGTGAAAGAGATATAATAATAATAATAATAATAATAATTGATATTTGATATAGCGCCCTTTCCACCTATAATGTTCAAAGGCGCTTTAGAGTCATTGGACAGTTGTCATGGTCCATATAGTCAATTAAACTCCTTTCGAAATAGCAATGTTTTCAGCTGTTTCTTGAAGTTTTGCACACTATCAGCAGCCTTGATATTGTCAGGGAGCTCATTCCAAAGGCGTGGTGCATAGGCACAGGATGCTCTGTCACCAAACCTTTTCAGATTAATGTGTGGTATCTGTAATAAGTTCTTAAGTGTTTGATCTTAAGAGTCCTTTTATTGGCTTGTTTGACTAACAGTTCCCTCAAGTATAGAGGGGCACATCCTTGCATGCATTTAAAAGTCAAAAGCAGAATCTTGAACTCAATCCTTTTCCCGATGGGCAGCCAGCGAAGATCTTTTAGAACTGGTGTAATGTGATCATACTTTTTGGAGCCACTAACCACTCTAGCAGCATTGTTTTGGACTTTCTGGAGCCTGCATAGCAGACTTTATTTCCCCGACCATTTTTGGGAAGAGAAAATGAAAAACTTTTATTTTTATTTTCTCTCCCCACAGAAGGATCGTGAAAATAAAACTTTTTTTCTAAACAGTTTTTTATTTTTAAAAACGATCATGAAATAAAAAAGGTTTTTATTATCTCTTTCACAATTCGTTACAATTCCTTACGTTGTGTTTGTTTTAAACTCATAACATATTCTTTAATACTAATATAGTAGCTCCGCATACACCATATATCCGATGCAGGAACATGTAAATGTTCCTGCTCTGGCGATATTGGTTCTCTCCCCGTTTATGTTGCCAGCTCCGATTTTTCAAATACTTTGTGGCTCTCCATTGCATATCCTGTCGCATAAAGATTATGGAATGCGCTTCCACAACACCTGAAGGATTCTTCACCGTGTCAGGCCTTCAAGAAGTGTCTCAAAACACACCTTTTCAGGCTCGCCCATTGAGGCGCTGTTGACTATGACTCAAACTATGACAATGTGCAGCGCTTTTGAACATTTTATGAATGGAAATGGCGCTATATAAATTCCAATTATTATTATTATTATTATTATTATTATTATTATTATTATTATATCCTATATTATAATATCCTGAAAATAAAGTCTTGCCATTGATAACATGAAATTGAATAAGTATACAACAGCGATAAAGAAAAAATCTGTTCATCGACAGTGAAGTTGCAATGCGACTTTGACCTGTTGAATGGATGTGTGTGTGTGCGTGCGTATATATATATATATATATATATATATATATATATATATATATATATATATATATATATATATATATATATATATATATATATATATATATTCGATATGTTGACAATCATTCCGCAAATCCGATGTTGTCAACTTTTTTTCTGTGTTTAATACCTTTCCTTTCCGGGGTGTCACTTTCAAGTTTGGACCCTAGCTAGTGGCGCGTGTTCTAATCTTTGGTAAACAATGACACAGGACGGATACTGCGGGTTGCGGGTGAAGTTCGATCAGTGGTCAAGAGTTCCACAACAGCCACCATGTTAAGTTGCGTGATGTTGACGTTGATATCTTGGCTTCTTCTCTTACACTGTTCGGGGACATTATCTAGTTTATATGATCCACACAAGTTCCCGGAAAAAGGACCCTTTTTCGAAGGTTGGTACGTGCGCATCCAAGACCCTACGGAGGAGAGGGCGTTTGCGGTATTATTCGGCAAAGTTTTGCCAAAGGTGAAAACTGTTGCATCTCGACCGGACTTTGTAGGGTTAATCAAGTCAACCAGTGAGGAAGTACGCGTCTTCAATGGCTTTCCCGACGCATCTGCTGTGAACTTTAGCGTCAACGGAAACGCGGTTACAACAAACCCAAAAGTTAAGACACCGGCAAATTTCACATACAGCGCTATGCCGTATGGAGTGTTTGATTGCAAACCTACATCAGCCAGTGTGCGCTTTACCATTGAGGATAACTCATTCACGGCCGAAATCGGTGCACCCGTGCCTTGGGATGGAAGCGGACTGGGACCGGAGGGTTGGCTGGCTCGTCTCCCGCTGCCTCTCCATTGGTTCGTCTATAGCACTTACTCCCACGTGACCTATAGGTGGACCAATCACAAGACAGGGGAGCAAATGATTGGCACCGGAGTTGCCCACATGGAGAAAAATTGGGGCAGGTCCTTCCCAGAAGGATGGCTATGGACTCAAGGGACGAAAATGCCAAACAAGATTCATTTTGCTCTTGGAACAGGTCCAATCAACTTCGGTTCCTTCCCATGGCCAATTTCTGGTCATCTTGCCGGTTATAGAAACCCAGAGAAAACTCTTTACTTAACCTTTAGACCCGACAATTCGATCATCACGGTGGTAAAGGATAGCTGTAATGGCTCTACTAGGTTTACCATCAAGTCCTTCAGATACCGTATTCATCTACATATTACAGCACCGACCAACACCTTCAGCGACTGTCTCTACGGTCCTATGAAGAACGGCTTTGAGAAAGTTTGCTCGGAAAGTTTCCACGCGTCCGCTGAGGTTATGGTATATAAGAGAACATATTTTGTCTACAGACTGGTCGACCATCAGTTTATCACAGGAGTGGCTCTGGAATTCGGCGGCGAATATACGTGTCCTGGCAGACGATGCGGAAAAGAATAAAACCCTTTCACGTCTAAGAGTAATCAAAGTGGTCATGGTGCACTTAATTACCTCAATTCTGACAGATATTTCTTTTTGCTATTCTGGAACCTTGTTTTCTCCCTAAGGCCACCCAAATTCAATTACTTGTCTCTCGAGCATTTTTTGGAAAAGAAATTCTGTCAGACTCGAAAAATAAAAGAAATAAATTCAACTTTGGTGTCTTATGGACGTAAGTGGTTTAGAAATGTTCTGTCAGACTCCAAAAAGAAAGAAAAAGGGCAAGTTTTAAGAATATTCATTGTAAGGGTCATTCAATCACCTACAGGAATTTATCAATGCTGTAGTAGAGCCTCATATTTGAGGATGTATACCTCTCACCCTTCAGGTTACAGGGATTAATTGATTGATTGATTTTATTTAGTTGAGAAAAGGCTGTTAGAACCATCTCGCTACCAGTCCTAGTCGGCAGACTCTAAAAATAAAATAAATAATAAAACCACATTTTTCAACTTTTTTTATTCCAAAATGGCTCATTTCCTGCCTCCGGAGCTCGTAAGACAAGTGATTAAATTGGAGTGGCCTAAAGTTCCTTATATCAACTAAGACCAGTCGTACCGGCGCAGTGGCAAGATTGCCAGCATGATGCTAGGAGGCGCAGGGTCCTAAGTACAATCCCATGCCGTGACTATGAGTAGGAGTTTGATTCCTCTATAGACTGGGGCAGGGTCAATCACCGAAAACCTTCGTTTCTTACTTATTATGGTTACTGTGTACAACCACGGCCTCTCCTGAATTCGAAATTAGTTGTATAGGAATGTAGAAAAGGTATCTTTGATTCCCGACATTTGTATTCTCTAGATGTCGTATAGAGTATTGCAGAGACGAATGTAAATAACGAATATAAATGGCAATGCTCGATAAATTGACTGCTGTTCGCAAGGCACACCTTGCTATGTAAAACACTGTTTTTGTCATTTGCTATTGGATTTAAATCTAGTCTTGACGTCTCATTTCAACGAGCACTGTTCTTGTCTCAATATCAATACATACCAATCGTGGAATGAATGTGTCTACTAGTATTGGAAATTCAAATAATTCTTGCACGTTCAAAATGAACCAGTATTAAACAATACTGTTACTTGTACGTGTGCTAGAATTGCCGCATATGAGGTACACTTCTGGTAGTACAAGAACAGGCAGCTAATATAATGTATGCTATAACGCTAACCATGACAATAAGTATCAATGAACACATGGGGTAAATGTTTAGTTTTCCTGTAGATATATAACCAGCAATACTCCTAATAAAGCAGTTTAATATGTTTCCCCTGTTTATGTTGTTGACCTAAACTCCATTTCAGTGATAACCCCAAGCCAATGTGGTTCTCCGTATATACATCCTTAAACTAAACAAAACACATGGGGTAAATGTTTAGTTTTCCTGTAGATATATAACCAGCAATACTCCTAATAAAGCAGTTTAATATGTTTCCCCTGTTTATGTTGTTGACCTATACTCCATTTCAGTGATAACCCCAAGCCAATGTGGTTCTCCGTATATACATCCTTAAACTAAACAAAACATTGGAATAACTTTTTTAAACTTAGAATCAGGAATTTGACAAAAGATCTGGGCTAATTGCTGCACAATGATCCATTTTGATACAGGTATACATTCTGAGAAATGTTTTACGTCTTTGATCCCAGATGGCAATTAGGGTCATTAGGGCAGCATATGACACAGGCGTGTGTAACAACTGCTTTTATTATACCTCACGTGAAAATACTCTCATCCCATTGGATGAGAGCCATGTGTCAAAGCTGTTAGCAACCTGTGTCTCTATAGGTTCCTTGACAGCGGTCACCATTCGACGTATTAGCACCCGCTGTCAAGGAGACGACGTATTAGCACCCGTTGTCAATGTGCCGTTTCATGATTCCCTATATTGTTGAGGACGTCATGCTTTCAAGATCCCCGCGCGTGGCGAAAGTATTTCAAGGCCTCAGCAGAATGCCGCCGTCAACAATGGAATTATCTTATTGTTGGGAACAACTTGCGCGAGTGTCTCAATTCAGGGGAAAAAGTAAAATCTCAACCCAGTTGAGGTGGTAGGCTGTTCAGGAAAGATAAATTAAATACATGTAGTATATCCCAACATGGTCAGCACGGTAAACCTGCTGCTTCGAAATTACACTGCCCAAGTGAGTTTTGTAAGTTTCAACTTGTCATGGATTTTGGGTGCCCGGGGGTGAGGGGGGGGGGGGCGTGTTGTTCGGTATAATAAAACAAATGTGACATCCCTGCGGGGTTGCTAACATGGTTGTCTACCCCGAGTGAGCATTGTCACCCGAGGGCGTAGCCCGAGGGTGACAATGCTCACGAGGGGTAGACAACCATGTTAGCAACCCCGCAGGGATGTCATATTTGTATAATGTAATAACTACAGCTTATGTAATACAACCGCTTGCGTAATAAGAAATTGACTGCTTATGTAATAACACAAAAAAGTTAAACGACTGTAACAACTGCTTATGTAATAGTCACGGCTTATGTAATATTCAACCGCTTGCGTAATAAAAAATCAACTGCTTATGTAATAACAACCGCTTGCGTAATAAGAAATTAACCGCTTGTGTTACACAACCACTTGCGTAATAAAAAATTAACCGCTTATGTAACACCAACTGCTTATGTAATAAACGAAATCTGCTTATGTAATAATAAACCAAATTCGAAAGAAAATACTTATGTTATGGGCCTGCAGCTTGTAAATAATGTGTCTGTACTCTGTATTAGTTTTTTGGTGACTTTCCCTCTTTTTGCAGTTCAGAATTGTTGTTTTGTGTTCCTTAATTACTTCTGCGATTTTGGTTTTGATTACTTTAGGGACAAGGTCAAAGGTTTTGGTCATTGTGAAAATCTGATCCATGATTTCTCCACAGCCATTTGGCTAATACTGACAGACTAAGTTACTTCAGATTCTTCTGTATTCGATTTTGGCGACCTTTGGGTTACGGTCAAGATCATAGAGGAAATATTGTATCAGTAATTATCCTGCAACCCTTTGGCCAAAGTCGTTCATATTGACAGGGATTGTTGCTTGGGATGTCCTCTTCAGCTTGGGGTGACCTTGGGGTAACTATAAAGGTCAAAGGTGAAGGACGTAAAGTAAATCTTATAACACAATTTCTCCGAAATGTTGGGCAAATATTGTTCATATTGATAGGAATGTTTTGTTTGGATGTCCTCTTTATCTGATTAGATTTTGGTGACCTAGGGGCAAAGTCAAAATGTGGAAACACTTGTCTTCCTTTGAATACCGCTGTTTTAGTTTATCTGTAATATTAGCATCAAAACTTTATTCATTTTATTTGAAAACTTTATTATTTTTTTCAGTCAATTGATAATTTGCTTTTTTGTCATTTAGTGACGAATTTCAAAATCTCTTATTTCATCTTTTTCTTTCTTAATAAGTTAATGTGATCAGCGGCAAACTCCTGGGTAAATCCACTTTAACTGTTAAGTAGCACTTTTTTAATCTATCCTTTTGAATTGCCAAAAAATAAACACAGAATATTCACAGATGTCAATATTTCATAATAGTATGAAATAGCCTATTGCCCACAATTTTTGCGCAGTGGGTGCTGAAATCGACCCAAATAAGTGATGTAATAGAAGAATATTTCGTAAACCTTTTACTCCCTGAGTATTCCCGTCATTTCACTAGATATCAATACACAGCATATCTTTTCAAAAAGATCTCTTAAAATGAAAGTTACAAAAAATGGTAGTCATCATGCATTATTCTGTTTTGTGCGTGGGGGACTGATTTCATCCCAATGATACATTTTACTTATGGGTCCATTTTAGCACCCTCTGAAATCATTTTTCTTTTGGTACAGTAAAACTGTAGAATGTAAATGCATGGATATCTTTTTATACAGGTTTTGAACTTTAAACAGTGGAGCTAATCAGGAAACAAGGTGAAAATATCAATAACAAGGCAAATGAAAGTTACCTAAAGAAAACTCGATTAAATATTAGGTACAATTTTTTTACCACATACCATTTTGCCTGCATCAAGATTATATCCATGTTCACCACTACTGTAGTATGAAAATATTTCAAAAACATTTGAAAACACCGATCAGTACCAGCGCCCCCTGCCCCCTGTTGAACATCAATTGTTCACAATAAGAAACTGAACGATGATATCCATGTACCTGGCTGTAACAGTCATCCATGAATAATTGATAAAAGAACACAACTAATTACCATTATTTGTGAATTAAACAATCACCAGTTCCAGATTTTCATACCTGTTTTGCTGAAACAACCCCCCATCCTTGTTGAACATGAAATGATCACAATAAGAAACTGAACGATGATATCCATATACCTGGATGTACCAGTCATCCATGAATAACTGATAAAAACACAACTAATTACCATTATTTTGAGTTGTGAATTAAACATTTATCAGTACCAGATTATCATACCTGTTTTGCTGGAACATTCCCCCCCCCCCCCCCCCCCCCCCCCCCCCGTTGAACATCAAATGTTCACAATGAGAACTGAACGATGATATCCATTTACCAGTCATCCATGACCAATCGAAAAAAAACACACACAACAACTTACAACTTATTTTTCCTGCATTCCTTAAATCACCTCTATCATGTAATAACCAGTATCATAATACATGCATCATCCACATCATCATCATCATCATCCACATTCAGTGTCATTCATCATCATCATCATTGATCTGGGATCATGACCACCCATAACCCTGTTAAAAATGATTGGCTAAAATTCTTGCCTGTATTTACTCTTCTGTGTTTCTGATTTTAAATATATTTTTCTTTTTCTACAATGAATTTGGCCCTACTCCGTGGGGCATTGCTGTGTTAGTTATTCTATGTCATGGATGAATAACTAGCACAGCAATGGCTGTAATCAGGTAATGAGGTATACTATCATAGTGTATTAAAATGCTTGGTCTAGGGATTTGTTGCTATTAGCTTTATACGTAAAACGTCATATAATCAATACCAGGATTGTTTGGACTTTAGCATTGGGCTACTATTTATGTTTCTCACATCAAAGATACTGTGCCACAATGTGGTTGCTAGAGGTTGCAACCCACATCCTGGAATCCTCCCAATATTCAAATTAATACATGGCATGTATACTATGGGTGTGACGAGTCCAAGGCCTTTATCGCAAATATGCGGTTTTACCGCCCGCTAGTGGACTAGAAATATAGATATCTACACATAATCAGAGATAATATTTCATCGGATAAACGAAATGGGGTCGGTTGTATGAAGTCCCTGCATTTTGGGTACTGGACAAAAACAGTTTGGAATCATTCTTTTATTATTCATCAACACTAATCGCGGAACAACAAAATAACTGCACAATATAACATACAACAGATGCACAGTTTTTTAACATGATAATCAACTTCCAGTCGTTCAATTAGCATTTCAGTACAAGGAGTAACTTTTTGTTAATAAAATAAATTGCAAACGTCACATTCGTTTGTTAAGGTTAAGACATTGTATTGTATTGTATGTTTATTGACTGTACTATATAACGGTACAAAATCATATCAACACAATATGAAAAAACAGAAAGTGGAAACAAAAATAAGATACAAGTAATAAGGATACAACACATAGTAAATAAAGAGAGAAAAAGGGGAAAAATACATACAACATAAAAAGAACCCGAGGAGGTATCTTAAGAGTGGTAAAGTATTAAGAAAAATACTAAGGTAGACCTGCTCTAACTTGGTATTGACAATATTAACACAAAAACATTGTCTCAGGCAGAATACATACTCTATTTGCGATTTAGCGTAGCATGTTTATACATCCGGGCAATATATTGTCCTGAGACTGTCCATAGTTTAACCATAGACTCAAAAGGGACATTTATAGGGTGTTTCCCCATGATGATATAGAAGAACTCTAGGGGATCAGAAATAACATTTTGCACAAAAATATCGTCAATATTGTGCAGTACGTCCCACATTTCGGTTCTCTCCCCCTCGTAGAGCGGGCATTGCATTACTAAGTGTTTGATGTCTTCTCTTATACCCAGGTAGCAGGCGTTACAAATTTTGTGACTAAAACTGAGGTTCTTTAACCTGTAATCATTAGATTTTAGTAGGCTCGCGTCACAAACTAATTTAGCCATGCTCTCACAAGTTCTAGTCATGGAGGGTATAAGATCGGACAACATCCACCAAACTAGAAACAGAGGTCTTTCAATAACACAATACATAAGAGAACCATTGTTAGAGTTATTATAATCAACGTCCTCCATCCTCCAAGCAAGGTCCCAAATATATTCTTTCCACTCAAGTTTGCTATACGGGCAACCCCTGTCAATCATATTCAAACATTTATCAAGGATACCAAAATCTAAACAAGCATTAAGGATGTCAAATATAGGACTGGAATTTTCGTTAGTAACGCATCTATTTGGGTTATCCCTATAGATTCCTACTCTAGCAACGAGGATCCTCTTACACACACAACCTTCCTGCATGACAAGTATGGTCCGGAGGAATAACAACTTTTTAACTTTGATGTAGCGATCGATGCTAATCCACCCCAGGGGATTAACTGCACTAGATATCGGGGATCTTTTAGGAAATCGTTGGCATCGCCTACCAATGTAACGTTGGAATTTCCGTAAAATTTCGATTTCATCGGGTTGTAACACCCAGAGCTCAGCTCCATACGAAACAATTGGCATTATTATGGACCAGACGACGGTGTTACAAACATTCATACATACACCATTGTTTTTAACACCGATACCAGATATAGCATGAAAAGCGCGTCTGCCCCTGCTTATTCTATCCTCAGTTCTGGGAGTCGTGTCGTTATAGAGACAATTTTTGACACCAACATGACCGTATTCCACACGTTCCTTAACTTTTTCACTACCTAAGCGAAAAGTTCTATATTTGGCATTCTTACAAGATTCACGCTTATTCTCTCCGTATACCATAACGGCACTTTTGTCCGCGTTATAGTAAAAACGCCACCTACACGAATATCTGTACACTATATCCAGCACTTTATCAATGTTGTACTTTGAAAGACTACAGACAGACAGGTCATCGGCATAGCCGACCGGGCTTGAAGGTATATTGATTATGCGGCACACGTACCCAGAGTCTTCGATTTCTCTAAGAAGGGGGTCTATGAAGGCGGCATACTTCAGAAGGGAGAGAAATCCCCCCTGATGAATGCCGCACCTCATATTGTACCAATTAGAATAGGTACCAGCGAGTCTAACTTTGCAACGAAAGTCATCGTAACACTTATAAAGAATACGCCAGGTCCGACCTACAAGGCCAGCCCTGTGCAGCTGGTAGAACAAGCCATCGGTCCAGACACTATCAAATGCTTTTGCCGCGTCAAAATACGCGACAAAAACATTCTTTCTAGTGTCTAGACCGCTGGCAATCGATTCTTGTAGTATTATAAGGTAATACCGTCACAGAAATATTTAATACCTAGCACTATGTAAGGTTGAGTAGACGTTAGTCTTCCCCAGTCGCCAGCTGACTAGAATAGCAAAGACTGGCAAACATATGTGAGGAATTTAAGGGGAGCAGTGTTTACAGAGTGGGTGTTGACCGAGCACTGGTCGACGTGACGTCACGCATGCCCAATCACCACCCGTCTCCTCCTCGCGAAGAGGTCTGTTCCCAGATCAACACAACAGTGGCTGCTTCCAGATTTTGAATGTAACAGGAAAGTAATTTAGCAGGAGAATTTTGTCAAAGGTCACGAAGGGTCACTAGGGAGGCTGTTATGGTTTTCTATATATTTGAAGAGTTATTTGCATCCGTTTTAGTGTTTTTAGTTCTGCTCAGATGTACAATGGTGCAGGTGTGAACGGCAGAAAAAAATCCGCTGTTTTTCTGGAAAAAGATAGAATAATTAATTTTTTCCTGCTGTTTTTGGAAAACGGGAGCAAACCCACCTCCAAGTCACTTGCTATGTTCCCACGTCTCGGGGCAGATTCGAACCTTATCAGTTGTGCGAGACAGCGATCAGTCAGTAGTAACGCCTTAGACGACTCGGCTTTCAGGGCAGGCCCGCCATTAGCATGAAACCAGAGGATGAATAGATATGAAAAGGGCAGACAATTCTTGATTTGAGATCTCTGTTTCGTAAGATAATATTTCATTCGAAAATTACTTTATTCATATAAAGCCTTGATTCTTATCTTCCTGACGCTCCAGGTGTCACGTTTAACCCCTAGTGAGTGGCAGTACGAACCATATTTCACAAGTTTTATTGAGTACTGTCTTTTCCCTCTATCACCGTGTGAGGTAGCCTAGCCGCTAGGCTTTACTATGTTTTTACTTTATTGCATAGAAATCGATGCCTGCAACTATACTACATAAGGACTACTATTGGCCATTTAGTTCACGCAATGGCCACACGAGGGGGTTGTAATGGTAGTATTTTCAACTACCCTCCTAGTATACCGCAGTGCCATCTATCCACAAGGAATGCCATTTAAATATGGCCTGGGAGGCAGGTTAGGAGTCATGGAGACTAGTGATCGAATAATTCACCTGCACCGACGTCAGCGTGCCCACGCCACCTTCTCAACGGCAGGTCTTAGCCGCTATTGCTCATTTATTCTGGTACTCTGAGCTTGGATCGAATAGGTTACCATAAGAGGGTCCAGGGTATGAAACTGTGCGTGGCCTGAACACGATGGTTGGGCGGTAAAAGTATATGTTTGCTTCGTGCATTCCTTACCACAAGTATCGCTCTAAGCTCCATATAGTGGAACAGTTGTTCACTTCGTATATGGAGACTTGAGTAAGTTACTGAAATTTCTGCCTTTCTGCTATAATGCGGATAAATAATGACTAGCCAGTTGTTTATAGCTGAGGAAACCAATGCATCCGGTGAAAATTATCACTTATTCCGTGAAGTTACTGGAGCAATTGAAGATGTATCCATTTCGCTCTGTACTGTATCCATTCTGATTTCCTATTTGTCCTAATGCTTATAGTCCGGTAGCCAAACCCAATATTTTGGGTGAACCTAGAAATTTTTTATAAAGTTTTTTTCTCAACTGATATTGATAGTTTAGAGTGTCCTCTTTCAGAATCTGCCGGGTGAACCTCGGTCACCCTTGAGCGTTTTGAGAAATTCAAGATGGCGTCCAAGATGGCTGCCAATTCAGGGTTTAAGCTATAACTCAACTTGCGTTTGCCCTAGGATGATACTTTTCGTGTCTAATCATATGTTTTTGGGGCCAAGGAATACATTGAAACCATACACGAGGTTGGATTGAGTTTGCTTTTTGACGAAATCCAAGATGGCGTCCAAAAAAGTCGCCATACAATAGTTTTAGCCATCACTTCCTTTATACTAGGTCTATGATGATAATTGTCATGTGTAATCCTATGTTTTTGGGGCAAATAATTCAAATAAACTATTCATGAGGTTGCCTTGGGTTTGCAATTTAAAAAAGAAATCCAATATGGCCTACAATATGGCTACCATTTTAGGGTATTAGCCATAACTTTCATTTTCTTTGCTCTGGAATGATAACCTTGGTATCGGAACAGATGTGCATTTGGGCACAAAATTCACAGAACAATCCAGGAGATGTATTTCAATTCACTTTTAAAGAAATTTAGGATGGCCACTGTTTCATGGTAAAAGCCATAAAATGCATTGTTTTGCATCAAAAATGGTAATATTGTGACCAAACAATATGTTTTGGAGGCATCATCAGTTGTTGAGAAATTGCAGAGTAGGGAAACCCATGATGGCAGATGATAATGTGACTTGAGACTTATTAAAAATCAAAGTTTTGTCACTAAATTGTGTTAGGATTAGGGATGGATGAAGCTAAGAATGAAATGGTATGATACTGGTGTTGGTACCAATGAGACAGTATGGTATTCTAACAGTACTGTTAACGGTACTCTATTGCATTTTACCTTATAATGTTTTGAAAAGTCATCCAAGATTTAGGATCCTGGACAATCAAAATAATAACTTCCCAGTGGTTAGTATCTTTAAGGAATGGAATGGTATGATATGGTACTTTTTGAAAAAATACCAGTACCATTACTGGTACCTCTAAACAGTATATCGCCCTAATTAGGATGCACATATATTCAAAACATAGTCATTTAGTCATTTCTAATTTGATTATGTTATCAATTTTTCATTTGGCCATCCTCCATGATCTCTGAATAACCATCAATACCACATTCTCTGAGCTGTCCTGTCTGAAATGTAAATGGAGGGGTATAAAAGAGTATGCTGTGTACCTAAATTGTCCTTTGTGACCATGTCAATCAAACGATACAAAGAGTAGCTACCAAAAATGGTAGACAAAGTGAGATGTACTATGCTTGTCCTTTCATTTGGAGTACGACCACAGAGATGATGGTATTTGTTGTGTCCTACTGAGTTGATGTTACCTACTGTATTTGTTGTGTCTATCTGAGTTGATGTTACCTACTCAGTGGTAAAACTCCAAATAAATGGAAGGCACAGCCAAATTATAAAGCCTTGGGATATGGAGGAGCTCTCTGTATATCTTAAATCCCCTCTTTTTAAATTAAGGGGGATGCCACTCAGACCAAACTTTGATTCCTTACATTACCATTTTTAAAATGTTACCCATAATGTAAATGGACAAAAGAATGTTAGGCCTGTTTCAGCCAAAAAGAAGTTTACTGTAATTACAAAGGCTTTTATCTAGCACATCTCCTCTCTTAACATCACTTGGATGGTAACATAGTCTTTGATAAGCGATATTTTGACACTCATATTTCTGCATTCCATTAGGTTATGACTGATTTAGGGACTTGCATTCTGTTTGTCTTCACATTTTCTGACATATTCAAAATATTAACCCCGTAATCAATAGATTATAAGACTACCCCAGTTTTATTCATATTCTTCTGGACAGTAGATTATTTCCAGCTGTCCTGTCCAATTTGCAATTTTCCTATATTCATGTATTCATATTTAACCCATAATAGGTGGGATCCCAATGCAATAAGTGTTCATTTGTTCAAAGGCATTCAGGTCCAGGCATTGTACCAAATCAATGAAGTGCCATGAAAGTTACCTAGTCACAGTATTATCCCATTAACATATTCAGGAAGAGTGAATGCAAATGTAGAGTAATATAATACATGGATGTAGTAATTTCATGTCAATGGCATTGGCAAAGCAGTAGAAAAACATACATAGTTTGTTTTAAAACCTGGCAATGAATGCCCTTACTTTATGAGACTGTGTGGTCTTGGGCTATGGGATGGGACAAAAGGATTTTTTTAAAGGTGATAGTAGCTAGATTGCAGTAACTATTGTGTCTCGGTTGTTTAGTTTCCCAATTTCTGAGTACATTGGTGAGTGCACAGACCACAGCATTCATACCAGCTTGTGACAAAATGCACTAGTTCAAACCAATGTCTGAAGTACACTGTAATGTGTATATATGCTTCATCACCACCTAAATTGTTAAGTCCGCCTCCAACAATTCTAGGCATCTGTAGAAAATATGAAGATATAAATAGAGCCCATTGCAAATATTATGGGTCATTTGCTTGTAGAAATAAATCATCTAGAACTAGATCCAGAATTGAATGGCAGGGTTAGGACACCAAGTTGAAAACATTATTACTGATTCCCTTACATGATGGTACAGAATTTGCTTGCGCGTCTGTCAAGCACATACTACAGCTGACAGGCTCAACGATCTTAAAATAGGATAATAGAAAAACAATTGACAATGGGTATTAGATAAATTGGCATTATACAAATGTGTAAACTATACATGAATGACCCACAAATGCCATCATCTACCATATAACCACTGAACAACATTAAATTAATGTAATTGATTATCTTGGTCCTAACAATATATCCTAAGACACATACATGATCATACTTGACCAAACACAAAAAGTGTTGTAATGCTTAACACCTGAAATGGCAGCCATCTTGCATTTTCTTAAGAGGTAAAACCCAACGCCACTTTATGAATGGTTTAAACGAATTCCATGACCCCAAAAACATATATTGAGACAATATCATCATCACGATGGCAGTTGTGGCTAATACTCTGTAGTGGTGATCACCAAAGACGCCATCTTGGATTTTCTTACAGCAGGGGGTAAACTTAACTAGATCTTAGGGGTGGTTGCAATGTATTCCTTGGCCCAAAAATATATGTTTAGACACCAGAATTACCTTCCTAGCCAGAATGCAATGGAAGTTATGGCTGAAACTCTAGTATGTGACGTTTTTGGACGCCATCTTGGATTTCCTCAAAATGCCAACTCAGCCCAACCTCAAGGATGGTTTCAATGTATTCCTTGGTACCCAAAACATATGTTTAGACACAAGAATTACAATCCTAGCCTGAATACAAGGGAAGTTATGGCTGAAACACTAGAATGGCAGCCATCTTGGACGCCATCTTGAATTTCTCAAAATGCTCAAGGGTGAACTAAGTTCACCCGGCAGATTCTGAGAGGGCACAACCTAGGCTACCAATATCAGTTGAGAAAAAAACTTTATAAAAAATTTCTAGGTTCAGCCGAACTTCTGCCGGACTATTAGTCTACAGGGTGCAGCCGTGAAAGATGAGAGCTGATTGACCACATGATGGTTAAGTCGACATGTAAAGGCATAGTAGGGTATTCGACAAGGTGGACAGTAACATATTTAACTCGAAGTTCGTTAAAAAACACAGCACAGTTCGCAATAGATTCATGAAACTTTGCATAAGCTACCAGTCAGATCGCATTTGAAAATTCAAAATAAAAGGGGGTCATTTGCCATGCTGTCCATATAGGTGGCGCCAAAGTGGCAGTCAGTATCATTCGCACAAGAAGTGCCGATTTGGCGCCACCTACATGCACGGCATAATTGGTAACCCTCATATTTATTTTGGATATTCAAAGGGGATCTGGCAATGAAAGCCAATGCAGGTTTGATGGAATTGTTAATACTAAATTTCCGTTATGTAGCAGAAAGCATAATAACCATGCAATTCCCTTTATGCCAAAAATGCCAGAGCACAATTATGACGATAACGATTGATAATTAAAGCAGTTTATGCAAGAGATGTGCAAAAATTGACATTTTAGAATGATGACTCGGCGGGGGAGGTCCTACATGCAGTAGCCTCTACCAATTAGGAGACTTGGGGAACATGAGAGTGGCACTTCAAACCCTGAATGTTATGAAAAAGAAAAGTTCGACTTTGACAATAACCATCCTGTGGTATAAATACAGAATTAGCAACTTCAAAACTTTGACAAACTCCAAGATCAGGAAAGAAATCCTGGCCGCATAGTTTAGAGACTGAGTGCTGTTAATTTGGTGATAAGGCGGGTTCTACGATAGTCCAGAAATTCAAATCGCTTATAATAAGTACACTTTTTATTACGAAAGAGAAACATCCAAATTAACAATGAACTTTTCCAGCGTGTCGACGCTATATAAACATGTGACGTTACGACCACACACGAACCTATAACATCAGCATTCTCATATCAATGTCCCACGCACACCCCATGAGTGTAACTTAAAGGGATGGTGAAAAACCAAAATCATTACCTAACCCAATGGAAGAGCTCGTTTTAAGGTTTAAAATGAACCATCCTTTGCAATAAAGTGCTCACCGCTTATTGAGTGGTTGCAATTCAAACCCACTGTATATAACCTGCATCGCCAGGAGGACACGTTTTATGTGTTCTGTACTCCTCATCATGACCACTCAATTAACGATTGTCATTATGATACACATACATAAATTAAATACATACTGTACACACATACATACACATGGCATACCAAACACACTTAATTGTTGTACATTAGGCTTAGAAAGCTAAGGAACAAATTTGGAAGTGTCTACGGTATCATATTATGAAATTTATGATTGGTCAACCGAGTTTTTCTTTTACAAGTCTTTTTGAGCTGTACAAAAATATGGTTGGATCACAGGAAAAGATCATACTACAGAGGTTTTTATCTTTTCTAGTTGTTGGCTTTGGCCGTTTTCACTATGCATGTTGAAAATCAAATAACAATAACAACCACAGTGTGGATTTTTAGCAATAGTAAGTACATTCATGAAGCCCCGATGAAAAGGTGAAGTAATTCATTGAGCACACACATCTCAGGTAATTAAGTGTTCAACATTACATATATATATATATATATATATATATATATATATATATATATATATATATATATATATATATATATATATATATATATATATACATATATATATGTATATATATATATATATATATATATATATATATATATATATATATATATATATATATGTATATATATATATATATATGTTTATATATATATATATATATATATAAATATATATAAAAACACATATATATACATATAAATATCAGTATATATATATATATATATATATATATATATATATATATATATATATATATATATATATATATATATATATAAATAAATATATATATATATATATATATATATATATATATATATATATATATATATATATATATATATATATTATATACACTGATATCGATATCATATAAATACATGTTGACATGTGTTAATTTCATCACATGGAGGTCCTCATTTCCATTCAAATACTGGTAAATACAATATTGGGAACGGTAGAAACTATACAACTTAGTGTAATGTCCAACTTTAAGAGTTGTTCTCAAGTAAATAGGTTTCATTTCCCATTCCCAAGAGCTGCGCACTTCAGAGCTCAATAAGACAGGCTATATTCAAGACTCAACCCTCACCTTGATCTACATTAGGGCATGGAACTTGGACAGGCTTAGTACACTACACTGAAACCTTAGAGATGTTAAAACATGAATAGTGTACACGTTGGATGGGATATCCACATTATAGCATATTGGGGGGTGTCCACAATATAGGGGCTGCATTCCATGACGAATAAGAGGAAAAGCTTTGTGACAGAAAAAAGTGTCCACTATAGTGAGGGTGTCCACTTAACAGGGGTCCTACTGTAGAATTTGATACGGGCATAGATATTCACCTCACAGAGGTGTTCCAAACAACGTAAGCGATATCACAATTCTAGGATCCACTGTATCCAAACTTACTTTAATCATATTTTGATGTCGACGGGTATACATTTGGAGGCACCTGCCCCTGAGAAAATGTGCGCCAAAAAGGCGTGGCCGCAGTCTTTATTATTAACCTTAGACGAACAACCTTGTTTTTATTTATCTAAGGTATTAACGAACTGTTCAACAGGTGCAGCAAAGAGCATTTCATAACGTTGCACGTTTATATAGCAGCCGGTACTGGGAAAATGAGCTCCTGGGCATGCCTTATTACCCTGGCGGACATGGCAAAAGAGATATTTCAAAAAGTTTATGAAAAATATCTTTCTCATTTTACTCGACATTCCATACCAGTAAACTTGCCATTCTGACAATTTAGATAATAAACAAATGTATCCAACTTTTCTTAGGAAAAGAAAAAAATGGACGGTTTGCCCAAATGGGCATTCAACCTCATAGGTCAATGTCGAGGCCTGGGGCCCTAAGTATAAAACTTTACGTAGTGCTTGCGATGTGCTTCTGGTTTGAAAGTCCATTGTTCTCCCTTTGTATTCCTAACCACAAGCACCTCGCAAGCACCACGTAAAGTGTAATATAACTGTGTGTGCTGCTTGCGGTGTGCAAGGAGAACACTGGCCTGTGTCTCCACAACTGAGGCGCAGGCAGTACGCAAGTCTTTATACTATGGGTGGCCTTGGTTATTGTTGCGATGTGGAGAAGCAGTCATGAGCTCACATTTCCCATGTAAAATTCGCCTGGCCAAAATTAGAGGAGCCTCTCCTCGATATCGTTTTTCGATTACTTGATCGTACGTCCGAGCAATGGAGGTGGTACATGCGCAGACGCTTACACGGATTCAGCACCAAGTAGCCAAACTTCTGGAAGAGCATGATTGTCTCATTCTCCAAACCGTAGGTGTTCATTGGATGATCCAATTCGTCCAGAAGGGTTTTTGGGGTGTCTCCTTTGGGTACCCATATATAAGCATCATGGGCGCCTAGGTAAGGTCCATCACAATGCCCCCAGGTGTCCGACATATCACAGGTAAGCTCCTTCCTACCATACCTACTCAGGCAATACATCACCCTATCAACACCCAGGCGTTTAGGGTCAATCCTATCAAAACCCTGCTCAGGGTATATGTCCACGTTTTTAAACATTACCACACGCCCCTTGAGTTTCTGGTCCATGAAGCCAAATGCTAGCTTGTAAGTTAACTTATCCGGTATGTCGTGGAACGCCACCTTGTGGAAATTGTGTAAACTATGTTGCGTGAGGTAGCTTTTGGTTCCGGGCAGGTCTGTTAGTATGTTGACTGTTTTGACCAACGGGTGGTTCAGTGTCTTCTGTAGCACGTAGCGGATTTCACACATACGTTCCTTAATATTCCAGTCTTGGAAATACCAATGACCCCCTTTCCTTGATCGCCAGGAGGGGTGATCGTACAGGGGGAAATCCTGGACAATGTGGATGAAGGGCGTGACATCAACTCTTGCTATTTCTTGTTCCTGAGAGAGTTCTTTAGTTAACACACACAATCTGTTAGCAAGTTCGAACTGTTGCTCTACGTATTTACCCCGTAGGCAGACTCCGGAGTAGGAGAGGCATATGAATGAAATACTGAGCGCCATATACATGTAGAAACGTTTGTTCCTAAGTAGTGACTGCATATCAATGCCAGCTGTGTCAAACAGCGGCTGTGACACGCTCATCGTCGAGTGAAGGGACGATTTGTGCTACGCGAAGGAGCTCCGGCATTAAATATCATCAGACGTCCATTCCTGTGACTGGCCCCGGCACCCCATATGTCACCTGGTAGGGTTGTGTCAGAATGTTCATAACTATACTTTCTTGTGAGTGCATACGTAACTCGATCCAATGTCCGTACGCCATAAAGCGGCTAACCTAACTGTCATTGCACCTGTATGAGTCAAGGATTGTATATGCGTCATATGTAGCTCTCTGCTATAATGTAGTCCCGTATACAGCTGTTATTGCAGCTTCAGTATAGTCCTGTTTACAACTGTCATTGCAAATATGCCACTAAGGTGTACAGTATCCTGGCCACGCTAAACCACACGCATTCCTAGTGGAAGTCCATGGCTAAACCACTGCATGTACATGTAGTTGTATGTGTGAAACAAAAATAATAACCAACTTGTACCAAAACACTGCCCATTAGTTTGAAGTCGTAAAACTCACAGATAGTCGTAATTTAAGTGACCATTGCCGAAGTCGGTCCATTGCTCGAGCGGTCGAGCATTTCATTCACCCATCATGATCCAGTGATGCCGCCAGTGGGACAGTACTGTCCGCGGTATCGGAAGTTGTCATAACTAGGTCAGCGCACAGGTGTGTATGGGTATTGGAGTATTGCCGGCGTCACCTGACCCAGTCAGCCGGCCCTGGTGACTACTCACAACCTATAACATAGGCAGCAATACCAGGGAGACGGGATACGAATATGGAGCGTGTTGATGGCCAAAGCCTGGTCTCCGACTTTTTCTTGTCGTACTCAGTCAGTGTATTACGTGCCACTCTGGCCAGGTTTATTAACAGACCGTTGTCAATGCCTTAGATTTATTAATCTAAGTCATTACCTATTCTACTCCAGTTAAGCCAATGTTGGTGGAACCTTGTCAAGAAGGTTCCACCAAGTCAAGTGAATTGATTTTCTCTCGTGGAACCTTGTCAAGAAGGTTCCACGGAGTGATTTGAATTGATTTTGTCTCATGGAACCTTGTCAGGAAGGTTCCAGCAAGTGCTAGAACCTGTCAGACAGGTTCCACTAAACTTACTGGTTCCCTTTCAGGTATTTGCACTCTGATGGCTGAGCACCCGAGGCCGCGCCTCACCTCCCGCTAATAATGGTAATTATCACGAATGTCGATCGTGTATATACTTCTAAGGTAATTATCACCGATGGCTTGGTGTATGCCAGCTCCACCCCTGTCCAGGCCCACTATGCAATTATTCTGATTGGACAGCTAATAATCCGTTATTTATTGACGCCGCGCGGGCTGAGTGTAGGATGGTCAAATGTCTTCTGTTCCACCTATGAACGGGTTCAATATAAAACGTACCGTGCTGCAGTATCATTTCGAAGAGGAAGATGGAGGGAATGTCCCTGTTATCTTTATATAGAAATAAATTCCGAAAGCAAGAAAGATGTAAGTCATTGGCACAGGCCGAAGTCATGCTATATATATATATATATATATATATATATATATATATATATATATATATATATATATATATATATATATATATATATATATATATATATATATATATATATATATATATATATATATATATATATATATATATATATATATATATATATATATATATATGTACATATATATATATATATATATATATATACATATATATATATATATATAAATATATATATATATATATATGTATATATATACATGTATATATATATAGATATATTTATATATATATATATATGATATATATATATATACATGTATATATATATATATATATATATATACATGTATATATATATATAGATATATATATATATATATATATATATATATATATATATATATATATATATATATATATATATATATATATATGTGTGTGTGTGCTTGGTATCATATATGCCTGGACGCATTATAGATCTCCAGCATAGTGAAGGAAGCCATGCTATATATTTATATATATATATATATATATATATATATATATATATATATATATATATATATATATATATATATATATATATATATATATATATTTATATATATACATATATGTATGTATGTATGTATAAGTTTATATATATATATTTTAATATTTTTTGTATCGCAGCTTTTTCATTCTAATTTTTCGTGAAATGCATTCTCAACTCGAGGGGATTCAGAGAGGATATATACAAACACTGATGAAACTTTCAATCTATTTTCATTGAAGATAAAGCCTTCCCCAATTCTTTTCAGCATGTGTGTGTCAACTTCTTCTCACAAGTTCCATCCTCTCATGCATTATCTTTAGCTATAAGAGCTACTGTAAATGTAAAAGAGTTGGGTGTTCATTCAGCTCTGAACTGGAAGGCTGACCCGGTCGTACATACGATGGACATACAGTATGCTGAGTAAGAATACGGATCTCTTATTCATTCCTTTGTTGAATGTGAAAATGTGACCAATTTATGGAGAATCAAAGAACTGTGGTTGAGAGATAAATTAAATCAACTTGTGAAAATATCCGAAATTGATAAAATCTTATCTAGTCAAATGAAATCTGAAGAGAATTGGTCTCTTCTAACACATGAAATTGATTTATTCCTTAGTAGATGGGGAAAAGTTGCGAATGATTTATGAAGGATTTTTCAATTGACCGTCTTCACATATTTTTATTTACATAATGCTTTGATGGTAATTTGTTCCATCACATATATGCCAGTATACTAGGAACCTGCTTGTATACATTAAGATTCTCATTGTACGACTATATCATGATACTGAGTGAACCAACAAGAAGAAAAAGCGATAAGAATGGGAGAACCCCTATTTCTTCCTCAGTGAATACTGGGGGTTTATTTACATCGGAAGCTGCCTAGGAATATCAGTTCGTTTTTTATCACTGTTTCTGCAATATTGGGGCTTAATCGTGCTGTCAGTTGATGATTTAGGAAAACCAAGTACTCAGGTAAAACCATCGCCTAACCACAAAACACTGGTGATTTTCTACATACCCTTAGCCAGATAACCTTCTTAAACAATGTTTTTGCTTTTATTCCACAATGCATAATATGTATTGGCAATACATAACATTTTTATCATAACATTGATTTGTAAACTTGTGGCTGGGAATAATGTCTGAATATATTCAGCCGGACATCCCCACGGTGTTAGTGCAAGACATCCGATAGTCATTGGTAACGCTTAAACCACTAAGCTGTCGGGGCGGCCCCTCCAACATGTTGGTGTCATTACGTGTAATTTGTGTGCTTGCCTAGATACTTATCTAAGTGGATGTCAAGGCGAAACAATATGGGTATGGAATTTCGTTTGTAGTCAATTTCACTCCCACATTGCGTTTAAATAGTTGCAGGCCAGTTGGAAGTGGTGGAGATTCATTGGGATTAAAGAGTTAATTAGTTGTCGGCAACCCCCCCCCCCCCCCCCCACATGTCCAGTTCCAAGCATTAGGTTGTACCACGTACTAGCATAGAAAAAAACTAAATCCACTGAGACTTAGCTTCTCTAGAAATTGTCCCAAGAAACTATGATACTTACGACAATAACTTCAATATCAAGAATGTTTTTATAAAATATTTAAAGGAAATCTTTTAGTGCTCTGGTTAATATTTCTCTTTCAAATTATTCATTTCAAAATATGGTTATGCCTATAACACAAGCTGTCTGGCTGTCGCGGTACCTAAATGGCTATTTAGGTACATTTTGAGCCAATAACATCTCTAGTCTTTGAGCTCCGGTTTCAGGCTTAAGTTGCAGTGAACCTCCCTCCGCCCTTAATTTTCCAGCGTTATCTGCCGTTAGTACGAAAGAACATACATGACAGGCAGAAAAAAATCCGAAACGTGCGAAAAGAAAAGATTTTTTTGTACGTTTTACAAAAAGTGTTGGACTTTTATAGTTATGTCATTGCATGTTCTCTGAAAAAGTGTTGGATTTTTTTTCTTTTGCCTGTCATGGATGCTTTTTCGTACGTAACATCTTAACATACGGGTTGAGATTTGTTAACACTTCTCTGATAATTGCAACCTATCAACGAGGTATAGGCGGTGTTTTTTGCCATGTACCGTACTCCGGTTTCGTCCACCACTTACAACTAGCTAGTCACGACTAACAAAATGCGAAATTCCAAAAATTCAATACCACTCAAAAATGGTCTGGATGTACCAGGAAGGGGAAGTAAAACAGCACAACTGAGACTTGACGTTTTGTGTGAAACCAGAAATATTCTGGTGCATTTATTACCGAGCGCAACAAGCGGTTCCTCGGCGGCAGACACTGCTACAAAATGACACAAGAGAGAAGTGGCGGTTTATAATGGAGACTAGACCGGTGAACCCTACTGAAAGCGTACATGGGACAAATAACTTATAAAAATATACATTTTAGAGAAATCTTCTATTAAACCTCATCCAGATATCATTCTCTATAAAGCATTCTGCTACAGTCCTGCGTCCTGTAACCCAAGACTTTTACTGTAAATAGTAAGGTACATGTATATGTAATGAATAACCATTTGAGTATGCATAAAAAGCAACTAAGTATACTACGTTTTCATTTTCAAGTGTTCCTCGATGGCATTTCATATCTTACAGATTCGCCCAATTTGAATCATGATTTGAGCTAAGCAATTCTAGTATAAAAGGCAACTTATTACCATTCAGTGTGGACATGTGCCAAGCTTTTAAAATAATCAAATAATGAATACAACTTAAATTAATAAAATTCATATTCTTTTCTCAAAGCTCAGTTCTTCTGCCTTAAAACATCAATAGCATGAACATCAATACATCTTGATTACTTGACCAAAATGAAACCTTTTCCGAATGCTGGTAAGGATACAGTAGGATTCAATCTGCCACTGTTCCTTTTTATTGTAACCTATAGCTTTCCAATTTGTCCAAACTATTTTAGTGATATCTTTTTGACAAGCTCACCTTCAGAGGAAAATATTTCAAGTAGAAAAGTTGATCAGATTCCACCAAACAAATATCTTGAGAATTGTTATCCTCCATTCTTAAGTATTTTCAGAAGTATCATAGATCTTAAAGACACCTGTCAAGATCTCCAGGCATGGATGGGTTAACCTATTCAAATCCAGCAGCACCCACAAATATTTAAGTGGTATTTTTCTGTGCTAAGGATCTTTTGAATAATCTGAAGATATGTTAATTGGTACAAAGGCAACTACTTTCAGAGTTATTTTCAAAAGTATCACACGCTAACACAATTCCTTTCTAAGAAACTTATGCTAGTGATTAAATTCATTTACAAGACCACATACCTGCAGGCTGCTTGGAGCATGAATGGGTTCAACACACCTTTATAAAACTTTTTCTTTCTCTTGTCATTCCATTTCCTAAGGATTCATGGAATAAACCAACGTTACACACTTATCAATGAAATGATTTCTCTAAGTGTTCTGATGAAAACCAAGTAGACGGATGTTTAAGCTAATGAGACTGTGACACCTTTAGAACTGTAGCTAAATAAATTCAATCATGCCAATAATTATAATATCGAAAATTTCTAGGAAATCTCAAGGCATTATCTGGTTATAAGTACCCTTTACTAGAAAACGAGGATTTTGCCAAACAAAGATCATTGAAGGATACAATTGCATAGGACTATTGCAGCGGTAATGGAAATACATGTGTTTCAGTCAGGGAAGGGAGTAGTTGACAAATCAGTGAAGACTTCAATAAAACAACAGCAACACTCGAATAAAATATTTCAAAGTATATTTTTACTAAAGTCATCAACAATTCTTACATAAATATTCAATGGATGTTATGTAAAAAGCCAGGATAGGAACTAAGGATAGCTGTTTTCTAAACATTCTGGTTTTCTGGTGGAATTGGTATAGATAGGAGCATATAGGAATAAACCCTTCATTGTGATATATTCAGAAGGGATTGCACTTAATTAATCCTTTCTTATCTGCTACCAGTCCCATCATGTTCAGGCGAAAACAAAGACCTTTAGTTTCATGGGTAATTATCATTTATTTTTTAATCAGAACAGTTGGTCATTTTTATTTATAGAAGCAAGTAAAACTAAAATTTTAATAATATGACAAAACATGCAGACAATTACAAAACACACAATAGGGCTATGGATCTAGAGGGAGAGAGGAAAGGATGAGATTTCAATGCCCTTTTGGTACATAAAAGATAAGGTATTCTCTCTCAAATCCATCTTCATGGGGGTCATCTATCCTGTCTATGCTCACACCCTTTTTTAAAAACAAAACCAACTCTGAAATCCTGGACTAAATTATTCCCAGTTCGTGAATCCTGAATTGAGATTGACCATGGAAAGATGCTTGTATATTTAAATGTTGACCTAGAATGTTATCCATTGATAAAAATAGGTGTAGATCGTAGGGTTTATTGAAATAAGAAAGAAGTCACTTTACAGTAATTGTGTTGGACTACCCTTGTCACTAAAGATCTTTAGGGTTTTCTCTGTTGGTACTGGAAATGGTACAATGTCCCATACTCTTCACAGTGCGAACTATCGTCTCTCTAATATATCCTTTTATCTAGGAAACAAACCCATCAACTCTGACTGTTCTATTATTTCAACACACAAAACTATCTCTAAGCCCTACTACAATGCTAAGAACTTCACAATAGGACTAAATATTTATAGATCTATATTTGTATAAAACACATTGACTACCTATATGGCTACAATCATAAAGTTTGAATTTTGATTCAAAATTTCTTACAACATTCTTCAGTATATACAGACAGGCTCTAGCGATCACGTAGGTAATGTGCCATGAGTCACAAATTGTAAATAACAGTGATGTTGAAAAAATTATCAATTATAAGCAGGTACAACAATTAGTGTATCAGATCACCACCAGGGGGCTGGGCAATGTTTTTTCCCCTGATCAAACCATTTCCGGTTGACTCTAATCCCGCAGCAAAAACCCAGTTGCAGGGTTGCAATAAATAGTATTTTAGGGTTCTGGAGTCTCACTGGTTAAAATGTAGATAAATGAGCATTTGTCCAATGAGATTCAAGAATCGCACTCCTATTCCTCCATCAAAAGAGAGGCATCATTTCTTTTGTTGTCCAACGCATGGCATTCAGCCCTACCCAGTAACCATGTTGTAAATTACGTTATGATCTGAACACAAATACATGAAGATAAAGCACGGATACAAAAGAGGGCCAGATGACCTTTGACCTTTGGCATAATCATCTCCAAGATCAGGGCCCTTTCACTACACTCGTTTTCGCCTATCTACCAACTGCACAGGCCGGAGGATGCATTGAAATAGAGCATTGTGTTGGGAAATACTCCCTAACTTGGCATGCTTGCTTATATCAGTGAGTAGAGAATGGAGTAGTCTCTGCTTACCCAAATAAACATTCTTTCCATCAAAATCCCCATCTTTATCACAAGTGTCACAAGTGTAAACGGTATATAGGAGCTCCGTCTTTGCGAAATTTTGGCAAATTATTACTTTTTGTGTTGAATGCTGAAAAGCCCATAGTTATGCAGGAGTTTAGGTTCAGGTCAAAGGTCATTTGTTTCCCTCATTGTGCACAATTCGGCCGTTCTTGCGAGCCAAGCTCTCATCATGGAACACACAAACGTTACTACCCACACTAATATTGCGATACGAACTGGAATAATACTCGCAACATTGAACACGCTGAAAACTGGCAAGTGTGCCATCGATTGTAAATGGACTAAAGGCTGAACATTTCCACTCTGCAATACTTCATGGAATCCTGACAATGACGACGACGATGACCACGACGACAACAGGGAAAACAGGATTTCCCATCGATTCCAATGCCTAAGTTCGTCTAATGACAAGCCACAATATATCGCTAATTCTTCTGCTTAGTTTTCAGATACATGATAATGATTTCCACCTCTTTCGTTTGCGAATATAATAGATTGTTATGCTAGGATCCAGGCTAAAACATTGTCATCGCCGTCGCTGATGAAAATATATATATAAAGTAGAAATAAAATGTCTGTGTGGGACTTGCTACTTTCCCGACAGTTTGACCTTGACTTACAACTTCTGACCTTGACTTAATTTCAGCCAAATCCTACAAGTTTGCCTGAATCCCATTCTCAAAGAGGCAATATCACAATTTATTTGAACTACACCAATGACCTCATCATAAGATGTGCCCAGCTTTTGATGATGTCATGAGTCTATGGGGACTTCTGATCTAGGGTGGTCATTTACAAAAGAAAATGACAGCAGGGAAAAGTACAACTTGCGGAAGACCGCCTTAGTTCAGAAATACCATCACTAAAGACTGCTCTTCCCAAATATCAAAACTGATATCATACAATGCTGTGCAAAGGAGGTGGACTTTGCACCTGTTGCCCAGGAATCAACTGATGCAAGCAAAATATTAAGATTCTCATCGTTTTTCTACAATCTAAAAGGGCTGGGTCCCATCCTGGTATGCAGGAACAGGTACTGTACTCTTACTGTTTAACGCATTTGCAGAGCCAAAGTGGCAATAGTAGAAGTGTTTATCATAATATCAATTTGACACCTTATCTATAATATGCTGACCTTACTTTTGTACAACGTGACCATACTTCCACAAGTCAAATCTACATAACCATCATATGATTTGCTGTGGGGCAATATCACATGTATAAATGTTTCTTGATTTCCTGCCGCAGCCAATACAAAGGTCTGCTGTCTTATGACTGCTAGAGCGGCGTTTCCATTGAATTTTTTAGCAACATTCCCTATTTGTCAGTTATCCATGACACAGCTAGGAAAGCTTAGCAAGGCATGATTTGGAAAGATATTTCAAAAAGGGTACTGGTTACTATTTGCTGCACCTTTATTGGTAAGCCAAAGATCTTTTAAGTTGTGAAATTAACTTGGAACTCAAGGAAGTTTTCAAAGGTTGTGAGCAGCATGTCATAAGATCCTACAAGATGACAGTTTTTAAGACAGCAGACATTCATAAATACAAATTCTACAATTCTCTGCGACAGGAAATTGTTGCTACATGCATTTACAGTGTACTATGAATCAGGTTTAAAATGACTGGATGATACCCCTATATAAGCAGGGAGGAAACCATAACCTAGAGGCTCCAAAGGGAGGCAAAACCTAAAGGTCCCTTAGGGAGTCATAATCTAGATGTTCCTTAGGCAGTCGTTGTCTAGAGGCTCCACAAGGGGCAAAATCTAGAAGCTCCCAAGGTCGTCTTTTCCAAGGGGATTCTTAGTGAGTCAAAATCTAGAAGCTCCTTAGTGGAGGGGAGCGGGTTGGGGGCAAGACCTGCTGGTTATTCAGGAAGTTATAACATAGAGGCTCTTTAGAGAAGCTTGGTAGGGGCTTCATAAGGAGACCTAACCTTGTGGCTTCTTAGGGAAGCATAAATTAGGGGCTCCAGAAGGAGATATAATTCAGAGGCCCAAAAGGATATCTTCCATATCATATTTTACCTTCAATCATTTTTATTCTGTGTGAAAGATTAATTCCTCTCCCAAAATCAACCATGACCTGTTGTTAAGAAGAATAGTAATGAATCATAGAATGTAAGCATAGAAATTCATCTAGAGTTCCTTCATATTTCATCAGTTTCTTGAATACTTAAAATGAATCATACAGAAACTTCATAATTCACCTCAAATCATTCATACAGGAAAAATGACAAAACAGGCCAAGGTTGTATGATCATTTAAAACACAGCAGTTGTGCTGTTGCCATGGTAACATTTAGGTAACCATGGTGAAAGGTATTCGTCGCCATTGTAAAGGGTCTTGATGTTTCCAAGGGTATGTTCTTTTTTCCCCTGACGTAACTGTTATGTGAAAAATGATCCCAATCAAATCCAATTTGTTAAGTATCTAGAGATGCGGACCTCCTTAGTGTAGAAGCAGCAATGACATGGTCACCATAGCAACGGTCGCTAAGCTACTAGTGACAAAGGAGGCGTGGCTTCTGGATTGGCCTGGTGGGGGAGCAGTTCCTACAAAAGAAAAGATTTCAAGGTAAAAATGGTATCAATTCAGTATAGAAAAACACAATCGCAGTTTTTCAAACAGTGAGGAATACTTGAAATAATTGAAACAAAAGAGAACCTTGGCAACTGCAAAACTGCCCTAGTACTGTCTGAAAAATATTGTTGGATTAACTTGTGAAAAAACAAATGGAAGGAATACTTAGAATTTGAGTAAAAGGGTACAACTATAGTTAAGTTTGCAACATTCTCTGTATGTTTAAGGTGAGGCATACAACACTGTACTTACATGGGGAATGGTACCACAATTTACAATATTACACAAATGCAGGTAAAACAATTGCAATATATCACAATAATAACAAGTCAAACGTAGAATCTACCCTCAAATGGTTGTTTGATTTTACAGACATTTAATATCAACAATGTAAAACAAAAATATTGCAATAAAATAAATAAACTTTGATACTGATTTCAAGTTTCAGGCAATCCCTCATGGCAATCCCTGAAACAATAACAGAATCCCTGAAACCTTGCCACATGAGCAAGTTGTTTATAAGACAGAGGGATGTTTACCTAAGGAAGGTGAGTTTTTATGGGCAAACTGGAAGTAATACCATTATACTTATACACATACATAAAACAAATAAAACTGATAGCAATGGAAATATTCGAAGGCAACTCACTAACTGATAAATGAAAACTTATAGAGGATAAATTATTCACATTATAAGCAACACATTAAAGCAAATATGCTATTGTCTCTTATTCTATTGAGAATAACTGAAGGAAACTTACAGATTTATTTGATTAAGTTAAGTTGTTGAGAGGCAGATAAGGCTGATCTTACTATTTTATCCAATTATGTTTCTCTGTGTGCACAGGTAAAACTTCAAGGGCCTGTACGGGACCATTACACCTGTCATCTGGCCCATTACATGCTCATTTTAATGGGTATGTAACGACCATGAAATAGGCCCTTACAGGCCCCTGAACTTTTACCTTGCACCCTTCCATCCTCATTCTATCTTAGCCAAATGACATCAATCCATCTATGGCAGTGGCATCCCAAAAGGGCTCAAACATGTTGGTGATACATGGCCAGTGAAGGCATTTTTAGAAATATTTGAAGAAGAAATGGATTTAAGTACTCAAGTAAACACTTCCCTGCACACATATCTTGAGATTTTACTCTTGAAGTTTTTATTCAAAAGTCTTTTACTCTAGATCCAGATGACACTTTCAAAGAACTCCAGGCATGTAGGGTTAACATCTTCTTTAATTACAGGGCAGGGCAATTGCGAAATGAGGTATATTGAACAGGTAGTATGTCAAACAGAGAATAGAAGATGCAAAGGTAATTATCTTAAACCAAGATGTGCGCAAATTCTTTTTGAACATAGCATCTGTTAACAGTGAAAAATGATTGATTTTTGCGAAGTTTTAACTCTTGAGTTAAAAGGCCAAGATGACATTCCACCATTTCCAAAACATCCTCATAAAATCCTTCCTGATGCAAATATGGAAACCATTTAGCCCATGCTTGGAGATGTCTTTGACCATTGTCATCTGGACCTGTGATACTTTGGAAAGACACTTTGAAAATAAGCCTAATTGTTAATGTAAACGTATTTGATGGGAAGTAGTTGATTAGTTTCTGATCTATAATTTTTATCCAAATATTTCCTGAAAATTACTTTTGTTTGAGAGATATCACCAAAATAATCTGGCTGTTTAGGGCGCTACATGTCATGAATGGGTTTAAACTTGGTGCCATTCCAAATGTCAGCGAAATCCAAGAGATGAATGAATTGTTCTCCTTCAGTACCCGTGATCATCCATTCATTCAAGAAATCTTGGTCGATCCCTTAGAGTTAAGTTTAGTGCAGGAGAAATTGTTTGGTGCATTTGAATTATGGACGTTTAATATCCTCTGCCAGGAAGAAATGAACCTGCCATGCTTATCAATATCTACATTAGATAAGAGTCACCCTATTTTTCTCGGCTACACAGCTGATCTGACAGGTACGCAAATATTCCCAATGGAGTTAGGAAAAGAAGGAAAGTATTTGCATATTTGTCACACCGAAACAGGAATCCTGAGAATGAGTTAAAAGTGGGCAATCATAAATGAATAAATTTAGTTTTACACGTAACAGAAACAATCTTTTCTTCGAAAATCTGGTAATGCAAAAGACACACTTGATTTCATGGCAAACATTTGTGATGATCGCAAGGAGACTGCAAGTGACGGGGGTGATAACGTACCAATAGAGATTGATGCATTATCACTATAACACCCTGGCAGAGGTTAGTTGGTAGTAGCACAGCACCCTAAGAACTAATCAGCAACCAGAAAATGCTCTCAATAATGCCATACAGGCCTGAGGTCATTGCTTCTGTAGCCCATGGTGGCTATATTAGTTTTCCAAAACCTGGAAAATAGCACAATCACAACGAAGGACTATAGCCACATTTTGGAAGTGAATACTGGTAGTAATTTACCTATTTCCTTTACTTCCTGAATAGGCCAAACGAAAGAAATTTTTTTTCAACCAATACGATTACTTTAATAAAAAGTAAGTGGCTGTGTTACGCAGTCACTTTGAACAATGACTTATGCGAAAAAGAAATCGAGGAGCATCGAAGGACAAAAATAGTTCTAGAAAATACCACCAGGGGATCAGAAGCAATGAGGCAATAATTTTGATTCAGCTTCAGATTAATTAGCAGAAGTTAATTATGTGAGTCTTGACCTCTGTTTATCTACAAAGTGACACTGTATCAGTAATAGTTACAAGTTAGAGATATCAGTAATTATTGATTATTAATCATTGATTAGAGAGAAATCAGAAGACATCAGCACAAGAATCAGCATGCATCACCTAAAGATAAAATCTTTGATAAATGAATACATATACATATATATATATATATATATATATATATATATATATATATATATATATATATATATATATATATATATATATATATATATATATACACTTAAAATCTTTAAGCATCTGCATTTAAAGGAGATGCTAGAAGTATTATTTCACTTCAATTTTTAAGTAAGATAGAAAGTGGCCTTCGTTATAATGGAGGAGAAAAAAGATTCTTTATTTAAATAGATAAGGTTGTTGTTGAGGAATTTAAAATAAAGTATTATGATTTTCGTTGAGCATGTTTTGGCATTAAGGATAAGAAAGGATAAGAAAGATGTGATGTGTAGTAGGTATGGTCTATTCATGTAACAGATTTAATATGTTGATAGGTGATACCAGCATGCTTGATTCCTGATATTCAATCATTCGGCATTCAAAGAAAATAAACCAATAAGTTTCCTCTAACCAAGCCTAAGAGCCAACTGAGCACATAAGAGCAAGCCTAGACTAGTTATTACTGCATCTTCTTAAGAATGTGATGATGTAATTCCTCTTGTCTAAAAATAAATAATGGCTTGTCCACACTTATACTAAATAACTTTAGAAAGCTGTAAATTTTCAAATAAAGAAGACAGTGAATAAAATGCAATGCATTTACTAGTGATCAGAGTGCTTATAATTACAATAAAGAAAAAAACCAAAGCTCAAGGGAACATTTGAATTTTCTATCTGAAATTTTGTTTCTTTCCTTATAATTGGCATGATGAAGGAAACCCACCTTTTACTTTCTTGAGGCCTTTACCATTGCATAGCCTCAGTCCTCATTCTCAATCACTAGATACTCAGCAGATACCTATATATCCAGAGGTAGGGTCCTCAAGAGTTCTTAACTAACCCCAAAACCTGTATAGCCCAAGCTGGTCTTATGATCATACTAAAAATTAGTCAATTTTTTTTCAGTGAAATTAGGTAAATCACAATGATTAAATACAAGTGGAAATATTGATGATAATCTGCTTATCTGATCAAAAAGCAATTATCTATTGAGATGTGACATAAGCCGTAGCAGGGTATGCAGGTAAAGGGTTAATTGACAAAATGTGAAGTTACCTGGGGCTTTAGTAGATGTTTTGGTCTCAAGTTCTGAAGTTGACATTTCAAAAACAAATATTTGAAAAAAGTGGAACGAGAACCAAAATAGGCAATAACAAAAATCAAAACATCAGCAAATACTACATAAAAACTCAACCAGGCATAAATCTGAAAATACTCTCATTCAAAACTGATATCATCATCATCATCATCATAAAAAAAGAAAGAAAAACTCTTTCATGTTATTCAAAGCGACTAAAAATGCTGCAAATAATATCATCATGTCAAATAAATGAAGCGTAATAACATTACGTGCTGCCAAGTTCAGGCGAATGACCCGATTGGTCAGCCAAGTTCAATAAATAAACACTCATCTGCAGCCATGCTCAGGAGCACACATTGCAGAGGCATGCGCTGGCTCCCTCTGCTGGCAAAGCTATTTATTGACTTGGCTGCAGACGCTCCCACATTAATGTGCACCAGTCAAAGAGAGGCTCCATTTCCAGACCGAACCCGGCCCGATCATTGCCCCCATGCCCACTCTAAATCATACCCTTATACGTCATGGCTTGGCCCATTAGAGAAAGGGCACTGACCCTATCCTCTATAGGGGCCAATATCATCAACTTTTTCTACACTTCCCTCTATATGGTGTTCATTGAAACCCTCTCAGATGACACCCCGTGATACCCAAGGTTAAGATAAGGGGCGTTTCTTTGACTGGCACACGATAAGCATAGCTACATAAACTAGAGCTATGTCAGGCGCTAACTGAAACACTAAGAATGGCACAAAACACCAAAGACACAAAATGGTCAAAGAGGGAAGGCCCTCAGGTAGGGCCATTTTTCACTTGGCTATACTATGCCATGTATGTATGTATGTATGTATGTGTGTGTGTGTATATGTATATATATATATATATATATATATATATATATATATATATATATATATATATATATATGTATATATATATATATATATATATATATATATATATATATATATATATATATATGTATGTATATATATATATATATATATATATATATATATATATATATATATATATGTATGTATATATATATATATATATATATATATATATATATATATATATATATATATATATATATATATATATATATAAATATAGATATATAGATATATAGATATGTATATATATGTATATATATGTATATATATATATGTATATATATATATGTATATATATATATATATATGTATATATATATATGTATATATATATATAAATATATATATATATATATATATATATATATATATATATATATATATGTATATATATATATACATATATATATTTATATACATATATATATATATATATATATATATATATATACATATATATATATATATATATATTAGTTTGTGTGTGTGCAAATTGTCTTGTAGGTCAAGAAATGCTTATAATATGCCTATGCATTCTCTAATAATTCATCAGATAAGGCACATACCTGTGATGAAATACATTATGACAGAATAAAGCCATATGTTGGGTATCATTGGGATGATGGTTATTAAATTGACCATGTTGTGTCCTTAGCGGTATTGTGGTGTTTCAGTTGCCTACTGAAGCATGTTGAAACGCTTATAATGGCATAAACGGCTAATGTTAATACAAGATGCAGGATGGCATTACATGTATAGGCATAATTCATCTCCTAGATAGAACACAGGAGGGTCCTCCTTCCCACAATTCCATAGCAATGAATATCAAAATATCAACACTGTAAAATGTATCAAGTCTAATTGCAGGTCAGTTTAACCGAAATCTGTCACACTGAGACTCTAAAAAACATTCTTCCCCCCCCCCTACCATTCCAATCTCAACCATACTAATTGTCTGACTGCAGTATTAAGATCACCTGTGGACAATACATCCTTGTAAAATATCCTAAAACTCATTGAGTTTCCACTCCTCAGTAGACTCCAATATATAGCTGCAGTGTGGCAGTCAGGCAATTATCATGGTAGAGATTTTGGCACACACATAACGTCCATGGTGTAGTTTTCTGTCATCTATCCTGTGTTATTAATGTGCTCTTATTAGTGGGGTATGGAATTTAGGGTTGGACAAGCAGATTAGCGGATTAGGATGTGAACATCTGTAAATCCCAATTAATCGAATCTCTTAAGAAGCCACTGGCACCCACCTGCTCTCCATTGAGTTATTTTTACATTTACTTTTATGTTCATATATCTTTTTAAATTTTATGATTCCACTCAAAAGACACAAATATGCCCATTTCTTCCAGTGGAAACATGTTTGTATCAAACTTTTATTGTCTTTTGAACTGAAAATTTTAGTAATTTACAAATATCACAAATGGCAGTGACCCCTTTAAGATATCAATTAATTAGGTCAGATCTGATGAATTTCTGGTTCTCAAAATAGAAGTATATTAATCATCATAGAGAAAGAATATCAATTATAATTTCAACAAGAAAATCATCAAAGAAGATAAGATGTTGTAAATAAAACCTAAATGGAAAACAAACCGTTGAGTGAGTACCAGAATAAGGTCATCCAATCAGATTGCAGAGATTAATGGTAAAGTAATGACGGTGATTAGTTGATTGGTCAGGTCCGATGCATGCATATACTCTTTTATCATTGCGTGCAACACGGACATTCAATTCCCATAGGCCCGGACAGAGAAAACTGCATGTGAAATATTGTTTCTCAAAACCTGAATATCTATGATTAAAAAAAGTAATAAAAAGACATTAAATCAATTTAAATCAATTAAGTCAATAAAAAAAACAATTGCCCTTAATTCCTTTCGTTCACCATACAAAATCTTCACCCATTCAAAGGACCCTGAATGTTGTTGTTTTAACCTTGGGGTAAAGGTTGCTCAATGCACCGCAACTAGTGCTGCAAATGCACTGACAATCCTGCATGTCCCCCTGCGACAGAGACCCCTGGCGCCCCCTACTGCCAGGCTGGCACACTAGCATGCCGTTCAGGCGTAGCCCTAGTGGTGAGAGGTTGCTTCTAGCACACAGACACAGCTAAAAAGGCAACCTATTGAAACATTACTAAAGTAAAATCATTTTTCAATCATACATGAGAGTTTGAATATAGAAACTTGGAATTTTATCTTATCATCACTTCTTCTGCCATATTGTGGCGAAGTCATGACTAGCCAGTTGTAAGTGGTAGATGAAATTGGAGAAGCTGGCAGAACCAACGCCAAACCCCCAGTCACTGGCAACTTCCACACATGCCCTGGTCAGGAAGTGTTTGGGTAAACGGTTGTCTTTGAAAGTTTCCCCTTACATATTGCTCTGGGCCGTACAATTATGAGTTTAGGGGCCAGACTACCTGGTATGGTCCTTTGATTGGTGCTTACCTAATAACAATTTCATTTCTAGCTTAATAAATCTCATATATTAAAATACAATCATGATTTCAGTTAAATTTTAAGAAACTTTGAAAACAATGTTTGGGCCCTTAGATTTTAAATTGGGTTCAAGATTTTTCATAACAGCTTGCCCCTAACTCAAAGATTAAATGGAGCCTTATAAGGAATACAGAAATAATCTCCACATGATGCTTATGTTAGAATTTGATTCATTTTGCAGTCATTACATTAAGAAATAAAGTGTTTTCTTTTCTGGGTTACTTATCAAGTTTAATAGCTGGATCTCGTTTCCAGCTATATCTGTTGTATTATCGTTAGTCGCATACAAGGATATTGTTTCAATAGAGAGCCTTTTTAGCTATGTCCATAGGTTTTATACATTCTGACAATTATCAAAATACCTTGAAATCCTAGTGTAGTATCCATGTAGGCAGACTCATCAGAGGTGATTATACTTACGCCAAAACCAATTTTTCATTTAATATTTAACTTTATGTAGAATTTAATTTCTGAAAGACCTGGTAATTTTCATGGGCATTATTCTAGCATTGATATCAAATCTTTTGCACAAATGCAATTCTTAAGTTCCGGAGTTACCTACAATGTCTAAAGATTATAGTAAATATCTATACTAATTAATTTACTGCTACACCAATGGAAAACTTACTTTCTTACAAACTAACTTTTTCATAAAAGGTTTTAATGCTTCTGTTCCCCATTTAAACAGGAATGTTTTAAATGATAGATAATATGGAAATTATCCAGGAATACTATAATTAAAAAAGCTTTTCTATCAAACAATTTTACTTGGTTGCTAGCCACACTTATTATCTTAGCGAGCCAAATATCAAAACTAAATAGCTGAGCAAAAATATCAACTCATTGTTGCATGATTCTAGTAATTTTTAATTTTTGTGTGTCTGTGAAACATAAGAATGCTGTAGAATAATTCTGATAATATTTGTTAGTTTGAAAACAAAAAAAAAGTAACACATTCACATATTAAAGCAATAAATAGTGATAAACTGCCAATTTGAAGTTTGGTTTGCTTATTGACATTTTGAAACATTTTCCCAATATTTCATAAGAATGTTACTAGGCTGAACAATTTTTTATGTAAGCAAGAATAAATATTGTTATCTACTTAATAAATGTAAATATTTGAAAGATTTATTAGTTTGAAGGAGTCATTCAAGTAATTTGTAAAATGTTTGGTGTTACACAGTTTTTTTGAGAGAATGTTAGTTTAACCTTAACTTTTTTAGTGTCCTACTATTTTCTGTGACCAAAGATATTTATGTTAGGGTAAAATTGTTATAGTTCCTGTGATAGGATAGGAGCAGGATAGAAGATAATCAGATGTTAAGTTTCCTGTGATTGGCTGGAAACAAGGTAGATAATTGTCAGATGTTACACTTCCTGTGATTGGCTCAGGGAAGCAAGGTAGATAATTGTCAGATGTTACAGTTCCTGTGATTGGCTGGAAGCAGGATAGAGGCAGAATAATAATAGGCGACACCCATCACCCAACCAATGTAGGGACACTCACCATAGCTTGGGCCTGGAGCTGGAGTTGAAAGTGTTGCTTAAAAAGACAAACAGAACAAGCTAGAACCAAAATCAGAGCATAAAACAAAATACTCAAAAAAAATGTCCAAAAATAAGCAGAACTCAAACTTATAGGAAAGCCAAAAGACGTAGCAGGAATAAATCTATCTTTGCATGTTCTTATGACTGATAATCGTGACTTCATAGTTTCCGGATTTAATATTAAATTTAAGCGCCATGGGCATTGCCAGTTAAAACTATTTCTCAAATATCAAAAGTAGAAAGGGTATCAACTGACAATTAACAACAGTTTTCTCATTGGAAATCAAAAGCAAACTGACATCTTGCTGAATGTTTTGAAGATATTTCCTTTTGTAGTTAAAACAATAAAAGATAAGGTAAAATACTAATATGAAATAAGCATCTTGAACATTTTTTGGGTTTTTAGAAATATGGATTAATGAAATTTTAAATCATAAAAGAAATCATTTTCTATGCTAAATCACACTCAGATCTCTAATATGGCTACTTTGATCAAACCACGAGGGCTACTGGAAAACACTCACTGTGCAGCTCTAGGAGGAGAAACACACACTGATTGAGTACACGGTTTATATTGGCAACTTGATGGGTTTAGGATTACAAACACAGATAGACTTATGCAAATTAAAAATTAAACACTAAAACAGATATCTTCATGATAAATTGGTCTGGCCAAAAAGAACATTCCCTTTCCAAAACCTTTCAAGTACTTTGCAATTGTAATTTTTGCTTGTTAACCCTTCCAACGCTGCGGTTCCTTCCGTCCAAAGCACAAGGACGTAAAGATTTTTGAAAACCATCAGAACCCTGTCATGTTGGTACTCATTGGATAGCTCTCACTGAGTACTCTCATATGAGTACCATATGCCAGGGTTTCAGTTAATGTTTCAGTTTTTTTACATCATTTTGTATTGGCCAAATTAGCTAACAGCAGCATCAGGGTTACCAGATATTTTCATATCTACAAACAAAAAAGAAGGTATATGTTTAAGTCACAAGAGTTTCTTTAAATTGTATGAATGTTCTAACCAAACCAAAATATATGGAGAAGTAAAGAAAATCGAAAAGATAATTGAAAAAAAAGTTGAATTACAGCACAAATGATATCTGCAAATGATAAAAATCATTAAGAAAGGAGGATGAGAAGAACTGAATAGGTGAGCAACTGAAATCAGGAGATAAATTGAGAACTCCATTCCCCAGGAGTAAGGCTAGAAGTCACAGTATATGGTGACAAGAAATGGCTTGGCGGGTCTGGCCACTGAGTCCATCCTGAACAACATCAGTGCCATACAGTGAATGGATCTGTCACTTGAGGGCACTGTTCATAAGGCAACAAACAAACACAGCATCTAGACAATGCCATGGGCTTCTAACATGCAGGTCAGTAAGATGGGTTGCTAGTAAATATACAGTTGCTATAGGGATTGTTGCTATGGGTGGTTGATAGGAGATAGGAGATGAACTACAGGGAAATGGTGCTACAGGTTGATCTGAGAAGGTTGCAGATGGTAACACTTACACCTGAGATATGTTGCAACTATAGGGATTTGGGGTTGCTATGGTTTCATGTTGCTAGTTGCTACTGGAAACGGACAGGCCATCCAGAGATTTTGTGGGTTAGACAGTTAGGGCCAGTATGAGCACATTATACCCAAAATGCAAAATGGAGATCTCATAATAAAATGACTTTCCCAAGTGATTTCCCATTGTTAATGCAATAAACTGAGAACATATTTCAACATGCAGTGTTTTCAGACCAGACGTATGTATGACAGAGAAGGGATAGCTGAAACTGTTACTATGGAAACGACCTTCACCTTGTGTGGACTCACCGCCTCTTGGCTCGGGTTTTGGAGTAGTGCTTGGCTTCTCTGCTTTTGTGGAAAGAAAAATACAAAGCTCAAACATCACCAGCTGTACAACACAACATACATGCTTTGTCATTGTCGAAAACTAAACACAGGACCCAATCACTCAAATCCCATTCACAGACTCGGTCGACTTCATTCTCATTCGCGGCCACCAGAAATCATGCCTGCTGCACGCAAAGCTAAGGTGTCCAAAAAACATGAGCCACAATTTGAAATGAACGGAAATTCCTATTGGTCATGCATCACAGTTATTTTCAAACAAATACAAACATTTCTCTAAAGTAGAAAAATCATGAAAAATCAGCAGAATGGTTGTGTAATAAAGATCGAAAAAACACATGCCAAATGATACAAATGTGTTTGAGGCAACATAGCCAACTATCTGAAGAGCACCCTGTAATCTGACAGATATGCACAAAATTCACAATAAAATACTTGAAATAGTTTGAGGAATAAATTATTTTAAGTTTCTTCAAATATCATCCAATTTGATACTGTGAATGACGTGTGGGAATTTGTCAGATGCCTGAGATCCTCTAAAGATGTTAGCTCAAGTCCGCCGCTGTGTGTGCAGGAAGCATGATCAAGACGCCCCAAAGGTCCCGGTGAGCGCCGGTCATGTGACGGGGAGCACAAGCGGACACGCAGGGGTACTTTGGGCACATAAAGGGTTGGGGGGTAGATGGGTAAGGTACAGGGTCTTGTGGGCATTCACGATCAGACCACAACCTTGCATCCCTTGATTTTTATCACTCAACACAATGACTAGAAATTCGTTCTTCTCAACGTGCGCATTCTACCATGTATAATGTAGTGTGTCCTGCCCTTATACTTGGTAGCTGCTTGCAAGGAGGAGGCACCCTGATTCTACCAGCGGAAACTGACAATACTGGATCCCTCTTTACCACAACCTCCACCGACGCCAAACATGTCTGTGTTTGTTGTTGTGTGGATTTGTTTTGGTCACTAACCACTAGCGATCTAGGATGCCAGGATGACTACCGTTGCACCTATCTCAGAACCTTTCTCAAACAATTTTGCAAAGTGCTTCCTTTACAGGAAAAGAATGATATGGTTAAGCTTTGAGATAAAATAACCATTTCTGTTCAGAAAGCTAAAGATAATGCTCTCAATGGGTTTCCAGTTTTGGGTAATTGTGAATTCAAATGAAATTTCTTGATATCATCAATACAATGAATGATTATTAAATAACAAGAATAAATATGTTAGAAAATAAGCTTACTTTAAGGTCTGACTCACAAACAAAATAACTGTTCAATTTTGATATCATTTTAATATCAGCTTTCATAATGGTAAATTTCTGCTTTTTGCATTCACATCATGACCTTGGTTCATCTATAGCAAAATGATGAAATATTTTATTTTTCTATGTAAATATTAGGTCAATTGAAACAAATGAAATATTTCATTTTTTCAATGTAAATATTGGATCAATCGAAACAAATTGCAGTTGTAACTGCAAGAAATGCACCTTTACCCATTGAGAGTATGAGAGCAAACATTGATTTCATCCTGGCACCTAGAAAATTGATGTAATGATACTCTGCACGAAGGGGAATACAGTATCAGGCGCGATAAGAACACAAAACGAATCACAACCCAAGAAATGTTGTTTTTGTGTGCAAAGAAAAAAAATGACATTTTTTCCAGATATGAAATGGGTGAAACTGGTATTAAGGTGCAAAAGCAGCAATTAGGAGCCAATTTCCAAGCAAATGATGACAGCCAACTAACTCAAAATCAAGGGATGGGACAGGAATGTCTTCAACCTACTGGAAAATCAAAGAGAACCTTCGGTTTGTACAACTTACTTATGCACTAAATATCAATTTGTGTGAAATTATTTTTCTTATGATTATCTTATTTTTATTATCTCATTCACAATTTCTTTAATTTTTAAAAAAACTCTTTCATTGAATTGTAGATGAGACATTGAAGACATTTCAAATTGCTTTAGGATTAGTAGTGATAGTAGTACATTGCAGTCACTCGCTCCATTCTTTCAGGCAAAGGTTAATAGCTGATGCAATGTCCAGAGATTTCTTTAATTAGAATTTAGATGACGCTTACACTGCTATTCCCACCAAAGAAGATTTTGTCCTTTTGTAATAATTATCAGGCCAAATAAATAAATGCCATGATTAATTAACAAATCTGTACATGTTTTTCAACTTTCAAATTTTGAAATAAAAGCATTTGGGTTGGGCACCATATGGTATAGTAAAATAGAAATAAGTTTCAATATTCTTTTTTATTTTTATTTATTTTTTACTTTGCTCTGCACTAAATAAAAGTTTGATAAAATGTGAATTTTATCAATACATAGGATCAATTTGATGGGAGTAATTAGCAAAATTATGCAGAAATACATTGCCTGGATTGATATTGAAAAATCTCTTTCCTTTATAAAATGTTTTTAAGTCCATTTAGATGAAATTAGGACCATGCTTTTTAGATGGGAATATCATCTAACTGGACATTGCAAAACAAGTTAGTAAATACGTTTCAGACTACCCTGAAAAATGACGTAAGGAATGTTAAGAAAGAATCATTTCTATTCTTAAATGCAGTTATCAATTAACAGGAATATTGTATAAAACTATAAGGTGAAACTTAACGAAAACGAAAAAATATATTCACTTAGTAATATTTCCTCAAGCAAAAACAATAAAGATGATCGAACAGAATAAAATAGAGTACCACAAGTGGTGGTACTTAATAGGGTCATTAAATATCCCACTGCCTCTGATATCTAATCTTTTAAGTCGTCTTCAAAAAGAGGCAATGATCTAAAGTAGTTGACTAGACTAATTCTTCATGATAGCACAGTTAGAGGAATGACCTTAAAACGTCAAAATCATTGAGTCTAGGATGATTACAAAAGATAAATGAATAAAATTGAATTTAAAATGAAAAATACTTAACGAAATTAAAACTGATTTAGAATTCTTTGAAAATGCAGTGACATAATATTAGCAACCAGAGAAGTACAACAGAGAGAATTAAAACATTTTCCATCACAAAAATGCTGTTGGCTTTTTCTTATTTCCCTCGGCAAGTCTAAACACCTACACAGCATATGTCTGAGATTAGAATGGCTTCATAATTCACACTGTAAGAGTATGAAAATTTGAAAAAGAAATTCTTGAGAGTGAAGTTTTTTGGCAGCAAACTCCCTACTTTAAATACTGCTTGTGTAAAAAGTGAATAAAATTTTATCTTCACATTGAAGTTGGCAACACTTATAATAGCATTTTTTTTCAAAAGGATGCATTAAAGACTTAAAAAGGATCATAAGGCAAAGACTACTGGAGGATGTTTTTAAGTCTCTCTGTATATATCTCTCTGCTGCTGCTAAGGGTCGACAAGAGGTTAAAGGTAGTAGTAGTAGTAGTGTTATATGTATACAGGTAATGCATGATGGAGGATGGCGGATGGCAGGAGCAGATAGTGGTGTCTGATGATGAGGCTGATGTATCACAGGTGAGTGTGGTAGGTAAGCAGTCTGTGCCAGTTTGTATGGGATACAGATGTGAGCTGGAAGATGTGGCGAATGTTAGTGGCAGAGGTGTTTCAGAATTGAAATACTTATCTTTCTAACTTCCTACAGTATTCTTTTCACTGAACTCCCTAGTATCTTTTCACAGTTTCCAAAGGTAAATACTGTCTCCCTTACATTCTAAAATCCTCTATTACACTGCATTTTACAATGCTTATGTGTACATGTGTTCCTTTGAACATCCTTTTCAAAGACAACTCTGACTAGAATCTCTCAGGGTTCTACCTCTCTCAGAGAATAAGCTAAGCCGAAGCTAATAAAGCATACAGGAAATGCCAATTACCGAATATAGTCAAAATAGTTGGCCAGTAACAACTCATGCAAAGCTAATAAACGTCGTTAACAGAATGGTTACTCTGATTAAGTGCTAAATAAAGTCAATAAATCAAGCAGTTTGATTTTCAATGCATGCACAGCCTGCACAGAGTGGTCCAATGCATTGCGCACTGACTCCTGTGCAAGACTCCTACTCAAGGGTATGTGATTTGGCGTAACATTTCAAATGTAAACTCTCAAATCATGAATACTGAAGGTTTTTTCTTTGGAAAGACTGAGTCATTCATCAGTGCACTTCTGATGAGACATTTTATTTTAAATGAAATCATATCTTAGAAATGATGAAATTTTCACATATTGTATCATTTGGAAGGGGTTCTGAAAAACAACTCTGAACTCCATTGTTTTAAGGCCAGCCCTGATAGCCGAGTAGTCTAGGGCATTCCACTGACTGCTTGTTGTTTTTCCCCCCTGCCTGGGTGAGTTGACAATGGTTAACCCCGAGTACTTCCATTTCCTGAACAGCTAACAACTGACTAGTCATGACTTGATATGGCAGAAGAAGTGACAATGAACTAAATGCATTCCCTTTGTTTTTTGGAAATCCTAGGAAAATCAACTGGACATCTCCATCAAATTCCTTAAGGAAACTGTGGTTTAAGCTAACAGAAGAGCAAACCACAGTAATCAGATTTCCTTACCAACCCCTCCACCCTCTAAATCCTACCCTTTGCCCTTTACCTGCTACCCTCCATACTAGCTAAACCAATAATACTGGGTACCAATGATATAACTACTCCAAAGAAAATGAACTCCAGAAGGTATATCTGGAAAGGTTGGCTGCCATTTGGAGATTTCCTGAGAAATATGGTAGAGAAAACAATATAAATAACTATCTAGATGTTTCCATACTTGATACTGATGCCGAACTAAAGAGAAGTAGCCTCCTGCATGCTTATCTAAGTAACTTACACTGGGTGAGGAGAAGTAGTGTTGTGCTCCGTGCTTGATAGCTGTGTGTTTTGGTGCAAATGTACAACACTTATACCCACACTAACAGTCACACAGACAGTTCAGACCCTTTACATTTAGTGCACCATTCTCGCAAATCAGTCAAGTCGTAAGACCTAGATAGAGAATTGTACAATGTGACTAAGGTAAAAGAAAATTTGGATTACATTCCAAATTGGAATTTTTTGTTAACTAAGTTTTTTTTTTAGGAATATTCAATATTGGTTGAATCAAAATATTTGCACACAAGTAGGTTGTGCTATAAAAATTGGTTCTTGTAAAAGATGGGTATTTTGCTGAAGGATATATATCCTTATTCAAATGATATAGATCTCAGTTCAGAACGAAATGTAAAGAGGTATGAACAGATGTCTATCATTCATTCACACAATCAAACACAATACCGAATTCACTCGAGTCAGATTTACAATCACCATAGTAACTATCACCATGACAACTGTCCTGGCTGTACCCTGTTGTGTCCGTGGGATCACTGGTCATCTCCTAGGAGAGTTCATTACCTTTTTTCAAATATACTGGGTCGGAGGTCACCGTTCCAAGGTTGTTTACAGCTTTCACGCTGAAAGTCTCGGCGAAGTGTGTGGCTTTTGCAGCGCTAACAATCAATGTTGTTTCAAAACCAAATTTGCCATCAGTCTGTAAAATAGAAAGGATCACTGTATAATTGAGGAAGTACAAAAAACACTAGTACTAGTTTGAAACCCATTAATAGAAAGACACTGACCATCGGTGCACCAATATTGAAAATATCACTTTGAAAAATATCTGCTAAAAAATTGTTTGTATTCTGTTTAAACATTACTGTTTAATCTATCCATACTAAGAGGTCCTCCAGAAAAGTATTAGCTGGAACTACAATACTTGAGTTTCAAGGAAGAATAAGTAAAATATATACATGGATGCTATAAACAGCTCTTTGAGTTGAACAATTTCACACATTATACAGAATTTCATTATGTATTTTTCATGTATAAATGATTGAAAATTGACTTTGGAATCTTACCCTTTGCTCTATTTTGTAATCATCGCTCACAAATTGCACAGGATTTTTTTTATGTATATTTAATGTATAAATAAATGGAAATGGAATTTTCGGGATCTTACCCTTTGCTCTACTTTGTAATCATCGCTGGAGTCTCCGTTCCTGAGCACCTTGTCGCCGACGGTCCACTCGATGTCCTGTGGGAGGGGGTTGCCGTGGACCTTGCACGTGACTCGCCCCTCGGCCTTCTCCTCGGCATAGCCATTCTCACACTCCAGCTTGGGGGGATCTGCAAGCACACCAGCATCAACAACAGCACTAGACCCGCTAGCCAACATCACTGAGTAGGGATGGATAACTCTAAGAACGAAGCGGTACGGTAAGGTACCACACTAGACCAACTAACCAACATCCATGACCAGGGATGGATACCTCAAAGAACGCTACTGTATGATATGGTATCGGTACCAATGAAACCGTGTGGTATTTCAACAGTGCTGTTAACGCTTTTTAATTGCATTATTACCATATAAATTATGTTGTGAATAGTCATGTTTAGGATCCTTGGATATCCATAAGAAATGATTACATCACTGTAGTTAGTATTATTATAAGTGCCTTTAAGGAATGAAACAGTTCAATGTGGTACTTTTTAAAAATGATATAAGTACCCGTACCGGTACCTCTTAATGGTATCCAGATATTATGATACTCTCCAGATATCAATAGGTCAACAAATGTAAACATAAGTTGATAATCGTTAGGTTTATAACAATGCTTACATTGTACTGTGAGGAGCACTTTGTCAGATTTGCTTCCAGACTTCAGCGAAGCGGTACAAGCAAGCTCTTTCTCGTTATCATCCTCGGTTGGCAAAAAGCCAGTGGCTCCATCTGTGGCCGGGGTAGACTTCTTCGTAAGCTCGAACTTGAAGCTCTGCAGTCCAGTCTTCTCGCCTGAAATCACAAATAGAATTTTCATCAATATTGCAAGCGAGGAGAATATCTTTTTAAAAATTTCACAGAGAAGATATTTTTCAGATATTCTGATAAAGAACAAATGTCATTTATTTATTTGTTTTACCTACAAACAACCACATTTCTCAGCTGCAAAAATTGAATACTTTGTACATTAACCCTTTGCTGCTGGTGGCTAATTTGGCCAATACAAAATGATGCAAAAACCAGAAAAATGACTGAAACCCTGGGACATGGGTATACTCATCTAAGAGTACTCATGGAAAGCTATCCAATGAGTACCAACATGACAGGGTCTAGATTTCTTTAAAATCTTTGCACCCCTGTCCTCTGGAGAAAAATAGCCTCAGTATAGTAAGGGCTAAGATAAGTTTGCTTGTATTAACAGGCAGAATACAGGTAGTTTGTCATTACTATGCCTAATAAGAATACCTACCACTGACAACAAACACCTGATTGCTCTGGAATTGGCTGGTGATGTCGCGGTCTCCGGAGGTGACGGTGACCTTGAGGTCAGTGGGCGTGTCCCTGGTGACGAGGCTGGCGATGGTGACGACGCAGGTGATCTGCGGGTCCTGGCCGAGACGCAGCTTCCAGTTCTGTGACTCTGTGGTGGTGACGGAGGCGGCGTTAGCGGTGTTGTTGCTGCCACTGGCCGAGCTCAGGACATGGGTCATCTTCACACTCGTGATCTCCTCTGGAATAAACAACGGATCCCTTCACCAACTGACCAAAGATTTTATGATCTTTAATGCATTATACACTGTATTCCGTGTAAATTATGCACATATAAAGTAATACCCTTGACAGGCAGCTGCCTTTGCAGCACAGTTAGATTTTAACAAACGGGTGTTGAATAACAGTGTGCTGTACAATACTAGCATATAGTATGGATTGGTTGTCCAAATAATGGTGTGCAGTTAAATATGCAGTTAAATGCAGACTCAAGGGGTGTGCAAATATACTTGGATTAAACTGCCGCAATATCAAAACGGTACACAGTTGTGCAATTGTATTTGGTATTTGTATTTGAATACGCTCTATATTTGGTTATACCAGAAAGCAAGATCAAGTTCTATATATTCCACAGCATTATGTCACTGCAGTCAATTAAGAGCTACAATAAATGCTTATATGCCAAGATGTCATACATAAGCAGTTTTCCACAATTACCAATGAAACATTGGTGTATTTCATAACGAAAAAATGAAAACCAAAAAGATAAATAATGATAAAATAAATTAATAACCTGTGGATTTCAGCTCTTGATAAATGTCAACAGTAATCAACTGTGAACCCTACTGCAATGCAGTTGTCATGAATATGAAATATGATATGACTCAATACTTTAGACACAATGATAATAATTTTAGTTACATAGAAGTAGAAATATTGATACATATTATGATAATGTTACATTGTCACTGAAAGTGACCATGAAGAAGAAACTGATAGCAAAGTCAAGAAGGGACATGGAGGAAATAGTGCATGTATTACAGAGAAAGGGATTATTTCATAAAGAGGGTGTCCATGTCACCCAAGATGAAAGCTAAAGCTGAGCTGAGTCTTAGGGATATCAACCTAAGTGTAGTTCCCACACAGCTAGCCAGACCTATTTTTACACTCAAATCTCTTATCACCTAATGTAGCGGTGTCCCCGTATTGACGTCAGTTACGCCTGTGTATGGGTGAGTGGAGGGGATTCCTTTACTCAAGGCATCTTTACAAACTGATCAATAGCATATAAACCTCATACACAGGCCATTATCAGCTAACACAATTTACATTACTTGTTGAACACAAAGAATCTCACTTCTTTTCAAGCATCAAGAACAAACTCTGGTTGGGGAACACAAATGTGTCACTTTTCAATTAGCTGAAACTATACTATGTGTGTTTTATAAACATTTTCCTGAGGGCCTCAGATGTTCAGATAATTTCTACTTACTTTCAACCGTGAGGTATTTTTTCACTGATTCAACGCCACAGAAGTATGTACCTTCGTCTTCCCCTTTTACAGCTGAAAAAGATTATATAAAATACTGACATACTGCTGAGGATTAGCATATGTGACAAGTGATGTCTAAAGCTACATGCTGGACTTAATACGCTTTTAAAAAATAAAACAAAAGCATGTCATGACATTTTCTAGCTAGGGCTTTTGTTAAAGTGTTTCTATTAAGCCCTGGTCACATCAGACTAAGACCTCCGTACGGCTGATTGATCGCATGCGTCCAAAGTGCCGTGAACAGGTCGCATGCGTCCAGTCAGAGATCTTTCATTTGTGGTCACATCAGAATTAGCCGTGCGGCCGGTCGTGAGAAATTTTACAAACACGGAAATGTTTAAGGGCAGTTCCATTTAAAAGTGTGGTGGGGGGGGGGGGACGGAAGATCTTTTTAGGGGGGGAGGGGTCGAATTTTGAATTATTTTACCCCACCTACCCCCCCCCCCCCCGATTTTATTTTGCGTAATATATATATATATATATATATATATATATATATATATATATATATATATATATATATATATATATGTATATATATATGTATATATATATTTATCAATATAAGTATATATGTATATATATATATATATAAATCTATCTATGTATGTATATATACTAGTAGTGTGTGTGTGTGTATATATATATATATATATATATATATATATATATATATATATATATATATATATATATATATACATATATATATATATATAGAGAGAGAGAGAGAGAGAGAATATATATATATATATATATATATATATATATATATATATATATATATATATATATATATATATATATATATATATATATATATATATATATATATATGGAACGGCCCTAACGCACTATCCCCTTTGCACGGAGGACGTACGGCCACCTTGAAGAGGCCTTGAGGAGGCCTTCCTGTGGTCTCACGGTCCCTATGGAGTAAAATTAACATCTATTTTCTTTAAAGGGTGCCGTGAGGCACTCTCAAGGATCAGTGGGAGCGCCGCACGGCCTTAAAGATTGCCGTGCGTCAGACGCTAAGTCCACAAATGTCCGTACGGCAGACGTGGACCGTAGACTGGTTTGCGAACATGTTCGCAAACCTCTCTACGGCCCACGACCACTGATTTTCGACCGCACGACCTCTACGGTTGAGGCCAACTCCTTGAGGCACCCGCAAGGTGATCCTGCGACCGCCACGGATTTCGGCCGTAAACTGCCCGCAAACAGCCCGCACGGTGGACGTATGTGTGATGTGACCAGGGCTTTAGAGAATGAGCTTCAGCACTTGGTGAGATTTACTTAAGAAAAAATCACATGTAAAGGTAAGAAAAATTGTATTCTTATTCTTATATATATCGATATATATATATCAATATCAATATCAATATCAATATCAATATATATATATATATATATATATATATATATACATATATTGATACCCACACATATACTTACGATTTATAGTCAGCTTGAAAATAGCAGTATTGGAGGGGGATAAGTCAAAGGAGGCGCTAAATCGGCCATTCTGGAACTCTGAGTTAATCATTCCATTGGTTCCTACTACGTGAGGGTTACCACTTTCGAACACCATCTTTTTTATGTTTACGGCATCTTGGTACCGTCTAAAGTTATCCATTACACATTCTGTCTCAAATGTTTCGCCAATCTTTTTTGTTAAGTTGAAGTAATTGAACCTGAAGCCTGTTCCCCCATGGGCATCTGAAAAACAAGAAAAAAGGAGATTTGTAAGAAATATGGTAGGAATATGCATAGTATATAAAGGAAATGAAGTACTGCTGCAGGTATAAGATAAAACTAATTGTCTGCCTACATTCACCTATTCATGCCTGGAGATTTCCTTGACAAATGTTTTCTGCACTCCTGATACTATTGAAAATTAATAACCTTGAAAATCAATCATAAATTCAAAAGAAAATAAGGAAAGTTGAAGCGTATATTGAAACAATAATTCTCCTTCAAATATTTTCCAAAATAAGAAGGCTAGCACAAAAGATCACCAAAATAGTCAGGACGTATTTGGATGATGGAGGTATTTGTGGGTTAGTCCCTCAACTTATTGACACCCATATCAACCAAGATGACTATTTTGGGGATATTGTTCTATTCAAAGCAAATCCTGGAAAAAATTTGGAAGACAAATTCACACCAGTAACAAACTCTTCTTTCAATATTTTGTTAGTTATTTTTGATAACAGTAGCATGAATCTAGGTCTTCCTTATTTTAGGAATGGACCCAAAGTATAACTGGATTAAGGCTAAGATGAGAGGACGAAGAAAATCCAGGCTAAATGTATGATCTTGAAATATCCTGAATCCCTTAATTCACATGACCACAACAGACACAATGTCATCCGGTTTAACTGAAAAGTAGTTTCAGTACTGCCTGGTAGAGGACTCTGTGTAGCACACAATGCGGTGCTGCCATCTACTGAGGATTTAAGCAACCTCAAAATCCATCTTCCCCAGCAAGGATGAGGTAGCTGTTGAGTAGCTCAGGGTGCAGGGGACTCTTGTGGGCTAGAATGATGAGATTTGGCAACCCTAGTGTACTTGTCTCATCCAATATACCATTCATGCCTGGAGGACATCTCTTTGACAAGTGTTGTTTGGACCTCTGATACTTATGAATATAATTCTGGAATCAATCATAGACTCAAAAAATATTTGAAGGAGAACTGTGGGTTGGAATCTGATGAATATTACTCCTCCAAATATTATACGAAAAATTGAAAAGTTGTAGTGCCTTTGTCTGTTACAGGCTTGAATGGGTTAAAGCAAACCAGATTACAGGTATTTTAAATAACATGTCTGTGCGAGTATGTTAGTTCAACCTGACATTTTGCCTGAAAGGGTTCGCTTTATTAGAGATGAAAATCCACCTCTGACATTATTCTAAGTAAAACTAAAGAAAAGTGATAGAATTAAGCAAGAAAATCAACATGTTGAGTTTTGAAAGGGTTGAAGAATCTACCCTGAGAGTTGACTCCTGGTTTAGTTCTGTATCAATCCACATGATAACAATGACCCGATGGCATGCTGCCCAGTGGGCCAAGGTTGCTGAGACAAGCCATAGACAGCCCGCTGACATTGATTACTTCTTACCATCTTCATCATGAAGACTAGATTCCTAGTCCCTAAAAAGTTGACATCCTCTTCTGTGGGAAAGGGTTAAAAGCCATTCCTGCAATATTTGGTGAAAGGTTACATAAAATGTTTAGATTTTCACTAGGTGGATTGATGTTTTAATAAGGAGTCAAAAGGGATCATCCATTTTTTCTGATTAAGCAAAAAAATTGATTTTGTCTGTATTTGCACAACAGATGCATTGTCAATAAAGCTAATATACTTCACAACACCCTCTATTGACTTTTAATCAACAATCACTAATTAGCAATTTCACTCCTCATTATCTGATCTTAAATTAAGGTGTCAGAGGGGCTTCCAGGTGTGTCAAATCCTCTCAGCCCTTTGTCTACCTGTGCAGGGTAATCACCCATTGTTAGAGACAGGTAAACTGTCTCCAGGCTGTGTGTGTAAAGAAAAGGTTAGTCAAAACAAAATCATGAGGTGAAATGGGTTATAATGGGATTACGGGGGTGGAGTATTAGGGTTTGGTTAAAGGCGAAATTGTTTGAGGAAAGGATAACATTGGTCAAGGATACTATAATGAATAGCTGCTAAAAGAAAGGACACTGTAATTGACTTGAAGAGGAGATTATTGGAGGGGATTAGGGCTTGATTGAGGAGGAAATTGTTTGCTGGTGGGGTACTAATGGCCAAGGAGACTGAAATGAACACATTCTTAACAGGTATGCTGCTGCTGGCAAATTTAGCCAATACAAAATGATGTAAAAACCCTGAGAAATGACTGAACCCCTAGTAAATGGGTACTCATCTGAGAGTAATCGGTGAGAGCTGTCCAACGAATACCAACATGACAGGGTTTAGATGTTTTTCAAAATTATTTGTGTCCTTGTGCTTTGGACAAAAGTAACTTCAGCATTGGAAGGGTTAAGAGCACTGAGTGATGGGAATCGTTTAACCTTTCCATCCCCAGAGGTCATACCCTGGCAGCCTGACAAACCTAAACATATTACTGGCAGGCAATCAACTAATAGAGTCGAACGGGTGTCAAATCAAACTACAGCCCTCTGGGTACACTTGGCTCCAAGTCCCTAAAAGGTTGACATCCTCTGCTGTGTTGACCAAGCAGTGTGGTGTGGTACCAGCAATGGCAGAAAGGGAGCACTATCTCAAACTGAGTTCCCTATTCACCTGGTGAGATAAATGTGAATTAATCTGGCCACCCTAGCCACCTTGACCACTTGGTGCCCAGTAACAGAAAAACTTAGAGACAGAAAATAACATATGACAACCTAGAAATCTAGGCTGCCCTCTGGCCTTCAGATCCTACACTGTGTATTTAGACACTGTAGATGGTAGACTAGGTTCCTAGTCCCTAAAATGTTGACATTCCCTTCTGTGCTGACCAAGCAGTGTGTTGTAGTACCAGGTATGGTAGATAGATGGCACCACCTGATCCTCAGATCATAATCAAACTGAATCCTGGTGAGATAAGTGTAAACTAAATGGACCACTATGGCCACCTCGTCTTGAATATTTGGTGCTAACAGAAAATACATATAACAGCCTAGAAATCTAGGCTATGTAGTTGGGTGCAGAACTAGGTGTAGAGCTCTCTGATACGGCCCCTCATAATTAAAACAGGAGAGTGGAAACCAGACTGGCTTTGAGACACTGGACGGTTGGTTAGACTCAGTTCATACATGCAGAACATGAACTCTCTGATACCGCCCCTCTGAGATTTAGAACAGGAGAGTGGAAACCAGACTGGCTTTGAAACACTGGATGGTTGGTTAGACTCAGTTCATACATGCAGAACATGAACTCTCTGATACCGCCCCTCTGAGATTTAGAACAGGAGAGTGGAAACCAGACTGGCTTTGAGACACTGGACGGTTGGTTAGACTCAGTTCAGACATGCAGAACATGAACTCTCTGATACCGCCCCTCTGAGATTTAGAACAGGAGAGTGGAAACCAGACTGGCTTTGAAACACTGGATGGTTGGTTAGACTCAGTTCATACATGCAGAACATGAACTCTCTGATACCGCCCCTCTGAGATTTAGAACAGGAGAGTGGAAACCAGACTGGCTTTGAAACACTGGATGGTTGGTTAGACTCAGTTCATACATGCAGAACATGAACTCTCTGATACCGCCCCTCTGAGATTTAGAACAGGAGAGTGGAAACCAGACTGGCTTTGAGACACTGGATGGTTGGTTAGACTCAGTTCATACATGCAGAACATGAACTCTCTGATACCGCCCCTCTGAGATTTAGAACAGGAGAGTGGAAACCAGACTGGCTTTGAGACACTGGACGGTTGGTTAGACTCAGTTCATACATGCAGAACATGAACTCTCTTCATGATACCGCCCCTCTGAGATTTAGAACAGGAGAGTGGAAACCAGACTGGCTTTGAGACACTGGACGGTTGGTTAGACTCAGTTCATACATGCAGAACATGAACTCTCTGCATGATACCGCCCCTCTGAGATTTAGAACAGGAGAGTGGAAACCAGACTGGCTTTGAGACACTGGATGGTTGGTTAGACTCAGTTCATACATGCAGAACATGAACTCTCTGCATGATACCGCCAGTGGCACAGGAAAGAGAGACTGTTTTTCCACTCAGCAGAGTGCAATGGCTGTAATGTCCATGATCTTGGTTCTGAGGAGAGTAAACTTCAAAGCGCCTGACACTAATGAAGAAGCAACCAGCGGGACCTAAAGATGATGCTCTGGGCAGTCTGACCATTGAAATGACTCGGTGTAGCAGTCACGCGTATGTCCTCTTTGCTGGCCAGATGACCGGGCACATGTGGTCAGATCACTATCTGATGGTCACCCGAGGGTCAGTCCCATATAAAAGTCACCTCAACCTGGCCAGCTCAGACCGGTGTTGGGGGAGGGAAATCAGTATGTGGCGATGGTGATTATTATAAATACCATTATTATTATCATCATCGTAATTAGGACCACTATTATCAATAAATTATAATGGGGTGGCTGTGTTGGTATTGGGTACAAAAAATACCTGCAGAGGATGAAAAAAACATTGGTTGGCATTAAACTCTTTTTGGTATGACAAGATGACCTTTGAGGGCAGAGAGAAGAAATAATACATTTGGGACAGAGGAAGAACAGAGGAAGGATTATGTATCAAGTTGCGATATGCTGATTTTGTTTATTCCACTATTGTGAGCCACTATATATTGTGAGAATAGGGACATGTCACATGCAGTCCACACATGATCAGCTCAAATTGACTGTGATCTGCTACTTGTTCATTCACACAAACAACCAATTATAGCTCAAACTTGGCAAGATGTGGTCCTACAGAAAGCATGTGCACTCCGCCCTCAACGTCAAAATAATTACTCCCTGCCCTTGATCTCAACAAAGGACGTGAAATCTCTGAAACCAGAGAGGTCCTGGAGACTTAAGTTACAACAGGGAGTACCTACACAATGGAATACAACTGTTTTACGTAAACAGTTTCTCTATTATCGCAGTTTCATCTTGGTTCATAGAATCAGGATGCCCGTCAACTTCTGGTGTTTTTGGGCAGAACTTGATCCTGGGAGATCGGTTTTGATGCTCGTGACTCCCGTGTATTTACTTGATGTCCATCAGGGCAGAAAATCAGGCAGCACCGGGGCGGGGAACGTGAGTGCGGAACAGGATTAAATACCTCAGCAGACTGGAGGGACGGTGCTTATCTAAGGCAGTAAATTGGAAGCTAGCATACGCCAGCTCCTAGCTGTCCAGCCTGAGGCGGGGAAGGAAACTCTATTTAATGGCATCCCTTTTCTACTGCCATCAATATCTCATGCCCCTTATATGGCATCTCACAGTTGTAGTTCATTACATTCTATATAGAGGGCACCAGGGTAGGTGACTTAAGGTCATCTGCATCAGTAACATTAACTTGAAAAAGAAGTGCACTTGGACTAAAGCTTCCTATAGGTGAAATAAAGTTATCTTGTTATTTTATATTGTTTTGATTCTGATTAAAAATAAACATCAAAAACCAAACCCCTTCACTGTACCAGCCCCATATGTTTATGTTTGATAGACTTCGTGCCTAGAAGCTATATTTCACTCATTTCTAGTCTTGATACCCTAAAGGTAATACACAAATATCAAGCATAACTTCCTTCACAACGCCACATTTTCACCATATCATCGTACCTAATCATTAATAACCACTGACACTAAACCCAAACACCCCCTAATGATGATAATTGTATTATGCACTCTGTTATCATCACCTACCCTTTCCAAAACACCCTCCTGTCACAATACATCATACCCTCATCCATAACACCCCATTGCATGATACCCTGCCCATGTGGTCATGCCCAGATGGTGACATACTTAAATCATCACTGCCCTGGTCATCAAAGGAAACCTAATCACTTAGATCATTAGCACTATCAACAAACACGTCAGCAGCCAAATTACACAGCCATGTACATCTTAACAGTTTCATTGGGAGATCACATCTGCAAGAGGTTAGGGCCCAATCAATGTGCCTCTCTGATGCTATCTGCTTGACATTAAAATGATGCTGAGGGACGGATGTCATCATGTGAAATTAGCCTTACCCTGGAGCAGGCCAAGCGAGGGGAGAACCGTACCCACATCCATCACCCCATACCAACACCCCACCACCCGTACCCACATCTATCACCCCAAACCCACAACCTATCATCACTAGTAATTAGGTGTGTAATAAATCATTAGGGAAGGGGCCTGTTATCACGTAATATTCACAGGAAGCATGGCCAACACCCCTTTTCCTTCATTGCAGAAGCCTACAGCCCCTTTATAACAATAGAGAAACAATGGTGATATAGAGACTAAATAGAGTCAGGATTCCCTTTTAGTACGCACCCATACGAAACAGACCAATCCAGCAATGTTCTGTCAATGTTCTGGCAATGCTCTGGCAATACTCTGGCAACATGGTTTTTACTCTGGTATAACCTTCAGAAACCACCCAGCATAATCACCATAGAGGTTGTGTGTAGTCAAAGAATCACACAAGTGTTTGCCAACCTGTGGTCAGTTGCTTCTGACCACTGTACCTCTGAAACAATCTGCAAGGCCAGCACCAGATTTGCTTATACAGATACGAATTCCCATAAAATGTGCAAGAGCTCCTTTTTGCATATTCAGGATGTAGGGCAGGGGTGTCCAAATGGAACCGTCGCATTGCCGCACCAGCGTGCGACAAGGGGTTTCAAAACGTGCGACAAACCAAAAACTTAAAGCACTGTTTTACTGAGAAATTTTCGCAGAACATAACCAATTGAACCTATCAGATATTACACTTGAATAATTTTTGATACAGAGCGTAGTTAAGATCCAGCAAAGCTGTCTATTGATTAGTCTAGGTCTCAACTATTGCAATTAAGGTTAATACAATAGTGCCACCAGGGGACAATATTTGTAGCTATTATCGAACCACGGTCACCAAATTTTGCTGTGCTCCAGGATATATTGACTGTGCTCCGGGACTAAATATTTGGACACCCCTGGTAGGGTTCTTCATAGAAATAGCCCTATAAACTAGAACAGGGCAATCCCAACTGACATTCACCAAACCCTTTTTAGCCATTCAGAGGTAGTCACAAAGCTGGTGCTGAAGGCCCTAAGTGATTCTATCCTGTTCCTAACTGAAAGCGCTGCTCGCCTTGATGAGCATTAAACACCCAGGGATCCCCTGTCCAAATACAGTAGTCCGACCCAATCAAACCTAATTACTGCGCTTAGGAAAATATTTAACGTAAAAACAGGCTGTGGAGTCCAATGAAATCCTAGCCAGCGTGTATCCATGCTTAATGGAGCCAGCTGTCCGGAGCTAACTGCTGCCTGATTGGCTGCAGGCGCCCCCTGCCATCAGACACATTACGGCTTCTTCACACACTAATTAGTCATGATATGTGCAAGATACACACACAAAAAACTTGAATTTTGGATTTTCCTGTCTTTTTCATACAAAGATTAGTCATGATGTGTGCAAGATACACACATGGAATATTTGAAATTTGGAATTCTGTGTGTATTTATTTTTTCTGTCTTTTTCATACAATAATTAGTCAGGATATATGAGAGATACAAACAATTTACATTTAGAAATAAGAATTTTGTTTATCTTGACTTTTTCAAACTGGCTAGTCAAGATGTAGTGAAAATGTGACACTAGATTTTGGGAGCCACCCCTCCACACACACACACAATCCAAGTTATAAATGCTTGGAAACTGGCTGTTCTATATTCATTTTTCTCTTAGAATACCAATTGGTTTCCCTGCTACTGGGCAACATTATTTCATCTACATGCGTTATGGATTACGCCATAAACATGTCAGCTTTGTTCATATTTAATTTGAAGAGTGAACACAGGGGATTCATAAACCTATTATTCTACCCTTAAAATATAGGGATAATATCTAATTCATGTCACCAGTGCTGGTTCAGGCCATAAAATCTGCTATTTCAGCCATATCTAATATTGGAGGTTAATACAAAAGCACAAAGTTGGCAACTCGGTTACTCAAAAGATTCACTGCCCATACAAAGCCTCAGATGAAGGCTATATCAAAATACCATTCCCGGGCTCAAAATCAAGTGTTTTTTTTTCCAGGATCCAATTTAATCTTCCAAAAGTTACTTAAGGGCTTTGGTCTCCCTGCAGGAGAATCCAAGGAAGCTGTGGGCTCCCGGCTCCAGCTGATTCCGAACCCTGAATTCATACACAAATCTCAATATTTGGCCTACAGGAAGGAACCCCCTTTCATTGAAATTGAGTATCCACCCCTGTGCATTTGATATGAAAGCTGAATTCCTGCTGGCCTTATCTAGTTACTCTTAGAACATTATTTCCCCTAGCACGATCCTCCCAAAATGGATAAGTTTCTTAATTCAAATGCCAGGCTTCTTCTATTTATGAGCCCAGCTTATTCATTGCGAGACGTGCCCAGCTCTGCGCCGGAGATCAGATTCCTATAGAAGGTAATCAGGTTTCTGGACCAGTCCTATGATAGCTCTTCTCCATAGGAATCAATATGGCAGCAATGTACGTAGGACCAGCTAAGACTACCTTATAGAGTCAGGCTACACCTAGCTACGTCTCAAAGACAGCCCCCCCCCCCCCCCTACATGCTAGAAGGGAATCAGGTTTCTGGACCAGTCCTATGATAGCTCTTCTCCATAGGAATCAATATGGCAGCTATGTACGTCGGACCAGCTAAGACTACCTTATAGAGTCAGGCTACACCTAGCTACGTCTCAAAGACAGCCCCCCCCCCCTTCATGCTAGAAGGGAATCAGGTTTCTGGACCAGTCCTATGATAGCTCTTCTCCATAGGAATCAATATGGCAGCTATGTACGTAGGACCAGCTAAGACTACCTTATAGAGTCAGGCTACACCTAGCTACGTCTCAAAGACAGCCCCCCCCCCTACATGCTAGAAGGGAATCAGGTTTCTGGACCAGTCCTATGATAGCTCTTCTCCATAGGAATCAATATGGCAGCTATGTACGTAGGACCAGCTAAGACTACCTTATAGAGTCAGGCTACACCTAGCTACGTCTCAAAGACAGCCCCCCCCCCCTACATGCTAGAGGGTAATCAGGTTTCTGGACCAGTCCTATGATAGCTCTTCTCCATAGGAATCAATATGGCAGCTATGTACGTAGGACCAGCTAAGACTACCTTATAGAGTCAGGCTACACCTAGCTACGTCTCAAAGACAGCCCCCCCCCTTCATGCTAGAGGGTAATCAGGTTTCTGGACCAGTCCTATGATAGATCATCTCCCTATGATTATCAATATTGCAGCAATGTACAGTAGGAGAGAAGTCCAGACTACCTTATAGGGCCAGGCTACACCTAGCTAAGTCTCAAAGACAGCACCACCCCCCTCCATGCTCCAAATCTATTCCTCATTTATGAGGCAAGTGCACCAATTGTTGCTACATTTCCCTCCGATCAATCAAACTCTGTTCAATATTTCACCCCTAAGCTGCGATATTCACGCAATTGGTGGCACTATTTCATGCATATTTCAGCAAGCAAAGAGCTGGCGGCCTGGCACCATTCTGGGGAGATCGATGCTGCAGCAACAACAGCAGCAGCCATGTTCCTCCTCACGAGAGACTGCTATAGCGGCTATTCCAACCGTAACCTCATAAGGCAATAACCTCTAGACAAATAATACATTATCTATGCAAGGCGTCAGGCATGCCGGCAATAGGACTTGGCAATATAGATATTTCCTGACAATACAATATCTTAACAAATAACCATATTCTAACGATACTGCCTGTCTCCAAGTCACCTAATTTGTTAAATTTAGCACTGTCAGCTTTGTAAATTTTGCAACCCGCACAATTTTGCTATAATATACATTTAATACACACGTTATTGATAAGAAGGAATTAATCAATATACTGATGTTGTGATGCTATTGAAAATACTATGCTTACAGCATTATTTATTGTTACTGCCCGTATTGTTTAGATTCCTTTTTATGTTACTTGAGTTCATTTGGAACAGCAGCACCCCCTGGTGGATATTTAGTGCAATTATCCCAAAAATTGGAAACGGCAAGAACTAGTTCACACACTTCCTGACTTTGACACTTGGAAACATGGATTTTCAATTAAGTAAGGGAGCGATCTGGAATCTGATCTTGAGAGAATGCATCACCATTCTCCATTGTAACAGCAACAGGCACAAGCACCCCCCCCCCCCCCCTCCACTCACTGATGCTAAATACAACATGTAACTGATTCCCTGCGAGCCAATTAGTTTTCAATGGCTATCAATTGAAATAGGAACCAACGGAAGCAATTAATTCTTACTCCATTACAGCCTCTCGGCCCAATAACAAACAGGTGAAAATAAAAAATTACAAGCAAAACATGAACAAAACACAAAGGAGCAATTTGTAATTGATACTGAATTGATGCAGCTTTAAATGTTGTTTTGTAGGTTTGGTTAGGGTGGTAATTGATACTGAATTGATGCAGTTTTAAATGTTGTTTTGTAGGTTTGGTTTGGGTGGTAATTGATATTGAATTGCTGCAGTTTGAGATGTTGTTTTTGCAGGGTTGGCTGGGGTGGGCTTACTTGTCTCCACTGCCCCAAAAGGGTCTGTTCAGGGTCACCTCACTCGGCCTCCATCCCGCTGGGGCGCCCTTGCATGCCACAGTCACCGATACCCTTCAGGACCCTGGGGTGCCGGCAGGGTGGATGTGTGGTTAAATTGGATTTCCTGGTGCTGGTTTGACTTCCGAAAATTTGGGCAACCACAGTATACTGGAATTTACCGGCTGTGGAAGAGATTTTTAAAATTTGATTTGGGTATGTATAACGTTTTCACTTTAAGTAAAAGCCATGACAGTGATGCCAGTGCTTTCTTTTCAAATACCTATACGAACGATACTATGACCACATTTTACACTTGTAAGTACAATACTCAAAGATTGCAAGAAACTTTATAACATTGGGTCAAGGTACTAAAAGATAATCCTATTATGCAAGGGAATTAAGGAAGCCTTTTACTGAAGGAGAACTTGAATGGCTTGCACAGTTCCCCGATATAAAAGAAAAGAAATAAGAATTCCATCTTGATTCTCTCCTATCCATACAACCTTAAGACTGATCTATATTTGCCACTGTTTAGTATACCATAATAAAACTGCCACTCATTGCATCTGTCCACAGTATAGAGTATTCAGATCTCAGGGATATAGAATTTATTTCTTGGTGAGGTCTTATCACTATGAGAGATAAGAAAAGATGGAGCAATTATCCCAGCCATCAACTGCCAGGCTGTCATGGTATCAGCTATGCTGTGCGTTATCTATATTTGAGCTATCATAAACCAGAGTTATCTCTGACTGCTCTGACCAGTCCTGGCTCAACCAATCAAATACTGCGATTAATTATGAGTTACTGATGGGTTCAGACAGAGGCATGCCGGCCCATCATCTCCTCAGCGACACAAGATATCTTACTTTTCTCATGGGACATATTTCTGACAAAAGCTGTCTTAGCAAATTTATAAAGAGAAATGTTAATCAGAGCCCTTCCTTCCCTTTTTATACTGACAAATATCAAGAGAAAGAAATGCCAAAAAGCTTATAGATTTCATTCACTTTACTAGATACTTGTCCAAAAATCATAAAACCTATATGCATATTTTGTGAGTGTAAACGCCAGATTAATCCATTTGAAGGGTGGGGGAAAGGACAGGTGGCATTACCATAAAATGTTCACGGTTTCCCTGAGAACTGTGTTCTAGTATCGTTGAGGCCACAGGTGCCAACTTGATCCTAGCAATGTAGATTTGGGGGTAATGGTGGTAATTAAAGCTAAAGGAAACTTGCATACAGCTACCCCTACTAACCCAGCTCCCCAACAACCTGTCTCCATGCAAGGAGTGTTCTGATATGAAGATCCCCATAGTAGGGCCCCCAAGAACCTGTCTCTGTGAGAAATGTTCAGATAAGAAGATCGACCACACAGACTATGCAGGAACCATCTGGCTGCTACAGTTCCTGCCGTATCCCCCTACATAGTGTATGATAACCTCTCATACCAGGGGTAACCCTACACCAATATAAAGCACACACCCAGCAGCCAGCCAGCCGCAGCCACGGCACTACCCTAAGTGGCCACCGACTCCCACAGCTCACTCACACTCAGTTTATTTATGATGGCATTACTGATGACAAGCCAGATATACCACAGAGTAGCCGGGAAGCTATTTAATGTTGTTGGGAGGAAGTGAGGGGAGGGAGTTTTTTTTTTAGCGCTGGACGCAACAGAACGGAATAATGGCTACTCAAGCTTTAACACATTCATGCCTCGAGCTCTCTTTCACACACACATATCATCCTGACTCATGACCTTTTTTCAAAATAAGTAAGGAATTAAAAATAAATTTTAATAATAGTTAAAGGAGAGTTGTGTGTTGTATTCTGAATAACATTTGCCCTTCATATATATTAAGTAGTGACCACAAGAGGTTGGATATGGGTACTTAATTAGCAGCATGGGTTAAAAAGAAAGTTGAAAAGGATGTTCATTTTTTGTATTTATCATGACCACTTTATCATCAAAACAACCTCCTAGAAATGAAAGAAAAACTTAGGAGGTGTAAGTCTCCCTTCAGGAAGAAATACATTTTAAATAGATGACTTTTTTCTAGGAAATGGCACTTACTTCAACTGAGGCATTACATAGTGAGGGTCCACAGTTGGAATAATATGAGGATATTTTTAATGTGTAAAAAGTTTATTCTGTCTCTCTCTCTCTCTCTCTCTCTCTCTCTCTCTCTCTCTCTCTCTCTCTCTCTCTCTCTCTCTCTCTCTCTCTCTCTCTCTCTCTCTCTCTCTCTCTCTCTCTCCCATTATGTTATGTTTTGAGACATTTCCTAAGACACCTATCCAACTGGAAACCAAATATAAATGATAATATTTATAAACATATTTGGTTAGTTTAGATTAAGAATTAAGAGGAAAAGTTCCTTTGATTGAGTAAAGCCAGACGCTGATAACAACATTAGGAGCCTGAGGGTTAAGTGATCCTTTCACTCTCCCTGAACCCCACTATCTGTCCCCAGATAACTGGGGTAGTAGTAGGGTGTTTTTCGCTGCCCCTGTTTGCCCTAGAGACGATCCTGCCTGCAACATGTCAGGAAGATACAGCGAGGGAGCATCTTCCCCGACACCTCAGAATGGATATCATCCTGAACCTTCCAAGGCAACAGATAGGCTACATGCATGTGGCATCTCGCCCTTTTCATCACCAGATAAAAGATGCACCCCTGGCATCTCCAGGTTTTCGTCAGGGGATACAAGTCACACGTGGCCTGCGGTAAACATTGCATCCATCCTCCGCAACTGATAAATCACAAATAAACAAATGAGTGTAAACAACCCTACGATCAAACACGAGGCGTATAGCGAGGATGGCTACAATGAGGGTCTGATCGATCCCATTCCACCGCCCCAAATAGCACTAGGATTTATATATAAATCAGACCATTAACATTCTTCGTGGGCCTGACTAATCACTACCATGCACGGGCACGCCTGATTACACATGCTTATTGGTTCACACTTAGCACCAGAGAACAGCTGACAGGAACGCCTACTACTGGTCGCGGAGTACTGCAGAAAAACTGATCCCAGTAAACAGTTTTCAGGTTATCAAGCTTAAGTATATGAGTTAATCCAGTTAAAATGTTAAGTTTGTAAGATGATTCTTATTGATTCATTGATAATCACAAAAACATAAAGAGTGCAGGCCTAGGAGATGCGGCTGTTAAAGGTGGAGGAGCAAGGAAAACCACAGGAAAACTATGCTAACTTTCCCACAAACCTATAGCAGGATCCTAACTCAGGCAGGGGTGAGAGTCAGCAGGCAGTCAATGGCAAAGCCTCAGACCACTTTAAGAGCAGGCCCTCTTTTTAGGGCATGAACAACTCAGCAAAACTGTGTCGTAGCCAGCTAAAAGGATTGTTCATCAAAACCAATAGGAAAAACAAACACATATCTTAAGTAAACAGAAATCTGACATATTTCTCAACCGAATGTCTGTTATGACTGCTGAAGGCAATAAACTTTGCCTTTGTTTGCCCACTACACCTATCCACTGAGTCCCGATAGTAAAAGGTCAACCTTCCATTTTTATTGGATAACCCACGATCCAGCCCATTGCCATATTGATTTCTTTTCTACCTTCTCCATCTGAGAGTCCTCACTGGATAGGTAGGCTACGTAATCCTGGCATTGCCACTCTCTAACTTCTGGAGGTTAGAAAGAGCTCTTCGGGTTGCCAAGGTGATGGCAGTTTTGCTAAAACCTGAATCATGTCCAGTAATTTATCACATGAAGTGACATCCTAGAACGTTTTAACTGACTTCCCTGACACTGAGAGCAATCAATACCTTATTTATGAGGATTGCCAAAGGCACAATTGGAGAAGAAATATTATTCCTATTTTTGTACACTATTTTTAGAATTGCTTGGCATTCTTAGGATTTAACAAATTCAGACAAATTCATTTAGTCATTTAAATGATGATAACCTGTGTGGTCAATCATCTGAGTGTTTACAAAATGAAGAGAACGCTTCCAATATTGTATTTCTTTTAGTATCTATTTTTTTGATTTCTTAAGTTATTAGCGGATGGTTGTTTTTTCTTAAAAGGATGCTTATTCTCCTACGATTTTCAAGATACATTGAAATCTTTTATTAATTGAGCTGAATTGTATAATATATGCTTTAAACATATGTTATCACCCAAAAGAATCTAATAAAATGACGCATAAGCACTTACTTCGGCAAAAGGAGAAAAAACACTGAATAAAACAAAATCAGCATAATCATTATCACTTTGTTTATTTGGTAGTAGGTCTTTAATTCAAGGAAGAGACTAATGGACCAAAACAGATCAACTTCCCATAAATAACCAGCAGTAACACCTAAAACCCTCTCCAGCTTCTCTAGTGCAGGAAATGCTGACCCAGATTGGGGTAAATCTCTGGGCATATTATCACAGTGGAGCAGGGGCGGGCTGCCTGTACGATTCATTAGTCCGCATTTCATGATGAACAACTTTTTAAACCTGGCTTATGAATGGTGCATTAGGGTCATGTGATCTCACCACTGCCGCCCCTACCAGTCACACACGATAGTCAATCCAAACTGATTTCTACATTTTTGCTGCTCATTATTGAGACCTCCCAGAAGGGGGTATCACTACATAGGACGGACCCAGGCAGATGTATTAACACAGTTCAGCATAGGACATATTACGCAGGGCTGAAGGCTACATTACTTGTGTTATCAAGTCACCATTAAAGAACATTAGGTTTTAAATGCATAGTCATGTGACATAACAAAATGAACCTTGAATTGAGCACCATATTCCGGCAGCCAATAGCCTAATTTTCAAGCTCTTAGATTGGTGCCCAAGGCTATTCTTTAAATGATTTTGATTATCTTGCACACATATATGAATGCATAGTTCTCTAGGTTATGTTACCACAAACGCATATATGCATGTGTGACGCTTGAAGGGCTATTCCAGTTACAATGAGCAGAGTGAAATGTTGCCACTGTCAGATGTAGCCTCCTCTTGACGGAATCAGGCACAATCCAGCAATGTTACTATGGCGATCTATTGAATTAGCGTCTCTCGTGCGGGGCTGGGTCTTTGATGCCAGTGCTATGTACAGCATATCACCCCGTATCTGGTGCTGACTGCATGCTGCAAGTCAGCCACGGAGAGAGACTACAATCTCTACTGTATGTGTTACAGCGGCATGATAGTCAGGTAACACAGCACTGATAGTCACAGAGTAGGCTTAATCAAAGCCCTGATGCTTCTACTACAACTGCTGTTGCTACTGTTACTGCAGCTTTGTTGCTACTTGCTATTATTACTGCATGCTGCTATTGCTGCTGCTTCTGCCGCCAGTGTATTATCATTAGAAGTACCTTGACAGTTTAACTCTTGTCCTGGCATGCCCTCTTAGAAGGTGCAAACAGGTAAACAACACACCTAAACAAAGCAACCGGTGCAAATATGCTTTTAGGCTTTATGTACATTATATAAATATGGCATTCCTGTGGGGTGGACAACAGAAATGAATCCCTGAGAGAGGATTGGCCCTGATGGGCAGAGTCGAATGAGGGTGCCTTTCATCCTCTTCCCCCTCATCATCATCATCATCATCATCACCCTTTCTTCTCTTCTCTTCCCCATTCTGCTCCTCCTCCACCCCATCTTCCCCTTCCCAATACTTCTCCTTCCTTTCCTCCTTATTTCTCCTCCTCCTCCTTCTTACTCTCCCCATCCCTCCCCCCTCCCTCACATAGGCCCCTTCCTCCTACTCCTTAATGCACCATTTTCCTCCTCCTCCCCTACCCTCCACCACTACTCCCATGACTTATCTTGGCTGTGCTAATTTAAGTGGCTGTTGTTTATTTCAGACAAATGCCTCCCGGGGGAGGTGAATGTTGGCAGATGATTGATTGCTTCGTAACTGCATGCATAAGGTATACACATGACCAGTTACGAATGCACTCAATAAATCATAAATATAAGATTTAATTAATAAACAAGTGATGAAAAAATGCCACAAAGTGAATAGAGGTGCTTTTTCTTCTGATTAGGCCACTCCAATTTAATTACTTGTCTTACAAGCTTTTTTTGGAAAAAAAATCCTGTCAGACTCCAAAAAAAAAAGAAAAAAAAGTCATCTTTGGTGTCTTACGGACGAAAGTGGTTTTGAAATTTTCTGTCAGACTCAAAAAAAAAAGTGCAAGTTTTAAGAATATTCGTTGTAAGTGTGATTCAATCAACTACAGGAAGCTATCATTGCTGTAGTAGAGCCTCAGACTTGAGGAGGTATACCTCCCACCCTTCAGGTTACAGGGATTAATAGATTGATTGATTTTATTTAGTTGAGAATAGGCTGGTAGAAACATATCGCCACCAGTCCTAGTCGTCAGACTCTAAAAAAATTTAAAAAAATAAAAAAAGTCACATTTTTCAACTTTTTTTTTAAATTCCAAAATGGCTCATTTCCTACCTCCTGAGCATGTAAGACAAGTAAATAAATTGGAGTGGCCTTAGGAAAAATAAAATCCATATTATTTTCTTTTCAATAACCATGCTGGCTTCTGCTTATCATTTTTCGCAGGTCTTCTTTCAGTTCATGTGGATTATTACTTGGTGATGATCCCTGCAGAGGCCAGAAATGACATTTGCTATTTTGGTGATATCTATCTGATATAAGAATCATCCGGAAACCTCCCCACAAATATTTAAGAAATTCTTGCATTATCCCCATGTAATCATCCTAGATATCGGATACTTTTGAGGCTTGGCTCGAAGCACACATGAGATAAAACATATATTACACTGTATCATAAGTGACTTAATACAATGACAGGACCCTTTGATACTCAATCAAAACCACCTAGCCCTGTGGCAGCCAGGGCTTATCTTAAGGCATGATGTTTCCTTGAGGAAGTCCCACTTTGAAAGAAATGTCATATCTGTTCTGGGTGGCCGTCCCTTCATGAAAGGGGTCAGTAGCCCTGCATTCAAAACACACCTCTCAATGAACAGAGTAGGAGTCAATCAGCCCACAGCCAATGAAAGGGAAGACTATAACCTGCCATTATGTTATGATGGTTGAATGTTTCCATTTCATGATAGGTTTGATATATCAGATTGTGGATAACAGAAATAGAATAAACATGACTTATGGTGACGCCAAGTCACTCTCTCATCCTAGTGTTAGGGTCTCTACTGTAGATACTGGAGATCAAACACGGCCTTCGGCTATATGCCTTATACATCATTCAGGCTGAGAGAGCACAGGTGGTAGGACATAAATGTATATCCCTTTAAAATGAAAATGACAGGAATATATATATATACATATATATATATATATATATATATATATATATATATATATATATATATATATATATATATATATATATGTGTGTGTGTGTGTGTGTATGTGTGTGTACACATTAAGTGAGCAATAAATGTGTGTAAACGAAATTATCCTCTCTTATAAAAACAATTTCTTGTCAAGAATTTTATCATATGTGTTTTTTGTAGCAATTTCAAGGCAGTCCATGAAAGGTACCACCTGGATGAGAATGGATTACGTATCAGTTGCTATCAGTCAGAATTCTCTCACAGGAAACCAGTTCTCTATGTAAATGACAAAAGCCAAGCCTTCATCAGAAAAAAAATCACCAAAATAGTTTTAAGATGCTACACGCATTCATGTGTTAATATCCCATGCCGGTTTGATATTATCAACATTATATACCCACCTCCCTACAGTCAACTGCAATGTTACTTCTAAGAAAATGACCGAGGAAAATCCATCAATCTCAATGCACTGTGCAGTCCATCAGTCTCAGGGTCTTTCAGAGTCAAACTCAATCCCCTTCAAGTTTAATAATTAAACCACAAGTTCCTTCTTTTTTCTTCCAGTTACCATGGAAACAAACAGGAACAAAGCTGTTGCCATGTCAATTTATGCATTTTATATTCAGTCAATTTTTTTCTAACTGTAAGCCTGGACTTAATTTGTGACAAGCACTCAGCTCCTTTATTTCTCATACAGAACGCATACAAAAGATAAGCAACATTAGTTTTAACTCTCTAAGTGCTCACACAACCTATGACACTGAACATTTTAGTCTAAAAATAAAGTTTCTAACATTGATAAAAGCCTCTTTGTCTTTACTCTGGAATCAGCAGATAACCAACTATGACTTGAGACATTTTCACTGTACAAAGACATGCTATTGGCTGACACAATATTTTCTCCATATTTCAACTTATTTTAAATGATATCATCAGAGAGTTACTTTCCAAAGATCAAAGAGATGCTATTGGATGACACAATGAAATGCACAGAAACTAATCAAGAACTCTCCTTGAAATATATCTTTCAATTTTTGATTAATTTCACAGCTCCTTTTTCAAGTATCATAGCTCCATACGACACTTGTCATCGAATCTCCAGGCGTGAATGTGTCAAGACACTAGCTCTAGCCCAGCCACTAGGGTCATTCATAAAATGCCTACAGGGTGAAAGTGAATGAAACATTATCCTATCTATTTTCAGGCAAAACAACAGTTAATAGATGGGCTGCCAGGGATGGGGTAGCAGCCTCCATAACTCTCCACTAGGCTGCGCCCTGTTGCTCAATTTGCCAATTGCCTGCATGCTAATGACTTTACCTCAAACCCTGAGGACTCTACCTGAAACCCTGAGGAACATACATTATATATCACTAGCGCAAATCTATATTAATCACTGGTTTCTTTGGGATGTTTGCAATTTGAGCATACCATCAATAGTGGATCATCTCCAACCAGACACTATACCATACTCCTTGCTTCTGTTGGTTGCCAAATTCCTTCAGATCTAGATCATACACATGGTTAAAATAGCAGGCATTGAAATATCTTGATATCACAAACATATTTGTAAAAATATCAGACTGAAATTTGTTTTCCCTATTGGATATATCTTAACCCCTTTTCAAAAAGTACTTGGAGTTGTTCATTTAAGACTTTGTCTGAAACTCTCCTTCAAATAGTTTGCAAATTAATGCTTCATTCCGAAGTTATTTCAAAAGTATGACAAGTCCAGAGGACACTCCAGGAATAAATGGATTAATCAAAAAGCCCATTTAAGGGTGATATTTGTTGTTGTTGTTGTTGTTTGAGATCCGTAACCGCATTGTTCCCACGGGGTCGACTCCCGAAGGAGGACCTACGGAGGTCTCCCCTACCACCCAGGCCACTCGTCACCCCCGGGCCTTGTTGCTCTTCATGTTCCCTATCCCCCCATACTTATTGTCATGCATCCTGCATCCGGTCAGTCCCCTCCCCCGTCCTCCTGTCCTATACAGATATCCTACCAAGTATCTGGTCTGCCCCCTCCCTGTCTTCCTGTCCTACACATATATTTAAAACCCCACACATATGAACCCCTCAAAAAACCCACATATAAACTGCGTTATACTGAGGAGGATTGCTGTAACAGTTCCACCAATAGGAGGCGAGAACCAAAATAATGTTCCACTTATGTTCAAACAGTATTTCAACGGTCTTACTTTTGTAACTCTCCCAACCTTCATATCCTCCAGATGGTTACTGGTTCTTGAACATACTGACCGTGTATCCCCTGTACCAGCGACAACCTTCAGCCAAGCACCACACTCAATACTTACCTACAAGAAAAGATAAAAGACATTTGTTAAGCAACAGGTCAAGAGAGCAAGGACACATAGAAAAAGATTTTCGTTGTTGAAACTAGGGTTGGGAATCGGTTGCAATTTCATAATCGATAATCAGTTACAGCCAACCGATCGATTATCGATCATAATCAGTTCATCGCACTCTTTCGGTAATTGGGTATAGGCCTAGAGTGCAAAATTTGAAACATGTGCACCTTTTGTAACACTCCTTAGAAAGAGTGATAGTGCACCAAATAAGCTCTTACGATCTGCTCCAGCTTGCATCCCCAACATGCATAATTTGGATTGGTACCAGAATACCAGTATATATATGATTCGTAAGACCAATAATCTTTCTACATTTTGGAACACTTTTACTACCTTTTCACGTGTTTTGGAGCTTAAGTTTCATTGCGAGAAAGCTGACAACTTGCCGTTTTTTAGTTTCATGTTTCGCCGCTAGATGTCGTATTTTCCGATTATTATCGATAACCAGTTTCATTATCGATAAATCATTATGAAAGAGGCAACCGAGTAAGCGTCGATTATAATCGATGATCGTCCCAACACTAGTTGAAACTCTAGTTGTTTAAACATAAATGGAAAGTTTTTGAATATTATTTGTAGGAGATAAATCATAAAGATGATTTTCTATCTGAGCATCGAGACACTGAGAGTGCAGATATTGACGAGTGCCACTCCTAACTCTATAGGATATCCTAGAGCATTAGGTGAATTCTAACCCATTAATGCTGAGGCGTTCCTCCAGCAATTGTCCTCTGTACTACAACACTTTTGATGATAACTTTGGAATTGACAATGACTTTACAAACTATTTGAAGGAGAGTTGTTGGAATTATCCTGATTAACATTTCTCCATTAAATATATTCCAAACATTGCTTTTGCTGAGGCCTTCCAAATGGACTTCAGCTGATTCAATACTTCATAATGATGCATAAAATAGCCGATTTATTAGAACAAATAAATCTCAGTAAGCAGCAAGCCATGAATTTTATGATGATGTATCATATTTTCCACCTCAGCTATAACTATAACCCAGGTCTAGGGAGCATCGAGTTGTTGTTTTAGTATAGGGTATGTGGTTATGGAAGATTGATGGCCCAGTGTGAGTCCCTCCCAGTCACTGGGGGGTTCAGTAAGCACAGGATGATGAATTGAAGGACTTGTACGTACATCTGACAGCTTCATACACAATAACCAGGACATCAAGAACATTGACAATAATCATAAAGAGAATTCAGCTACATAACATAACATTTTAGAGGGGGTTGGCATAGTTGGGTTAGTTAAGGAAGATTGATGGTTCCCGTGTAAGCGGCACACTAGAGGGTGGTCACCAGATGTAGGATGTTTGCTTAACCCATTTGATGATTGCAGTACCAGCCAATTGTGATGAAATATCGCAGGCAAAAACAGGCAGAATAATATTTGAAGGAGAAATGTTATTCAGAACAACTCAAATATTTTGTATATTTACCCTCAATTCCAAAACTATTGTCAAAAGTATCCTAGATACAGACGACAATTGCAAGATGAACTCTTTGGCATTAATCAGTGAAATTAGGGTACATGATTGTATACGTAATACCATGCCAATCAGATTGATTTCAAGGAAGCTCTCTGTATCTCTCAGGCACTATAGGTATCAGTGCTAACAGAAATACTATTGAAATACTCGCCCTACAGAGGAAAGTTAACTAGGCAAATCTGTACTAATTAACAACATGCCAAGATATACCTTAACATGGGTAAAGGTATATGATAGCCAGGTATCTAAGCACTATAATGCTGACATTGAATGACTAATAAGGGAATCTCATATTTCCTAACTCTCCTGTACTCTTGGAAACTTGGCTTCATTCTCAATTCTGATCGAGTTTCATTTTGCGGCTGAAGTACTGTTTATATTAGGTTAATCTATTCTGCAGGATTCTATGGTGAATATCAATTACTGTAATGAAACCAAGCTGGCTCTACACTGTTTACATACCTGTAGTGTGATTTTTATAACCTAAAAAGTATTTGTTTCCTGTATTAAATGGTCCAAAAAAAGAGTAGGTAGGTATATAAGGTCAAAGAAGTTTTTTGTATTATTATTTTTTTTTCAAAAGATGTGTGTGCATTTTTTTTTTTTGTTGATTGGGGGGTTGGAAGGGCAGAAAAAACTTAAGGGTAGGGATGACAAGAAACAAACAACAGTTTATAGGCCTCAGATGAGCCAGGCAAGCTGAAACTCAGGAAGGCCAAAAATGAATCCCTAAAAGGCCAGTATTTTCTGAAGCACTTAAATTTGCATAGAAGATTTCCCAGGGTGCTTCTGTTAATACTGGCTTCTGGACAACTGAGCCACAGAACTGATGCCGTGTTTAATGAAGTTGGACAGTTTAGAAGAAAAACCCTGATCCCCTACTCACTTGGCCATCGGTTTAAAGGTATTAACTTAAAGACCTCAGAATGCCCATGATTAAAGTTTAAAGGTTTAGCCTACTACTCCAATTCCAAGCTTTGCTTAAAGCAAATATAAAATGAAGATAATGACTAATTTTTAGGATATCTAACCAAAATTGGTTCCAAGATGAGCTGAGGGCCTTCAAAGGCTCAAAATGACTATACATCTCCTTAAATGTCAGATTTTCATCTCGTTTTCTGCCATTTTGTGACAAAGTCATGACCACCAAGTTGTAAGTGAAGGAAGAAACCAGAGTACTCGAAGAAAACAATAACCTATGCCTAAGTCACTCACAACTTTATCACATGCCATGGCTGGGATTTGAACCTGGGCAGTGGTGAGGGACAGCAAGCAATCAATGGCAACGCCTTAGACCACACAGCCATAAGGGCAGGCCCTTCCAGGAAACCCTCTGTAAGCAAAATGGTTAAACACATTGATACTTATAGCGCTCCCAAATTGTCAGGTTTCGGCCTTTGAGCTCTGACATCTTTGAATGTAACTAAAGAATAAGAATATATAAGTAGAATAATTGATGGAAATCTTAAGATGGGACCTACTGTATATTTCTCCTTAAATCTTTTTCTAAATATGCTTTATTATTTTTGAGGCTCTACAAGCATGAATTGGCTAAGTCATTTACCCGAATTTTGACATATTTGAATCTAACTTAAGAATAAGGCATATGTTAATAGAATAATTGAAGAAAATCTTAGAGTGGGGCCAATCTTATATTTCTCCTTCAGATATATTCAAACTATGCTTTATTTAGAAAGATACCACAAGAAAACTAAGGGCTTTTTGGTACTCTACAAGCGTGAATTGGTTAAGCGAGATGATGAATATTTTTCCTGAGCTAAAGTGATTTAGCATCAAGGTGTGATACCCCAGTCTGCCTAATTTGCCATGGCTGACCTTAGCGATTCACACCTCCGCCCGCCTCTGGAACCCAATATCTCGCCTTTATCAATCCTCCCTGACCCACTTCTAATTCCTTTCTGGCTTTCTGCGCAGGCAGCCACCGGAACCCTACCGACGGGAGAGGAAACACTCCGTCTCCACAGCGAGAGAGGAGCTACATCGCCAATCAACGTCTACAAAATCACCATCGCTAGAAAGAATATTCCGTAGCGGACTTGGAGGCAACGACCTTGTTTAACCTGTTAATGCTTGAACAAGTCAAAAGCAGCCTGCAATTTTGTGATAACTTTCAGGTTAAAGCATATTTGCAAAATATATTTGCAGGATGTTTACCAGAACATTACTAAAAGCTCTAATCAAAATATTTTGTGAAATCATTCTTGATTCCTAAGTTATTGTCAACAGTACTATGGATACCGTCAATAATATCAGGAAGAATTCATTTGTATTGGTGAGTTAACCGCCACACCCTGTTGAGCAGTCCCATAGGGCCAACTTAATCTTTCCTTCAAAAGCATCATTAGGAAAATGTTCCAAGGTCAAATGCAAGTAGGAACCACATCGATAAGCCTCCCCTTGCAGAGTCTTGTTTATTCATAGGTCATCAACCATTTTACTTCAGATACAGATGACAGTGTTCAAGGAGAACTCTTGTGGATTATAATAAGCTTCAACTACTTCCTGCTAGGGCGTTTGTTGATATCAATTTTTTTTTTTCAATTATTAACATTATTTCTTTTGATTCCACTGATTTTGATTTGATTTTAGAGGACTGCACAAAGCATGAAATATTACCATTTTCACATGTAACAGTATCACGCTATATTTTTGTTGCTATGATCCCAGGATTCCTTAAATACAAAGACAATTAAAGTTTTCTCATAATTTTTTGCATGAAAACTTGAGTTTCTATACAAAATTCTTATCATTGTTGGCTAAAAATGGCAAACAAATGATGACAAAGCCTGAAAAGACTGCAGTGATTCTATTATTGATTTATTGACAATAACGACTGACACAACATTTTTCCGATTAATTTGAAAAATTATTTGATTGATCGATTCTTCTCACATCGAGTACACTTCTACTTGCTGCCTGTAAGACTTCTAACTGTAGTGTCACTACAAAGCTGACACAGGAATTCATAAAGAAGACAGTTCACACAGGATGTTCCTCCAATCCTGGGCTGAGATGTGCTGAGGTGAGTGCCACTGGTTCAACATGCAAGGATGTTACGTGATATAGTTTATGTTGACAATGTATTTATTCTATTTATCTCGCTCCAATACTTCACTGTTCATATCCCTCGTGATATATAGTCTATGTTGACAATGTATTTATTCTATCTGTCTCGCTTCAAGGCTTCAGTTCATCCCTCCCAGCTGGAGACAATCGTGTCTTCGAGCAAAAGAGCCAACAACAATGCAAACTGACTTCCCGCTAAGACTCCATCCATTCACTGGGCTCAGGCCTCCGCAATGAGCGCCTGTGACTACAGATTCACATGTCTCCAGCACTTTTTCCTCCTAAATTGTTGGTTTTTGCCAGAGAGGAGATTTAATCTAGCATTTAATGTTTACCCTCGCACCAATAGGAGACACCCATGGTGAACGTAGCCTGGAATTATAGCTAGTGAATCTCACATGTGCACCAGCAAACAGCCACACACATGCAAGCATTATGGCGATGTGTGCAGCTCACTGGGCCCTTATCAAATCATTCTACAATAGCTGAGACAGGATCGAGAGGAAAGTACTTCAGAGAGTTCCTGCGCTCTCCCAAATGCATTTGGTGAGGAAAAATTCCAGCCATTTGAAATCTTTTCTGAAATTGTGAGAAACAGAAGTATTCAAAGAAAACTAGCAACTTACTCGAAGTCACTCAAGATTTACTTTCCCATTATTGCCTGTGGAAGAAAGCTCTCCCCTGACCCTGTTCAAAGGTGAGACATGGTAATATGTAATACCACTCAGCAATGGGGGAAGACCCCCTAGAAATATGTGGAACTTCCCAGGAACCGATAGTAAATGCAATAGTGATAAATTCAAACCCAACAGCGACATGTATTTGTTATCTAGAAGGCAAGTCACACTCTGAGGTTTTTATATGCAACAAAAATCATGTTTAGCATAATGTTTCCATCTGTTTTCTGTTGTTGACAGCTGACAGCTGTTGGTATGTAGATGACACTGCAAGCCAAGAGAGGTTTGACACGGTACTGACATATAAGTCAGGTATTAACAGTGGTGCCTATATACAGCAGATATTAGTTATGCTGATTAGAAAGGGAGCATAATTTTGTCATTTATATAAACTGGACGTCGTTGCAGAGAGGTGTTGGTTTATGTAACAGTCAGCATGGCACCTAATCAATCATCATCCAGCTCTAAAAACTAAGTGAAAGCTATGCATTTCTAGGTAAAAGCAGGGATCTGTATATTGATTGTAGATCCTGGTAAAATGTATGGAAATGCTGGTAATTCACAGTAAGAAATTATTATTACTATTATTATTATTATTATTATTATTATCACTATTACTATTATTATTATTACTATTATTATTATTATTATTATCATCATCCTCCAGGCCTCAACGCTAACTCAAAATGATACTGGCCCTGTAGGATCAGTAACACCTAGCAGCTACTGGTTCTGCAAAATGTTTACTGGTCCTACATTTTTTCTTTAACATAACAAGAAAGAACATTGTATAAGATTCACCACAACATTTATCTTTATAAATTTTATCTTCATTTATTTCAAAAACAATTGGGGACATTCTCAGGGGGAAACTTTTTAACAAGAATGCCTCCAAATGTTTACTGGCCCTGTAGGACCAGTTGAGGTCTTCTTTTACTGGCCCGAAGCTGTTTTTGGAAATTTTTACTGGCCTGGGGCCATAGGTTTACCCTTAGAGTCGAGCCCTGTCCTCATCATTACTATTAATTATTATCATTATCATCATTATGATTATTATTATCATTACTATCATCATTATCATTACCATCATTAGTATCATCAAAATAGGAGGAGCATATGTATTTTGTCACTAGGGACAGCAGTGGGTGTGCAGTAGAAATCAATACAGGTGTGACTTAATTAGTGGGCAATTCCAGCTGGCCTCCTCAGCTAATTGATGTACAGGTATTCTCCCCCATCCCTCTCTCTCACACCTGTAGCTCCTCATTAACCTGGCACTCAGGCGCTCAAGGAATTCAATACCCTTGCTTTAGGCTGTTGCCTAGCAATCACAGTCTGAGGCAACTGTTCAAGCAATGCAATTTACAGTATATGTCCGAAAAGGCGCACTGCATGTTTCAGACAGCAATTTCTCAAGGAGCTCCTAAAGCATTAATGGGTTAAGTTTACATGTAGTCAGTATAAGCAAAGGCTTATGAGACTCATAAGCCTTAGGTATAAGCTTAGCTCTCTGGTGCTATAACTCTTTAAACTGTTTAAACCCAAGTTAAAGCCCTTTTTGTGTTACATGCTACAAGTATAGGTGGTCTGGAACTAGAACATAATTTATGTGTAGAATCTAAATAACAGATTAAGCACTTATGGTGATACAAGCCAAATGCAAGTGCACCACGTATGAGAATATACCTAACCTGCAAAGCTGATGAGATGCCCCCTTAGAGCTGACTAACAGATCTTCGTCATAAACTAACAGCATAGTAAAGTGATACATTTTTTAGCCCCCATGTGTGTCGATAAGGTCTGTGGCCACTGCCGGTGTAAGAGCCCCCGGGCTATGCCTATATGTAATATCATGGAAGAGAGAGCAGCCATGAAGTTTGTCCAGCCATGGTTGAGAAGACATCCCCTCGCACAGTAGCCTGCCCATAAAACCTGCTAACAACTCTCCTGGCTTCTGCTAGCATGAAAAAGAGGTGCAAGAGAACAGTAGTTTTATATGCATGTGTCTATGGGAAGGTGAGGTGAGGGTTCCCAGCCTCCGGTGGTTCTAGACAGTGCAGTCACACGGTGGCCAGATTCTTATATAGTAAGAACATGTTCAGGTCTGGTTAACAACGAGACGCACAGTGATCAAAGCGAGCGTTTTTCTTCAACACAATTAGTGTGTTTATTCACAACTTAGCCAAATACTCTCAGTAACCAAACAGTTTAGAGCTTATGAGATATTAATCATGATGGGGATCTACAGGGTGACACTAATCTAATGAAAGTTATAATCTGTATTTGATACATTGCATTGTGATCTGTTAGTGAATACTTATCTCTTCCAATGCTGAGGCTACTTTCATCCTATGCACAAGGATGCAACGATTTTTGAAAACCATCTAAAACCTTGTCATGTTGGTATTCATTGAATAGCTCTCACTGAGTACTCCCCAATGTGCCAGGGTTTCTGTCATTTTTAAAGTTTTTGCATCATTTTGTAATGGCCATATTAACCCCCAGCAGCATAAGGGCTAATATATGTTGGGGGTTTAAGTCTAGATGTGAGAACATTCTTAACTGCATTGCTCATAACCCCTCACTCTCTCTCTAATGGAAAACATTTGAATCAGAAATGTGCATCAAAATCCAACAAAAAGTTACTTTGAAACATCTTGCATGTAGACAACACATTTTGAGCAGGAGAACTTTTGGGTTAAACACATGTTATAAGTATGTATAAACATGGTATCAATATTCTTAAACTTAGCAAGTGCAGTACTGAAAAACAGCATATGTATACCATGTCACTGCCTGTAACTCATAAAGCAGATCAGTAAGTGGTACCAAATAAGTTTGTTTTTCTAGAACAACACATGGAACAAGCAAGATGGGTTATACAAAGCTGTTTTTAACTGCTGAGTTAGAGTGGCCAAGTGGAACGTTATAAAACAATCAATCCACTTGTTGCTGTTTCTCTCTTAAGGGTAGGACGTTGGTTACCCAGTCTGAACACGCTGAGTGGAATGAACTACCCCTTCAAGATACACCCACAGCACTAAATAACGCCCAAGAATGCAAGTACAGGAGATCACTGCGGCCTGCAGAGCTCTCTGACATGAGTAAGTACACACACTTACATGGATTTACGAGAAGCATTAGTACTTTGTCTTTACAAATGGGAGCTTCTGGCTTAAAATTTAACCTATTCATGCTCTAAGGCCAAGAAAAAAATATTGTTTGTTTCCTGTAACGGTCCGAAATAAAATAGGGTAGGTAGGTCAGTAAAAAAAATAATTTTGGATTATTATTTTCGTCAAAAATGTGTGATTTATGCATGTTTTACGTTGATTGGGAGTTGAGAGGGCGGAAAAAACTTTAGGGTAGGGATTTTTTTGAATAAAAACTTAGGGTTACAGTAAACAAACAACTTTTTTTTTTAGACCTATTGAGTTCCCTTTCACAGGTATCACATAATATTCAGAGGTTTTATATAAGGTCCTCCTTTAGATGGGGGGGGGGGGGGGGGGGGGGGGGGGGGCAGAGGAAGTTTTGACCCCTTCCCCCATATTCTGGATTGTCATTTCTTCCCCCATGTACCTTGCCGTGTGCAATGGTGAAACAAGGTTCACAGTAGTCATGGAAAATGCTATATCATCATAGAGCAGTCTATCTGAGCACCTAGAACAATATACAACTAACCTATAACCTACCCCTATGTCCCAACCCCTCTGCCAACTCCCCCTCAAGAGGCTGGTAGGCAGGATAACTGGCACCGACCAGAAAAGCTTGACTATTTGAGTTGTTTTGACATCTTCAGCAGACTGTGGTGGATATTGGTTCTTTCTACTCTCAGTATTTATTGTTTCAATAACAGTTGTGGTTACAATGTAGCAAAAGAAAACAAACTTTGCAAGAGCTGAAAACAAACACTGCATTCTCCTCCCTGCTCCTGCACCAAAACATAAATATCACCACCAGGGGGCAGCACAATCATCGTTTTTCAATTTTCAGGGCCAGGAAAAGTATTTCAGGGCTAGTAAAAGTTTTAAGGTAACTTATATTTCTGCTGGGCTAATGATGTTTTTTTCTCTGAATTTTGAGCCCAGTATTGTTTCTAATGAATCAATAATGGTTTGAATTATAATGATCTTTAAAGCACAATTTTACAAAATAATTGACTGGAGTTGTGTTGCATTTTGAACAAATTAATTTTAATTAAAATATTTTATCTTCTGAAAATTGCTTTTGTAAGACGGATATCACCAAATATTGGTTAAAAAATGGGCCCAGCAGGCATGGCTGGGATAATGGTATACTATGAAGATAATATGGGGCTAAACTGGCATAATATAATTTATAGAATAATGAGGGTATATACTAGAATATGCAGCTATATGGGATATTAAGGGGCTTTATTAAGTTGTGATGATTTGTGGCGTTTTGGTTTACTCACTCCTAACTTTTAAGCATGTCTAGTCCTCCAGTCTCAGTTGTTTTTCCTAAAAGCATGACTTCTAATTATTACTCAGACTATCAGGTAACACAATCAAACTCTACGGACAGCAGCTGTGAAACATGATAATGCTCTCTGGAAACCTGGCAATGAGTGTTCAGGAAACCAGAGGCCTAATTAGAATGAAGTAGTTACAGGAAATTCCATAAGAAACGCCATAATTATCAATGAATTGCTGAGTAGGCATTAACAAGGTATACTGGCTGTGCATGAAACATTTACAGGCATTTTATAAGACTATAATTTAATTTATGTTAGTGGACATAACTATATCTCATCTCAAATAAACAGGGTCATTGAACTTGATCCATGCAAGTACATATTGTCCACTTTGTCTGACACTTTTATAAGGATTAGGAAAGAAGAATTTGACTAGGGATTGGTACCATTACTCGATATCAATGGTGGATAGTATTTATCAACCTCTGTCAATATGATACCAACAACAGATATCAATTAGGAAAAGTGCTAAATTTAACAAAATTAGGTCCCTGGGAGACAGGCAGTGTCATTAAAAAAAATGTTACGGTATCATACTGTTAATGTAATATCAATATTGTAACGCATCAAAAATTAGAATTAAATCTCATGTTTTGGTTAATCCATTCATGACTGGAGGAATAGTTGACAAATGCTGTCTGGACTGGACTTACTTTTGGAATAAAGCATAAAGTCGCAAAATATTTGAAGGAGAGTTGTACAACTCTCCTTCAACTACTTTTTAGATATTGCTTTTGTCAGAAAGATATCAGCCAAATGTTTTGGCTGCAATATGCGTTTAAATGGGCTCATACATACAGTACTAACTCCATATATCATGTCTTCTCCCAGCTACCCAGGTGCGCTAACCGAATCCTTCAATGTCTTGTTGATTGATGCTCTAACAAACCTCTAGTTTCTAAATAATGTTTTTGAGGCACATGATCACAGTCTGCGTAGTGAGGTTTTGAAGTTCAACCCATTCATGTCTGAGGAACCTAAACCCATCCTGATCATTTTGGTAATGTCTACCTTTTGGTCTGTGTAAAGCAGTTTTAAGAGAATAGTCAAAAGTAGGGTTTGATAATCACAACCCGACCAACAACTCTACTCCATCTTTTATACTTAAAACAAATTTAAGTAGTATCATAAGTAGGTATGCGGGTCGTTAATCTCAAAACGATCTGATGTGATATTGATATTTTTACAATGATACAATATTTCAACGATATCTTAGTTAGACTCACAGGCTGGGCATGGCCTACCGGAAGTAATAAATCATGTCAAGCATCTTGCTGTCTGTTCTTGTGTAGCTTAATTACAAGTAGATTCTTGTTTCTGGTATGCTAAACAGTTATTTTTAAGCATATTGTTAAAAATAATAATAACAGGCATGAATGGCTTAATATCTTTGAACAATGGAGAAAGTTTTCAAAGATACCAACAGATCAGAAATTATTTAAATCCTTTGCCCACCAGGGCAACCATTTACGTTTCTGTTTAACCCACTCATGCCTGTAGCAGTCAAAGTCACCTGACTATTTTGGTGATATCTCTCTAACAAAAGCAATATACAGAAATTATTTGAAAAAGAACTTTTCATCAGAACTCTGTCTATAACTGTCCTTCAAATATTTTGCAAATTTATGCCTCATTCCAAAGTTATTTTCAAATGTATGATGGGTCCAGACGACACTGCAGGCAGGTATATCTCAAGGCATGAATAGGTTAAGGTTCTGTTTAGGTTCAATAGCTATTCATCCCAGCATCCTGAACACCTGGGACACCATGTAAACAGGGAATAGAGCTTAATCTGGAACTGGCAGATTAGGCTTCTATGGGAATTTATCGGTCCAGCTCCTTCAGAAGTATGCATGTAGCTTAAAAGTGACCTGGCTACTAAATAAGGCACTTATGATGTAGTTTTTTCACAAACCTAAGAGCTCTCATTAACCTCTTACTGCTCACAGCAGCCAAAAGTGGCCTGACCATTTTGATGATATCTTTCAACTGACAGCATACTAGGGAAAGTATTTGAAGGAGAAATATTGATTAGAACACTACCAACAACTCTCCTTCAAATATTTTGAAAAAGAATTTTTGACTGCCAAGCTATCGTCGAATATATCATGGATCCAGATGACAATTTTTCATAGAACCCCTAAGCATTAATGGCTTCAAAACCTTTCCATACTCATTTTGGAAGAATGATGATCCCTGCATTTCGGTCAAACACACCACACCATTTTGTTGTGAAAATATCCTGAATCCATCACACATGATGGAAGATTAACCACTAAAAGATTTGACCGAACGAGCGATAAATCTACAAATAGAAAGGCCCAGAGAAACTCAGGGTGAAAGCTTTTTCCACTTGAGAGAAAAGAGTGATTTTTATTGATAGATATCAGCTCCCAGCTCGTGCCTAATGATGCGTGTATTTTTGATGACTAGATGTGTTCTAGATGGGTTCTTGATGACTTCAGGTGCAATTCTTCCACACGCTGCTTCCCAAAGATGAGACCACCTGGCAGTGGGAATAGAGAGAAAAATGAGGATTTATACAGAGGCCCACTGCATGGGGTACCCAGGTTTCGAGTCCTGGAGCACATACAACTGGTCCTGAAGCACAGAAATTGGTACTGGAGCACAGCAATTTTTGGTAGGCGCAGTGCAAATTAGTTTGAATGCTGTCACCAGGTGGCACTACCATAAAAACTCTGTAGCAATAATGAAGACCTATATGAATCAACAAGTGGTATCAATAAATTGAGTTTACATGTTTTCTAAGTATAATCTGTACTTAGAAATACACATGAAACATTTAACAGAATCATTTTGGTCGCCTCCCGAAAATCTCCTGAATTAAACAGTGATTAAATGGGTTGTCTTGTCGCATGTTCTGAGGCTTCTGTTGCAGGCTGGTGCGCTAATGTGACAGTTAGACACCCCTGCCATAGTGGGAGCACAGACTCATCACGTTTTGGCCATATTGAGCTTAAATTGTAAGTAGCCAGTAGTGATACCCAATCACAGAAGAAAGAGGAGTATCCATATTTCAAGCAGCTAGTGTTTGATTGCAGAGGAAACTGAAGCACCAAGGGGCACCACAGTCTAAAACCAAGTCACTGGTAACTTTTTCACATGCCTCTATTGGGACTTGAACTTCAGACCTCTGGCAGTGGCAGGAGACAGCCAGCTGTGAGTCAGTGTAAAATGCAAGAGAATTAATACAAGACCTTAGGAGCAGGCCCCTTCTTAAACTACATGCAGGGTGCTTCAAAAGGGTTCAAGAATCATTCCTGTTCCTGCAAAATATGCAGATTTCAATACAACCTTGTCATTTCTAATGTACAATGAAATGAGTCCTTTATGAAAACAAGTACCCTTCTTGACAACTTAGCACTGGCACTGCCTGGGTGACCATATTAGGGCACAAAAGGGGTGTAGAGGGTGAAAGGGTGGCGGAGGGTGACATATGGCAATACATGTACTTTAAAATGTATAAATCACCCCCTCACAATTCTTATCAAGGGCCACATTTAAGAAATTCTCAAAAAACAAGCCATAAAAGGTTTAACATGGTTCTTTGTGTTACTTTGTCCTTGAAGGACTTTGCTCGTTCGCGCCCTCTTGCTCGGAGCTGTCCATCACTTCAAAAGCCGCAATTCACTCACTTTTAGCCAGCTCTGTCAAGGAGGCACGAGGTCATCTATGTTGCCATGGCAACGCATCACCATTCTGGCTTATCTCGACCCATGTCAGATATTTGTAACAAATTCCAAAGATGTCGCCAAGGACCTTTTAAGGCAGCGTCTAATGCGAGAATAAAGCAGTTTGAAGGGAGAGGAATGGGGCCCGGCTCTGATATTGAAGGGAGAGAAGTAGGGGGCACTTAGGGGTGATGGGCGATCGCACAGGATCCTGACAGCCGACTCAATAGGAGTCAACACAGAGTCAAAAGCCTGACTCTGGCAACCCGGACCAGTGTCAATAAATACTGTCACAGAGCGGCATTTCTGACAGGTTCCCATGTCAACCTCCTCCACTAGCTACTGATATGAGTGAGATATTGGAGTTGATATTTTGTTTGTCATCACTTTATCGGACGTTCTGGGACAGCTATAACGTGACTAGACTTAATTTAATGTTGGCGGCAACTGTACAATGGAGAGTAAACCTAAAACCCTTACAAAATTAATGCAAAAAGAAATCTATATCCTTTATGGCTCAAGTAGTGCCAACTATGGTCTTATCCAGGATTTTAAAAATGCCTGTTTAAAACAGCAATCACAAAATATGTGCCTGTCCAAATTTAGGTAGTGACGGCTACCTCATTAAGAATTGTCCCTTTTCTTAAGTTTTCATTAGAACCAATGAGGTAGATCTTCCTCTCTGTTAAAACGAACCCCTCTAATAGAGAATGAACCCCCAAAAACAGATATCCTGGGCCCGCCCCTGATATTGAGCCTATTAGCCAGCTCTTTAAGATTTCCCTAGGATCTGGGAAGGCTGGTCGTAATCTCGGAGCCGTCACCTGCAGTGAGGGATTGCTGAGAGACGTGCATTCTCTCCGTGTGTCACTGCGGGTCTCGCCAATAAGGCTGTCGTCACATCACTCCGTACATCGCTCAGGTCACGTCCAGAGAGAGGCCGACCCTCGCTGGCTGATGTACGGTGAGTGAATGCTACTAGTGGCAGCCATGAACCTAATCTGAGTCCCTGACCCACTACTGTCACGCTCAATTAGGCTTAATAAAAAACATCAGCTACCTCCCCTATCCACGACAACAAGTGCACTGGATGACGGCCCTCTTAATCATACATCCACATGTGCTTTATCAACTATCGTCATACATACACATGAACAGCGGGGAATAATGTTATTCATAATACATCTTATTTGTGTACAAGGAAAAAAATTGTAATCTTGTAACTATAATTTCAGAGAAAATTATGGATCATGCTTTCTTATCACTTAAATGATCATTATTTTAACCTATTCTATTCACTATTTAGAGGATATTTTCTGATGACGAACATTTTGAAAAAAGTTCTTTTGGGAGAAATGTTATCAAAACTTTACCATCAGCTACCCTAGTTTGCATATTTCATTTAATCTTTAGTTATTTCCTAGAATCCTTGCATTCAGATGATAGCCAGTTGTCAATGGTGGAGGAAAACAGAGTACCTAACAAAAAACAATGCCTTCTAAGTCACTGGTAATTTTCTCTCATGCCCCAGCCAGGCATCTCATTTATGATTGCTTTAGCTGCCATATTAAGGGTAAATCATGACATACTAAATAAGGGAGAAAACCACCATCTAGCCTCAGGTCACTGTCAACTTTCTCATATATCTTTGGCCAGATTCTGACCCTTGACCTTTTGCAATGCTGAAAAAACAGCCAGTAGTGGGAGTGCAATGCTATACCATTCAGTTATCGGGGCAGCCCCACACCATCCTATAACAGAAATGACCCAACAAAGTCCATCATCATTAACCCACTATTCTCATGGAGGTTCTAGGGTAAATGCCCATGCTGAGTATAGTGGTCACATATGAGGGCCACAATATGATAATTACATCCTACTATTACACTTCTACGCAGTCACTCTCAAACAAAGACAAGAACTCAGCTACTAGCATAAGGCTTAGCTGCTTTTCCTGAAGAAAATCTCAAATAATCTAAAACTCAGAGCTACTAAGGAATTTTTTTGAGTAAAAACTTTTTAAGGTCAGGTCAGAACATTTTTAAGCTTAAGTCAGCAAGCAATACGAATCAGAAATATCAAAATATCCTTATAGACTGCTTGACCAATTCTTGCCCAAAGATACAAAAGAGGCCTCACTATTTAGGTGATATCTCACTCTGTTTACAGCAAAATAACTAAAAGTATGGAAGAAAGTAGCTTTAAAACTCTGACACCCCCTCATTCAAAGATTTTGTGAATTCATGCACCATTTCTGAATTCTTAAGTACCACAGATTCAAGCAATACATTTTTAGAAGCTAGGCATGAATGCATTGAACAGAATTCAATTTAGGTCATATGTAATTTTAATTGTACATGTACTTACAAATCCAAACAAGTCCCGTTTGTCTATGACATAGAGGGTTGGATACTTACCTAAAACAGAAAAAGAGAAAACAAAATTAGTCAACAGGTATGTAAAACACCTACATAGTGATGAGTTACTTTTGATAAAATCAACGCTACAAAACTGTTTGCCTCTCCTATTTATTCATCATGCAATTCACCCATTTGGGAATTAAAAGAAAATTGAGTATTGGTTTGTGTGTGTGATAGTAATTATATCATCGCCAACAATATCTATCAACACATTAATGCCTGGATCACCCAAAACTGCTTGACTATTCTGGTGATATCTCTCAAACAAAAGCAATTTTTAAAAACATTTGAAGGAGAATTGTTCATCAGTAGTCTATCTACAACTCTCCTTGAAATCGTTTACTGATTTATGCTTCATTTCTAAGTTATTTTCTAAAGTATGACAGGTCCAGACAAGATGTGTCAAGGAGAACTCCAGGAATGAATGTGTTAATTCCTCACTACCCTGATTCCTGAAATATGACATTATGAATGCATATCTTGAGGCGCATTGTCCCGTGCTGCGAATATCTAGAGAATCACCCAATTATGCAAATGAGCTGTGCAGCAATAATTAAACAGCAACACATTGTGGATTATGTTGCCTGGAAGTGGATTCCCTGGAAACCAGCAACCACTATAATTAGCACTTGTCTTAAGTGATTGCAATCTCCGAGGACCGTTCCAAACACAGGATATTGCCAACTCTGAGAGATAGAACCAGAGAGCAGAAACCATGCTAAGTTGCATATCTGGATAAGGTTGGATACCATCAAGAGGTACCTGTAAAGGTACCGGTATCATTTCGGAAAGTACAATATCATACCTATATCATTCCTTAAAGGTACTCTTAACGATAGCAACCATTGTGAAGTTATCAGGGATTGCCTAGGATCCTAAACATGACTATTCACAACAAAATCTATATGGTAATAATGCAATAAAGAAATGTTAACAGCACAATTAAAATACCATACCATTTCATCGGTACCAATACCGTACTGTATCATTTCCTTAGATCACCTACACTGGTGACATCAGGATACCTCATACCTTTGAATATAATTCTGGATATAAAGTATAGATTCACACACAAATTGGTGAGGGGATGTTGACTGGGTCCAGATCAACAATTCTGCTATAATTCTTTTTGGAAAATGCTGATCAGAAAATGTCACCAAGAAAGACTAGGCATTTATATATAGGGCACTGTGGCATCATGAATGTGTCAATAACGGTCCATGATTATTTGCATATTTGAAATGAGGCATTCCAACCTTGTAATTGCAGCCAATATATCTTTCTGTGTGTATACTCTGTCAGGAGGTGGCAGCCCGTATCAGTGTATGTATAGTGTAGTACAAGTGCAGCAGGCATTCCTAGGGTTGTGATGTAAGAGATAAGACCATGTAATTAGTACTAATTGATCCCCCCTATCTGCTACTGTACACAAGTCTTAGAGGATCATGCTTAACCTTATGTAAGCGTGGACACATGCCTAGCCACAGGGCAGTGTAAACTATACCCACATTGAGCAGGGCTGTATCCACAAATAAGAAAAGGAGTGTTGAACCTAACCCTAACCCTAACATCACACCCCCCTCCCCACCACACACACACAACTCAGAAATACTACTTTCAGCTCAGTCACTTCATTTACAACAGTGAGATACCTTATATTTCTAAGAATTTCACAATACTAATATTTCTTCAACAACACAGTATCTTAGTACATAGTTTAAGTGATAATTGTCCAGGTTTCTGATACTTAGATTTTGATAATAACCTTGCTTACCTGTGACCTACAACTCTATACATTATTGTGGTCAAACGTAGGTCTAGCAAAGGTTTCACATACATCTAATTGTAACAAAAAATCACATTCCAATATTTCGGCTCCTTTAATCTCAATTTATGGTATTTAATTATAAAATCATATGACCATTCCCATTTTATGAGTCAATCATGGTTAGAATGTTATAGATAATTAAAGAAATAATCAAAATACTATTGACACAAGAGAAACAAATTAGAATATTCTCACTAGGAGGCACAGTAGCCTGGCAGGCAAGCCAGATACTGGAAACTACCAGAACAAGTGGAATATATTCTAGCCTGCATTTGCAGCACACCATCCATCTTGCTGTTAGAGTGATTTAGATTGAGATAGATAGGGTTGGAGCTGAGTGAGTGAACCTGTAGCAGCCAACTGGAATTCATGTGATCACATGATTTCAGCCTACAAGTTATCAGTACCAAGAGCGCACACAAATTCTAACCCTCCCAATGCTAATGCTACCTTTGTCAAAAGCGCAAGAATGCAAAGACTTTTAAACCATCTACACCCTGTAATGTTGGTACTCAGTGGATAGCCCTCATGGAGTACTCTAAGATGAGTACCCATATGCCACCAGCAGCATAAGGGTTAAAGAGTAAAAGGGTATTTGCCATAGAATAATCACCTCAGAACATTTAAAATCGTAATAATTATTTGCAATATACACTCTGACAGGCCAAGCAGGATGATTTAACCAAACAAATTCATGCTTAAAACAGTTCCACTTGGAAAATGCTGCATGCTCTTATCATGATAATTATTGCAGAATAAAAAGGGAAAACATCTAAAATCTGACAATTCCCCCACCACAAATTGTCAAATAAATATGTGTGGGCAAGAACTGTAAGGCCAGAAATAGAATCAGTCTTAGCTAGCGTGAACAACGTACCGAGGAGACAATAAGGGAGACAATAGGGAGTTCCTGAGACTGCCTGGCTGTGTGTCATACTGGCGGTATCTCAGCAGAGATTACCATTGTGAAACGCCCACATGCTCCACAAAGACAGGAAGCTACCTCATAGCAGCAGGATATCAGTAGCTAACCCATTCATACCTGATCTTACAAAAAAGGCTCACACAAACATGGTGAGGTAATTAAAGTGAAAGCATATTTTTGAGGTACTAATCTGAAAAGGAAACATTAAATCAACACCCAATTAATATCCAACTAACTTTTTCAACAAATATGGTTTAATTATCCTTGCTTTCTTTTCAAGTTCCTATCCAAAATATCATAGCATTTTCAAAGGGAACTTGATGTAGGGCATAACGACAATGACAGATATCCATACTTCAATGCTAGTTTTCTGTCCTATAAATCCCGAGGACCAGTTCAGTAAAATGGACAGCCATGGCCAATATACTCCAGCTGTAGTTGAGACCAGACCATTTAACCGTTATCAGTCCCAGCAGCAGTCCCTGTCCCAGGGAGAGAAATGGTCCTGTTCACACTACACTGAAAACCAATTAGGCGCAACACCAGGCCACAGAAACATACACCAAAATATTCAGTTACCAGTCATGCCTGAGAGTATAAGCAGGGGTGGAGAGGGTGTTGGGGAAGGGGTGGGTCTACAAGTAAAGGAGTCTGTCAGTCTAATTAAATCTATCTTTATATATATATATATATATATATATATATATATATATATATATATATATATATATATATATATATATATATATATATATATATATATATATATATGTATATATACATGTTATTTATTTATTTATAAATATATATATATATATATATATATATACATATATATATATATATATATATATATATATATATATATATATATATATATATATATATATATATATATATATACCATACATATATACAAATATGTGCATACAGAAGTGTAATGTATGTAAATACTATGTATTTATGTATCTATGTCAACTTTATATGTCTGTGTATGTATGTATCAGACCATTTTTCTTACACAGATTTTTTTTTCTCTACTGAGATGAGCACCGCTGACTTGGTCTATAAAGCTAGAGATTCCTATTCAGCACTGCTATGAGATCCGCCTTGATCGCCACAGTTAACCGCCGCCCAATCAGTGCCTCACACGGCCCCCTGGTGGCAGAATACCAGCCATGAATAAAATTACCTCCAACATTGAAGATTGACATGAGGCAAATACAAATTACACGCAATGATTCCCTTCTGTGTAATAGGAAAAGGTTGAAGGTTGCGGTGCATGGGCCTGTTGTCATTTGAGAAAGTACACGCATCTGTTTTGCTAATCTTATCCCTGTTTAGGATGCTGGCAGCAGCATCTATGGGGGAGTTCTGAAGACAAGGGGATTATCCAGGCTTAGTGTTAAGGGCATAAGTCATCACCACCAGACATTAACCCAAAGCTATTCCATTATTGCACAAAGAAAAACAATCTTACCTGGATGAAATGACCTGAATATTTTCAATATGCAGTAAACCTTAACAACTACCTTTTTTCATTGATTTGATTATTAGATATTCATTACCCAATTTTGCAAGTTCATAAAAAAGATGGGATTATTTTGATCACATCTTTTAAACCAAGTAAGCCTTTTTAAGGAATACATCTTTCAAATGTTTCTAAAATGGCTCACTTTGTAAGGATACAAATGAAATTATTGAACCTCTTTGAGCTGCCCGAAAAACATTAATGGAGGTTACATCAAATCCAAGATAAATGAGTATTGATATTTTTATATTAACTCCTCGCCTTTCTTAGGCTATGAACCTGAGGCTGTGATAAAGGGTGAAGAGTGCAGGTCTGTCAGCTGATACTGAGGGTGAGTGAGGTAGAAGAAACAATATCTCCCAACATCACTCACAGCCCTACATCCCTTCATACAGTATGGCTAATAGTGCAATAGAATTATATAAAGTAGCATGTTTTGGAGTATAACTCAGGTCACATCTTATTCAAATTTAATTACACATGATCGTTTAAATCACATCTATTCTGATGACACTCAAATGCAAACTAGGGGTGTGCATATATACACAAACACATACATACACATATACATATATATATATATATATATATATATATATATATATATATATATATATATATATATATATATATATTCAATTAAATTCCAGGAACTGGAAACCTTCATTAATGTTAACAACAAATCCATTTCTAATCAGCTATCTCCATGAAGGAATGAAAGTGACATGTTTCTTTTCCATAGCACACTTGCTGAATATGACAGCTGCCGAGTTATTCTATTCCATCTTATAAATAAACCAAACCTATCGTAGATGGGGAGTTATTCAAGAAAACACATGGATCCCATTCCCAGGCTGCAGGATCCCATCAAGGGAAATTCTGCGGGTGAGAACGCTCTCGCCCTCGATCGCACCAGGGCAGCTTACACTCCAGGCCTGCACAATGCAGCTCAATGAAAAATTGTTTTCTGGCAGATAAGGATTCAGAGCAGCTCTAGAATCCAGGATTGGATGCGATGGAAATAACTTGCTGAATCAGGCTGTATGTGTAAATAGCATTTGAGTATTCTGGACCATCAACAAGCAGGCACCTGAAGCTTCTGCCAGACTCAACATGGCTTACACTAAGCAATTTTCAATCCATACCTGAATTGAATTACATATAAAACATATCTGATATGTAACTCTAAGCAATTATCAACTCGTACCCATATTCAACCTTAAAGGGGCAGCCTAGCAGTATGCTAAGCAATTTCTAATCCATAACTGAATTGAATTAAATATATCATATCTGATACGTAACTCTTAGAAATTATCAATGCGTATCCCATTCTACCTCTAGGTGCAGCCTAGCAGTATGCTTAAGCAATTTCTAATCCATACCTAAATTGGATTTGATATAAAAACCTAGCTAATACTCTAAGCAATTTTCAATGCATACCTTATTCAACCTATATGTGCAGTCTCCCAGTATGCTAAGCAATTTCTAAATTCGTACCTGAATTGGTTTTGATCTGCAGCCTAGCTTATACCCTTAATAATTTTCAGTGCACATCTAATCAGACACAATGTGCAGCCTAGCAATTCACAGAGGAATTTTTCATTCATGCCTCATACAAATTCATTGCACAGCCTAGCAATATAGTAAATTTGTAAATTATTGTATCAAAAATGGTGAGTATCTTATAGTAACGCTTAAGATTTTTAAAATGTATAGAAGTGGTGTAATTGTTTAATGGATTGTCTCTACATGAAGGCAGGCATGAGGTAGGCAGTATCGTTAAAATATTGTTAAGACATAATACCAGTAAGGAAACAACAATATTGTATCTTACCGCAAATATTGTAAGATATTGTATCACTAAGGCAATAAAAATATTGTATCTTATCGCAAAAGTTTCAAGATATTGTATCATTAAGAAAATAACAATATTGTATCTTATCGCAAATATTTAAAGATATTGTATCATTAAGGAAATAACAATATTATTGTATCTCACCACAAATATTTTAAGATATTGTATCATTAAGAAAATAACAATATTGTATCTTATCACAAACATTTTAAGATATTGTATCAATAAGGAAATAACAATATTGTATCTCACCACAAATATTTTAAGATATTGTATCATTAAGAAAATAACAATATTGTATCTTATCACAAACATTTTAAGATATTGTATCATTAAGGAAATAACAACATTGTATCATTTTGCAAATACTTTAAGATATTGTATCATTAAGGACATAACAATATTGCACCTTATCGCAAACATTTTAAGATATTGTATCAATAAGGAAATAACAATATTGTATCATATCGCAAATATTTTAAGATATTGTATCATAAAGGGAATAACAATATTTTAAAGGTGCGAATCCTTAGCTGAGAGCCTGCTCTGATGGATGTGTGGTCTAAGGCGCCACCACTGACTGTACACCCTCTCTCTCACCACTACCTGGGTTCGAATCCCGGCCTGGGCATGTGAGAAAGTTGTCATTGACTTGGGGTTAGGCGGTTGTTTTCGCCGGGTACTCCGGTTACCTCCACTACTTTCAACTGGCTAGTCAAGAATTAGCCACAATTTGCATAAATGTGACGAAAAACAAAATTCCAATCCTTAGCTGGGTTAGTATGGCTGTGTGTTAGCAGAGCAGGTGACCTGGAGCCAGATGCCATGGAGAGAGAGGGTGAGAGGTCCAGGAGTGATTTATGAGCCTCTACATGCATTTCCTACAGATCCTAATTGGGATTTCATTAGGGGCAATCACATGATCAACTGATCCCGAGTGTGGCAGCTCAACCCTACAACTTCACCCTACCAGCAGGGACAGGCGATCTCACAACTAAAATATTGAATCCCCAACCTCACAATTCCGTCCTTAGAAACTCCACTTCTTGATTTTTCTTTACTCCCCTTTTGCAGAAGAAGGGTCATATGTTAGATCGACTCGCAACTTAAACATCAAATCCTCGGTCCCTCCCAGAAGGGCTCCAAAGGACACCTAAATTCTTTGCAGTAATTTCTTGAAATGTAGTTTTCAAACATATCATTGATTTTTTTTCACCTCAATATAAATCCCATTGTAAAAGGATATTATGCCTTATTTCAATAAGTAAATACATACTTGTTAATGGTTGTAATCTGAGTACATGTATATTGTGGTCTCCCTTGAAAAATAGGATGCCCATTAATTTTTATAATTACCAATTATAGGCACCCAGTCTGTAAATCCTGGCTAAGACCCGTTCAGTTTCCACTATGTAGGAATGGAGGCTGACAAGAAAATCTCCTCAGTAATTTTCTCTAAAGCCATGTGTGATTATCAATGAGGCCTCAGTTGCTATAGAACAAGATAAATATTGGCTTAATCAATCAAAAACAATCCAGGGCAGCAGAAGAGGATAAAGCGTCACTGTAAATTAGCGCTGACTTAGCATGCTATGAGGAGTTTCCCCTGCATGTGACAGGCCTGTGAGGAAGGGGGAAGGAAAGGAGCAACAGAAAAATCAACTCATGTATTGCGGTTTTGCGATTTAACTACCATATACAAGGGTTGTCTCCATGCTCAGGTAGGTGAGGGAATAAATATATTTCTCTGTTTTTGTCCCATCCTTACCACCCCTGCATCCAAGCTCCTTATCTCCACCTCCGTCCCCCCCCCCCCCGCCCCACAAAAAATGGTATTGGACCCTATATAGTTTTATATTGGTTCAATCTGATATTAACATTGATTGTTAAAACTAAGTATTTTTCTGGAACTATTGCCGTTGAGTTCTGACTTCAACTCCTTTGAAAAGTTACCCTGATATTTAACTTCATTGATCCTTAAGTGTGATACAGTTTTCTGCAAAAAATAATTGGTTGAATTAGAGCGATGATTATCCATGTATACAAATGCTTTTTAAAAGATAACCATTATCATATGAAAAGGTTGGATTCCATATAATAAATGGTTATACTTAGTGATAGTTTCATATGTATACCCATGCTCTTAAGAAGATGACTCCCATTGCTGAAGTTGAACCAATGAAAGCAACGGAAAGATTCAATTAGTAATCCCATTTCTGTGCATCTTGTCAGCTACGATGTCTGTCCCTGCCCCCAGCCTGTGGCAAGTTACCCTCTTTTGTACCCCTCCAGCCCCTCCTCCCTCCCTACCCCTCTTAATTGCTTTAAGGGCAGGTATATTGGCTGGCTGTCCGTCAAGGTGAGGTTTGCTGCCCCAGGCCGCAGTGCCAGTGTGGTAGACACCTGTATGGGGGCTACCTGTATTCCTGTAACCTGGGGTAATAGTCAGCAGGGGGTCAATGTAGTGATTATTGAACCAATTACCTACACAATCCTATCTCATCTCCTCCCACAGCCCACAAATAGAGATGGAGAGGGAAGTTAGGAGAGAGGAAACCGACAACTTTACCACAAGTCTAAGAAGAGGGGGCATCTCAAAAGAATAAAGTATTTATGTATATAGTAACTGACACAACATGGTAGTTCTGCTACTATAAGGTTTTTGGTTCAGTGAGAGCCAAGGGGCGATGATATTTGGTGCCATGTTAGCTGGCTGTTCATGATTTAGCATTAACATGGCAGAAAAAGTGAGGAAAACCAAAACATTGTTCAACCATATCATACAAGTGTGAGCCATCTTGAATGACACACTTGGGAAGTTCTGCGACTGTAAGGTTCTTGTTTCAGCGAGTCAAGGGAAAAAGATTATATTTGGTGCCAAGTTAACAGGCTACTCATGATTTAGCATCAACATGGAAGTAATTGTTCCATCATATTATACACGTGTCAGCCATCTTGAATGGCAGAACTGGGCAATTCTGCCACTGTAAAGTTCTTGTTTCAGCGAGTCAAGGGATAAAGATGATATTTGGTGCCAATTGTTAGCTGGCTGTTCAGGATTTAGAAATAAGTGAGGAAACCAAGGTATACTGTTCCACCATATTATACAAGACTGTCAGCCATCTTGAATGACACAACTGGGTAGTTCTGCCTCTGTAAGGTTCTTGTTTCAGCACGCCAAGGTAAGGAGATGATATTTGGTGCCGTAGGAGCAGCGCGGCTCATCCTGCTTGGTGTGCATTACGGCAACATTACCCTGTCATTACGGCGAGGTGGACAGAGATGCCGTGAGAGCTGCTTTTACGAGGAGCCAGCATCCAGATTGGGTGCACGGGAGGCCATACTTGATATTCCCCACAGCTACAGAATCCCTCAGGGAGCCTTCCATCATAGTCATTTCAAATTCTGGAGTTCTTTTAATGGACTTTTGTATTCTAAATGGTTGAATATATTCCTTTATGATCCATGATGGCAAAATACTCTGACACACACATGCTAATTTTTAAGCAGACAATAAAAGAAATGAGTTTTCTTTTTATCTCATCTATGCTTTATGCAATTTTGTCATGAATTGGTCATTTTGATAAAAAATACAACTGAAAATAATTTGGTAAGGAATAAAAACATGTGTCATAGGGATATTAAATTACATTTTAAATACCTTTAAAGGATTGCTTTTGTTTGTAAAAGATCACCAAAACAATCATATAGTCTGATGCATCTTGGATGCTTTAGTCAGGCATCAATGACGATGTTCTGGCTTCCATTCTTATACAACATTTACAACTGGGACACTATGAAAATATAAACTGTTATCGTTAAACCACTCTTACGTTAAAAGCTTTCAGACTACTGGTTTTGCTCTGGCCATGAAAGGGTTAAGTTTAACCTATGTTTGATTCAGGGCGGCCTCCTTCATAGAGCTAAGAGGCATTTGCAGAGTCTGCCGGTGATAACAGTGATTAATATTTCACAGTACACGGACAAGATTTCCCCAAAGTTTTCTTGCGGCAAGCGTGGTTGCCAAGGAATAGCATAGCAATTTATTGCCTTGCTGTGAACGCCTCAAGGAATCAATTCCTTGGACCTTATTCTTACATGTTAATCATATTTCTGTTTGCGAATGGCTTTTCAACTTTCCACTCCCTATTCAAACAAACACGCTCACCGGCAGCGAGCCCAGTGGATTGGGAAGATTGATTTGACTTCTGCCCATTTCTATAGTGTACGAAACGATAGATTTGGCATTGCATTTTGGGGAAAAACATGGGTATTTATTAATATAACTCCTATGGTTCTACTGAAGTAGTAGTGTATGTAACGTGAGTATTAAGGTAGAAATTATCACAATAATTCACTTTTGTTTGAGGAAAGAAAATGACCTCAGCCATAGTCAGTAGTGTGTGTAATGACAGATATGCCAAGGGATTTACATGTAGATATAGTTTGAATAATATATATGCTATGGCTGCACCGTAGTGCGGAGTACTGAGGGTGAAATTATAAATGAGGACTGGGAGGTTAAGCTGTGAGTGGCCGGATAGAGATGAAAATGATGTATTTCCTGTGGGATGAGTGAGGGTTTTAGTGAACCACATCCCTATATCTGATAAATAGCAACAGAAAGTCCAATGCAGCCATGTCACAATTTGTCATTGTGTGTTCTTGATTGAAGGATGGCCAATAACCTGTGCCTTGAGTTTAAAGCATCACACTGGTATCTGGATATTCCATACTTATAAAGAATTCTTTGGAATAAAGAATGCAGTTTCAAAATAAAACTGAAGGATCCGTAGGTTTCATTTAACAGCCAAACCCTTTGCCCTCAAATATATTTTCCACTGAATGGTTTTGCCAGAAAGCAAATCACCAACATACCAACTTAGAGCTTCCAGTTTGATTGCCTCAAATATATTTCCAAAATAAGTATGTTTCATGTTATTTACTCTAAATTCTAAGATTTACCTAGTAATTTGAGGTTTCTCATTTCCTGCTATTTTGTGCCTCCCTCTGGTTTGAGTGATGTCAGTCTGTATTGTGAGGAACAGCCAATTAGAGCTTGAAAATAGAGAGCTTTCCAAAAGGAACACAACGTGTAATTTCCATCCTTTAATGGATGGAACATGATCGTAGTAAGAATCAGTCAATGGACATGAAAGTGAGGACCGAAATAGGACTGGGAGTACCGCAATTAACCCGTTTAACGGACCCTTGAGTGTAATTGCTTTCCCTTGTGGAATATGTTGGTGATTCACTCCCGAACTATGTGGGCCTTATTGGTGGATTTGCTGCAAATCTCCATTGACCTTTTGGGTACCATTGTGTCTGTGTGTCATAGGGGTGTGTGCGAGTGTCAGTCACCCTTGAACGACCTTGAGCGCAAGCGGAGAGGTATTGTACGTGGGGTTTTTGTCCCCTCGTGCCGTCTTTAATCTTCGATTAGTGGCGTATAACATGGGGCAATACGTCAATATAAAGCTATCAGGCCCAGCATTCCTTGCTTGTGCTGGCATTGTTGGGAGCGTGGACGCCCTGCCGACCTGCTATAGGGACGGTGAATGGTGAACATAGAGGATGCTGGGATGTATGGCGACTTAGGAATCAGCAGACTGTTAGTGCTGACCCTTGCATACCCAGAGCTACCTCACCTACTAGCACCTACTGTGTTTAATCCTTTTATTCAGTAAAGTCCATAAAAAATCAACAACAAATATTGTCCTTTGGAAATACTGGTTCATTCAGGTTGTGATTCTTAGGACCATCCAGGTTGTGATTCTTAGGACCATCCAGGTTGACTTACTGCAAACCAACAACCTAAACATTATATCTATTCAGTGTCTTCCTTCCTCAGACTCATAGTAAAGCTTTTTAAGTACGGGCCCTCCACATAGCAATACAAATGTACCGTGAAAATCGCAGACAAGAAATATGATCCATGTGCAGTTCATTTGCCGAGGCACCTTAAGTGTTACAGAGCCACAGATGTCTGCTCATGTGGACTGACTCTTACACATTTTGCTTCGTGGAGAGCATGGTTTGTCACAGAAAAAGGGACCTCGGAGATTATTCCCGCCTGATGGAACAAACAAGAGATAGAATCACATGGTTCATTTGGACTGATACAGATCATTGAGCCTTCGAGTCTTGAGTCTTGAAAACATTCCTTGTCCCTATTATGCTGCAGCGGCATTTAAGATATGTGTTACAGGTTGCTCCGGCCTTGGCAGGTTTGGTAAAGCATGCAATCTATTGATATCATTAGCCCTAGCCCCCTCAAATGAAAAACGCTCAATAATCAGTTCAGTGAGTATTGAGTGAGTTGGTATTTACTAAACTTAAAGATCTGGTTTGTAGGAGTGTAAATTTGTAGGTCATTAATATACTATGGTTTGACAGTAGTTTCTGTAATTTTCCTACCAGTCTTGTAGGGCTACACGAGTTAACATTCACTTTCCGTTCAGTCTGTTCTAATAGTCTATAGTGACAGATTATTTTTTATCTGAGACCTTGAAAACAGTCAGTAGGTAACACCAGGCCTAGACTGCATGTAAACATTTATTCACAGTACCACATCCTCTCATAAGGTTTGGAGTATAACTATGTACAGTATGTCTTTGTTATAGTTTTACCATGTATAAACAAGGAAGTAGACATACTTGGCACCCTTGCAATGAAAACATGCCCCAGTAAAAACAGCTAAAACATCTAAACATGTCTTGTTAAAAACATGTCTCAGAATGCTATATAGTCCATGGTGCATGGTTGTAACTTGTAATAGAGACTAAATAGCACAACTATATGGCAAAACCTCATTTCTTCTCAGAGATGTCTGTATGCATTTAAAGAAACATATTGCAGTATATTTGAAAAACTAACTTGCCAATGATTGAACACTATTTAGTATGCAAATACACTACAGGTATGTAGGTTTGCGATGACTTATTGTTGATCAGTATGAACATTGGGTAAGTAGGTTTGAGATAAACGACTTATCACTTTTGTATATAGGTAAGTAGGTTTGAGATGACTAATTGTATTTAGTATATAGGTAAGTATGTATGAGATGACTAGTAGCTGTTTAATCTGAAGTGAGTATGTATGAGATGACTTGTAACTGTTTAGTCTGAAGTGAGTATGTATGAGATGACTTGTAGCTGTTTAGTCTGAAGTGAGTATGTGTGAGATGACTTGAGGCATTTGCCCAGCTGCCTGTCACCTCAAGAGCTGAGGTTGACAGTGTCAGGATGATGCTTCAGGTGAAAGGGATTCCCAGCAACCAATTGTTGAGCATTTGAACATTGTTTTCAAGTACCCTCTTGTGTGCTTTGCGGATTCAGGGGATTCCAAGTGCAGCCTGACAAGTAATCTTACTCATATTACAACTGATTTAGTTCCCTATTTCTTATATATATATATATATATATATATATATATATATATATATATATATATATATATATATATATATATATATATATATATATATATATACATATATATATATATGTGTATATCAGACTATTCTTGAATAGAGGAATACTATTCTGAATTTCATCAACCCCCTTTTTTCTCTGGAGGTGTGGTATATCCTATTGTAAATGTTATGTTTGAGACCGCCCTCTGCGTATGTATGTTGTGTCGTATGTATGTGTCCTTTCCCTTAGTTGCTACCGTCCCATTTGTTCCCCTATATGCAAACACTCACTGCCCTCATTGAGAGACCAAGTCAGAATTCCCAATCTGTGAATTCAATTTACCCTGACTGCTGAAAGCACCCTCAATACCATTCCACAGGCTACTAATCTGCCACATTCTTTGTGGTTATTATTCAGATATCACATTTCTGGGGAATAATACTAATACCTTTCCAAACAATTGCACTTTCAGCTAAGGGTATCCAGCGTTCAATTAATGGCAAGGACATGAGATATATCACAAAACACAAGACTGAAAATATTGACAGTGCCTGCTATTCTATTACCAATTAGTACTGTTAGTGTACTTTCTCCCACACTCATATGTGTTACAGGAGACTATGACAATAACAGAATTCCAGACTTGACTATTTTATTTAAAAATCCATGTCAAATTTAAAATGCTTAGTACAGTGGCCAGGAAATCTGTATAATGAACAGAGAAGTCCTGCAGAAAATGTGTAACCCTTCATCTCTCTGGGTGGTAAAAGTGTGTATCTGAAAAAGGAGCAATTAAAGGGTGGAATATCGTAAATTATGTCAAGGGACCGTACCCTACTGGGCCCCCTTTCAGGGTGCGACTGATTTGACCTGGCCAATTTGTAGGTTTTGAATGGCATTTTGCTGGGTTGCCAGCTTAGATTGTAAGAAGTCATGGGGTTCCTTCGGCTTTCTGTAACGTCGGAGTCTCCACTGATTAGCCTAACCTCTAGAGGATCTACCTGAAAATCACCAGCTACCTTCTAAGGACAGACTTCACTGCACACTTCTAACAACCTTAATAGTCTATAAATCTGGCTAGTAGCAAGTTAGCATTCGAGGGAATAAAACCATCAGTTTGGTAGTTGTTGTCCTATGCTGTTTGCCACTGGCCAGGCATTGCAGATTAATCAGTTTTTTTTCAATATTTCCATTAGCACAATCTGCCAGTTTCAAGCCTCAGAAGGGCAATTTTCTATCCTAATATAACTCTTTTCGAGGGCCTGCATAATCTGAAAGCAGCCAGTGTGCTTGACTCGCAAAGCAAAAATCAAAATTAATCTACCCCCTATTTATTACCTCATAGCTCTGTTTTGCTTTAACAACCTACTAAAAGTAATATGTACTTACCATACTTTCAGGTAGGACCACACATCATGTATAAATCCCTCAAAGAATTGACAAGGTACTTACCTATAAAAGATAAAAAATACATTCAAATAAGATTCTTAAAATTCATTAGCATTACACACATTCATTTTCATTACAAAACACATTCAAATAAGAGTTATTAAATCATTATGATTATGAACTACTTTACATTGCAATAAAACATATTGATATGTCACCACTGTCAGTAAAAATCATGAAATTAACTTTGGTCACAAAGGTACAAAGTAACATATTGCACTAAAGGGTGCAAACATTGCAGTAGGTATGTGTAATACTACCCGGCCATTTGGGCAGTCCTCTAAATTTCTGAAGAGTCTGACTCATATAGGGAAGGGGTGAACATATCTTTCAAATGCTGCATTATTGGAATCTAATTTGATATATTTCCCTTATAACTGTTTTTGCTAAATTGCTAGTACTATATCTAATTGGTATTTTCCATGCACTCATAGACAAATGGCGGAAAATTTCCAAGTGGACGCCATTTTGTCAAACGCTGGTGTTGAAACATCTATCCAATCAGCTTCCAATGGAAAGTCTCGAGGCAACGACATTGTCCCAATGAAATTAATTACTATTTCAATGGCGCAGTATTTTAGCAATTTGAGTGATTTGCAGTCAGTCCGTGTATTCATTAACCCACATTGACCGTTGCTCGGAGAGGAGACGCAGCTGATCTAGGAGATAGCGCTGGCTTCTTAGGAGAAACCCCTCCACAGGCATAAACACTGCACTATAAATTCACAACTGGGAACACAGTGAATCCCCAGCCTTCCACTGATGGATGGGCTCTGTTAAAAGACGGCCTCTTAAGGTTTCTTGAAGAGAATCCTGCGGGCTACTTTGTATGTGGAGCGCTTATCATGGGATGGATCCTACAGCGGTCATTGCCCCTGAGACCACTTCCATCAAAATAAGCAGAAATTACATCCCGGTGACCCAATTGTTATCTAAAACATGGACAAGTGCCTGCAGTGGACAATTATACCATTCTGGTATCATATTAGACAAGAGAGGAGACACAAAATCTTCAAATAAGGAAAATGAGCCATATGATACAGAATATGCATCTTTAACCCATTCATGCCTGGAGATCAACTTGTCGAGTCTCGTCTGGACTTGTCATACTTCTAAAGATAACTTTGCAATGAAGCATAAATCTGAAAAATATTTGATAAAGAGTTGTAGATGGAGTTATGGTGAACAACTCTCCATCAAATATTTGATATTGAGTTGTATCTTAATATTGCTTTTGTGTTAGAGATACCACCAAGATAGTTGGGCGGTTTTGGCTAGAACAGGCACGAATGGGGGGTTACGTTACATCGTAACGTGCAAGTAAAACCATCAAATTCTCTTCTTTGAAATCTATTTATTCCTTAAATTAGTCCTTAAAAAATACATTTTTGTGCAGTTATGTAAGAGTTTTCCACACACTGAAGAGGCAAATCCCGAACATATAAGAATCAGGTATATGCCATGCTGCATAATACAGTCTCTCCCATGAGATGGCAGGACCACCTGGAAGCCGTGACATGCTTATCACGTCTAACTAAGTGAAGCAATTTATCACATAGCCCTGCAGCAATAAACGTCTCAAATACATCTGTACACTATTATAGGAGGAAAAACAAAATCCATATCTACTGGTCCAACCTGATGGTCCCTTAATACCCATTTCCAAGCATCTAAGGAAAGATTTAAAATTCTTTTGAACTGCTAGAATTGAATTCCAAAGAAATATATTGAATTCTACCTCTGGTATGTGTAAATCTAAATCTCTCTTTGTTGATGGGATCTGAGCATTCCAGCAATGTGACTTCAGAGTATCAGAACTAGAAACATCAACATGCTTCTGATCCTACGTCAACAGCGCCAGGTGTATTTAGTATGCAGGACAAATTCATACTGTTTACACTGGGTGTTCAATTACAATGCCATTGTAGGGAGAACACTTCAAAACATTCACGGACATTCAACAAGGCAAAAAGTCAAATCTACACTCATTTCACAGTTATCAAATAAAACTGTATCTCATTACAGAAAGAAGACAGACACATAATGCGAAGCATATTACTTTACATATTATAAAATGTAACATAAAATATGTGTATTTTCATCAAATTACATACAACTATTAACTAGTTAACTTTTTATAATGGCAATGAATCCTAGTGAAAGATAGGTCCTATGATGAATAATCAATAATACATAAAGAATAAATAGCAGTGAAAGAAAAACAAAATATGTTTCTTGCTTACTAGAATAAGATTTCTTTAAATGTTTGACACGCAAATGATAGAAACATACATTACTACACTACTATTACAATTGTAAATCATTATTACTTTTATCATTATTATTATTATCATAATCAATATTATTATCATTATCATTTTGATTATTATTGGTAATATTATTATTATTATTATTATTATTATTATTATTATTATTATTATTATTATTGGTAATATTTTTATTACTATTATCATTATCAATATCATCAGCATTATTGCAATCTATTGTTATCATTTCTATCACAATCATGATGATTATCATTATCATAATTAACACCCCCACATTCCTCTCCAAACCCCCATTATAACGTTGCTTGACTAATTAGTGGAGTAGTGGTGACTTCTTCATCCATCATCCTGTGGAACATGAAACATGCTCATCTAGGTGCGAGGGACTCTTGCCTGTCTGCAGGCCGCCACTGCCTGATGCTAATTAATTCTTATTGACACATCTAGTGCCGCCATGGTGCCATAATGAAAACTGAAAATCTTCATCAATCATGCGGCCACTGTGGTAGACTTGTCTCCAACATATACCAGAGCAGCACTGGTATAGCACAGACCAGCCGCAAGCACTGAGGTAGACATGTCTCCCTCACATATACCTGCCCAGCACTGGCTGCAATACCAGAGACTGGTACAAGCAGCAAGCAGACAGGCCGCTGGGCTTTTAAAGCTCCACTGTAAATATTTCATCAAAGAGATGCACAGAGAGTCATAAATCCTTTTACTAAGGCCCACACTTAGGCCCTGAAAAAAAGTGCAGCAGCGCTGATCCTGAGTTGCTGCAGGGTGCGTTGTCAAAACAACATGCTGATTCCTGCATACACTGAAGAGGCAGTGGCTGAAATCTACTTAGCCTTGTGATAAATCTACTTAGCCTTGTAACATTTTCACATCACGGAAAACACCATAGAAACCTTATGAAATATTACTACAGCCAATTCTCAGGCTGTCAGTAAGATGTTAAATGCCACTTCTAAAACGACAAATAGATATGAATATGATTCTACTACTTAGCTATAGATGGCAGCACACTGTCACCAGGGGACTTGCATCCCTAATGCAGCTTTTGTGGCTCCCCCTTGGGGTTAACATTCACTTCACCTTTGTCAAGGCAACTCTGGGTATAATACTCAGACAAAAAACAATATGCAGACTTGTAGCAAGGGAAATGATAACACAGAACAATGTTTGATATTTGGATTATCAATTACGTTAATTTCACTTGAATACAACAATGATTAACATTCTACCAGCCTGAGAGATTAACCCCCTTTTACCAGTCTGATGTCCTTTGTATTTGATAGGATTGTGATGGTACATATTGCATCAATGTGAAAGTTTTTACACCATATCGTATTTGTTATACCATAACATTGTTTAAGGATATCATGCCACTATTTTCATAAGTACATGTTTATGGTCGTATGGAGTATATTGGGGTCTCCCTTGAAAAATAAGACGCCCCAAAATTTGGTAATTGCCAATTTTGGGCAGCTAGTTTCCAAATCCTTGCTCAGACCCTGGCTGGTAGGCTAGGGTGCCAGCGCTATGGTAGGTGCTGATACTTGCATACGTAGCCTCAGGCAGTAATAAGCAGTACTGCTGTTATAGAGTAGGGATGCCTGAAGGCAGCCATGATTGCAGCAGCAGCACAGCAGCCCTGCAATACAGCTAAGTGATGGGGAAATAAAGCATGGCGACTTTAATTAACTAAATCAACCCACGACGGACGTCTTTGTCACATCATTAATCACCACACTTGCTTACACCAAGCCCACAGCCTCACAATGATATTGTGTAATTATCATTAAGGAGAATGTATTAGCAAATTAGGTCTCAATTATAATCAGATGGAATGGGATAATCAACTGCCCATCCCTACCACATAATGTTTTGCCTGAAGGGATGGATGTTCCAGGTCCACATTTAGTGTATTGTATTCCACATCAGAACTGTCATAAACAATGTTAACATATAAAATCTATCAAAGTTCACTATTTCAAACTCAGATGCAAATGATCAATTATCCAGGGCTTAAAATTGAGTATGTTGTCAGGTAGACCGATTGCATCTTCAAGAGCTACTCAAAGGAGGTGTGTATAGAAAGCAGTACATCGCTGGCTCCCTGGAGAAATTTGAGGGAGCCACTGGAGAATCTAAAGCCCCATTCTCACATTCACGACTTCAGCCACGACTATGCCGATCTAGCGAATAGACCGAGTTATACGTTTGACTACGCTATTATGCAAATTTTGCGTTTTTTCTTTTTTAAAGAGGACTGTTATTCGACTACCATACGATTGCCATACGATTGACGGCGACCGTTATACGATGCTCATAGGTATATCCCGACTATCATACGCTACTCATACGCGTGCTATACGACTTGAATACTTGAATAGCGTATAGCAGTCCTATACGATCGTACGCACAGCGTATGCAACTTTCCCACGGATTTGCATACGCATGACGCCGATGTCAATACGACTGCTATACGCTGTTGCCGACCTTCATAAGCTGTTGCCGACCTTCATACGCTATTGCCGACCTTCATACGCTTCGCATACGCTACCTATTGGCACCTACTTGTTATTGGAGGTGGCGCCGATCGACTACGACTGTTTTGAAATTTTCAAAACAGTCGTAGCCGACGCTGACTTCAATACGACTCGTGCAGACTTGCTAGACTGTCATACGTCAGTACATGTACTATTGCCGACTCACCCTGATCGACCAGGACTGCTGAGTCGTGGTCGATCGTGGCTGTAAGTCGTGAATGTGAGAATGGGGCTTAACTGAACTATTTTTTGGTCAAAAATTAAACAAAATCAAACCTAGGTTCAAATGCAGGTCACATGGGGCGTTAGCCTGTCAGCCTTATGGCAAAATCTGCAGAGATTTGCAGTGACACACAAGAAAGCCATGATGTTATTTATTTACCAACGGTCAGCCATTCATGAAATGGACATCTGGACCCCTGGTGGTGGTATGTGGCACACTTCTCAGGAACCTGTCACCATCCACGCTTCACGGAACATTCAATATTCATCTCATATGTAAACCAATCCAACTCAGCTATAAAAACAATGACTGACCCAAAAAGAGTTCATTTCGGGAGGGCATGACAAACTGGACTTGTATTTACCACAGAAACTATTTTTATCACCATATATCTATAGAACCAGACTGTGTAAAGTATATGCTAGGTTCGTTCCAAGGACATTCAACCAACACAGCATTGTCAGAAAGATAAAACCAACAGTTAATCAAGTAAAATAACTTGTTTGGGTCACCAAAGTGTTGAGTGAATTAAATGATTCAAACTTAATACTTCGAGTACAAAAAAACAACAAGAAAATACAAAAATCAGGGCTTTTAAATTCATATCACATTTTCTGATTTTCTTTGAGTGAATTTTCTTCACTTATAAAGAAAATATATTTGTGGGTTCTAAGCCTTATATGGGACAAGGTTAATAGGGAGTTTCACCCATGACCCAAATCTTGGTAAGGATACTCAAGGGACACATATAAATTCTTTCCAAATCTGACATATTTCCCATATTCAGATGGTGAAATATGACCACATATCCCCATAGTAGGGGCATTTAATGAACCGTCCAATCAAAATAGCTTAATCAGACCCTTGTCCACACACCTTCCTGAACCCGGGTTCACTTCCCCCTCCCCGCAGGGTTCTGCCACAACCGATAACGCCACAAGGGTTAAGAGACCTGCTCAGGAACCAATCAGAAGGAAGTAGCATGTAATCACGAGTGGGTCGCCCACCCGGGAAAAGTCAATAACCACAGACTGCTGAGTGCCACAGATTGAGGCGTGCCATGTGACTTTTTTTCATCACGGCAGAGTGGGAAATCTCGAAATCGTGCAAATGAAATTGGGTGTTTATCCAAATAATATGAAATTCTAGATTTGCTTACTGACTTGCTGATGATACTATTGCGCTGAGAAATTCGCTGGAATAACTGGATAAAAAATCTATTGTAAGACTGTTGCTGGAGTATGGTCATAATCTAAAAATAAAATAGCAATTCTGTGGCTACTACTGTTCTATACCTCATTACAGCATTTATAACTAAAACACAGATATAGTGCTATGTAACAATGTAGCTAAACATTAGGTATATCTATTATAATGTAACTAAAATGTTTTTCTTCTTGTACATTCTTGCAACAATAATTAAGTAACTAACACCTTCACAAGTCAAGCAACTTTTTGTATCCTTTTCAAATCTATTTTGTACACCAATGTTATTTGTTAACTTTTTTTTTTACTTATTTACTTTTTTTTGGGGGGGAGGGGGGGTGGACAACTAGACTTGTATTTCACATCCCGTATGTGGGCTCAACTTATGATCTAGGGTTTGGCTGTTTCTTAACCATTAAGAAAGATTAATCTTGGGTGTGGAAAATTGAATTTGTATTCCACATTCAGTATGTCAAATCTATAACTATTTGTTTCAATCTAAATTTAGCTCAGGAACAGGTTGAAGAGTGGATTACAAAAACCATGCGCTAGTTCCTCTATATCTAATCAAAGTGCTTGTCTAGAGTTCAGCGTGGCAGCCTATTTATTCGGCTTTGGATGGAGATAGTTTAGGTTTGGGGGATATTAGCCGCCAGAGTTGCTACAAATTGCTGAGCCATTACATGACTCCACATCAATCTCACACGACCTGCAAGGGGGCCGGTGCAAAAAGCTGATAATAGTCACAGATTTCCTGATTTATACCATAATTATAATAAATACCGCAGCGCAATGTGAATTAAGGCCCATTTGTAGCCAATGCAGGTGACTGGGCAAGTTATTTTAATGTCCAATAGGGAGCTACTGCCCGCTGTATAGCGAAGAAGACGCTCGCGTGAAGTGTGGAAGATGTGTTCTCAAGTGGAATTAATATCGAGTCCATTGCTTTTGGCCATGTGTGGCTTCCCCATGCAGCATACATACAGCACAATTATCCACACTAGCTGCCCTTTATTCATCTCTCCCCATTCTCCTATGAATGAATTAGAGGAAAGACTGCATGGTGGTGGCCAAAAGCATATTGGGATATCGGGCTTTTATTCATACTTACCAGGAGGATATCCATTCAATCAGAAGTCCTTATTGGTAAATTTGGTATTCCAGTAACAAATTCATGTTATTGCATCTCAAAGTTATACACATACATATCGTAACAAATTCATACTGCCACATCTCAATGTTATAGTAATACACATCAATATATTTTTTCTCAAAATGATTGTGCTGCTGAAAAAATAATCCACCTCCTGGTTCCTTCTATATAAGCTTAACTATATATCTATTTTCAATGATTAGCTCTTTGCCTTCTAAACAAATTCATGCTCACAGTCATGCAAGATTTGAATGGTGTGACAGTTTTAAAGATGATTTTGAAACTCAAGCCCTTATCAAATATTTCACAAGAATATCCAGGCTTTCTTAGGGCTGCAGCAGGGACAAAAGTGGGTCAAAAGTAAGCACACTTACCACTTCTATAGTAAAATCAATAGATTTCTATCAGGGCATCTTGGCACACAAAAAATGTTAAGCTTTTTTGCAAATCCTACTTCTTATAAATTTTAAATGGCCCATTTATCAATTCTTTAGAGAAATGTGATCAGATGCCTATCAAAGCCTCGTAATTGATAGGAAATAACACCTGCAGTCATTCTCCGTGAGCCAACAGTTTCCACCGGTTTTATCACCTCGCTTAAATAACTGGTTCCTGTCAGTGGAGAGATGTGTCCAATGCCACTCAGAAAACAGCCAATCAAATCCCGCCCCCAGCCCATCCTAGCCTGTAGGTGCTGCGGGGGAGATAAAACTGAAACAGCGCTGAACTGGCAGTACAGTTAATGGCACAAGACACGTACATGGCCGTTATCTCAAACAGAGGAAATATCTTTATTGAGGAATACACAGCTGTAACAAAACAGCCACCTTCTCTTTGAGTGACCAGTACTGTAGAAACTGAGAAACATGAGAATACTAACCCTTCCAATGCTGAGGCTACTTTCATCCAAAGCACAAGCATGCAAAGATTTTTGAAAAACATCTAAACCCTGTCATATTGGTATTCATTGGATAGCTCTCGCTGAGTACTCTCAGATGAGTACCCATTTGCCAGGTTTTCAGTCATTTTTTAGGTTTTTCGCAAAAATTTGTATTGCCCAAATTAGCCACCAAGTAGCATAAGGATTTAAGCTGGCCTGGTCTGCTGCATATATAGGGTAGGCATGATATATTTGACTAGTACATTCTCGCATCCAGCCTGCATATAAACATAAGACAGTGAGGTTCTAGAAAAGCAATATTGAAACTGCTGCGAACAGAGTGGCAATTTTCTCTTAGCTTATCATAAAGAATCCTTATCGCTTATCTGCCTGGAGATCTACTTGACGTCTGGACCTTTCAAACCTTTGAAAATAACTTTGGAATGATGCATAAATTCACAAAACATTTGAAGGAGAGTTATAGACAGGAGAGTTCTGATGAATAATTCCCCTTGAAATATTTTCTGAATATTGCTTTTGTTGAAGAGATATCACCAAAATTGTCAGGAGGGTTTTGTCTGCTATAGGCATGAATGGGTTAAGATGTAATAGCTTCTGCCAGCTTCTGATTTATTTACCTTTTAAAAGGTTAGACAAGCAAGTTTAAAACTAGTGAAACTCATATACAAAGAGTTCACTATTCTCAGAGCTTTGCAGGCATTTTGATGGATTCCATCATTTGCTGCATATTGACTAACATTACCTAAACCAACAACACTTTTTTTCTAAAAAGATCATCGCAAGGAAATGTGAACGTCAATTACCCATGCCGTAAATCAAACAAGCTTCCAATCACTGACTAATCACTGATTGCAGCCTCCTTCTAGCTACCTGAAAGATGAATGATAGGATTTCTAGCTCAAGTCTGACAGGAGAGGTGCTCGCCTAGACTAGTATACTTGAGGAAAAGGCCCTGTCGCAGTTATGAATACTGACGGGGTTCAAGAGGTATTGACAAAATTACTTCATGATTCAAAACTTTGATTTTCTGGCTAGGAATTGTCATGCTTCAATAGTTGTGCTTAAAACCTGTAATAACAATCTACTTTTCCATTAAAATTGAACCACAGTCATACAGAACAAGCCCATACATATATCTAAGTGATCAATCAATATTACGTAATGCAATCTAATATGTACAGTAAATACCAAGAGGCATTGTCTGCTGTAACTGTTACCATCAGGAAGACAGTTGGCCTGAACAACATCTAGGGTGCTGTATCTAAACCCAGCCATCAAAACATGGCGTCTCCAAAATACCTGCTCACTATTCCAAGTCTTCTTTCTCTAAAGAGCCATTCAGTAAAATATCAGAAAGAATGTCAAACAAAATACAAATGATCTAACTTACCTTTGATTCTTTTTCAAATTCTGGTTTTATTCCCAAATTATTCTCTATTAAATATTAGACCATTCAGACTATACTTCTTGTGGAATCTCAAAGCAGCCAAATAACGCTTATTAACCCAAGGCTTCACTAAGTGCTAACTTGGAATTTCAATTTTCTAATTTTTTCTGCTATATTGCTGCGAAGTCGTGACTTACAAGCCAGTTGTAAGTGCTGGAGGAAACTGGAGTATAAACCAGCAAAAATCACCGACTAATCCAGTCAATGGCAACGTATTCACATGCCCCGGCAGGGATTTAAAGTGGTGAGAGATAGCTAGCAGTCAGTGGCCCGCCCCACCTTAGACCACACAGCCATCAGGACAGGACCTCAAAGTGGTAGCCACTATTCGCATTTCAGCAAAGTTGTGTCTGAATAAGAATAGGAACATGAAACCAGATTTCAATGTCTAAAATGGAAACAAAAACATAGAGATTGAACAATTTTCATTTATTGTTATAGGGGATGAATGCTTTAAGGATTGCTGTGCAACTACCATGTATGGCAATGCTTTGGTCCTGTGGCCTTTGTTCATTTCTCTGCAAACCTTGACCCTTGACCCCAGCAGTGAAGATTTTTTTATTGACTGTCAGAACAAGCCTGCCATATTCATGTTCACAGGCAATCCATCATAGGCAGTAGTAAAAGGCTTAAGCCTATTTCACACATACACGACTGTGAACACGACTGAACACGATTTTTCAGTCGTGTTCAGGCGTATGGAAGGCGTATGAAAGACGTGTTCACTTTCGTGGTCAGCCGTGTTCAGGCGTGTTCGGGCGTATGAAGGACGTGTTGCCGGAAAAATCGTGTTGGATTTTTGAGCATGTTCAAAAATCCAACACGATTTTTAATGGCTTTTATGGCCCATTAACAGGCGTATGAGAGGCGTATGGAAGGCGTGTTCGACCGTATGAAGGGCGTGTTCGGTCGTGTTCAGGCGTATGAAGGGCGTGTTCACTTTTGGCCATACGACTGAACACGTCCTTCATACGCCTAAACACGACTTTCATACGCCTCTCATACGCCTGAACACGTCTTTCATACGCCTGCCAAATCCTGCCAAATCTCGTCACGTGATACGCTCTCGTCGGCCATCTTCACATTTACATACAATAACATGAAGAAGTTGCGAGGCCGTCGTACTAGGGGTGTTTCCACTCGGAAACCTCTCACAGGGCCCCGTAACTCCGTAACAACATTCGTATGAAGACATTGACTTTGGAAACAGTATTTCAAAAATACACCTATATATTCGATTCCTCTGAATGAACTTCTAAATGAAATATAAAATTTGACATCAGAACCCTCCTTCTTTGTACTGTATATGCTTGAATTGTATATAGTATGCCATAAACAAACCCACATATGATAGTCAAGCATCATGCCCTTGATCGGATGGAATGATATGATATGTGATGATTAAATCACCCAGTTTAAACCAGTTAAACCTTGTTAGATAATTCCCTTTCCGATCTATTTTTTAAATTAATTTCACCAGGAAGAGAAGTTAAGTCGTATGGACATCGTGTTTGGGCGTATGACACACGTGTTCGGGCGTATGACAATCGTGTTCACTGAATCTAGTCGTATGAGCATCGTGTTCAACCGTATGACACACGTATGGACAACGTATTCAGGCGTATGAGAGGCGTATGGGTAACGTGTTCAGGCGTATGGAGAACGCGCACAGGCGCATGAGAGGCGTATGAACATCGTATGACACACGTGTTGTACCGTGTTTACTCAACTAATTAGCGTGACGAACACGACTGAACACGACTTTGTCAAAATTCTACAGTCGTGTTCACAGTCGTGTATGTGTGAAAGTAGCTTTAGTTCCTGACCATGACTTATGGTTGGGCATCACAAAGGCTCATATATCTTTGATAGTCAGGCCTGCCCTAATCCTGTAAGGTGCCAAGATGAGTGCACAGGAATCAGATGTATCACCTGCAAACATGCACTAATCCAGGACTACATCATTAAAAGACTCGATGGTTTTTGAGTGAAACAAAGCAAATTTGCAAATGTTGAGCAATGGATGCTAATAATAGCAATTACAATATGTACTAAAACTGAAGGAGCAAAAAAAGTATTTGAGTTTGAAAACCAATAGAAAAGAAGCATTTGACCTTGGGTGGGGCATCAAGGTCACGTCCCGAGAGAGAGGTTGATATCAGGAAACGTCTCCATCCTTATCCAATAGAATCTGAGCCGGGCGGGAGGAAGCTATGATCGAAGGCCTTTACAGCGTCGTTTAAACAAATTACCAGTCTTTGCACTTCCAGCATATGCTATCGCTGTGCAGCTCTGCGAGGCAGGGGAGTCGTCGCTGGTTCATTCACTGTGATAAATGGATGAATTTGACATCATCCGAGAGATTTGGTTTGAGGCGGCGCCACGTGAGAGGAGTGTCAACCAGCACTATTGATTCTAGAATATTGTGTTATGCTTATATTCTCTCTCATGTTGTTCCGACTCTTCCCTGGTCCTGGTTACTCTAACAATAAATGGTGGGTGAATGCCTAACTTGCTACAATATCATGGGATAGCGCATAAACTACCTGTGAAAATTCAACACTGCTTCCACTTTATATCAAAATTACCAGCCGTGATTCTAGAAGTCATAAAAACACACATTTTGGGAAGTGAGGAATGTATCTCTGAATATGATGATGAGGATAAATAAAACATTTATGAATACATTTTCTTAAATGGTGTGATTCTATTTTTGTACACAAGTAGCTACACAAGCAATCAAATTGAACACAAATATAGGATGACCTAATCTTTTTAATATCATTAAGACTCGTCCATAACCACTCATGTAGGCTAAGCTATGCCAATCCTAAATATGTTGTGTGAAAAACATTTGTAATTTGTTGTAGCAGTCAATATTTCTGAGTGATTCCTCCCTTGGCACTCAGCTGCGTAGCTCCATCTTATCAATCCATTCATCTCCACTAGATGCCTCTATTTCCCTGACTGCATGGGGAATATCTCCATATTAACTAGATTTCACCCACTCAGCAACACTTCTAGGCAGTTCTGGGCAGCCGCTCGGTGATACTATTACTGGGCCATCTTCCATTAAAAAACACATTCAAAACGCAATGAACCTTAGCCAAGAAAGGTGTAGAATGAGTGTGATCATTTCTTACAAGTAAAATCATCAAAGGTTACAGATGGAATAGACCTTTTTCTAGATAGAATTTTTTTTATCCAAGCATGCATTAAAATACCTTTCTTTTAATGAAATATTGACATGAGTAGTAAAACACCTGTAGGGTAAGAAGGTAAGAATTGCATATTGTGTAATCCTTCAAACACCTATGGTCTAACATATATGAAGTATGTGCATACTCTATGATAGTTAAGTATTAAATATCCAGTCAGTTTCAGGCATAGGTTAGATCAAATTGAAACATTTCTTTCAATAACTATCATCTTATTCATTGGCAAGATTTGTACAAATGTTAATTTCTAATTGCTCTTTATCATTACTTGTTTTTTTCTAAAAGATAACTTATGTCATTTCCAATGTTTTTACCAATTATCAACATTTCTTGTTTGTTCCTAGCAATAGCCATGTACCATTGCTGGTTCCCTATGCTCTAGATAAGAAGATAATTGGGAGTAATGAAAAAAACATTTGCAAGTCTTCCTAATCAATTCTGGCCACTGAGCATTTCTAAATGGCTCAATAGGAGAATTGCGAAAAAAAACATTGACTCCATAAATTTCACATATTACAAGCTTGACTACAAACTAGCTCTAGCCATTCCCGTAATGTTCGCCATAAACTGCCATTACTATGGGGCCAGAGTGTTGAGGGCCCCATACATCAATGATAAATCGCAAGAGGAGGCAAAACATATTCTGTCACCTGATCCTCGGGGGCCGAGTTTACAAATGCAGTGTTGTATTCTGGGTAAATTAGGTTCCTTTCCTACTGGCACATTCAGGGCCCCAGTGGAGCCAGGATAATTATACAATATAACACTATAATAAACTGCTTCAATATTCCAGTGTGACCCTAAGCTACATCTGCAGGCATTGAGGTATTGCACATTTCTAAAAATAAAGTTGGGACTATATCCACATGGCAGTCATAGGCCTAGGACTGTGAGTTTAAGTGTGTGTATCTGCTCATTTCCATCATTTCTTGTTTTGAATTTGTAAACTGATTTATAATACATACAATGATAGTCTACCTATGGATAGTATTAAGAAAAATGATATTAACCAATTTGTACTTTGAAAATGAACTAGCTAAAAAAACTTATATTTGAACCTAACAGTCTCCTAAATATTCATCCAGTGTACGGAATACAACAAAGCATTGACAGCACTGAGGTATCTTCTGGTAAACAATTCTTTTGATGAATGTTCTCAAAGACGTCATTCCACCCACCTAAAATAAATAACTCTTATCTCAAAATCCTGATAGAAAATTAATGACTTTCCCACCGAGTATTCAAGCACTATACCAAAGAGAAGCTGAACTCTTTGACTAAACAACAAAGCATGAGTTCATTTGCCATGGTAATGCTCGTATTACCTAAGTGATCTTTGAAATGCAAATTCTTTTATCATAGAAATCATTTAATAAAAGTTGCTTTTCCTCTTTTAGGAAATATTTTCAATCAACTCTATTTGTGAGGATACTCCTGAAGAGGTTGAGACCACTCTTATAAGCATTTCAGATCATCATTACATCAATAGACTTAACAAAAGGAGAAAAAAAGGTTAGAAAACAAGTAGAATATGTTCAATCCAAACCAGCTCGACAATGTTTTACTACTCAATAAACAGGTTGCCATGGGGACAAGGGGCTCTTGCAACCGGTTTCCATGGCAACCAACCATCTTGAGAGTTTCCATATAATTTAGATAAAGTGTCAACCTTTGAGTGAATCAGCTTCCCTGAATAGATGAGAATGAACAAAAAATAACAACTGGAGCAGGCTTCTGAGGCAGTTGCCATGGCAACGGACAGGTGCCATTAAGGTTAACTACCAATCAGGATGCGTGTCCTGATGGCTGTGGGGTTCCATGAAGAATGTTAAAGAGTCTGGTCGTGCTCAGCAGGCAAAGACACATCTGCTTTCTGGACTGACTGGCATTGTCTGCCAGAGATAGATGGCTCCTGACATGATCACTTGATTTAAAAAAAGACCATTCACATTCGCACGAGTGACTTTTTTATTTCCTTTTCTTGTAAAGTGTTCAACTTATGCTTATCAAATGAACGCTTTACCACCCTACAATTGCTACATATGTGTAGTGATTAGAAAAAGGTCCCCAGTTTGCCATCCGTGCCCAAGAATATGGCCTCTAGACATCGGCATCTTCAATCAGGCAAGCTAAGATATAGAAAATAGGCTGCCATGATGCATTATGTAAACCACCATTGTACAGTTCTGAAAGGCACGCAGTGACAAAGACTGTGGGCAGCAATACATGATGGCTTATATATAAGCCCTGCCAATTATAAAGGACTTAACATTCAATGTTACAGCCATATCTTTAGTCACTCAACCCAAATATGGCTTTATCATAATGGATGCCTACACCAGTTTTTTTTTACATTTTGTCCGGAGAGATTCTTTTGATCATTTTTGTATTTTGAGCAGCACGCAGGAAATGGGATGTCAGAGCAGTATGTCTGCAGCCGGGCCTGAAGAGGCAATCAGAGCATCGGGACTGAATCCTTATAAGGGGCGCCGGCGCGTTCAATTAACCTGGCACTATTGGAGGGCTGTCAGAAACCCCAGGGGGACAGTGGTTGATAATAGGGACTGAGAAGTCAGGCAGCTTGATGTCTGATGGTGCCTTCAGGATGACAGCTTTCCGCTTATTCTATATACAAATCTTAAGTCACTTACATACAATCATAAATGCTGGGAAATAAAATTTGATGTTGTTGCATGTATTCTGATTTGAAATTCACCCCAAAATGTTTTCTGAAAGCTACTGAATATGGAAAATGTATGGCCAGAGAATTGAGGGTGACTGCGCTGCTGCAAGGCTGTTTGGGTTAACCCATTCTTACTTGTATCAGCCTTGACCATCCTGAATGTTTTGCCTATATATATATTCTATCAGAACTTCTTTCAGAATTAAAAAATATATATATATTGATAAGAACCCATCAAAACACTCTCCATCTCATTACTTGTGAATTTCTGATTAATTTCAAAGTCAAATTCAAAAGTCTGAAGTCCAGAAGACACCTGTGAAGATGTAGATCTCCAGGCATGAAGGGGTTAATGGTTTATGCCTGCGGTTGGTGCCTCCCATGACAGGGAGCTCTCCCCCTAGCAGGTTCTCTTGCCAGTCTGGGGTAAAGTGTGTGAACCCATCTAAAATATGCTCCGGCACCTGCCCAGAGCTAATGACAGGAAAGATGCGCTTCCTACAGACAGGTGCTAAAGGTCCAAACCATTAAACACTGCATTAACCACCTCATGCCTCAAGCGCCTCAAAAATTCTGTAATCCTTTAGCAGAATCCACCTAATAATGGCAGGGGTGGATACAAGATTCCTGTTCATTATCTTTGAGGGGGGGGGGGGGCGGATCTGTTTGTTTCAACAGTGAGGCAGTCCTTTACAGCTATTATATAACCCTTATGAGTCCAAATTGTAATTTTCCCAACGGATGTCTGATGCCAAATTGTAAAGGGGATTATTGGCCAAAATCCAGTACCTGGTTGTTCGTGTTTGACGATCTTATAATATTTGGTCCACCATAGTCATGCCACTTATCAACATAAACCTTGAATAAAGCACAATATTTTGACAGCCAAGTGCCGAACGCTAACATTTCCTCCTGTGAAACTGTGTGTCAATCTGTTAAAGGTTGATTGCCTGCAAAATTATTCAAAGTCTAGTAATTATCCAGGATTTGTAAGAACATGGATCAATCATTGTCACGTTCATCAGTATGTTCTAATCAAGCTTTAATTAGCCTCGCTACCAGTCCCTGGATGAGATAATACTGAATGATGTGGAACAATGCGTCCTCATCCTGAAAGCCTGGGAGAGGGAGACGGAGCAGGTCTGCCGTATGGGATTCAGGTAGTCATATTCTGCTGCATCCTTAATTGCTCTGTGGAATATGCAACAACTGACAGGGCTGCTAAGTACTGTGTTGCAAGGATGACGTGGTTAACCCATTAATGTTCACAGCAGCTAAAAGCAGCCTGACAATTTTGATGAAATAGTTCAGGCAGAACCAATGTTGAGAAAATATTTAAAGAAAAAATGTTTTTCAGTACTTCTTTTCAGAACTTCAAAAGCAACCCATCTTCTAATATTTTGTAAAATCATTCTTAATTCCTAAGTTATTACCAAAAGTATCATAGATCCAGGCAACAGCTCTTAGAGAACCTCCTAAGCAGAAATGGGTAAATTTAAAGGAGTAATTCTATCATTAAACAATCAGAGCGAACTGTAAACATATGCCGCCACATTTGGTCACTGGTCACTGAGCATGCAATATGTCCATCTACTAACGCTGATGACTTGCACGGTAATCTGGACATAAGAAGATTAGCAAGCATCAATAATGCATCCTTCCTCTGGGGATAAAACTGATTTACAAACACAGATTGAGATTTAATGGAAGGAGTTGTTTCAGCATTCACACTGTCATATCCCAGGCACAGCATGCAGCTACATTCCTTTATTGAGTGTGTTATGATTCAACAGAGCCATAAAAGATAAAACGAAATGTACATAGCAGAATTTTCATTTTGAAATGAAGTTCCTTTGACGAGCAGCACTATAATAATAATATTGCGGCTAAGGTCTGATAACGCAGTTGTTAGTGGTGGAGGAAACCAGGCGAAAACCACCGCCTAACCCCAAGTCACTGGCAACTTCAGTATACAATATAATAAATAGAATAACAAACTTCCTAAAAAAATACTTTAAGGATCAAAGATTTATTTTTTAAAAAGAGTTCCCTTGATAAGCTCCACACATTTCTTTTTATTTATTTTTAACGAAAGTCAAAATCTCCGGAACCATCCAACATAAAAGGGTGCCATGAAACTTCAGATATTCCGATGATGAAAGATGCAATCAGAAGGACTGTTCCCTTGATAGTCCGTGCATGAGAAATAATGATGTTCAATCCTGGCGTTGTTCCAGGGCCTCTCCCACATAGCCCTGCAACTCACAGTGGCGTGGCCGTGACGGCGCGAGCGGCCTCTCAGACTACAAGGCCCTCGCAATGGAGGAACGAGACTGGTAATTTGGCACGTGTTCTCACAGAAACAGAGCACTTAACTTCTTCTCTCGATCACCTTGGCAGCCTTCCACCGCATGTGAGCTCGGCGGCGATGGCGGTGGTGCCTCAGAGAACCAATGAATGAGCACCGCGCTCGCTCGGTGATGTAAGAGAGTAGCCGCGGCTTGCCAGGCAACAACTGGTTTAATATTGGTCTCTCTCATTCTGCTGCTGTAGCGGCAACAAGAAAGGCTGCCTCACCTGTTAACGAGGCTACATTCTGGCACCTGATTTCCTCACTAATCTCGCATATACATAGCAGACTGAAGATGTGTCTGTGACTTAATGTCGTAGCCTCAATGTGTAAACTTCACTGGGTGTCAAAAGTTGGGCAACCAAAGATTTTGTTATGGGAATTTTATTTTAAGAGATGGAGCAGGACAACACTCAACAAAATGCTCATATAATATCGATACAATTATACACTTGCATATAGAGCTATTGATTATGAAAATATGAAGGATGTAAAAATCAAGTTATGTTTAGACCCACTTTTTAGACATAAGCTTTTTTTATTGACTATTGATTTTGAAGGCTTTTGAGTGTTCTACTGATGCTCTAGACACACTGCTGGTTTTTAAAGGCCCTGGATAAAGGGTAAAACATGGGAATCATATACTGTAGTGCAATAAGGGACCAGAACAAGCACTCAATTTTCTGATGACTTTGGTTACATACACAGACCTAGATGTTATAAGGATAAGACGACGATCTAACTGATGCCACAGCACTGCTGGATATTACCCTGGACGGAAGGCAATAACACCAAAACTCCTACTGGATTAGCGGACTGCTGGATATTGCCCTGGACTGAAGGCAATAACACCAAAACTCCTACTGGATTACCAGACTGCTGGATATTACCCTGGACTGAAGGCAATAACACCAAAACTCTTACTGGAGTAGCAGACTGCTGGATATTACCCTGGACTGAAGGCAATAACACCAAAACTCCTACTGGATTACCAGACTGCTGGATATTGCCCTGGACTGAAGGCAATAACATCAAAACTCCTACTGGATTATTAGACTGCTGGATATTACCCTGGACTGAAGGCAATAACACCAAACCTCCTACTGGAGTAGCAGACTGCTGGATATTGCCCTGGATTGAAGGCAATAACACCAAAACTCCTACTGGATTAGCGGACTGCTGGATATTACCCTGGATTGAAGGCAATAACACCAAAACTCCTACTGGAGTAGCAGACTGCTGGATATTGCCCTGGACTGAAGGCAATAACACCAAAACTCCTACTGGATTAGCGGACTGCTGGATATTGCCCTGGACTGAAGGCAATAACACCAAAACTCTTACTGGAGTAGCAGACTGCTGGATATTACCCTGGACTGAAGGCAATAACACCAAAACTCCTACTGGAGTAGCGGACTGCTGGATATTACCCTGGACTGAAGGCAATAACACCAAAACTCCTACTGGATTATTAGACTGCTGGATATTGCCCTGGACTGAAGGCAATAACACCAAAACTCTTACTGGAGTAGCAGACTGCTGGATATTGCCCTGGATTGAAGGCAATAACACCAAAAACTCTTACTGGAGTAGCAGACTGCTGGATATTACCCTGGACTGAAGGCAATAACACCAAAACTCCTACTGGAGTAGCAGACTGCTGGATATTACCCTGGACTGAAGGCAATAACACCAAAACTCCTACTGGATTAGCGGACTGCTGGATATTGCCCTGGACTGAAGGCAATAACACCAAAACTCCTACTGGAGTAGCAGACTGCAGGATAATGCCCTGGACTGAAGGCAATAACACCAAAACTCCTACTGGAGTAGCAGGAGGGTTGAGGCTCACCACACAACCTTTTGTCAGCAAAAACATCACCTTGTTATCACTTCTATTTGATACACATTAAATGATGTGGTGAGGTGGCTAGTCATACAAGCCTGACGTGCCAGGAGATGTGAGGTTCTGAGTTCAATCCCCGGCTATGCGTTTTCGAAAAAGAATTTCATAAAAATAACTTGACATGATAGCTACAGTCAACTACCTAGATATGATGATTTCTACCCCTATATGAGGTGGTTTTAGTAATTGCTTCCTTTGAAGGATTATTTACATTGATTTTCTCCAACCAATCAGTGGACGAGTTCAAACAGCATGATATTAGCAAGGCGTTTTTCAAGGATCTATATCGGGCGTGACATTTCATGTCAGTCGCCATACTGGTGCCTATTAGGAAAGGTCAGTTTACCCGGGAAACATAATGATTTCTGCAGTAAGGCAGAAAGGCCGGCAACATACCTCAATGTGAACTGTTACATAAAGCACTGATATGTACAAGAGCTACCTTGCACAATAGTCACTCCTCTCTTATACCTACTTTAAAGGTGCAAAGTGGAAAATATCACATTGTATCTCTAAAATCAAATGAATTATGCCTGAAGCAGCAAAAATGCTTTACTGTTTTTGCAATAACTTTTCTCACAGTATGATAGCATCCATAGAACACTTTTCCAGGGGAACTGTGAGTAAAACATGGATATATAAGACAGGACAGCAAATTGAAGCTTATTGGACAAAATGAATTGTATAAACTTGTTTATGATTAGGTAATCTTAGACCCAGCTGGTAAGAGAGCCAAGAGGGAGGTGGAGGAGGAAGACAAGGGAAAATTGGTGGATGATGAAAACGTGAGACATAGGAAGGAAAAATGGCAGGACAAAGAGGAGGATAACAACAACAAGAAAGAGGAGATTTCCTTGACTATCTCTCATCTGGACCTTAGATATTTTTTGAAAATAACTTTGGTATTAATCATAAGGTCACAAAACATTTGAAGGAGAGTTGTGGGTTGAATTTTGATCAATTTTTCTCCTTCAAATATTTCCAGAAAAATCCTTTTGTCAGAGAGGTATTATCAAAATAGTAAGGGGCAGTTTTGGGCGCTCCAGGCATGGATGGGTTAATTTGTGTGAACGTTGTGTCTCCTTAAGAGAAGAAGGGGAAGGAGATAGTCATCCAAGATATTTCTGTATTTTAGAGTGCCAATCTCTTATTTTCAGGCGAGTACATCTCTCATAGATCAGGCAGTCTCATCGGAATATCCCTGGCATCATCATTTCTGTCCACATGTGAGAGCATCCCTTATGACTCCCTGACCTAATATGGGTATGCACTGAAAACATGGACAATGATCGATATCTTTACTGTTCCTTATAACATACATCACTCACAGCTAGCACCACGTTATGGATTGAAGCTCCCACAGGAAATCTTGTTTGCCAAGGTAGTCCAGAATAACATTCTCTGTCTAGCTCGATTTACACCAAGATTCAATTGAGCGAAATGATTATAGAGATTTTTTGCCGCAATTTGATAATTGTTTTACATAATTGTGCATATCAGGGGCTCTATCGTCAACTTATTGGCACTGGTGGGTCGGCTTGCCATGGAGCCCCCCATCAGTTATCGATTCCTGCCCGAAGCCCAGGCGTATATCTAATGTAGACACCAGATGAAGATGCACCAGTAGTGCCTTAACTCATTCATGCCTGGATATCTTCTAGACAAGTGTCGTCTGGACCTGTGATACATTTGAAAATAACTTTGGAGTTAGTCCTTAATTTACAAAATATTTGAATGAATATTGTAGATTGAGTGCTGGAGAACATCTCTCCTTCAAATATTTTCTGAAAATGGCTTTTGTTGGAGAGATATTGTCAAAATTGTCTGGCAGATTTGGCTGCTACAGGCATGAATAGGTTAAACAGACTTTAACCCTTTCCTAACTCACTCATTCATAGTTCTATTAGCTCTCATTGAGGGCGTTGTCCTGATGGTCAACAAAATACCTTTGGAATAAATCAAAGAATTAAAGATTTATTTGTGGAGAATTTACTCGATTGTTTTAATTTATCTCTCTCTTGTAAATATTTTTGCAATGTGCTTTACTTCTTGATATCCGCCTTTTTAGACTATCCATCAGTCTCTGAGTGATACCCAACTAATATTTACCCATTAATGCTCACGACGGCCAAAAGCAGCATGACAATTTTGATGTTATTGCGTGAGACAAAAAATTCCTTCACTGTCTGTCCAGTCAGCTATTTCTGTGCATGCGCCCATATCAATTGCTTCGCTAACTACCCTCCACTCACATGAAAAGACTGGGATTGCCAATTCTGATCATGATAAATGTAGCTCTGCAATAAAACCAACAGCTCATCAGATAATAACTGTGATGAATGGGCGCTTTCATGTAAATAAAACTCTGAGATAATACTTCCTAATGCCTAGATTTCATTAACAAATTGAGAGATAGCGCTGCCTTGGCTCATTTTCTCTCATGCCTGATCGTTTCCTATTTAACTCTCAAGAGATGATAATTTGGATTGGAGACCAAAGATGTTCATATATTGTCATATTCCTTGGAACCTCTCAATTAAAGGTCATACCAGGAATTTTGACCATCTGCATAGATTAAACATTTTTTGTGGTGTTTTTGATTTCCTATTGTGAATGAGCACCTCTAAAAGGTTTGACATATAAATATGTTAAATACAAATACTATGCAATTCTAAGGAGGATATAAAACTAGCCATTCTAGCTTGCCTCGAAGGATGTGTGTCTAGGGTCAGACTAGGGGCTGGAGATCGCAAAGGACTCATATTGATGACATTTTTTTAATCACTGTTTGTCTGGAGCTTTATGTTGGTGGAGCGCTTCTGGCACTAAGCACCAAAGTCATAAAAATGGTAGGTGTTCAAATTATGTACAGGTTTCACTGGCTTAACTGCCTATAACTGTTTTTTTTTTACAGGCACTCAATTTTCGCTATTTTGGCGCTCCTCTTGATAGCACCACACACATCCTTCAAATAAATATCCTGCTTTGTTTATGGTTTAGTTTGAGTGAATGTGCGAATTTAAAGTAGCACAATTACCCTCCAGTAGGGCTCTAAAGCAAAGGTTTTAGCTCTCCAAATTAATGCTGTATACAGTATAAGGATTCCCATGCAGGCCATGCATTCTGGACAGTGCAGGTATGATTGAGTTAGGGACGAATAGCACACACATCTCACTCAGACCCAGAAGCCATAAATATTTGATGACAAGAGGAATTAAACCCCTACCCTCATCAATTCACCCTTTGTGTCACTAAGGTCAATATGTACTCTGAGGCCCGCTGCTGGTGTTTAACTTCAGTAGAGCTGCAGGGGATTTGCCTTAAAGCTCCTTTTAAGCTGAACGGAATGAGCGATTGGTCAAATATTGCTGTTGACTTGTTGACATGGGGTTGGTATTGAGGATGAGCCCTTGTGGACAGTGGGGTGGACAAGGAGAATAGCTTCTCTGTCGTGCCATGGATCGAATGTTGTTGCATATTTTGAGATGTTGGCATTTCCAATCAAGATACAGCCAGTAAAGTTTGATGTTCGTCATTCACATCTAGAGTTTCCGCCATCAAGATACAGCCAGTAAAGCTTGATGTTCGTCATTCACATCTAGAGTTTCCACTGTGTTTGTCTGCGTCTCGGTGAGGATGCCGTTCTTAGTGATAAATTCCTAACTATTAAAGTATTTTACAATCAATATTTAGAGGAGAAATCTTTACTAGAACTCAATCTAATACTCTCCATCAAATATTTCATGGATTCATGCAATCATTCTTCAGCTACATCGAAAAATATCATAAAACAGGCTGTCAATTTCAGGAGTAACTCTCGGGCATGAATGGGTTAAATGGAGCTCTGATCTTCTCTTCTTAAACAATTTGGCTACAGGCAACATGTCATGAATAGAGAACGGACATGGCAACTCTGAAATCTATTCCTGTTTTAGGAAGTGCGTGTTATGAATATAATCATTTATTGAACGCGAGATTCCCGAGACAACAAACCAAGTTTGAACAACTCACCATCTCCATGGAGACCAATGCAATAGGCTACAAGTGAAGATGGGGGTACTCACCTAGAAAAAAGATGAAAAGAATGGTTAGAAATCATTTCAATGAATTACAGAAAATAGACAATCACTACACATGGACATAAAGACATCTCAATTCTGGTGACTTCTAACTAGTCTGCAGGTCTAGGATGAAATAGAATGATTTAAAAGGTGCAATTCCTTTTACAACTGAACAAGACCTCATTATTAAATTTAAGTAATCTTCTTATCACTGACCAGTGCCTAATAATAGGAAAGGTTTGGTATGCGGCTGATATAGGACCATTTTGTATGGGCTTCATGTATTAAGTTCAAAAGTGACAATATAAGTATGGGGTGTCTTATAATCCTGGATACCACCCACAACTATCTAAATGTGTGATAGTTGAGATCCAGAATTCTCAACAACAACAAAAAAGAAATGGCAAATTTGTTTGACTCGGTTTTCTCCATTTCTTCTTTTTTTGTTCTGGAAGGTTTGGTATGTTGCTGGGCTTCATCTAATTAGTTCAAAAGTGGCAATTTAAGTATGAGATGTCTTATGATCTTATAATCCTGGATATGACCCGTAACATCCTGGTGAGTCAGGATTGGCCTGATCCTAATGCCATGACCTGTACAGCATCAATTTCCAGCCGCTAATAAATCAAACAGCCCCTATCTGCTGCTCACAAATAGCCATTCTATCCCACAAACATTTCATTTCCTCGCAACATACATGGGTGATTATCACGCGGGATTAATGGACTCCAGGGAGTGTTCCCACGTGCCAGGGAGACCGTGCAGCACTATACAGGAAACATGAAGTAGGAGGCAGCAAATTAATGGATGCTCCTCCCTATGATCAGGAGAGTGAACTCATTCCTCATGCCAAGTGGCACAAAAGGCTGGACTCTTCTGGGGAAACTTTAAAGAACTACATCTCTTTTGAGAAATAAAGGGTGAAATTATAATATTTTTTGCTTTTGAATTTTCTAAAAATGTCCACTTTAAGCAAAATTGAAAAGTTGCTCATACAATTCAGACAAAATTTAAGGAGAAATGGGTGAATAAGAATATGCAGATTACCAAATATTACAATGTCCCGATATAGTTCACATGTGGTCATGTATTTGTTTATTACTGCATAGCATTGGCGGAAACAGCTTTACATATACAGGAAATTCAATAGTAGTTTTTTAGGCCTTCTTGGAATAAAACTGGTAGACCCCCTGTGGCCAGTGTGTGTTACGCCTGGATCAGCTTGGCTGGCTAGATCTGGTGTGGTTCGATGTTCTCAGAAACACGCCCTCAATTAACTGCAATGCATGCTGGGAAGGGTAGACCGATACCCCACTTGTTTGGCTCATAATAGTCAGATCAGTGAATTTGAGTCGACATCAAAAAAACAAAAGGTATTTACTGGTGGCTGCACATAGCAATGCCTCGCTGGTTCCCAACCGGTGGAACGACTGAATAGGCAAAACAAAGCACTCCTACTTTCTACTTATCACATTGCATGCTTACGTTTCATTTCAAAATTCTCATAACAAGGTTTGTAATAAAGGCTTGCCAATCATCCAGGATAATAAATGTATCTAAAAGACAAAAGGTAATGAATTTCTGGCTGTCCAAACAGAGAAGCATAAAGGCAAGAAAAATGCATATATTAGATGAGTGGGGCATGTCTGTGAAATTATTGTACATCATCAATTACTACCTCTAAGAGAAAAAAATGATTTCAGCCACAGCTTAATTCTATTCAGGTATGTGAGTCAATTTATCCTTAATTAATACAACTTTGCATATGCTACAGTTTAATGCAAAAAGACTCCAAATATGTAAAATGTTCAATAAATCTAATTGCAGGTAGAAACTTCTTATTCCAAATGTGCAATAAATGTTTAAAGGTCTTGGTATAAAATATAAAACATGGTTGACAAGCAAGCCATATTACTCTTTCTAGATCAAAAAGGTTTTACTTTTTATCATTTCCTTACTTTCAATATTTGATTATTTAAGCAAGTCATTTGGGAATCAGCCCATAATGCCAGTATGTTGCAGGCTATTTCCTGACTGCAGTAGCAGCAGCAGCTTTCAGTGAGTAGTGACAGATAAGAAGATTGGTTATTATTATCTGCGGCGGCGGCGAGGATGTGGGACTGGGGCCCATGTTTACCCATCATTACAATCTAGCGCCCACGGCAAACTGAGCCCTGTTGACTTTCCAGCATTGCAATGTTTATACATGCCATAAAGGAACGAAGCAGCAAGGGAATAACCCACCATTACACAGGCTTAATATGCCTTTTTGGACGGGACTGTGGGAATTCTCATATGATCCTAACCTTGGACGCCAAATGGAATTTCTGAATAAATATTCTCATGGAATGATGTTGAAATTGCCATAAAACTGTCATGGTTTTGGGTCACATAATTGGTCGGGTCAATGAAAGCAATAGTGCCCAAAATGACTTGGGTTATTTCAGGGGAGAGAGAATTAACATGAATGACAGGCAATTAGTGTTGATATTTGTAATATATACTGATAGTGTCATGGCATGTTAGGAGACCAGAGCCGTTTATCTTTTCAAGGATTCCGGTCTCACAGGCTGAATTTTGCTTATCTTTTACTTTTCCTGACAGATTTAGGCTAAATATTGACTAGCCACTACGTATGTGGTAGATAAAATGATTATTCAAGCCCAAAAAGCACCACTCAACCCCAAGTTGCTGGTAACTTTCTCACAAGCTCAGACAGGATTAGAACTCAAAGCCCGAAAGACTGTGGTGATTTTTTCATCAATTAATTGACCTAACAATTGACATATTATTTTTGCCCATTAATTGGAAAAAATATTTTGATTGATCGATTCTTCTCAATCAATTGCACCCCATACATCCAAACCCTGGAATCAATATCACAATCATTGAAGGGCTAGCTTTCCAGTCCATGTTAATACAAAAATTTTAGCTTGACTACTACGTCTCCCATACGCTGCTATAGAATAGACCCACAACAGCACTATATATACCTTTAATGAGCCTCTTTTTATCTATTTCACATCAAGGCCTGTGTACCTATTATATGGCTAATGGAGACATCTACTCAGCACATAAACAGCACTCTTCATTATTCCTTGTTATTTCTGTGCATGTAATTATCCAGCCTATAAAGAAAACCCCAAAGCTCCTGTGAAAAGTGTCTTATGCTCAGTAGGATAGTCCATAGACTTACATTATATGATCAATGGGCATCTGATGCAGTGTTGAGTTGTTAACCCATTCATTCCTGGAGATTTCCATGACAAATGTCGTCTGGACTTATACCGGTAATACTTTTGAAAATTACTTTGAGATTAATCACAGATGAGAAAAGTATTTCAACGAGAGTTCTGAATTAGTTTCTGATGAATATTTCTTCTTCAAATATTTTATGAAAATTGCTTTTGTAAGAGAGATATCGCCAGGATTGTCAGGTCGTTTTATGGGCTTAGGGCATGAATGGGTTAAATTAACCAAGGGTATCCTGAGAGGATGCTGTTATGATACCAAATTTACTGCAGTGAAATCTAGTCTTCCGTTAGCCTTATATTCCTATGCAGTACACTGTGGGGCAGGTTATTATCATATAATTCTACAATCATTTATTGACTCTCCTTTCTAATTAAGTCATTTTCAAGCCTTTCCTTAAGCATGTAACCTAACAAATTAATTAATTTTGCCTCAAAAATTGGAAACTGTACCCAAGATGTGTTGTACCATGTTCCCTATTTCATTATAAGAACCATACTGCACTGTCACCATTTTAGAGGTGACTATTTATCAATCCTTGGAGTAGGACATCAAGCAATTTGCCCCGGCACAGCCAAAACATGCGATAACAACTATCTGCTCCCTTGGTGAACACATATCACTAGAAGCCTCTACTCAGATCCAAGCGGGATGTCCCAGTGACAGCCTTGCAATATGCTATTAGTTCTGATGTCATTCTGCCTTGATATGTGGCTTAAAACAAATATGTCTTTCTAGTCTGGTGTCTGATGTTATTCTTATGAAGGAAGTACACCTGTGTGCCTTCATGTTAGCACCGCAAGTCATAAGTACTCACCTAGGCAGTGTACCCTAAAGCAATTAAGGCTAAAAAGATCTAGCTCATGTCAGAAATATCATTACCCTAACAGCCTTGTTGAGGAAGCTCTATCCTCCTGGGATAGGACTGTAGAGTGTTTTTTCCCTATCTTCTCATAAATTCTTGAGAATTCCTTCCTATAATGTTGTCTTGGTGCTATGATGCATATTGCAATAACTTGGTGTTAGGCTTTGAATAGGCAAAAGATATGGACGTTGGGCACTTTGACAATCACATTTATGTTGGCAGTTTTGTTGACATAGTATAAGTTAGTCCTAGCTCCCTTAACCAATGGCTCTAGGCTAGTCACAATACAGCAGAAAGTGTAAAGATTTATAGCACAGGGCTCGACGTTAAGGCTAGCCCTGTAGCCCCGGGCTAGTTGTTGAAAGTCAGGGCTAGTAAATTCTACCTGTGAGTAGCCCTGAGGGGCTAGATAGAATTAGAACATCAGCGCTTAAAAAATTATGAAGCCCACCTTTGGCTCTGGATACCTGGATGATAATCTAACTCAATTTACCACAATACACTGTATTCTTTTCATGTTATCAACAGAGGCTATGATATCAACAGAGGTCACTTTTTGAAAAGAGTTGTCATTAATATCAGGGCTAGCAAAAATATTTCAGGGCTAGTTAAAGTTTCGGTAACTAGCCCTGCTGGGCTTATCAAGTTTTTTCTTAATGTTGAGCCCTGTAGCAAATTTCAATTTTCAAAATCTACTGACCCTACAGGCTGCTCAGCAATTAGCATGTCTGCCTGAGTATTGTACAGTCTGGTAGTTACACGCGTAGGTGTCATCATCTATTACACAGATACTCCCCTCACCCTCCACGCAGTGCACAACTGGTAGCCAGCTCTTATCACGGTTCATATCAGAGTCAAGATAGCACAAGTGGCAGTGACACACGTAATAACCATTATACCCTGCACAGTGCTGCTGCTGCTGCTGAGAACGCTGCTGGCATGTGCAACCAGCCCGGGCCTGTATGCTATTAAAGGCATACAAAAAAGTTGTGTTTCCTGTAAACTGACCCCAACAAGTTTTTACTCGAAAAAATCCCCACCCTAAATATTTTTCCGCCCTTCAAACCCACAATCAATATAAAAGATGCAAGAAACACACATTTTTTCATAAAAAGAATATTCCAATATTTTTTTTACCTTCCTACCTACCCCATTTTTTTCAGATCATTACAGGAAACAAACATTTTTTAGGCTTGATTTACTTAGAACCTGTGCAGGTGTCATTACATGAGGGGCCTGGTAAGTCACTTAAGATTGAAATCGCAATGGTGAAAAAAGACTCACAATCAGCATTCACAAGATGGAACAGATGTTTTTTCCACAATTCAGTAATGTAAAGCACTCCTTACACCAGAACATTTCCTTAGACCATGAAAGTTGTATGAACATTCCAGGCAGCCTTCTATGTGTTAGTAGGTCAGCTATTAGCATTTGAGATAAAATCTTCAAAATCATAAATTCAGGCTCTTTGTCAGTAAGGTGTTGGGGCACTATTTTGGTCTACAAATTTGGAATTTTGGTTTTCACCACTTTTTCTGCCGTATTGTGGCTACGTTACGACTAGCCATTTTGAAGTGGTGGAGGAAACTGGAGTACCTAGCGAAAACCACGACCTTACCCCCAAGGCCCCAAGTCCTTGAGCCAAACATATGAATGATTTTTGTAAAAAAAGATTATAAGCGTAAATTTCAAGCATATGTTATAACAGTTTCAATTAAACATGAAATATAGGACATATCTAAAAGGATTATCCCACTGTGAGTTTCTCAATGAGAACACATATATGTTGTATTCAATAATTAATTAGTATCATATCATATACTATTGTACTATATCATATCATACTATATAAAAGAAAATGTGATATTATATTACATTATATTATATCATATTATAAACAATATGATATAATATCACAATATATCATTATAGTCGGTGTATTGATGAGCCAATAAATACTCTCTGTGGGTAATTCTACCATCAACACTGGGGATGGGTGGCTTAGCTATATTTAGTCCGAGTCTTCCTCTATCCTCCACATCCAATTGAACTCCTGCTTTATTTGATGGACATGCCACTTTGATATTTCTCCCTCCGACGAATTAACCATTCTTCATAACTCCCACAATACCACAGCCATAATGGCTGCCTAGCAACTGGCGAATTCAGCGCCATATGAATCGGTCTCAGGACTGCCATAAAACACTACACCCCTTCAGTCGAGACAATTATCATAATAATCAACTCTTTCACAACCAGCAAAGTCAGAACCAACAATATGTCAATCAAGATCCAAAACGCCTGCCGGGATGGGACTGGATTCGCCTCCAATGGCCGCAACAGTTTCCAGCTAAGACGAGAAACATGGCAGGTTTTTTTTTTGCTGGCTTTTATCGTGATTGTGCAGCAATCTGATTGGTGGCTTGACGAGATGCAAATTTCAATTCCCGGCCATCAATCCAGAGCTTTGTGAGAATGCCACCGACGTCAACTAGTGTGCGGCGTAATCAAAACATGATCTGATATTGCAATATTGCTTTAGCATGAACATTCCCGTGCAGCAGCAGCAGTAGCAGTAGCAGCAGCAGCAGCAGGAGGAGCAGCAGAAGTAGCAGCAGCACTCAGACTTGCGAAGACTGGAGAATATTTCATCCTGGGGCTAAAAGCGAAAAGCCGATATGCTGTAACTTTATTGCTGAATGTTGTATCCCGTAATTTGAGCGGAGTGTTGCCAAAGCCAGAGGATGTCAAGGGGCAGAGGAGATATATGAGAGCAGCTATAGGTGCTCCTGTGAGGCAGGGAACCACACTGCCCAGGGAACCAGAGACCTGAGCAATTCCTCAGATCATCTTGACATAATAATTCATACCTTTGATATCAGGAAAGCGGTTTGCCCTGAAGATAGTGGACGGGTTATGCACGCTAATCAGCAGTCTCTTGTGTGGGTGTCCAAATGACATCTAAGTCCTCAACAATAACACATCAGGGCACCACAAGTTTTTTGTGAATTATTTCTAAAAATGTCAACTCCAAACAAATAATTGAAAATTCATACCTCACTGTAAATAATATGACTTTGATTAAGGCCAAAGTAAGTACATGTTAAGGATTGTTATCTGATTATTGTGTGATCCCCATCGGAAAAAGGTCATCCATAAGTTACTGTGTTTGCTTCAAAATGTTAGTTAATATCGCAATGAGGTAGTTCTAATCTAGAGTTTCCTATGTCCATAATAGGAAGAGGAAGAGGATCACAGGGGGAAAGGCTGTCCGCCTGGCAAGGCCAGTAATCGAGCGAAATTAGCATATCACGCCAATAATCGAGCAAACCATGTGGTTGAGTGAAATTTGCTGTCATATTTGCTTGGAAATTCCTAATAAGTACAACATTTAATCACTATTTGATAAGACCTCCAGTTAGACAAGTATCTTAACCTGCTACAGTCAAGTTTTTAGTGTCAAGCTTATGAGATAAGGGAGTATACTAGAGCGATTTCATGTGATGTAGTACCCTCAAATGCTGACAAGTGCTACTTTAAATACTTCTTAACCCTTAAATGTTAGTACTACAAAGTTTTAGTAATTTTTAGAATAATCTTAAGAGTCTTTCCTCATTACCTACCAATTATGGTGTCTTTCCATGAATGATAAATAGATACAAATATTACAAAATGTTTTAGTTCCTGTTGCTTTCTGGTGGGTTTCACTGTACGCCCACCCTGCGAGCGTGTACGCCCACTCTTCGAGCACATTTCAGCAACTGTACGCCCACACCTCGAGCAAATGACTTAATTCTAAGTAAAGTTTTGTTCATTTACCACTATCTAACTGCAACAAAATATGTTCCAGGTGTCGGTAAACATGACAGAATATAAGTGCTACAGTTGTGATGCTGAGAGTACTGATTCAGCTGTGTTACTGGCACATACTATCACTAACCATCCAGATAAGCCTCTTTCAATACACTATCGACAAATTTCCAGAAAAATCGAGGAGAAACATCAAGCAATATGGATTTCACCCAACAGTTTGAAAGTATGGATAGCAGATTATGAGGATGCTGACCAAGTTTTTGACCAAGAGGAGGTTATGAGCCCAACACCAAAGAGATTACGAAAGGTTCAAGATGATATGATACATGATGGGAAGGTGTCTAAACACTTGGATTTCACAGGAGATGATGTGGAACACGATGAAAACTTTGAAGACATATCTCTTCTCACCAGTGATGCCTCCTGTCAAGTGTCACCACAGGGACTCGCAATGGACTTGGAAGAAATATATGCCCAGTTTGTTGAGTTACTTCCTGCAGTCCTTAAAAATCTGAAGCAAGTGGGAAAACTCAAATGCCAAGTTCATGGAAATGATAGCTTATGACAGGTTCCCAATATTGCACACTTACTATTTCTTGATATTATAGAATGGTTTTCTCTTGAAAACAGGGCAGCAATGAGGTATAATGATAAGGTCAAGATGTTTTGGAGGCTAGGTTGGCGCCTTTTTTGTGGAAAGTTTCTCCGCCTAATGGGTGGACCTAGGGTACAAGATGATGCCGATAGTGATACAATGCTTAAAGATGCAAAGGTGAACTTCATTGTTCCCTCTTTGAGGACTAAAAAAAGTGACTCAGATTTCATCAATCCCGGTGTTATAATTGATTTTTTGAACAAGTACATCAAAAGTGCTGGGCCTGAAGCTATTAAGCTTCTAAAACGTATGAAGTATGTGTTGATGGGAAGAAGATAAACAATAGCAAAAGAGGCGACCAGGCTAAGATAGACTTATTCGGTCATAAAGGTCCACCGACAAAAAAAGAGAATGATCTACAACAAGAAGCTGAAATTCAAATGATAAAAGATTTGATAGCATTTTTTGAGAACACAGATCAGAATCTGGGAGGAATCCAAACCAAAATAAAGGAGTGGTGCCATGAAAGATTTTGTGAATTAGTAACTGTAGAGTTATTGCGAACATTTTTAGTAAGTAAAAGTCACACAATTGTCCAGGGTAATACCCTCTAGACCTCACACTAGGAATATGAAAACAGTGGGTCACTCTTCTGATGAGATAAGTGGTAGCTGGCTGTACAACAGCTAACAAAATTCAGCAGACTTAACACTGGTAGTATTGAAAACCATTACCAAACCCATAACTCAAATGATTTCACTATTTTGTAGAGCTGCACTCACAGAGGGAGATAAACTCATGAGCTCAGCTTGCTCAGGGACACAGGGTTTTTAAAGATAAAAATGTATTATCCAGCCCAACAATTAAGAATAAATACTTACTGATGGAAATTTATTAACATTTAGATGTTTATTTATTTTTAAAATGTGCTGTAGAGATACAAAGGTCAGTATAACACTCAACAATGCCTGTATACATTGAGGATTGTAAAGAAGACTTGACAGTGATAAGCATTCATAAGAGGGTGTGTGTTAGGTGTTCTGTGTTAGGTCTGTGTTCCCTACATAGATGAGTTGACCACTTCAGCACCAGCGCGGCTTGTCATCTGGCTTCAGTTATAGAGCCACTCTACCCTTTTGTGATAAATTTTTAAGAAAATTTAATTTATGCAAGATTTGTTGAAGAGTGGTCCACAATAACCAAAGTGATGAATTTAGGCGGAATTATATAGATCTGTTGCTTAAAACAGTAATAAATGACTGTTTAAGTTGAGTTCAGTTTGGTTTTGCTCGAGGAGTGGGCGTACTGTGCTCGCAGAGTAGGCGTACAGTGCCTCGAAGTCGCTCGCGCGGTGGGCGTACAGTGAAGAAATGGTTGTACAACTTTCAAAAAAATATTATAAATTCTAAGCTTCAGTTTGTTTAGATATTCTTACATATTTTAGTTCCTAAGAACCTTCTCTAATTAGTGGTATAGCTATTTGTCTTCAAATGATAGGTACATTTGAATTAGGGAGCAATTTGTGTGGAACCTACAAAAGACTAGGACATAATTGACCATTAAAAAAATACTGCTGGGTATTTTGTTGCCATTTTTCACATGGAGGATGGTTTACTGACAACAAATGGTTTATGAATGATTCTTAAATGTTTAAACACTAAATCTGTGATTTATAAGCTGTTGAATGTAAAAACCGTTAGAGTATCGCTCGATTACTGGTACAGAATTCAAATTTGCTCGATTACTGGCCTTGCCAGGCGGACAGCCTTTCCCCCTGTGAGGATGGTGACACCCTCAGCCAGTGGCATTAATAGTGCATGCTCCAGCAGCCTAACAGATAGCCTCTCAATAATTCTGATAACTCATTCATCACGACTGTCCATCAACTGACCACAGCTGACCATACACTGGTTCCCTGGCCCGCCGGGAACCTGAATAGCCTATCAGAGGAGGAGGGGAGCAGGAAGAGGCAGAGGAGGATCACAGCCTCCGTTTATTAATCAGTTTGTCTCGATTGGGCTATCAGTGTGTATCAATGAGCTATTTCTCTGTGGGTCAATAAATGGTCGCAGGCTAATGCAGGATGTAATGGTGGGATACAGATAACGGGCGGCGGCGGGCGGAGGACTGGGTAAATACAGGAGATGAGTAGAATGACCCACAGGCAGGCAGGCGCTCAGAGTCACTGATGGTATGCTTATGTTTAATGCAGTATCTTAATTGAGATGTAACCACAGGGAGGACATTTGACCTCTGATGACCTGGCTTGAACATGTGACAGCCCCGTCTATTGGGAGACAGCTAAAGCACAGAACCAGGCAGCAGATCTAGATAGCGTGATAGCTGAGGCATTGCCAAAGCTTCACCTGGTTGGACAATTAGCTTTTAAACCATGATAATTGGAGATAGCTAGACCATGATAACAGCTCCATCTAGTGGTAGATAGCTGAAGCACAGTAACAGGATAACAGCTCTAGTTAGCGTGATAGCTGAGGCATTGAAATAGCTTCACCTGGTTAGACATTTAGCTAAACCACGATAACAGCGCCATCTAGTTAGAAATAGCCGAACTATAATAACAGCATGACCTATGGGTGATAGCTGACACAAGGCTTGCATTCCTTGTTGGACATGAGGAATGCAAAACATTGTGGACAGATATGTGTTGTAAGAATCCAAAAGATAACTGATATTGCCATATTATTTACCTTACAACAGTGTGCATGGCTAGTTACAGCTGGAAATATGATTCAATAGGTTATACCTCAAGACTAACACAGTGTCTCTTTGATATTGAGTACAGCATGCTCACCATTGACTACTAGTGAATAATGATAAAACATTCTGATCAGTGGAAATACAGACCCCCGCGGTGATGATAAACTTTTCAACTCCGGAACCATATGTTCTCTCCTACCAGGTTGTTTATGGAATATAATTTAATAAGCTTTTTTCCGAATATTCACAAAAGATTCAAACATTTGGCAAGAGAAGCACTTGACCCTTTTTGACCAAGATTACACAGACAAACAGCATGCACACTTAACCCACTGAGCAGTCGGAACACAAGCGTGTGTGCGTGAATGTTGGGATCAGCTGGATGTCGGCAAGATTGTCAGCCTCAGAACAGTGTGGTGGTTGTGTACAATGCATGTATAGGAACCCCTAGTGTGGGGGCAGAAGCTGGTGGCGACCTCTTGTGGTGATCAGAGTAATTAGGGAGGAGGCACATCTATCCTATTCATACCTGTATCAACCCCAAAATGGTATAGGTCTAATTTGGCAATGCTTATCTTTGCCTTAAACATCTATATACAACAGTATTTGATTGTTTGATAGAGAGGTGTTAATCATAAGTAAAGCAACATCCCTCCACCATATATTGAATCTGACATTCATAAACATTCTTGACAAAATTTGTACTGAGTATTTATCAAAGGATTGGTTGACCAAATGATGCCCAGAGATTCCATTGTCTAAGGCCAAAAGGTTAAATCCATCAATGAAAATTCTTCATATATTTAGGCAGTTGTCTGGGATTGTCATAGACTACAAAACATGCTGAATCCTCAATTGATCAAACCGCTCACACAAGAATCATCCCTTGAGGTAAAATTGAGGAATTCATTCCATCAAAATCCTTTTTTTACTAATACAAATAAATCTTTGTCTAGTGCTGCAGGAGGAAAAACAAATCAATACATCGTGGAGGCGTTAAAGCACCCAGCTTTATTTTCCTAACCTCCTGCTTCCAGCGCTCTGACTAGCTGCCCCAGGAACAGATGACCTTATACGTTATGATTTTTAACACTTTCGATTCATCTCCTCAGTTTTCTAATGAATACAAATTGCGAAGTTTAACCAAAAAGCAACATTTTGATTAATGCGGTTGAAGAATTATTTTTATGTACACTTTGTTTAGTAACCAGGTTTGCCCAATATAAAAATGAGGATCGACACTGGATCACATGCTTGAGAGCCAGGCATCTTTCCATAGGCAATGGCCAATTCCAAATGCAGAAACCACATCTGAATCCACATTCCAGTGTCGCCACATATATAAAGAAGACATGGTTCAAAACCTGAGGCGATATCAAGCCTAACTTTATGCCAATGCAGGCTTTAAATTCAGGCGGCATTTCTATCTTTATTAAACAGGCATAGTAAATGTTTTATTTCATCCATCAAATCGTCGGTGCAATCATAGGCACTGGGTGCTAATGGATTAAACAAGGACCACTCAGTTCATCATTCCATCCCGAGGCTCTAGAAATAATAGACTATTCCAGTCATGCAAAGAGCTATGTACAGGGGTATTTCACAGTAGTTGGTCCGCAGACCTCGACTTTTCAAAATGGGTTCATGATATTATTGCATGTTGATTAAAAACGAAAACATTCTATGTGTACATTTCAGATTTAAACGGGTTAAGTATCGGCTTTGATGGAGATGAAATTTGGATTCACTGTTTCTGTCATATTGCAGCTAAGTTGTGACTAGCCAGTTGTAAGTGGTGGAGGAAAACGGAGTACCTGGTAAAAAGCACTGACTAACCCCAAGTCCCTGGCAGCTTTCTCACATGCCCCAAACAGGATTCGAAACCCTTGCAGTGGTGAGATACAGCTAGAAGCCAGTGGCAACACCTTAGACCACATGGTCATCAGGCCAGGTCCCTTAATGGAGATGTCAATATGATGTTGTGCTATTGAAGAAGCACACGTCTGTCTTGTTCTTGGCAGGGGAGGCACTGTTAAAGCACGCCTCTCTAGAGGTGAACCAGAGCGCGATCATGTCCCTACACCTCGCACCATAAGCCCTAAAGTCATCACTGTGTCCACCCGATTACCTGGTGCTTAGCGAACAGGTCGCGCCGTGTTCAAGCATGCAGGGAGCCAGGCACAACATGATTTACCCAAATTGCACGCTGAAAGAGACTTTACCGTAGAGTGACAATTTCTCAATGCTGAGCTGCACTGTGACAGTGGCGACTGCACAGTTACAGATGCCATCAAAGCACCCTCTTTCATGCTCTATGGTCCTCCAAGCCACCCCCTATAAGGGTAGCTTTGAGGACTGACTGAACCCATATTTTGGTCTCGGAGGGTGGGAGCCGGTTTGGTAGGAGAGTTGTCACCCACTCAATGTAGCTCTAAATTAGCCTGGCTTCTGTATGCGGGTTCTTTCAGGCTCTTAGATGACCCTTGGAATTCAAAAGGTCATTTAATATTAATCAAAGGCCTTAACCCATTGATCCCAGCCAAACAAATTCAACAATATCTTTCTGGAAAAAATCTTTTAGAAAATATAAGAAGAAAGTTAAATCAGATCAAAAATACTTTATTTCAACTTTTTTGGTAAAAGTAAACAGTGGTGCCAAGTTATTTTAACTTAGCCTATTATTAAATTTAGAAAACAGCAAAGCATAGTACTCAGACCGTTTTTTCCAGTGCTCTCCTAGGTATGAAAGGGTTAACCCCTCCCCACCCTGAGTACCCAGGTGGCAGGTCACAAAATGGGGACATGATTTACCCATTAATGCTGAACAGTGGCCAAAAGCAGCCTGACAGTTTTGATGAAAGCTTGCTACATATTCTGTAAAATTACACTAAATCTCCAAGTTAGTATCAGAAAGTAAAAAAGATCCAGATGAAATTTCAACAATAACTCTTAGGCATAAATGGGTTCACACCATAGTACACTGAAAAGAAACATGTCAATGAAAATTTTGGTAAACCCTCAATCAAATGTTGAGATTAGTTGCCTAATCACTAAAACAAAATACCCAAAGCGGCCAATTGAGCAGCTCTTCCAGATTGGGTCAGTTCCATTGTTGAGAATGTGAAAGAAATACTGAATGCGATTTCAAGACATGAACTAATGCTAAAATACATTTCCTGTGAACACAATTAAGAGAAAAGGGATAAACCTATGACATGCACCTACTTTGAGAAAGTCAGCAGCTAATTGAAGCAGAGATGTTGTTGCAATACACCTCCCTGATTGAAGTGAGGCAGTAGATTTCCCCAGGTAGCCCACTTTTCTCTACCATGAACAGCTGGCTAGTCAGGAGAACTAGCCTCAATATGTCAGAAAAAGTAATGATAAACAAAATTCTTTTGAACCCAGGAGCTAACAAAGCATTTGAATGGAGAAAGGGAGTATCTTCTGGAGAGATGGAGTTAAAGTGTTCAAGCCATAAGTTAGATTAAAGAGAGGCATTTAGACTAAGAATGTCTAATGTATGGTCCCTATATGCATCTTCACAAACTGACTATAAACAGCATGCTGAGATCAAACACAGTCAATACATGTTTTGCATTAATTAGCTTAAATGGATGCTGTCTTGTGCAGGCATTAAGTTCCCTAATGGAATGTTGCAAAAATAAAAATGCACAACAGTCTCTGTTGACTGCAGCTGAAACTTAATAAGTCCAATCAACATAATGTGTCTGTAATAACATGACAAAAACATTTGATAAAGATTATAATGACCATTTGATTAGAAAATCTATTTCTATGCAAAGGCTATTACAATTCATAATCCTTTATGCCAAATTTATCAGGAGTGCCCATTCATCATGGCAAGCAAAAAACAATATTGAATATTTCTGAGAAAATACTCCTTGCCCATGGATTGTTGCCGAAGATGTCAGTTTCTGTAGATTTCATCAGCGAAAACACTAGAAAGCAGAGGAGTGAGTTGTTAAGATGACCAGAGCGCGCAGAATGGTGCGCAAAATTTATGGAGTATCCTTGACAGGTTTCCATGGTAACACCGATTAGCCATAGTTATTCTGCAATTTCCCTGCACACGGCACGTAGATCTACGGCAGTTCTAAGAGCTTGGGGTAAGGGCCGAGATAGCGCAGTATCGGCAAAGTTCACCTTCAATATCAGCAGCGAGATCCAAATCCTTTTACATGGGATACCGGGTATTCAAAATGATGTTCACTGAACTGTTCAGGTATATGGATGATATGGATGTTCCAAGTGAAGTTACATTAGACGTTGAAACCTCAAAACCATACAAAAAGATGTTTTTCAATTTACTTTCAAGGGCTTGAAATTAGCTGGAGCCGGGAGCATATCTTAGGCTCCCTTGAACTTTCCTGCGGCTCCCACAAATTTCTGTAGGGAGCCCAAAAATGTACTGTTTGATATATAAACAACAGTGACAACACCGTACAAGCTTAATAAAGATGCAACTAAATCTTAATTTCGAACCCTGCTTACAGCTCTTTGTTTTCAGTGCTTTCATTCTGCCAGGAAGCTTAGACTATTCTATTCTAAAGTTCCTGATTCTGCTTAAATATTTTTCTTGGAGAGTTGTAATTATTCAATCAATTTTCTGCGATCGTTATTATCTGGAGACAATAAGCAGGAGACTTATTCACACTCAAATGAACCTTTTGTCATATTCTTCTTCCAACATATCCTTAAATAAATAGCCTGACATTTATGTCTTGACCTGTCACTTTAAGAAATTGAAAATGATGAATTTTAATAATGATACGAATGTGCATATGCAAAATCATTGTTATGCTAATGAACTGCTCTGTAATCTCCTATTGTATTTGCCAAAAAATAAATTAACAAAAGATTGCCTGCAGTAAATGTATAACAAGCCACATCTGTCTAGGAAAAGATATTATGATAATTGCAGTAAGCAGGCTAAGTGAATTAACCTATAGTCATACAGGGCTGTCAGCCAAGGACAAAGCTCAATCTAAACAATAGATCATAGCCTTGGCCAGCAGTGTCTGGGCATCATTTGGACACCCAAACTCTCAAAAATCACACTTCAAAAACTTTTTTGAGGAATATCTCAAAATGTCAATTTCAAGCATATAATTGAATCTTTTCACCTCATAATTTCCATAACATTATATATGGACATTGTGCTTTATTTCATTAAGTAAATACATGTTTATGATTGTAATTGTCGTATATTGTAGTCCCCTTCGAAAAATAGGTCGCCCCAAAATTTTACAATTGCCAATTTTGGGTGACTTTTCAATTTAACCTTTAAGCATGCATTCAGGTTGATGTATCATTGTTTAACTCCTGGTAGCCACCATGATGAAAATATAGATTTCAAGCCCTGCTGCCCTGCACTATCTATGAATGTTTCAATAGTATCTCAAAGACTTTTTCACAGTCATCTCCCATGACATAAATTCTATTAACCACAATCTGGTCATTCCAGCATGAAGGAGTTGATTGTATCAGGCTGAGCGGTGGAAGCGTTTTGCACAGTGGCGAGTTTGCTCTTCAGATTTGCTTCACCACATGATAATAAACTGCATTCACTCATTACCTCAGCCATGGCAACAGGCACTCGCTGCGGGACCGCCGCAACGCATGACAGGATTGCGTGCAAGAAAGACTTCAGCAAAATGGATGTCCTCGCTACTACGGAAAAGAAAGATGGTCCCTGATCAGTGCTAATGTGAACGGTAATTGAATCCTACTCAGTGTGGTTATATTGAGGGATAATGGGAATAGCCTGAGTACAGTGTCAGGAATTGTTATCAGATGATCTATTCCTTCTTGAAGCACTTTGAAATCAGCCTTGAAGACCTACCACTGGATTGTACTAAAGTACACTTAATCAATTTTCTATGCAGGGCACTTAAGTACAACACTTCAGCCATGGAATAAACATGGTCATTAGGTACAACTTCTATTTGGTAAGTTGATCCTAAAATATATGGAGCCTGTCGTCAACTATATGAACTACTCTTCTGAAAATTCAACAGAATTTATCATACATCACCAAACAAACAACTTTTTGAGCTTTTTTCAGTGAAAATCACATATTTAGCAACCAATTGCTTATTTCCTAATCTGGTTGTCAATGCACGATTCTAACATATATCCGGAATTCATGATTTGATTTGATATAAACCTCATTATTCTGATAACTCTGCAGCTGAAATAAATCTCTGATGGGAGGCTTGTAATAACTTGCTTTTTGGGGAAGGAGCAAATCCCTGATGGGAGGGTACTTGCGTTTTTGGGCGACACTGGTTTTGAGTGGCATTGATTAAAGTAACAAATCCCTGATCAAGGGAGGGCCAGGGAGGGTATTTGCCTTTTTGGGAGATACTGGTTTTGAGTGGCAATGATTGAGGAGCAAATCCCTGATGGGAGGGTACTTGCCAATAATTGGGCTACTGGTTTGGGGTGGTAATGATTATAGCATTAAGTCTGCTGACACTAGACCTGAGTAATGAAACAAAATGGCTACTGGAAAATGGTTCCCCTTTATCACACCAAAAGGGGCAATGCCAGGAATCTCAATGAGATGGATCAAGTGCTGGTGCAAATTTTTTCTGCTATTGAAGGGTAAATCATGGCTTGCGAGTATTTAGTTAATGATAGAGGAAATCAAAGCGCTCACTGGGGAGAACTACTGAACTGTGATGAGGAAGGATAATTTCCTGACCTAAATGGATAACATTGATACCATATGTATCATGGCAAGAGTATCAACTTATGGTGGAAGTGGAGGGGAGGAGAAATGATGTGATACTATTGAGTAACCTCTCACCAAAATGCATACATGCTATTCAAGTGTTGTTGAGAACTGGTCTGCTTTCTTTAACCCACTAATGCTTAAAGAGTTCCTCCAATAAGCAATGTCTGGATCTGTGATACTTTTCGCAAACACTTCGGAAATGAGAATAAGCTTACAAAATATTTGAAGGTGAGTTGTTGGTAATGCTCTGATTTCTCCATCAAATATTTTCCTATTTATACATTTGCCTGCAAGAATTCATCAAGATTGTCAGGCTGCTTTTGGCTGCTGTAAGCATTAATGGGTTAATGCATTCGCCAGTGCAGCTGTTCAAAAAGCCTGGTATATCAGTGATACCTACCTTAAAACTAGATGAAAAATATTTGAAGGAATCTAATCTGTTGCACAGGTTATTACTCCTTCAATGTTTAGAATGTCAAATATTTCATTCTCTAATTACTATCTTAAATGTAATGCATCCTGATGGCATTTTGTAGGAGAAACTCAGGCCACAAATGTGTTGAGAATTCAATCCTAGAAATATGCATGAGGCATCTTTTGAAACTGAAATTTACCATACATAAAGTTGGTCTAGAACACATTTCACTCCACAGCAGTTCATTTCAACTTCTTTATCTGTGCTTCCTGAGGCACAGGCTAATCCAGTGTGTGCCCTCTCAATGGCATTCCCAACAATAGGTACATTAGCAGTACCCTAGGCTGTGGTCCCTGGATAAATAAGCCTGTGTGAAGACGGAAATATATCATTGAAAATCACAACAAAAAATGAATTTACCGTTTTCTAGAAAAATCACTGTAAAATTGACCTCCAGCAAATGCACCTGCAACTTACAGCTTAGATATTGTGTTTGAGTTTCTGGTTGGTTGGTTTTGTTTATCTACAACATGTGCCACGTTTTGTGGCGCTCGGAACACGACTGTGGAAATGGAGGGAGAATTAGCACTTAGTTGAGAACTGTCAAATACACCTGCTTGAGCCTGATGGTGTTGATGCAGTCTCAACATGAGTGAGCCGGGACTCTAATGTTTCTATCCAGTATAGGTGAGTGGTGTTGAGAGAAAACATACACATATACTCACAGCAATTATTAACCTCTTCATGCCTGTAGCAGCCAAAACCACAAGACAATTTTGGTGATATCTCTCCAACAAAAGCAATTTTTTATAAAATATTTGAAGGAGGATTGTTAACCAGAATTATATAGATCTACAACTCTCCTACGAAAGGTTTGTGAATCTATGCTTCATTCCAAAGTGATTTTCAAAAGTATGACAGGTCCAGACGACACTCATCAAGTAGAGCTCCAGGCATGAATGGGTGAATAGGAAATTTAAAAACTGCATTTCTGTTTATCATTTATTTGGCTTTTTGTCACTTTCAACAGCTTCAGTCATGATCCTGCTGTGGTCCAGTAACTGAAAATTCCCTTTTCATCACCAAAAGTCTCTAGAAATCTTTAAGTGTCTAAGGCACTATGGACAGCTCTTCCCTACACAACACATTTACAAAGCAACCAATCGTGATGATATAGATTCTGGGGAAAATAAAAGTAAGATTGCATGCTTGAGAGCCTTACGAGATAAAAAAATATATATTGATAGTATAAATCAATAAATAATTTTTTGGAAGATTTTCATCTAAATATTTGGAATTTCAGACTTCTTTAAAAACTTGACTGGGGTAAAATCTCAGAGTGCTGCCAATATAAAACCAGCCAATTATTCAATATGACCTTGACTGATAGTTTAACTACATTGTGAAATGCGATAAATGTTTATTTGACATACATTCCTGTCAGCTTCACCTGTTTGAGGCGTGATACTGTCAATAGATTCTCAACCATTCTGACATCACATATTGTCATGAGGAGAGAGGAAGAGAGAGGTTATCAACAGGTTCACCTGCACCAGAGGGATGCTCTCCCAGTTCACAGGGAGCTGAATACAGGTGACATCAACATCATCATCATCATAGACACGTCCCTGCATGAATGAAAATATTAATCAGGTGACATTAACATCATCATCATCATGGACACGTCCCTGCATGAATGAAAATATCAATCAGGTGAAATTAACATCATCATCATCATGGACACGTCCCTGCATGGATGAACATATTAATCAGGTGACATTAACATCATCATCATCATGAACACCCCTGTGCATGAATGAAAATACTAATCAGGCGACAGACTCGCCTAGCTGTTCCAGCTGCGACAAACCCTGACTGCTAATTGGTGTTTTCACATGACTAACAGCATCTCAAAGATGGTATGGTACTGGTATCGGTAACAATGAAATGGTATATGGTATTTTAATGGTACTGTTAATGGTACAGCATTGCATTATTACAGGCAATAAGGTCTCATAAATTTTGTTGTGAAAAGTCGTGTTTAGTATCCTAGATAATCCCTAATAAATGATAACTTCACAGTCTTAAGTGTCATTAAGCGTACCTATAAGGAATGAAATGGTACAATAAGGTCATCCTTAGGGTTTCCTGAAGTATAACTCTAGAGGGTCATCCTTGCACGCAAGAAAGACCACAATCTTTTCTGATGCGGCAAAGAAGTACTGGATGTCAGTCTAAGTTAGTGCAGATGCTGTCTTACACTTCTCTAAAGAGATAACTTAGGCTACAGAAATAGACTGGCTGTCAGTTCAATTTTCTGTCAGGCTTAATAGTGAATTAGATCAGGGAGTAGGATGACCCCTTCTGCTGGGAGTTTTCTTGAGTTCTACTGGCTGTAAGTCTAACAGAGTGCATTAGATGTTCCCTTCTCCCATAGGGAATTTTGTGAGTGGAATAAGACTGGTTGTCAGTCTATGTTAGTGCAAGAGTGGTGCAGGCTGGCCTAAGAGTTCACTCAACCAAACTGTTTGGTGTAAGCTGTCAAATTGCCTCCTAAATAATGCAGAGAGTGCCTCTCTCTTCCCCGGGGTCTGTGGCACTAATCGCTTGATATAAATTGCCTGTGCCCCCGGGAGTGGCGGGGTCGGGACTCGGCATCCTGCCTGCCGCAAGAAACAATGAAATATGGCTGAATATCCAATCAAGCAATAAGTGCCGTCCCTGACCTGCGCTGCAAGGCCAGATTTCAAAGACCTCATCAAAATGGAATTCCCGTTTTCTATCCAGGAAAGCACCATATCAGTCATGCTGAGTTCCGAAAGTATGGCCTTCACCTACTTATGCTAGAAACGACCCAGAACGTCCTAGTTGGGTGATATATCTTTGTTTAGAGCATTTTAAAGAAAATATTTGAAGGAGGAGAACTGTGGAATATCCAAAAATTAACTCTCCGTCAAATATTTTTCCAAATATCAAGAGAACAGGTTACACTTACCAAGGAAGTATGCTACTATGAATAGGTTAACTCCTTGATGCCTCTGTTTTTAAAGACACTGACAAGAAATCCAATACCGCCATAAATTAGGGATATATACACTTAAGTCCCAAGTACTGGAATAAGTACCTAAGAACTACAATGAGGCATGAATTCGAAGGCAAGTCCTACTTAACAAGATTGCACATACTTATGGGTCTTGTACCCACAACCACAATTAACACAGGCATCACTCGTTCATATCTGGAGAGTCAACCAACTGTCTAAGACACTTGAAAACTTATCTTCATAACAAAACAATATTTTGAAAAGTATTTGACTGAAAGTTGTTGTTGGGTCTAACCAAGGTGTTAGCCAGGATTTAGAAACTGTGCCCAGTATTGGCTATTGGAAAACTTCATATCTTTCTAGGGAGACTCAGATTACAACCATGAACATGTATTTACTTATTGAAATATACCTCTTTTTCTAAGTTATGCTCTACGTTGTCAGACAATATGCAAATGGGTTATAGGCTAAGCATCATTTTTAGCTAACTACCCACTTACACTTACACATGTGATTGGGAGAGCTAGCCAATATGGCCACTAGTATCCAAAAAGCATAATGTATGTCAAAATAAGCTGAGTGACATTTCAGTAATTGAATATGTTTCTACTATTACCTTGTACTGCCCGTACAATATGTAGCAATATGTTACAGAAACAGATCTATGATAGTTGACAATAACTTTGGGATTGAGTATGATTTTACAAAATATTTGATTGAAAGTTGTTGGTATTATAATAACTAACATTTCTCCGTCACTTCTTTTCTATTCATGATTTTGCCTGTGAGATTTCTTCAAAGTTGTCAGGCTGCTTTTGGCCGCTGTGAGCATTAATCAAATGGTTTATTATTCAGAACTTAACCATCAACTCTCACACAGTGCTAGTGTGATTCAAACCTTTAACGTATCATCTCTAACTCTAGGTCTTCATATGGTTTCCACTAGCATGCAATATAAAACTGCTGCTCATGATGGGGTTTTAACTTCATTAATCAGACACTGATAGGTAAATTGGCATCAGGAATTCAAGGAACACATTTTTCCATTCAATCCTATCAAATGCAATCACTTTATTCATACAGGATCCGATACGTCCTAAGTGGGTTTCCATGCCGATAGTTGTTTCATCTACTCCGCTATTCATGCTAACCCGTTCATGCCCACATGGCAGATTGATTGCCTGATAACACTCACCCTACCAATCAACTCACACAGAGCTTCAATTCTAACTCCAGGAAATAGTTCTTAACTAACACACATACATCCATTAGTGTTCAATTACATCAGATCACTACTGTAGACAAACTCTTCCAACCATAAAAAGCGAATGTTGCCAGTGACTTTATTTAAGGCTGTGATTTTCCATGGATGCTTCGCTTTCTCCCACCATTCATAACTGGCTAGTCACAATTTAGCAGTAACATGGTTGAAAACAGCAAAGTCCATCCAAGTCAATCTTTCCTCCCCTAGCATAGATGGGTTAAAACATAAAGGAAAAATATGACATTTCTTATGTCTTAACCCTTCCAATGTTGAGGCTACTTTTGTTCAAAGTACAAGGATGCGAGGAATTTTTGAAAATCTTCTTAACCCTGTCATGTTGGTATTCATTAGAAACCTCTTGCTGAGTACTCTCAGATGAGTACCCATGTGCAAGGGTAAGGGTAAGGGTTAAACTAGATACCAGCAGCATAAGGGTTAAACGAGATGATACAGCCGCTCAGTTTAAGTCCAGACGACTAACCACTGGTCAGATGACTGCATGCATGTAAATAGAGTGAAATCATTAACTGTAGAAAGTGGATTAAATACACAGACCAGGAAAATGATTATCATATATACTATACATAGGGTGATGTAATTAATGACTGTCAAATGACCAGTGGTCAGTCCCTCTGACCACTGCATGCACGCGGCATGCCTAAAGAGAGGCTTACCATTAACTATGCAAAGGAAGTTAATTGGCAGATCAGAAATAGGGCAATTCATGTGCATTAGTGAGGACCTTTAACTATAAGGCATAATATAAATATAGGTTCATGACATATCATAGCAAGTGAAATGTACAGGTATAGTACATTCACAATGAAAAATATCAGTGCGTACTCAGTGCACATTGTGTGTACCACAACTACATAAATGATATTGCTCTTGTATGATACACAGCCTGAGGACCTGCAGATGGTCAGTTTCAGTCCTACTAATTGACCACCAGGTCCCTCTGACCATTATCATCATTGCACGCACGTCTCCACTGGACTGGACACTGCCTGTACTCTACTCTGTCTAATTCAATAAACAAACACAGGTGCCTAGCCCTTGGGTAGGATTGACAGTGGTCTCCCGAAGCTCCCCGCACCACTGCGTTGAATAATTCATCAAGCCTGCATTAAAATTGATGCTGATATTGTCGGCCATCTTCCGTGGCAGTCTCCATTAGAGCTCGTTCCTATGCTTGGCTGTGGCGGGGACTGCTATAAAGGGAGCGGTGCTGTTCTGGGCATGATGAGGCGGAGAGGAGAGGGGTGTTTTGGGAACCATGAGGCATACACCCAGGGGTGTTATAACCATAACAATGTGACAGATGTTTAATAAACTGCAAGTTCTGACATTGTATAGTAATGGCCGAACATTGACAAGGAAAAAAGTGCAAGAATACATCATCATGTAACGCGAACTACAAGACACACTCAAGAGTGTGAAATTATCCACCCAAAATTTGCCCACAGGGTTTGAACTAAGCTGAATCAGTTATTTTGGATTTGAAAAAATCAAAGTTAAAAACTATTTGCTGGTTGCTACTTTGATCATCAACCTTAAAATCTGTTGTTTTTCAGCACAGACCCATAACATGTAAAGCTTATAACAACTTTGCATTTTGGCAGCTGACAAAGGAAAATTAACATAGCTAAAGATATGATTTTTTGTAAGTGTCAAATTGCCTACATTGTCATATTTCCAGACAGCTTTGCAGGATATGAGTGTGAAATATTCTTACCAATGCATCAATCAAAAAGACGTCATTCAAACACCAGTTAGAACAAATCCAACTCCAGAATGAAATAACCATTTATTAAACCACGCCACAGAATATACACTCATAGCCAGAGAAATGGCTTGTTGTAATGGCAGTCTGATGCCCATCTATTGTTACAGTAATAAAGCTAATTAAGTCATTAGCCCTGTTAGGCTATAGAGATGCTATCTTGATGAATTTCCTGTAAAATGACAATGTGTGATGCAACACATCTATAATCTAATATACATAAATAGGGACAGAAGAGGCTGGCGTATTATGCTAATTTCCTCAAGCTAAGGATGTAAAATAATCTCCCAGTAAATCAAAGATTATCTCTTTATTCTTGTGGAATAATATCTCATTATTCAATGTTATGTCATACTGATAAATATTTAAGTGAGACTAAATCTTATAATGAGCCGATTAACCTTTTGAATCCAAGAGTTCCCATATGCTCCGTTAAAATGAACATTCACTTTCAACAATGCTGAGGCTACTTTCGTCCAAAGCACAATTACGCAAAACCCTGATGTGTTGGTATTCATAGGATAACTCTTGCCGAGTACTCTCAGATGAGTGCCCATATGCAAGGGAATTTTTCAGGTTTTTGCATCATTTTGTAATGGCCAAATTAGCCAACAGCAGTATAAGGGTTAATAGAAATGGGGTATGTATAAGAAAATATTGTGGCTGTAATATGAAGAATAAACCAGCCAATGGAAGACTTTCTGAGTTCTAAAATGGCAAGGTCTTGACATTCCAAAACCCTTGTCATGCAAAAACTTCCTGTAGCCCTTAACAGGCCCTTTTCCACATACAAGGTGCCCCAGAGATGTCCATCATGTATGAGATTTTAACACATTGCTGTCGCAAAAAAGTATAAGATTGAATGGGGAATGCTTGCCTTATGGAATACTGCCAGCAAAAGCAAAGCATGTCCCCGAAGAATGTGGTTAAAATTTAATTACAACTTGGTGTATCAACTATTCAAGCATAACACTTGCTTCATCAATACCCAGGGGTCTATGGTCCTTTAATATGATACTGATCAAACAGTAGACCTAAACAAACTAAACAGATCAATGGCTGAAGATCAATAGGCGAACCTTGTGAAAGAACAATAGATCAATGCCTATTGTTATCAGGATAAAGCTCCCAGGTGTTATTTGGGAGCATGTAATAACAGGATTAGCTGGATGCGTGTAAGATTTGTCTCCTCTCTGGTTCTTTTCACACCATTCATTGTCACCTGTTTAGCACCTATACAAATACAGTCACACACACAAATCTAATCACATCTCCAGATGGTGGATTTTTTGTTACTTTCAACTTGCTCAGCTCAGGGAATGTAGTTTGTGTAATCTTGAAATTCTAAGAATAAAGACTAACACAAGCCTAAATAAACAATTTGATCTTAACAATCTACATACATCTAAAAATCACAATTATATAAATATATTACTTTGACTACGACCTAAAACTATTCCACTTCCTTTTAAATGAACAACCTTAACTCAAATCCTCAACCCCTTCTGGTATTTAATCTATTATAATACAAAATACTCTAGATACTACAAAATACTCTGGCTAACAAATAAGGAAACAACAGGTCAGTAGAAAAACATTGACATATTTTAGCAAGCAATATGAAGAAGCAGAAAATGGATGGCCTTCTGTGATATTCTTGAGGATATATCATTGGTAAAGTATTGAAAACAAAGAGCTTGTCAGGACTTTATGAAATCTGTCCTCCAAACATTTTGTTAATTAATACAGTAATACTTTCAAAAGATTCACAGCATCCACACCACAATAACAATAGTAAAGCCTGGTAGTGATAGTGCTTTCGCTGCGGATCCTTGCATCACAACCCAGTACTACATATGTGGGCCCAGCAGTGTGTCAAGATAGGACATAAATACAGTATAAAGCACAGGTTTTTCACCTGTGATGTGCCGCCCCGAGCAGGTAGGTGTGATAACAGTAAATACCCGCACCACCTGTCGGCAGCTTGACACATACATCATTAGCTCTACCCTCGTGATCAGCCAACCCTGACACTACACCACAAACCATACCTAATACCTAAGGACTCAAAGGCAACCAAGAAATCAGGAGCAAGTTGACAAGAATTATGCAGTTTCCAAGATTGAAAATGGCCCAATTTTTTCTGCTATTCAAGATAAATTGTAAATAACTAATAGCTTATGGAGCTCTAATGACATTGCACTATGCAGGGATAACATCTGATTAAAGGAAAGTCCCTGGAAGCTTTCTCACAAGCCTCCAGGCATATTTAGAGCCAACAAATACAAATGACTTGCCATGACAATCTAAATAAACATGGAGCCACATTCTCCTCCTTTGTAGAATCCAAGATGTTTGGTTTCCTTTAGCCTCCTAAAAGCCTCCTTGTGACCATGGCTCTGCCATGGGTCAACCACTAGACCTATGGCAGGACCAGGTTTTTTTTTATTTCCACAGTCTGACCATGGGTAAATGATAGACCTGTGGCACTCACTCAGACTTGTGCTTGACCAGTACCACTATTCTACCACTGGTCTGCCAGGTGTCTACCATGATGTGTGGTAAAAACATGGCAGTTATGTGGCACAGCCAAGTTTATGTGGTAAGAATGTGGTAATTACCTGGTGGACCCTAGCTTATAAACCAATCACTAGACACACGTGTAACACAGAACAACCTCATTTCAGCCACACTTGTGGCACAAAATGTTCCAATTTGTTTTTGTAACCGTTACGTTGAACACAGCCATGACTATATCAGCGGCAATAAACAACTATTTCCTTCATTAACTATTCCTCTCACTCTTTCAGTCGGCACCTCATGTCCAGCATCACAAGAAACACCAACGAATTATGTATGTATGTGGCAAGATGTACTGTAAGCTCGACCCAGCATCCACCGGCTACGTCAGCAGCACATTTGTCACATATTGGGACAATACATCTATTGTCTTCCCCACCTACGCACACAGCATCAGCAGCAGCGGCGTCGCCATGGCAACAGCGGCTGATGAGATTATTGCAGCAATATTTTGCAAAAAGAGGAGAAGTCTCCAGAAAGCTAAACTGGATTATCCTCTGCCACAAGTCCACTACGCACCTCATTTTCATGATATCAGAGTAAAGGTGAAAGGTCTAACGATATTTCTTGAAGTTGCGTTATATCCTGTATATTCCTCGTTTTCGTACATATATCAAGTCAGGTCATGAAATTATTAATTTCAAACTGAAATCTATCTCTAGTATTTGGAATTTTGACTGTCTAATATCAATCGAAACCTAAATACTATTTCTAAATGTAACTGAAACATCTGAGGAAATCCTGGGATTTTCCTGAGAAAAACTTCAGACTTCTTTGGCATTCCAAGCTCACCCTGGCAAGGGTCTTATAGGTTCAAGGCATTTAGGTGAACAACCTGCAGGAATATTGGATTATTGCCATTGGCACTTAACCCTAGTCAGTTCTTATTGTAATTTCCCCACAAGTGTCTGATGCCAAATTGTAATGGGGCTTATTGGCCAAAATCCAGTACAAAGTTGTTCATGTTGGACAATCTCATGAACTACCATAGTCATGTGAAATATCGAAAGGAACTTTTGAATTGAGAAAAATATTGTAACAGCCAATTGGCTTGATTTTGAGCTATGAAAGGGGTCTTTTAGATTGGCAGGCCAGGTTGTCCTTTCTTAAGATTTGATCTCGCAAGCATATATGCATGCATGGTTCTCCAGGTTGTTACATTGGAAGGGCTGTGGCATTGGAAGGGTTAACCCTTCCAATGCTGAGACTACTTTCTTCCAAAGCACAAGGACACAAAGATTTTTGAAAACAATCTAAACCCTGTGAAGTTGGTATTATTCATTGGATAGTTCTCGCTGAGTTCTCTCAGATAAGATGAGTACCCAGGGTTTCAATGATTTTTTTAATCATTTTGTATTGGCCAAATTAGCCACTGGTCAGCATCATAAGGGTTTAAAGGTTCCCTACATCATAATCAGGTTATAAATCTTTAGTTGACTCACCAACATTGACCAGGTATCAGCTTCTTTAACAACACTACAGCGATCACCAATGGTACTTACCTGCAAGAGAGAAACACGATTAGTATAAAGGCAATACACAAAGATCATATATTCAACAAATTCTGAGTGAGTAACAATAGAAGCCATCGCAACATAGATCAGCTTCAGGGACAGATCATGAGAGGTTTTAACTAATGTATGCCTTTAGCGCCATAAACCACCTGACAAATTGTATGATATTTCTCTATCAAATGCAATATTCAATTAGGATTTGAGGAAGAAATGTTGGCAAGAAGCTAACTAATAACTCTCCTAATTAACTGATGAATAATGCAAAATTTAAATGAAGTTTTTCAAATATTTTCTAGAAAAAGTTTTTTTGTTAGGAAGACATAATTCTCAAATTATTTAGATCTTAATCTAAGGCATGGTTCAGACATGGATGGACTAGGTAAGTGCTTTGGTAAAAATCATTTTTTCAGTATCATGATTATATTGTATCCCTATCTCAAAACATATACACTACTCTTGAATCTAGCATCCTCCCCTGAGTCTGGTATCGCATTATGTCTAGACACATCCAAAAGCCCTTGTATAATAATGCACTGCATCCTGCAATCAATATTCGCACCAAGTCCACCAGGGTATCAATCGACCAAACTTCGGATTAAGTGATTTACTATAAACACAAGATGCATTCATGCCTCTGTTGTGTATAAAAACACAGCATGCTGCGCAAATGAAGTCTTCGAGCTGTGCAATCAGTGTGTCAAGCCATCATTTGGAAACCAATACTTGAAATTTGTACAGCAGCATAGCCAAATGTTTGAGCAAAAACAATTGGTTATTTTCACTTGAATATACATGCTATACATAACTTATAAATAGTATTAATTTTTTCTCAGTAAATACATGTATGGTTGCTATATAAACATATCATTACCTTACTTGAAAAACAGAACAGAAGTTGTATGATGGACCATTTTGGACAGTTCGTTCAAACCCCAAGCTAAGCATTTGCTTCCCACAAATGGCTAAATCCCCTGCCTAAGGAAAGGGAGTTGGGAGGGGATGGGAGGTTTCCCTTAGAGCAATATTTCATACACACATACACCTGTATGCAAAGCTAGAATTTCCATAATTCTGACTGGTACAGGCCAGGCTTCTCTATGATCCACCAATGAATTACAGATGGGGCTCTCTAGTATTCAGCCGTGCCACTGTTCTATGCGATCCTGTCCATGGAGACTCCCCATCCCAGACGTCTAATATGCCAGATGTAGTATTTGCTTACATTCGCTCTACAAGCCCGTTTACACATTACATCCAGCCTGATCCCTCCCTGCTAAGTATTTAAATAACATTCTTCCTCTGAGCTTGAAGAGCATGCAAGGTCATTAAGGAACCACTTGGCAGCCAAGCTCGCATAGATGTGACTGGGCTTGATAGAGATTTGATATTCACATGTATTAAAGAGAATATTCCTGGCACAGTGCCAGTGGTTGTCTACGTGGCATGTTGTTGTTAATTAATTCATTTTATGATGACTTATTCTGTGTGATAGCATTTGACCTTAAATCACAAAGTATTTGATTCCTAATCACACATATGTCTACAATTTTATTATGATTTGATAAAAACCATCCTTTTGCATAATCAACTGAAGATCTTTGGCCTGGTTGCATAAAAGATCTTAACCCTTTCATGCCCTAGCCGCCAGAACCACCTTATTAGTTTAGTGATGTCTCCCTAAACAAAAGGAATTGTCAGAAAATATTAGAGGGAAATACATTAATCCTAATTTCAATCCACAACTCTCCTTCAAATATTTTGTTAATCTATTATGAATAAATCCCAAGTATCTAAGACCCAGAGGTTCATGTCAAGGAGATCTCCAGGCATGAAAGGGTTAAGGTTCCCTTAAAAGCCAAGTTTTCCCCCTAATCCTATCCTTAAGATAACAAAGTTTACCCTAAACTTACCCTTAATTTCATCCTGATAGTAACCTACGGAATGAAATCATACGCGGAATCCTTGTCCCTTGAGGAAAACTACAAGGATTCCTATCCTGGAGGCATTATATTTAACTGTGTCCTTACTCTCAGCAAAAAAAAATTCTGTTTATTTCAATTTCTGATCTAGAATACTTAGATGATTTTGATGACTAAACTTGTGCATATCTGTAGGGTCAACTATAACTGATTGATTCAGCCTAAGAACTGGTTCCATATTCTCTCTATGTCCAGCCCGGTTGTGATTGGACAAGATGTAAGGACCGTCTCATCTATTGGAAATGTCAGAGCTTGAAGGGAGACTGTGTGTTCCAGTGAAGCATATAAGTGCCTTCTGAGCTTCAGGTAATAGATGCGTGATGATCTACGCCGTATCGCCCTCGTCAGCTCGTATCGCCCTGCCAGCAGCTCGTATCGCCCTGCCAGCAGCTCCGAGCGGCAGGAAGCTGAGAGCCGAGCACCATGGATACCGTGATCAATATTTCACAGAAGGGGAAATGGCGAAGGAGAGACAGATTGCTTGGTCTCTGCGGCTACGTCGCTTGCCGATCTCTCACAGGGCGACACACACACACTACAGCATGCATTCTACGCCACTGGCTCAGTTATGAATTGTTGTATCTCACACTGCAGATAATATAACATAAAGGCCTCTATGAATGATCATAGAAAGATGCACTTATTCTGTGCCACCCTCCAAGCAGGATAGCAGGAAGAGAATAGATTCATGTGAAGTGTGGCTGAAGGCCTTGTCTATGAAGACATTCATGCAGTAGGAGACCACCTAGAAAAGTCTCTCCTAGCTTAATGCTTGAGAATTCCTCTTGAAATGGGAGCTTGGACCTAGGATACTTTGGCCAATAACTTCGGCATTTAAAATCATTTTACAAAATATTTGAAAGCGATTTGTTGATAATGTCTTGATTAACACTGATCCTTCAAATATAGTTTCCTAATTACGCTTTTGCCTGCGAGATTTCACCAACATGGTCTGCCTTTTTTGGTTGCTGTGAGCATCAATAGGCAAATATACAATACCTTTTTTCACTTATGTAAATCACTTTGGAATTAAGCCTAGATTGAATAGCCTGTTTTGGGCACTTAATGCATGAAAAGGTTAAACTGACACAACACATTTAGATGAGTTGGATACATAATGTTAAGCACTAAGCTCTAGATGAATAATGTTGATATTGAAATCTAACTAAAGATGGAATGACTTTTCAGCTTAATCCTTATTTGAGGAACACTATCTTGGCCTCGGTAAGCTCCACATCTAACCTTTTGCTGGTTAGGAATGTTTACTCAAGAGTTAAGTGTGAGAATCAGCAGGCTGTATTTTGACAGGTGAACTAGTAACCACATGAATGCTCATGACCAAGGCTTGAGGGACCATCATTGTTTTCATAAGCATTATATCCTAAGAATGCAATGATTTTTTTGCTGCATGCACACCATTTCTAGTCAGGGGTTTCCCTTGGAGGCATTTTAATACTGTGGCCAAAGGTGCCATTTGTTTTTTTTAAATGAAAAAAAGAAATCATTGGACTTCCATAGGATAGTACACAATATGAGACATTTTGCTGGGCTCAACAGACACATGTACATTTTGGCTATGATGAGTCAGTCCCATGTTTGACAGAAGCTGTCATACAGAACCACATATTTCTTAAAATAAAATATGATTCTGCTGCTCAGTAAGGTCATCGTACAGTAATATGTAGTATATTCTTTTTGTGTCACCCTTGTTTGAGCAATTCTCCCAACGGGGGACTCTTTGCTAACTATAAACTACAACTACAGCTTCTCTCAGAAGGGAAAGGGTTATAAAACAATATTACCAGATCTTTGGACCCATCCATACACATAAAACGAAGATCTGATCACCATTCGAGTATAGGAAAATGTCAAAGGCACTACTACTTTTCTTATCACTAGCTCTCATATTCCTTGGACGCTAGGGGTAATTATGGGGGGGGGGGGGTGCCTGCTGCCCAGGGTTCCCTTGAATTCTCCTGTGGCTCTCTCAAATTAATACAGGGAGCCCAGAGATGTACTGGTTCCTAAACACAGCACCTTTAGGTACCTTTTGAATATCCAATAGGGCTAAAAAGCCTAATTTCTGAAATTAGTGATGCTGAAATGAGTCAAACCTGCTCCAATTGACTTAGGAAGACCACTTGCAAGGAAGGACCGCTTGTACATGTATTCAAAGACCTACTTCCCCAGGTAAATATGCATCACATATGACTTGAGATAGAAGACTAACTGTCAGTAAAAGACCGCCTTTTAAAAGTCTCATCAATGTGTGCACTGGGTTTTAAATGGGGAAAAAAATCATCTCCTGCGACGCCATTTCTGAATGCTGGACCTGCTTCTTTCCTTTGATCAATTCTTTTTGAAAACCAAAGAGCCATGTGCCCTTCCTTCCGGCTTAATAGGCTAGGGTCCAGAAATCTGAGACTTATAAGCTGCCTACAAGCTCATAATAACATTTCTGGGAGATAAAAAGTGGTTTGTACCATGAATTGTGCATGGGACCTTCTACCTCAGCTCATGGCTCCAGGCTAAAAGCCAAGATCAAAATCTTGTCAGCATTAAATTCTTAAGGGTTCCAGCGAAGGTGGAGACCTTAATGATCACATGCATGTTATATTTCCATTAAACGTTACAGCCTACCTTTGGCTACCATGTAGTCATTGAACAATTCATGACCTAGCAGGAGGGAGGGAGGGTGGGAGGGAGAATTAAAGAGAGAGAGAGAGAGAGAGAGGAGAGAGAGAGAGAGAGAGAGAGAGAGAGAGAGAGAGAGAGAGAGAGAGAGAGAGAGAGAGAGAGAGAGAGAGAGAGAGAGAGAGAGAGAGAGAGAGAGAGAGAGAGAGGGGGGGGAGAGAGAGAAGGGCGGTAGAGAGAGTCTTATCTTAAAGTCTACTCAAAAACACTAAGGCCTAAAAAAAAAAATTGTTTGTTTCCTGTAACCCGACCGACCCTACCATTTCATTGCCGACCCTACGTCTTTTTACCTCCCGTCTTGAAACTTAAAAAAAAAAAAAAAAAAAAAAAAAAAAAAAAAAAAAAAAAATTTTTTTTTTTTTTTTTTTTTTAAACTATGATCTAAACTACACGGAAAGGAAAGCAGGGCAGGTTTACAGTTGCACAAAGCACATGCAGCACACCAAAGCAGGCATGTCTAGGGCTAGGTTGTGTGTCATCCCCTACAGAAGAAGAAAAGAAACATAAGAAACAAGTGACAGGAAACATAAGTGATAGGTAACATAACTGACAAGAAGCATGTGACAATGTTAATAACAAATACACAATGTAAAAGGTGAATGAAATGTGTTTTTTCAGCATTTTTCCAGGACACCTACTGCTAAATACAAAAAAAAAAAAAAAAAAAAAAAAAAAGATTTACCTACCTACCTACCCTATTTTTTTTTGAACCGTTACAGGAAACAAACAATTTTTTTTTTAGGCCTAAGTGAAGAGAAATATCTTTAAAGAGGATTCATTTTGAAGTATATAAGAAAAAATCATTTCAAAAATTTAAAAGGAGATTTTAACATGGGAGCTCCAAGCTCTACAATGCAAGCAGACACTTAAGCTAATATTGAACTCATTTTGAGCAGATTTTCTTCTATCAGAGATTGGTGCGGTGTGCTCTGCTGTACCAGTACGGCTCACCTCTTCACCCTTCACTATTCCCAGCTGATCCCACAGAACAGCTTACTTACACACAAACCTATCAAACAAGATCTATGCCATAGATATCCCAATTGTTCTGCAAAACAATCTCCTTTAGTTATTTACCAAATGTTCCATTCTCGCAAAAAAATGGATGTTGAGATTTATCACGCCATCTGAGCAAGCTGACGCTGAATGGGTTTGAAAGAGGGCAACATGTTGATAGAGGAGCACGTTCAAATAGGGTTTCGGTAGGGTTGTGAATGGGTACCACATGTTTGTGCACCCCTAGGGGTAGATATTATCCCATGCACCTGTTCAGGCTACTTATGGCTCATATTATACGCCTAAGTAAACAGGCATTGGGCTAGGATTTATTTCAGAGAGAAACCTAAGGTTTACATCCCAAGAGCTATGTTTCTCCATTACTGTTTTACTTTATAGTACATGTTATTACAGTAAATAACATTCAAGGATTGTGGCCGATATAATGTCCTACTATAAGGATTGCAGATGTGCCTGAGAGCATACATATATGTATGTATGTGTACATATATATATAAATTTATATATATATATATATATATATAATATATATATATATATATATATATTATATTATATATATATACATACATACATATATACATATATAATATATATACATGTATGTATGTATGTATGTGCTGTATGTATGCACATGCATTCACACATACATTGCTTTCTATTTTGAAATTAAGGATCTTTTGTTATAAGGCATTTCAACAGGGGGGATATTAAATTCAAAATAAATAAATATTTAAACCCAATTTCCAAATAACATATTTAATATCCATATGGTTAACTTTCATATAGAAGTAATGCCTTTCTCTTATCTTTCATGGAAACACTCAATGAATCATTTTTTTTTTATGTCTCTGATCACAAAGGCACTTAACAAGATGATTTATGAATACATTAACCTACTTTTTAATCTAGCCTATTTCTCATGATGGCAATTCACATGGCAATAAGAAGAATTTCACACAGACCGCATTCTAAAGCCGCATTGGAAAAGGCACTGAGAAAATGATACACATTTTCCCATACATCGTAAGTAAGGTTAAGTCCTGAAACATGGATTTTTCTTCCAAATAATTTCACGCTGATATGAGTGGGAGCATTCAGGGAAATTTGCACCTGCGGTCTAGATAATTGCAGAGACTAAAAGAATGGAATAGAGGTAGCAGGAATACTTGTTACGTATAGATTTTTCCTGTCACAATCATGTTTTGTAGAACACAGCAGTATTAAGAACGGCCTCTCTGGCAGTCTGCAATCAGTTATCTATTTATAGTGGCTGCGATCAGGTGTGCTTATTCAGAGTCCTGTGAACCATGGCCCTGTGTGGCGGAGGGACCGTCTCATGCTGCTGCTGCAATGTAACCTGATGCCTGGCCTCACTCCAAAGGGGAGGGGAGTCAGAGCTTAATATCCCCCATTATGTATTATCATCATCATTATATAAAGTCATCAACATTATGTTACTGTAATAAACATGAATACACACCTTGGTGTGACGTAACACATAATTGCTCATTAAACGGTGATTTGAAGATTAACTTGCTCTTCAAAACCAAATCGAGGAGGCATGTGTTAAGAGAAAAATCTATACTGAGCTTAAAACCAATGCAGAGGCAACATGGAGCAACAATCTGAGTGTTTTAGACATGACATATGGCGACATATTGTCATACCCACAATATTTTCAAAATACTGATTGAAGCACCCAAAACATCCAACTGATCCAAGCCCTTCTTAAGACGTTGTTAGGACCAGTAAATCATCAAAGCAATATGAAGAAGAAATGCTGATCAAGGATCAACCAACAGCTACCCTTGAAATAGTTTGTGAGTTCATGATTAATAGGGATTCTTTTCAAAAGTATCATAGATTAACAGTCGACAGCTTTAAAGAGATCTCCAGGTTATGATTGGATTAAGATCAACACTTGAACAGTGTATGCAAACAACGCCTTTTTTTCCTTATAAAAGTGTGAATCTTTTCAACCTTTGATTTGTCAATATAACACTACAGGGAAAGCTTGCCAAGGTTATCTTATCTGATCTGTATCAGATTGTAAGTAACTAGGGCAGGCATAAAATCCAGTCCCCCTACTATACCATTAAATCAATTAGACCAGGCAGTGGATCTCTGGGTGAAGGGGACAGCACTTAAAGAGTATTATATAAACCTATACATGCCAAGACAATGACATCATCATGATTTTTCTGCAGGATCTATAATACACGTTTTTCCCTTGAACTAATATTGTGTATCCTTCACATGTTGAAACTGTAACTGAGGATACTGCATATACTTGTATCTATTCATATCATGACTGTAATAACAGTACCCACATAATGCATGACATTAAAACATGATCATGTAGCCTTTCAGACCCTGTAAGGACCAAAACAATATCGACTATGATCCCATTTTAGCGTTAATGGCCCCTGAAAACGTTGACCAGGCTAATTGGGAATATACACTGCCCAGCTGAGCCTCAGGGAAAGGCAATGTCAACTTGCATTGCATGACGAGCAGAAATAGGTCAAGGGAAAAAAGATTTACAGGAAGAGCTATCCAGTTTGTCATACTCTAATTAGCAATACAGGGGAGGTCCTCACATATCACAGCAGAGGATTCATAATTTAAGAGTGTGCTGGAAAGATGCTCTGTCCAGATTAATCAACGAAAGTTATAATGGTGATGCAAACAGTTATTGACAATTTATTGGCCTAACGGAAGATTTGCAGGAATTGTGGTTTCCATACAACTGGCTTAGGTCACCCACTTAGCCACCATATGGTCAAACATAAAAAATGTAAAATAGTATCATTTCTTAATGTTTTGTTATTACTCCAGGTATGCGTATATATATATATATATATATATATATATATATATATATATATATTTATATATATTATCATTATTATTATTATATATATATATATAATTATATATATATACATATATAGTATATATATATGTATATATATATATATATATATATATATTATTATTATATATATATATACATATATATATATATATATATATATATATATATATATATATATATATATATATATATATATATATATATATATATATATATATATATATATATATATATATCAATTTAGTAACCATACAAAACGTATCCGATATGAGTCACTCCTACATTTTAGAACTCCAAAAAGATTGAAATGATCACTCAATACGAATAATGCTGAAAAAATGTGTCAATTTCGTTGATGTATTAACAGCACATGTTAATTAGTTATGTTGATATCACGTGTTAGTTATATGGTATCAAAAACATGTTTATCGCATTTACCAATAACACATGTAAATATACCCCAGCCATACATTAGGACAGTGCGCGCCTGACTGCATACTATTAGCACACCTCACACCACTTAGCTTGTCGCATACAAATGACGCAACTGCGCCAAATATTAAATAATATCATACTGCATAAATTTCCATGAGGGTTAATGTTCTCATAAACATGAGGACCGCCTGCAGAATGGCCCTCGTAATGACTTGGCATATAATGAAGATTGAAAACTGCCATTACACCTTAACCCTGTCCCATCTAGATAGGGATCGATACCTACAAGAACAAAATGGTACTGGTATTGGTATCAATGAAACAGTAGTTTATTTCAACGGTAATGTTAATGGTAATTTATTGCATTATTACCTTATCAATTTTGTTGTGAATAGTCATTTCAAGATGCATGTGTGTTGAGAGGGCCAGTTTCCGCTTTATTTTCCGCCCGATGCTGAGACAACCTGACCCCCCCCCCCCCCCCCCCTCCATGGTATAAGATATGTAGATCATAGCGTCTGGGTGTCTGTTTGGACACCCAAATTCTTAAAAATCACCCCTCAGGACAGCCAAATTTCTTTTTGAGGAATTTCTAAAAAATATCAATCTTAATCATACAATTGATTTTTTTAACCTCCATTTAAATTCAAAGGACATTGTATAAGGAGTCATGCCTTATTTGGTAAATTCATGCATGTTTATGGTTGAAATCTGAGTATATTGTGGTATCCTTCAAAATTTGGATGCCCAGAAATATTACAATTGCCACTTTTGGGCAGCCAGTTTCTCAATCCTGGCTAAGACCCTGATGTAGATGAAGAAGAGAATGGTTGCTGTAGGGAGACGGACAGACTGATCAGAGACTCACAGAGAGTAATTAGCCCTCTCCTCCCCAGCAGCCAGACTCTGCCAGACTTTGCTGGCTGCCAGCGCCACCTACTTGTCATACATAATTGAAACCATCAAAGAGAACACATGATGAACCTCCTAGGATCAGAGGCAGAATCCCTCACATTAATGTTCATCCCAGAAGCAAGGGCATGGTGCTTCAGTCAAAACAGGTGAACCAAATCATACCTGAAATTCTTTATGAAAATCGTCGCCTGGATCTATAATACTATCTAAAAATGTTTTGGTCAAAGGTATCAACTTCGAACATTTATTTAAAAGAGATGTTAATTGAGCTCTGATTGATAAATATTCTACAGATTTTCTTAAGTAATGCTTTTTATTAAAGTAGGTTATCACATTAACACAATATGCTAGACAGACATGAACAGACTGAACATCCTTTTTTTCAAAATAAATGTAACATGAATGAAAACTCGATAGTCTTCATTCCAGGACATAAATACAGTAGAAATGAAATTCCAGTAGTTCCCAGTTGGTTTTGCAGTGAAAAATAAAACAACCAAAATTGAAATAGTTTCCACTTCTTTCCAATCCTGAATTCCCCTATGATGTGTATATTTCATTTACACAGAAACCAAACATTGGCAAGGTTCAGTACAGGCCCGTCCCTGATGGTCATGTCTTAATTATGCAAATCCTTTTCCCTTGGCTAACATCAAAGCAGCGCGGGGAGATAGTGGGATGGTTGACTGGTGTTATAATGGACACCCCCAGTCCTAGGGAGTACATTACCAATTCACCTCCAAGCCCAAGGGAGGCTACAATGCCAGGGTAACTGTGGTAGGGACTATAGAAGCTCTGCCGAGGGTGTTATGGGATAACACATCTCTGCACTTGATGTCTAGATTGAGCCAGCAACAAGCTTTTCAATTCAAAACCAATTTGTTAAAATGCTGTTTGAGCTCACACTATACTGACAGCACTTTCTACACACCACACTCGTCATAGCTATACTAGGGGCAAGTTAACTAACAAATGTCTGGCTAGTAAAATTTAGATCATTTAGCCTAGCGGGGCTACTAGATATAAATTGGTATTGTTGAACTCTGTACATTCTAATTGTTTCAGGTATAGCAAAAATGGCAGGGCTATTCAGTACCAGTTTGTGCTCAGCTTGTGAAATTTTGGGTATTATCAAGCGCAAGCATAAGCATACCAGTTTCTTATTCTTTCATTAATCTACACTGAATTCTTAACAAAGGTTTTTAAACATTTCCTAACAAGGATCCATCATAATTAAGTGTCAGTATATTGGTAAATATATCCTTAGTGTAATGGCTGTCTGGGAAGTCTACTTCTCTTCATATGCTGTGTGCTGCATATGAGAAAACAGCACAGGGAACCACACGAGGATCTAACAGAGAAGAGATACAGTCAGCGGCAATAAATAAGTATCATGAGCGCTATGGAAATGCCGAGTGGTTTTCTGGTTTAATCTATCAGCTCTCCCATCTATCAGGCCGCTCCACTGATACATGATCTAACCACGCACAAGGGTCAACTTACACAGGTGTTTACGATCACATCGCCATGGAAACCGACATTCATCAGAAAATGGAAGGAGGAGTGGTCACAGGTGGTTGTGGATGCTGTGGCTGAGATTAGCGAGGCGATAGTCAGAGTAGACGGATCAGGTGAAATCAGCAAAAATTAACATGGAATGAGAGTTT
>OZ012691.1:19637215-19705222 GCA_963942565.1 Maea johnstoni
CTTGTAACACCACAGTGAACGTACGCCAGATAAATGCTTCGGACACAATGATTGCGACTTCCCATCCATCGCGATACCGTAGCAACAGAACATTACGCAACCTCTCCGCAATCTCCCCTTCTATCTCCCCCAATAACTGTCCCATCTATCCTAATTGCAAAGGAAGCGAAGAATGGCCTCTGTGTCTTGGGTTTCGCTGCTGACAATTACGACAGAGACATCCTACATGGCGGTGATCATGGCCAATTGAGTCGCAGAGAATAGAAGCACTTAACTTCTCGTTGGTGAGAGTAAGGCTGTGGGAAAAGGGCTCGTTAAGGCCAGGTATTGAGGGCAGGTAATTAGAGGGCAGCTGAGGGGATGGCGCAGCCTCAATAAGGCACAGTATGGGGCAGCTAGCGCGGCAGGTACCCCACCGGACACCAAGAAAGCTGTGAATACAGGGGAAGATCTGAGAGATGGATGATGTAAGATGGGGACACCTGACTCCATCCATTTGCTCTCAGCTACACCTGTACAGATGCTCTGGACAACAGGGATCATGCCAATATTTAGCCTAGAATCTAGGCTGCAACACATAGCAGAGATTGGCCTTAAAACCTCCAGACAGGAGCTGATTTGGATCTGAATGGAGCATTTTCATAGGAGGAAATATTTGAAGCAGTAATTATTAACTTATAGTAAGGTAGCTGCTATTGCCATGCATGTACCAGCAGGTCAGATAAGTTATTAATAGACTAAAATGGCCACTCCCATTGCCTCCATTTCTTGTCTGTTAGGAGGTGTTTGAACAGCAATATGAAGATTGGCAGTGGTGGGAACTTGGGTTTAAGTAGAGGATACCCTAAGAAACTAGTTGGGCCTATGTTTTATTCATGGTGGAATTGTCCTTTAAGATTAAAGATAAAATATCAAAAATACTTGAATGAGAGTTGAGTTGGTGGAATTCGGATTAAATTTTTCCTTCACATATATTGAAAAATTTGATTTAATTATTCATTAATTTGTCAGGTCTTTTGTGATGCAACAGGAATGAATGGGTTAAAGATGATATGTCAGCTCAACACTAGACTCTTTGAAGCTACAAGGGCTCTTGAAATGCACTGATTTCCCATTATAATAGTGAAGAGGCCAACATTATAACTAATTGTGGTATAATAAGCCGGATGTTGTAGCAGAAGCAGGCAGACTTGAGAGAGACGGGCCAGGAAACCTGCTAGACTGAGAGGAGGCGAGATCAATAGTACACAGGTCTGCCGCCGCTAGACAGGCAAAGGGTACCGTAAAGTCTCGGAAATCTCGGCCGCCCTAGGAAATTCGGCCACTATAACTAATCTACCAAATGATTATTGGGGAAATTCGGCCACCCCCGATTCATCCAAGGACACATATCACCAAAAGTCGGCCACCAAGTAAATTTCATTGATATAAGAAATAAACATTTAGATTTCCAAAGTTTGCGATTGATTTTGATTAAAAAGGATCATTTCTAGTGCCACTATCCGACAAAACACAATCGTAGCCGAACCGGAAGTATGTAGCGTATTTCTGCTTCAGGCAGGCATGGGGGCGTTTCTTGATTGACAGCATTGAAGAGATTGCACTTTGCTCGCTCAGCCAGTCAGGGTAGCCCCCTGGCTGTCAATCACACACGTGCGAGGCATGTCTTGAACTTATGAAACTGACGATAAATACGCCATAGCACCTTCTAGCATTCTTGTTTTGGTAAATCCATGTAATTATATGCTTTTCTGGGGCCCTCATTCCATCTGATTATTATACATGTACATGTACATCGCCATCGCATGGCGTCATGTAGTTAGCAACCGATTCACCAATATACATTGTTCCTGCCATGTGCCTATAGCTTGGCCGGTATATGCCGGCGCATGTCAATCGTTCGCCGTCTGTGCGAACTGGCATAGGTAGCCATTTTAAGTCTGACTTGTAAACAGTAAACAAGTATAAATTCAATGCGTTATTGGCGTGCGGCACAAAGAATAAACAAGTAAACAACAAATTCATTTATTAGTATATATGGTAGTATATGATATGTAGCAGAGGAATGACAAGTCAGGTAGGTGGACAATAAGGATTTTGTGGGGGAAAGTTGTGTACTTTTGTACGAAGTAAGCAATCGATTTTCCATCTAGCTTCCGTTTCAATTGATGATGTCGGCGAATTTCGGCCACGGTGTCTAAGCTTTGATCGCTATTTTCGCAAAATTCCGGCCACCATCAGCCAACGGAAATCGTAATTAATAAAAAGTGTCCGATATTTGCGAGACTTTACGGTATACAGACATGATCAGCACAGACTGCCTGAGCAGCCAAGTGTTATGGCAAGCTCCCCTGGGGGGTGTACTCTTAACCCACTCATTCTGAAAGCATCTCGTCATCCAACAACTTGAAGTTCACAAGTCATTTCCAATATGATCCATTACGAAATATTGAAGCTCTCAACAAAACTGATGCTATATACTCTTTTTCAAAAATATATGATGGTTTATTATGTCTTTGAAGTGAATATTTCATCAAATTTCTTGACTGGGGCTCGAGACAAACTTATCAAATTCATGTTAATTTATACTAACTTTTAAGAAATTAAGTCTAGTGTGAGCTAGGCACATTGATTATTACCCCATCCATATAAGGGACCAAATATGGATAAGAATTATTCACCAGTACCCAGAACCAAACCAACATCTCTCCTAACGTTTGAATTTAGAATTTGGGATTAGTTGACAAGTCATTTCCGCCACCATCCAGGCATTGATGTTTGGGAGGGAATGTTGAGCATGAAAGGGTCTCGCTGATCCCCGTGGGGAAGCAATGTAAGCAATTTCCACGGCTTTGTTGAGCAGATCACACATAATGAAAACGCATAGAGAAAAGCAACTCTTCTGGAATGTAAACAAATCACTTCTGAATCGTAGGGTAATGGAGAGGAATGTCCTATTGTTGTCTATATCAGTTTGCTATTTCGCCCTGGGTGCTAGGAAAACAGCACTTGTCTGTCACTGATCTCTTTCAATGGCAATATGTACAAGGAAAGGGTGCCAGCACTGGATAGCATAGTCCAATTATGAAGAGCAGAATTTGAAATATCATGATGTGATTTCTATAGCCATTATTCATGACTGTAATGACATTTAACCTCTCAAACTGACATGGCTTTGGACACTTTTAAATGCCTATCTGATATCAGCCAACAAGGAAGCTGTAGACAGATTTACTCCAGGGAGGTTATCATTTTGCATTTTCAAAATATCTTTGTACCTTTTCTCATGTTTAATACTGATGCATGTTTATCCTGCCTGATGGCCCTATGGTCTTAAAGAATTGACACTGACTGCTAGCTGCCTCTCACCACTGCCTGGTATGGAATTTAAGCTGGGGCATGTGAGAAAGTTGCCAGAGGCTTTTCGCAGAGTACTACAGTTTCCTCAACTTACAACTGGCTAGTCACTACTTAACAGCAATATGGCAGAAAGAGTGTCGAGCCTGTGTTTGACCTTGCCACACTCCTGTCCCCAGTGTCTGTAATAGTGACCCGCCCCAGGAAGTGAGCAGTGCCAAACACGGAGCTGCGACATATTGCCAGGCCCATTCAATCACTTATCCATGCCCGAATAGAGGGCAATAATGAGATAAGAATTATATACTGGGGTAATGATATTAACCCCCACACCTCCAGGGGGCTCCCATGGCCCCCTTCTCTCATCATAGTGGAGTGTGTTCCCCTGAAGTCTTAGCCAGGATTTATATATTGCATTCCCAAAATTGGCTGTTGTAAAAATATGGGCATTCTATTTTACAGGGGAGGACACAATATACTCAGGTTACCACCATAAACTTGAATTTACTTATTGAAATAAGGTATATACTTATACAATGTCATAGGGAATTACATTTAGGTGAAAAATCAATTATACGCTTGAAATTGACATTTAAAAAAAAATCCTCACAAAATATTTTGGGGTGTTCTGAGGGGTGAATTTTGAGGGTTTGGGTGTCCAAATGACAGCCAGACGCCCTGCAAGCTAAGGATTCATTCGTGATCATCCTAACCAGAAAATTGACACAAAAACAGGCCTCCATGACACAGCCCGCTTGCCTCACACATACAAACATGATTATCACGGGTGTAATGCCGTGTATGATCTCCTTAGAATTAGCGAGCATCTTTTGAAGCTGCTCTTTTCCCCGCCGCTGTCACCGCCGCCGCGTGCCTTTGTCTTTTCATCCCGTCCCCATCGTCCTCAGTACCCAGCATGCAACACCTCACCTCATTCCCATGCATCTATTACCTCGGGCCCATGCGTGCGTACATCCCTCTATTGTCCCATTGCGTGGACCTCAATGCGTGTTTTTGCAGACGTGTATAAAGGGCAGCGAGGATTCATGTCATATTTGAGGGGATTTGTTCAGGCTTGAAGGGAGGACGACATCAACGCCTACACTAATTAGTGTCAAACTCACACAACGTTTTTGTTCTGGGGGTCTTTGGTTCAATACCCATTTGAGGCGTGTGAGAAAGCTGCCACTCAGTAATCTTTTGATGTAGCAACTATGGTTTCGTCGATACCTATACCGGAATGGGTCTGGGCGTCTTTTTGATGCTGTTGGCCTTGGAGACCCAACTTATCTTATGAGAAATTTATCAAAATGTCAATTTCAAGCATATCATCATTCTTTATGACTTCAATATAATTACCATAACATTGTATATAGATACTATACTATATTTCAATAAGTAAATTTATACATGTTTATGGTTATAATCTGAGTAAATTGTGCTCACCCTTGAAAAATAAGATGCCAAAAATCGAAATAATTGCCAATTTTGGGCACCCAGTTTCTAAATCCTGGCTAAGACCGTGGGCTTCCTCTATTCCTCGCCAACTGGCTAGTCACAATTTATCTAGCATTTTTACGACAGAAAAAGTGGCGAAAATGAAATATTCACTCCATTCCATTCTTTTTTCCTGAGTTAAATGAGCGATCATCTGAGTTCCTGTATGCTCACTCCCCACTTAGTGATGCTGCACTCATTAGCTAAACATTTGCCACTGTATTGCCGCAGGCTGTGTCCGACATGCACAGATTAGTAATGACTCTATATTACACTGAGAATCTGCATTGCACTGATCAGCATTCCATTCAGGAATCCATTAGGAACTATGTAAACCCAGTTTACAATCAATTCAGAAATAGTATGTTTCAATTAAATATTTGAATAACTTCTTTTAGAGCTACATGTAAACATTCTAAAGATTCTTTTTGCTTGTTTCAAATACATCATGTATTGTAGCTCCTCTCGGTAAAGGTACACATTGTGAAAAGTAAAGGATTCAGGGGTGGGGCATCTCTCCCTAGAGACACAGGAGAAATGTTTTTCAACCAACCTGTCATGTTTACATGTTTACCTTGAAAATCTAATTTTGTCTCTGGAGGGCATTTTCAATGACCCTCAAACCCCAACATTGGCAAGTGCTATATTGATATCTAAATCATTTCTGTGACAATGTATCAGATATGCTTGGGAAATGCAACAATGAATCATAAAATTGAAGAAAATGCAATGATGAATCAAAAATACCATGGAAATGCAAAAATGAATGATATATGTTACAAAAGAGAAATAATGTAACAATATCATAACTGTGGTAGAATTGCTGCATGCAAACGACACTTCCAAACTTGGTAATAAACTGATCACACCATAATGTGCTGCAGACTGTAAAAACTATGCCTGAGAGGGATGAGGACAGCAGCAATTCATTTCAGGCTGTAAATGATAATGGATATCAGACAGGGCCGGAGCAGTATCACCTAGTAATACCCTAGCTGTCCCCTAAATTCCCCACCTAGGGTCAGCCTAAAGCGGGACAAATGAGTCAGCGGGACCTGGGAGAGGCGAAGACAATAGCCACAGGCCGCCGCCGGCCGCCTGGAGGACTGGCAGGCCCGCCTCAGGCTTGATATATGATTAGTAGAGGAATATGATGGGGCCATAAGTCATAATTAGGTATGACAAGACATGACAAGTATCGCGAAGGTGCCGGAGGCTGACAGGTGACACTCTACAGGATGTGCTCATCTGGGACATAGCGACTAGGTGTTAGGAATAAGAATATTTGTGTCCAACATGAGTGATGATAAAAAGCTAGGTGTCATAATTTTCAAGGAAGAACTGCAATGTATAATTGCAATACTGTCTTCAACAATTGCAGATATCTTGGCGAACCTTCTTGAATCTGGTTAACCCTTCCAATGCAAGGCTACTTTCGTCCAAACCACGAGAATGTAACAGATTTGTGAAAAACATCTAAACCCTGTCATGTTGGTATTCATTGGATAGCTCTCACTGAGTACTTTTAGATGAATACCCATGTGCCAGGGACTTTCAAAAATTACCCAGGTTTTTTTGCTTCATTTTGTATTGACAAAATTAGCCATCACCAGCATAAGGGTTAATATATTATATGGTAAAATCTTAAGTGATTCTCTCTCTAAGACCATGTCTTCAATTATGTTCCCTTAAAATATTGAACCCTCTGGGCCAATGTTGATTGTGCCTGTCACCCACCAGCCCACAAGCGGACACGCCCACCAGTAAAGGAAATGAAGATAGTTTCCTGAGGGCTTGTCTACTGACGATATACTAACTGGAATATAAAACAATTTGTTCTGATACACGTTTGTATATATACAAACAAACGTGTGTCAGAACTAATTGTTTGATATATAGGAGTTTCAATTTATTTTTGTTTGTGCAAAAGCATGGGGAGAGGACGTGAAATGCTGGCATGATAAGCTGGTTTTGGTACAACATGCCCAGGCTCATCACCTGGTTATCCTGGGGATCATAGTCTTAGCCAGCAATCTGGGGGTCATTTGGACACCGAAACCCTCAAAATTCACCCTTAAGGACACCCAAACCTTTTTTTGAGTAATTTCTTAAGATGTCAAACAAGCATACAACTGTTTTATTGCACCTCAATATAATTCCCATTAGATTGTATAAGGATAGTATGCCTCATTTCAATAAGTAGTATGAGAATACTGTGGTCTCTCTTGAAAATAGGATGCCCGAGAATTATACAATTGCCGTTTTGGGCACCCAGTTTCTAAATCCTGGCTATGACCCTGCTGGGGATTGCAAAGCCCAGCATAGGATACCGGCAGGGAGCAATGGTGTCCAGTCCTGCACTCCTAGGAGGAGAAGGTCTAAAACAAGGCCTTCAAATCTAATTAGCTGAGCCGCCCGAAGGAGAGTCTGTACGCGCTGCACAATCTCAAAGTCCCCTTCGATCAATACAAATCCACTTGCTACTCTTCAGGAAGGGACAACAATTAGCAGAGAGCCTTCAGGGATCCACTCAATCCAGACCCATTCTCTTCACGCCTGGAGAGAGAGCAGACGCTTTATAACTGGGACAATATCTTGACATTATGAGAAGAAAACTCTTTATAAAATATCGTTGTTCATAATCAATTATTATTCTAAAGAATCAACATGAACTTTTCTGAAAAATCATTACCATGGTTTTTGATATATTTGCATGTGTTAGGACTACTTGAAGCATAAATAAGTTATGCTAATCCTCCTTCTTGCAGTGCTGTCTGTCTGGAAGGGTGGATTTAATCCTAGGAATGCAATCAACGTCATTTCTAGTGAAATCACGGCATGCCTAGCAAGGAGATTAACTATGTATGAGGCCCGCTCCTGGCTGGCTGGCTGGCTGGCTGTGCCGCTGCTCAAGGATGGGGAATTAGCACATCGCCTGAGAAGCCAGCGCAACAACGGCTGCATCTAAACACCGGAGTAATTGAAACATGGAACACTTAGAATTCCCTCCTAACAGGTAGCAGTTTTCAAGCTGGGCATGAGGTGCCGGGGGTATAATTACACGCACCCCTACATTCAGGTGTGTCATATTCCTATTATATAATGAATATTTTCGCCTCTCGAATTCAATGCAATCTTTCCAGAGCAATAACCTTAATGGCAGAGCATGTCAGATGAAGGGGAATAATGATCCCTCCCTTTGCATGGCATGTTGTTGACTTTCCCATACTCGGAGCCAGCGGGCAAACGAGATCCGATTTCCAGGTGGGAAGTGGGGTGCTCGGGTGAGGGGGTTTCTCTGAGGGCGTCGGTGCCCCTTCTCCTCCTATGTTTACATTGCCTCACTTAATGAACAGGTAAAACATGCAATAAAGTTGACCTGTGTTTCTTGTGAAGGTCGCTACCACCCAAGAGGTGACACGGGGTCAGACGAGACAAATGACTATGCAGGGCAGCTTGTGATAAATGACTAGAATAAACCAGCGACATTAGCACATTTATCATAGCAAGGGATTGAAATTCTTGGTTATGGGTGTATCTATACAATTCTGAGTAAAACTATTTTCACAACTTAGATTTCCTGTTCAATAGCACTTTTTGTTTGAGCAAATTACCAGGGCTCGATACTAAGACTTATTTTGAAGGAGCCAAATTGCATCTTTAAAAGCTACTAAAGGTATTGTGTATAGAAACAAGTACAGGTCTGGGCTCACTTGCAGAAATTTGAGCGAGCTGCAGGAGAATTCAAGGGAGTCCTAGGCTCCGGCTAATTTCAAGCCCTGTATGCTATGTACAGAAAACAAGTAGGCTTAAGAGGGGAAAGGTCCACTGAGTGCTTGCTGTCTCTAACTACTTAGTCCGGTTCCAATCCAGCTAAAAATATGCAAGGCAAGTTGCCAGTGAGGGGAAGGTTGGTGGCTTTCCTCAGGTACTCAGGTTATCTCCAACAATAACAACTGGCCAGTGGAAATTTAGCGTCAATAGCCAGAATGTAATAATAAACAAAATTCCAATTTGCTAGGCATATCACTGAATCACTCTGATCTTCACAGTTTATTTTGCACCCTGGGAATGGAATTATTACTCAACGTCAACTATCCCTAGAAATGGTCCATCTATTTGCTCCCCTGAGGCATCTCAATGCATTACTGCCAGGGCCGTGGCAGATGAAAAATGGATGTGTATATAGTGGTATACGGTGACACTGTAACATTGTGGCTGTGAGCTGGCCCGGGGCGGTACAAGTAGCCCTCTATAGCAGACAGTGGACAGGTAACCATTAGCCTGACGGGACGCATATCATCTCTCATTACATGCCTACTTCTACCCTCCATCAGCCTGCTACCGACAACCCTTATGCTCCTGGTTGCTTTTAAGTTAATTGGCCAATACAAAATTATTCAAAACACCTGAAATACTAACTGAAATCCTGGCACATGGGTATTCATCTGAGAGTAATCTGCGAGAGCTATCCAATGAATACCAACTTGATAGGGTTTAGATGGTTTTCAAAAATCCTTGCATCCTTGTGCTTTGGGCGAAAATAGACTTAGCATAGGAAGAATTAAATAGTTCACAATCCAATACTGATAGTTCTTCAATATTTCAGGTAGCAAGTATCAACATCTCTCCTCTACTGGGAAGTGTATTCCCCATTCACATAACTAATAGAAAAGAAGCTTACCGTCTATGCTCAGCAGAATGACCATATAACTCAAGCTTACTGAGCCAAGGACAGGTATAGTTTAAATCATCGGCTCTAGCCTGTAAGCTGGTGATTCACGTTTTGCTCAATAAATCTGACTATATGTGCTAGCTAGAACCCTACACAAAGGACTGGAAGGTTGGCTGATACTCACTGCTCTACAGATACAAGTCAATGGCAACGTTCTCACGTGCCTCCAAACAGGTTCATACCTTGGCTATTGTGAAAGACTGAAAGCAGTCAGTGGCAATGCCGTGGAAATGAGGTTCTTCGCTCAGTTACCTGCTTCCTATTGATGGATGAGCATAATAATCCGAAGTTGAATTTTATTTTGACCTATTGTTCCTTTCAAAAAACTTCAAAAGAATTTAATGTGCTTTACATTTAGGGGGAAGTCCCTGAGAGTAGTCCTAAGGCTATGAGAAAAATCAAACAGACAGAAGATAAAGACTACATAGCATGGGTCTTCATTGCAATAATGTCACTTTTGTAGTGATAGTCTGTGCTCAGAAAGGGGAGATGAGTTAAGCGCACAATATAGAGACTGTGCAGAGACTCACTCTACACCCACGACCTGCTCTCTCCAATAGTCCAGCTAAAATCAAGAGCACTGCTGGGGGTATTCGGCTCTATTTTCATTGGTCCTTCAGTAAATTAGCTACTAATAAGTCATAACTTCTTTTCTCACTCTTCATCCTCAAGAGATTTCTTATAGGAAACCCTTAAGGGCAAATAGCTGCAGGTCAGAAAGCATACAGTGAGGATTCTCAAGCTAAAGTCAGGCCAGACAGACTGTAAATAGAGCTTCCCATGGAATAAAACTCCTCCTCCCACATGAAAGACTCAGGTGGGGAAAAGGGTGGGCATCTGTCGTGAATGTATGTGCTGTTAAGAAATCATTGCATTCCTGTACCAGCATGTGTTCCAGGTAATGTAAGCCGGTTATGCATCAGGCATCGGGGGAGGATGTGAAATTAGTGGTTGTAAACAAGAGGAAAGGAGAGGTGCAGGGAAAATTACACATGTGATATAATTTATTTCACCAGCACTTGTCCTTATAATGTTTTATTTTGCTTCCTCGAGACAATATCATCACTTTTTCAGTTTTTTGGTACTTAGAATTTTAAAGAACTGTGTAACCTTTTTCTTGAAAATTACTAGCCTCGCAATTGTCAGTTAAATATTGGGAAGCTTCCTTATTCTTTAATAAGTTGGGGTGTTTCTAGCGTAAACCATATGGGGCCTTCAGGATAGTAGCCTGGTGCATAAACACTGACTGCCTGCTGTCTCTCACCAATGCCCAGATTCGAATCCAGCTTGGACATGCATGTCAGATAGTTACCAGTGACTTATGATTATTTGGGGGTGTTCCCAAGGATAGTCCAGTTCCTCCATCGTGTATAACTATATGGCAGAAAAAGAAACAATATGTACAAACAAATTTCCAAATTCAAATCAAAAAATCTAGACTGAAAGATATGCTAGATTAGCAGACAATGAAACAGCAGGCACTCACAAACACTACTGAATGGTATGTCTCTTTTCTCTGGTCTTCCTATCTAGCAAGACTGTGCCTAAGAAGATAATCTAAACTACCATCCACAATCTACTTCACCCTGTTCAGAATGAGGGACTAGCAGCCTCTACGGCCGATGGGCCAAACTTAGGATTTAATCAAACCGGGAATGAGATTAAAAACTAAGATGCCCTTTAACACCCAATTCATCCATCTCGGAGCAATCAATTCCATAGGAAGGATATTAAAAAAGCCATCTCGCAGGCCGTTACTAATCAGCTGTGGGAGTGGCAATGGCTCAGGGAATGTAGCCATGGCTGACTAAGAAGTATTCCAGGATATTTCACCACATCTAAAAATCTTATTATAATGTACTTCCAATTTAAAGTGCTGGAAGTGTTGACCTACCATGAACCAATGTGCAAACATCAAGATATTCTTCCAATCACATCAATGATAGGGAATGCCTACCGACTTGCCATTTTACCCTATTCATGCTGGTAGCAGCCCAAATCACCTGACCATTTTGGTGATATCCCTCTAACAAAGGCAATGATGGGAAAATAGTTGAAGGAGACTTGTTTTTTAAACTCTCCATCAAATAGTTTGCAAATTATTTTGTCATTTTGAAGTTATTTTCAAAGGTATGACAGGTCCAGACCACACTTGTCTATAGATCCCCAGCCACGGCCTGGTTAACCTTTCTCCAGATATTGAAGAATGGGTCAGTATGAAAATAGCTTCATTGAGCCTTTAGCTTCATTGCAATTATACCTGGTTCAGATCTGTAAGCAGCTGGATAGTCGTGCCACTGCACAGCCAAATTCTATTAAGAATGATATCCAAACTATAGCAAATTTTGTTATAACTTATGAGAAGATCCCTTGAAGTGACAAGCTGAAAATACCCCTGAGACATCCTGCAATACCCTGTTGACATGCATTCTCCATCACGGGGAAACCGTGGGCACACATCCCGCTGCCCGCCACCACCGGCTACAAACACTCACATACCCACACACATAATAAACCACATTTACCCCGCACACACTTATGTACATGTGCCGCATACATAAAATCAAAGCTCCTGAAAACCTCCAACGGAAACGAGCCCCGCGACAGGCAGAATGCAAAATTCTGATTGACTGGTTAAAACCAAACATGAATTGACATGCATTCAAAGCCATTTTTTGTGACCTTTGAATAGCTGCTAAAGAGCAACGAGTGAGTCAACATAATAAAGTAAACATGGGTAACGCAATGCTTGTGAAATGGCACGGTACAGGGCCCAGCACTTAACTAGGGCATGAATGTACTGTCTGGCCTTACAGGGCAGCAATTAGGCAGCACCTCCGCTTCATTACACCCTGCTGAGCTGATTACCCGCTTTGTCAGCCTGGGTAATAAAGTGTTAACTCCACTGTTTCCAAATAACTACCAACAGGCACCAGGGAAATTGCTCCACTAAGAAATAACTCATTAGTCATTAGCTGGAAGCGTGGCTAGGATGCAGTAATATGGGAGGGGGCATTTTTTCCAGGGTAATCTTAGTGCAGAATACTTTAAATGCATTTGATAAAACCAATATCTACTCCTGAGGCGGTAATAGTAGTAGTAGTAGTAGTAGTAGTAGTAGTAGTAGTAGTAGTAGTAGTAGTAGTAGTGGTAGTAGTGGTAGTAGTGGTAGTAGTAGTAGTAGTAGTAGTAGTAGTAGTAGTAGTAGTAGTAGTAGTAGTAGTAGTAGTAGTAGTGCGAGTAGAAGGGGAGCAGTTTTCTATTCCCGTGCATAGGTAACTACGGTGGTGTATCTGTGTAGGTTAACAATGGGAGACCAAGACTCAAGCATTTAAGAGAAGGACCTAATGACATCCTACAGGGTCTATCATACACACACAGCACAGTATCATGAGAAATGAGGGATCAAATCTGTGCAATCTATCTGCATGTTCCACCGCTCTCCCAGCGGCGAACCCATTCATCATATCACCTCTGAACCCTAGATAAACATCTCGTCATACCCTATAAAACACCCCTCACCACACACAAGCACCAGACAACCCAGACCCAAACCCTATACGGCATTTAAAGGTAAAATAACTGCAGAATCAACTATAACTGTAATTACCATAACATTCTACAGAATCCCTACTAAATTGTAATAATTCTAATGTAATAAATATAATTCCATTGATCATCTCTCTCATCCTTCTGGGTGGCCTGTGATACCCTATTCCCAGCCTAACCCTGGTATCAGCACCCCATGTATGCTAAAGGGTGCTGATTACCCTGTTAGCACATGGGGTTTATGACAACCCCTGATATGAACCCCATATTACATTAAACTGACTTTTCTTCCTGCTGCTTTTTGATATGATGGATCACGATCAAACAAGCCATGTCTAAGGCTAAAGCAACTGGTAGCCTCATAGTTTGTAAACATATTTAAAAGGTGAAGATTAGATAAATCACTACTGTATCAATTTCTCAACCAACTTTCGCACAATCTGTTCATACAAGATTGAATACATAAACCAAATATTGCATGTCAAATCTGTTTCTACCAAACCATATCTTTAATCAAACTTTGTATATAGTATCTTTGTATATCTTATCTACCAATTCGGGCATTTTATAAATATATTTTCAAGATTTGGTAAACAGGCTGCAAGTGGAACATTTGAGCGTGTGTAAGGGGTTAAGTTCTGATTAGTGAACTAGAGATCCATTATGCCCTGATGATGCCACATGCCCTCCCTTTGAAACACCCCCTCTGGGGCTGCCGGCTATCCTGCTATGTGATTGAGTTGTTAAGACATCCCCCTGTCTGCAGCTCACTAATGAAAGCACTGACACAACCCTATCAAAGGGCAGCTTAGGGAGGCTGCTGCTACCTGGTTGCCATGGAGGTATTGACTTTCAGAGGAAGGGCATTTGAACCCAAATACACCCTCGAATTAGCCTCTGCCTCAACTGATGCTTCCCCTTTAAGTAACTATCCGTTTCTACTTCTGTGCAATAGGTTTCCATCATATTGCTTTGATTTGCAAAGATTTCTATTTTCTATTATTTTTGCTGTTGATAGTGTTGTTGTTGTGGTTGTTATTGTTGCTTTTGTTAAAGTTGTTGTTGTTATTGTTGCTGTTGTTATTTTGTTGCCTTTGTTGTTGTTGTTTAGCTGTTGTCATTGTTCCATGACCTGACCTTTCAGGGTATGAATGGGGTAAAAATATCACAATAATTTCATTATGAAGCATCAATTACTGAGAGCAAAGGGTTAAACAGTGATACCATCCAGTAATATCTATTTACAATATTGTATAGAAAACAGCTCGGATAGTGTAAAGGTTAATAGTGATACCATCTAATGGCATCTACTCATAATAGCATTAGCATGGAGAAAGACTGAAAGAGGCTCTGGATAGCTCTAGGGTTGATAGGCATACCATCGAATAACCCACTCACCAACCCTACCATGATGAAGGGTAAGGAGTGCAAGTCCCTCTACCAGAGCCAGGGAGGTGGCCTAAGGAGGGCCCCTGGGATTGAGTGCCTGTATTAAGGTGTTTCCATTAGGCAGAAAGTGGCTTACAAACGACCCTCTTTTCTTTATGTACTCTGTATCACTATGTGAGAGATACAAATCTGGTTAAGTAGATAATCTTGTATCATCTAATGTGTTAACCTACAGTCCCCCTCATTGTGACATGTTCAGAGACGTAAATGTCATATACAGGATCTTGTAGCGCCCAAAACCGACAACTAATTTGGTGATTATATCCCCTGACAAACATAATTTTCTTAAAATGTTTGAGGAGGAAATGTTGTCCACAAACTAAACAACTCTGAGAAGCATGTCTGTACTCACCACACCAATCTACTACTCTGTAACCATGTGGGATATGCTACTTACCTGCAAAGAATAAAACACACAATTAAATAATGGTCAATGTATAAAAAATTCAGCAAGTATAAGATGAATAACTAAACAAATTAATTCAATACATTCAATACGTAGGAGATAAATGTTTCCCTATTCGGCCTTTCCCCATTTGACAATAATAAACAGCCCTCTGTCTATCTTGATGACTAAATATACTAATTCACTTGTTTTGAGATGTATTTACCTACAGGCAGGGTCTTAGCCAGGATTTTAAGAATGCCTGTCAAATATAGCATTCGCAAATTTCTGCCCATCCAGATTTAGCTACAGAGCTTCTTCAAATCCTTAAACCAACTACATATAAACGCTTATTGTGTCAAAAAGGGTGAATAACACTTCAGCCATATCTACGAAGATAGGTTTTCAGGGAAAGTTATGGATACTAGTCAAAAACGGTAAAAATTTAAAATTCTTCTTCGAAATTAGAGGTTTTCACTTTTCAGGAAGATGCCTGTACACCATAGAGACTGGACCAGTCCTACTAAGACCCTGCTGCCTACAGGTCCCATACAATAGGACAAGCCTCGCCATTGTCATGGCCTGGAACGCCGGCCGCGTTCAAGCCATTATTACACCTGTACATCATCATCAAAGGGAGGAAGTGCTGACCACCTGCCAACCCTGCCAGGCAGGTGTTAATATTCACCTTACTACAGCAGCCACAGATGACAGGCTGGTCAGCGCTGACCTACATACATGCATTACATACCCCATATACAGGTTCTAAATGGTATAATGGAAAGTATCAATTCTTGGTACATTTATAATGTATAGGTAAATGCTGATTAAGTGGTTGATCAGCCTTTCAAGGTACAGGTGAAACAATTGGTCTTGAGGTCAGAAAATCCTGTTCCCAAAATGTGCTAGTAACTAATTGTATAGATGCTTTCTAAATAACCTACAACAATCATTTCACAATCAAAGGAACAATATCAGAGATACTTAGACAATGGTATTCACCATTTATATGCATGTATGTAATAGGGTAACTTGAAAGAGGCAATTGAAATGGAAAATATTCTTTTTGACAAGAACACTCAAGATTTCTCCACTAGTAATTGATCAATGGACCCATAAATAAAGCATGCGGTATATGGATAGTAAAGAGTTAACTTGGATCTTTTGGCACAGCAGTCCTGAACGGAAATTCTCAGTGGGACTGTGGCCCTAGCCCCTAGGTCATTGTGATAGGCCATCTTGAGTGCCTATTCCAGCTGCAGGTTGATAGTATGATTATATGCATAATGATAACCTAGAGCCGACTAGGGTCAGCTAACACCTGCTGGAGACACACAGGACAATGGACTTCAGACAAAGAGTATTATGTCCTTTCACTGAAGGTTTGTCTATATAAGATGGTGTCATGTTCAATCTTAATCAAAGAAAAGTAATAATTCTAAAAGTAAAACCTTTAAGTGTCATACCGTGATAGGTATATCTTTAAATGTCTCATTACGAATTTTCCAGTAATTCTGAGCTACTGACTTATGCTCTGGTCATTGGAAGCATTGATCCAGGTACAGCTGTACAATACTTTTGTAAAGCTGGCATTATTATTATTATAATTATTATAATTATTATAATTATTATTATTATTATTATTATCATTATCATTATTATTACTATTATTATTATCATTATTATTATTATCATTATTATTATCATTATTATAAATATCACTATTATTATCAATATTATTTTGTCCGCTCCAAAGAACGAATAGCAAGCACGCTCTTTAATCATATTCCGTCTATTAGGAACTCCCACAACACTCCATCCCCTGCAGTACCTGGTGTGCTGATAGCTCTCGCTGTGTAGCCACTGGCTGAGGAGATAATAAGGATTTGCTGGACTCCTGAGGCCAGCATACTCAAGCACACTTCAAACTCATTCAAACATCAAGATATCATCATGTCCCAAGTGCCTGTAATGAGCAACCGTCAAAACATGCCTTTCTAAACAGAGAATGAGAAATCCCTGTGTGACAAAAAGGAGAGAGCCGAATGAGTTTCCATACCACAAACAAGGGCTTAGCATTAGAGGCACAAAAACAATACCCCTAAGCCTTCTTAGTCCAGCCTAGCATGAAAACACCCGTCTCCGGTTCTGAACTGGGTTAGAGAAGGATTAGCACCGATAACTTAGCACCCTCTGTGATTTACTCCCTGTGCCCTGGGGATCTAGAGACCCATATTGCTCAGACCTGAACACCTGTCCACCCTGCATATACTATTCATTTCCTCATACATACTACACTACCAGGGAAATTTGGAATTTTGGTTTTTCGTCACTTTTTGCCATACTGCTGCTAAGTCATGACTAGCCAGTTCTAAGTCACGCCGAGACTGCTCTCTTGCCAAGAAAGCTGGTCACATGATATTGCTAACCTTATTGGGGATAAAACAGGCAAGCTTCATCAGTTCTCAGGTTCTCTAAATGGAGGGAAAACGTCACATCTTTTAAGCAAAGTATTGCCTTTATGATAAAGATATACAGCCAGCTGCAACTCTGAACTGTGTTAGCATTGATAGATGATATTTCCCCACGGAAACGTTTGTATGCTCAGATATGAAGCTGATGGCACATTTGAAACCATGATTTGAGAGCATACCAGAAATTTTAAATATTCATATATTTTACAGCAGCTCTATTAGCTAATGTATACTATTCAAGGACAAACAATGATATAATTATATGAATCATTTGGCCAAGTAATGGAAGGAAATACAGGCAGCATAAAGGCTTCCTTTGTTTTCATAACCATTTCAGCCATACAACTTTGATGAAATATTGCAGGCAAAAGCAAGGTTAGGAAAATATCTTAAGCATTAGTGGGTTATTGGGTTTACCTGCTTAGCAAAGGGCAATAAGATTGTAATATGACAGACTGCATGTCTTAAACCAACACTGTCACTTTTGTGACCACTGAACTCGAGCAGACACTTTGACCCCCTACTGGATATGAATCATCCTTACTGCGTAAACCCAAGTTAAAATCCCTAGAATTGAAAGATCCATAATGAACACACATCAATAAGAACATCATCAATCTCAAACTCCCATCATTTCGTATTCCGCTTATGAATACATAACACTTCCCTTTCATCTTGCGCAAAAAGCTTCACCAGCCAAAATTATGATAATGCAGGGATCTAATTGTGTTTGTACATGGCAGACCCCAACTGCATGAACAGAATGGATACTTGAGCGCGGCCAATTCCGACGCCGAGCTGCGTTCATTATGCAATGTAATAAATTACCATTCCTGCAGGAGGCATTTCTTTTTCATGGTGTGCGAGGAAGCGAAGGGAAATATTTGATGCCTCGGAATCAAAGCCGCAGCGACTACGACGACGGACGGCAGGCAGGCAGTGGGGATAGGCCTCGCCCAAACAGGGTGCGCGATTTATTGCACGGGAGGACTGTGCAGCCATTAGAGCCAGTCGCCATGGCAACAAAGGTTGTGAACCTGACCTTAAGCCAAAGGTCAACTGGAATGTATAGATGCATTGTGGCCGAGTATTGGATAGCACTCAGGAGAGCCAAAGAGTGTCTGATCAGTGTGTTCAATTTGGCCGTAAAAACCATCCACAAATGCCAATACTGGTTGGTTTAAAGCGCTCTGTTTGCCTTGCAGGCCGTAAAGAGGTATTCCCATCACTCTGACCCGCTCTGTCCTCTACACGCGTAATATATTAACCCAATTACGGGCCAAGGTGATACGGGAAGTCATGAATATTTCAAAAATGAAAATAATGTTTCAACATTATTTGCCAGTAGCAATGGCTGGCATTGGATTGTTCGACCCATCCACGCCTGTAGCAGTCCTAACAGCCACACTATCTGGGGATATAAAGGTATATAGTGATTCTACCAAAATATTGAATAGAATAAAATCAAAATAGCAGCAGGCAGTTATTTCACAGTACATTTGGCTTTATCATTGGATCTGTTACTAGTCATCAATTGAACCTTGAATCAAGGACAACATTCTAGTGGCCAATTGGATAATTTGCAAGCTTTGTAGGAGGTTTATTAGAATGGCCAGCCATTCTCTTCATTAATGAATTTGATCATGAATCTGTCACGCATATATACATGGGAAGGGTTAAAGTGCTATTGTCAGATGCAGCAAGTACATGCACAATTGCAAAATGCTCATATTGTTTTGGTACTAAAATGGTAAATGGTATCACTTTTTACAGGTACAATATAAACAGAGCTACATATGTTCTGAAAAAAACACACCACTTAGCCAGGAAAACTTATTTCACACCTGGCAGCACAAGCACACTGGACAGAGAATGCTGACTCCTAAAACATCCATGACATCTCTAACTACACAATTCCCTCAATGGAAATAGACAAACACAACATGAGTCCAATAAAAAAGATTTCATAGCCCCAATAAAAAGACATTTTATGATGACCCTTTCTTCCCTAGTTACACTATTCTGCTTACTTTACTGGGGACTTTAAAAAGGAAGCTAAGGCAGGGCCTGCATGGGCTTTATCTGCTTTGACTGCCAAGGGGTTGGGCTGAACGTGCTGTGACTACCTTAGGAATTGGACTGTACATGCCTTCTGTGACTACCCCAGGAATTAACTTTTTGAAGCTATGACAACCAGGGGTTGGGCTGTACCTGCTGGGTTGAACTTGCTACTATGCAAGGGGTTGGCTTGTACCCTCTATGACTACCTGAGGGGTTGGGCTGGACCCACTATGACTACCTGAGGGGTTGGGCTGGACCCACTATGCCTACCCGAGGGGTTGACTTTACCCGCTATGACTATCCGAAGGGCTGACTGTACCCGCTATGACTACCTGAGGGGTTCGGCTATACCAGCTATGACTACAAACAGGGCTGAACCCTCTATGCCTATCCGAGGGGTTGGGCAGTACTCCATGACTACCCAAGGGGTTGGGCTGAACCGTATTGGACTACCAAGGGGCTGGGCAAGCCTTGCACACCTGAGTCCTAGCAGACAGCAGGCTTTGCCTGGTTTGGTGCTCTTGATGTATTCTGGTTTTTCTGTATGAATCTATTCAGGCCTGGTAGTATCAACAGGGGAGGTGTTTGTGAAGTAGAAAGGAAAAACCTCCTCATGGCTGCATCTATTATGTATAAGTGCTCCGTGCGGCAATATTGGAGCAAGCCTACGTATGGCCTCCTAGAGCGGTGACTACGCGGCATAATATGAAGCTGTGTACTGCAGGTTTTTTTGCAACATTCATTACAGCCAAGCAAAAGGGTCTGAGGATACTTGATGGAACCTTTACATCACATTGAATCACCAGTTTAAATTGCCCTTGGGGCTAAGAAAATGTGTTCATCTTTACTGAGGTTCTGAAGTGACTTTCACAATTTACTATCTATCTATTGGATTTTTAATAAAGCGTTACCCTTGGGGACATGTTCAGCTACACAGGTAAAAATTGACGGGCCCGAACGGGCCCGTTATATTGACGGGCCCGAACAGGCCCGTAACGGGCCCGTTACGGGCTCGTTATAACGGGCCCGTTACGGGTCCGTTTCGGGCTCGTTACGAGCCTGTTACGGGCCCGTTATAACGGGCCCGTAAAAATAATAAAAATGATGGGACCGTTACGGGGTTTCAAGCAGTGAAATGTCGTTATATTGAGGGGTCGAAAAACGGGCCCGTTACGGGCCCGTGTCCAAACGGGCCCGTAACGGGCCCGTTACGGGGCCGTACGGGCCCGTGAACTTTTACCTGTGTAACAGGGGTCTTTAGATTGACCACCTCTAAATGTATTCATCAGGGAGACAGCCAAGTTGAGAAATAGGGGTACACACTTACTATGCACAGGGGCCATTAATGAACACCCTTTCAGAGCCCAAATCAGAAAAAGGGTATCAAATGAACATGTTTTATCTCAATAAGATAGGGGTTCAAGAGAGGATAAATTCATTGGGAATTAAAGGTGTTCCTATTTAAAAATGAAAAATTAAATCTACAGTTTGATGATATCTTAGATCATACAGTGCTCATGTAACACAGCACTCATGTAACTTCTAAATAATGTTTTGCATAAGACTCTCCAAATGTTTAGTTGTTTGACCATCCAATTTGCAATATGAACAAGATAGAGATATGATTGTGATTGTAAATTTCTGATAGAGGATCAACTATCTCTACAATCCTTTATCCATTGAAACTGAATATACCCAGGAGTTCCTAGGACAATTCTTGGATAATGCCAGGATTTTTTAGGAAATCCAATATACATTTGAGAGGGTTTGCACAGGTTTTACCCTGTCGTCTTTCCCATCCAGGTGTATTTATACCGTATTAATCACACTCACAGCGGGATGTGCAGGGATATTCACAGAATAACTGAGCCAGAACAATTAACTAGAGAGCTGACATCTAGTGGTATAATTGATCAACTATTCATAACTAGAGTGATATCTTACTGCTTGAGCACAATGCAGCACCAGCTGGAGACCTATAAATAATCAATGCGCAAAAAACACAAGTAACTCACCACTACACATTGCTCTTTCCAACTGGGTGCTTTTTTACAATAATTACATGCCCTGTTACGCTATTACAACAGCCGGAAAGCGAAAACTATGATACGGCTTTCAGCTCTCATTAGAACGGTAAGTGTGGTTTACAGGGGAACAAACAATAGAAAATAACGCTTTTGTTTCCAACACGTCTAGGCTATTGTTTTCTGCATTTATCTGTGTTGATTCTTATGAAAGGTAAGCTGATATACGTGTGTTCCTTTTCTGCTACACCAGCATGTGCAAACAGCCTTTAAATATGATAATGTACACTGCTGCTGGCATTTCATGTGTTCTATCAATATCTACCTATTTGACAGGTTGAGTAGTGAAATGCTGTGATCAATTGAGTGAAATGTGGTGTCAAACCACTGAGTTTGTTTTAAAACCACCGTTACCACTCCAACATTAAAAGTGCCAATGGAAGAGTATTTCATTGAGAAATCAAGCCTCTTAGCATGGTAGACGCTTTCCCTTTTAAGTGGCATGATCCTCCTCCCTACCAGCACCTGGTAGCGGGTACAATAGGGTAGCTGAAATGCCCAGGTGTGATAACGGTACATGAAAGGGGGTAGTGCAGGGTTCACCGGTACGGTACATACCCACATCTGTCCTCAAGTCCCTCTCACTTACGATAGGGGACCATCTCAGTGAAAATACCCTTTACACTGATTCATTCATTCCTCCTACCCCCCTCCCTTGGGGTGCACATACAAATATGTTAAAGATAACTAAATATATGAACACTACAAAATGATGTTAAGCAGGGTCTTATGAGCTTAAGTTGACAAATATCACATTTTCACCTGTTTCACAAATACCTTTCTCTTGAAGAGGTCCAAACTCCTCTTCAAGGGATTATGTTTTCATCTATTTCATACATCTATATACCTGTCCCATGGAGAGTGAATGGGGTCAACTCCTACCCTCTATTTCCCTATGTTGAGAAAGATGTTATTCAAACATATTCCTCACATGCATACCTGTCTCTTGGAGAGGTCTATACAGCGAACAAGGTCAACTCCTACTCTCTATTTCCCTATAGATGTTGAGAAAGATGTTATTTACACATATTCCATTCATGGCAGCGAGGTCTAGGCGTTACGAGCCTTGCATGTAGTCACATCCCAGATCCTCATCATCGCACCTCCTCAGGCTCGACGCCCTAATTATAGCCCTCCAGGCGACACAAACCTGACAAAATTGGTGTTTCCTTTAAGCAGCTTTCAGAGCACAGATTTGTGTCAGGCTGAATGAGAATCAAGAGCAGGCTCCTAAGATACCTTGAGCATAGGTTCTCATGAACTCAATTACAAAGGCTGATGAACTGAAGGTGTCAAACTTGGACAAAACTGCTATCTTGCCTAGATTACTTGAAGAGAAATATGAAAACAGGCAGACAGTTTAAACCCTCCAATATAAAGGCGTATTTGTACTAGATGATGGTATTACCGTATTAATTACTGGATCAATCCTGCCAGCCTAGCTGTGAAAAGGTTTTGGGTATATTCACTAAATATTTTAACCCTTCCAATGCTGAGCCAGCTGAGTCTACTTTTGTCCTAAGCACAAGGAAGCAAATATTTTTGAAAAACATCTAAACCCTGTCATGTTAGTAATTATTGGATAGTTCTCCCCATTGCAAGTACTCTACGACGAGTACATGTGTGCCAGTGTTTCAATCATTTAAGGGTTAAGGAGTTGTTGACTGCTTTCACATTCCAATTTGTTCTTAAGATGCCTTTATATAAGAGAAATAAATTTTAAAAAGTTGGGCCTTTTTTGCCTGCTGCATGGTGAACGGAGTTTACAAATAGAAGCCACTTCCGCAGGAAAGTTTTTAGCTTCTTCCTATCAAAAAGGGGTGGGATCCTGGGCATGACTTCATGTAATCAGAGCCCATTAGTGGGTGATTGAGACTGCTGTAGGCCACCAATGTGCACATGCTGGATATTTCACACACACGCTGCTCACACATAGGCATTAGGCATGTTAAAAGGTGCTAAAAGCCAAGAACTTGAGAATTCCTTGATGCAGAAACTGTGCTCTGATTTCACACCGGCTGAGCACACAGAACCATATCTGCGTGCGTATAATGGGACTAGGCGAATGGAGGTCGCAGATTTTGGATCGGGTCCCATCTCTTGACAGATTGTCGTGCGTAAGGGACGTGGAGCCTCACTTCCGCTCAGTGATTTATGCCGCACGTAATATGTTTCTACCAGTTACTACTGCTGCAGATACACACTCACACAGTGAGTGTCTGACTGAACCATGCCTTAGGTGTATGTGATATTTTTCCTAATGACAGCAATGACAGTGTACAACAATTTGCCAATGGGGGAACGTGTATATGGCATGTGAGGTGAATTTTCATGAGCATCACACCTAGGTAACAACAAGAAGATGTGGTTTATGCAATAAGTGCCATGGTTTACTGCCTTCCACAGGCCTTGAAAAGTGTGCCTTGTTTGACACAACACAGTTTTTGGGTTATTGTTCTCTTTTAAGGCCACCCCCCCCCCCCCCCCCCAAAAAAAAAAAAAAAACCTAACATACACTTTAAAGGTGTTACACAAGGTTCTTGAGTAAGAGTGTTTAGCTTGGCTTTTCTTGTCCTGTGATTGGTGAAAGGCAGCCCTCTGAGGTAACAGGCACACAGACCTTCAGAATCTGTGGAGAACAACTATCAACCAGGCCCTCATTCACTCAAGGTCATTCCTATTCCGTTGCACCATTTTGTCATGTATAACATTGCACTCAATCCAAATTCCTGCCTTGTCAAATCTGGCCCTGTCAAAATTATTCTAATAGCCTAGATGGCAAGCTACAAGTTCCATAGAAAAGGGGACAATATCTAAGAAGCTATCTAGGAATGTGTTGTGGCATCCTTCAGTGCTGTGTATAAGAGTAGGCTGTGGATCAATGTGTCTCTTTCTTGTACAGTTTATCCCTCACAGCGGCTTAGCGGCAAAAATCAATACTCGCAGCAGCAGAGGCCTGCTGCCAACATCACTGCAAGAGCTAGCCTGCATAGTCAAGAGTCTGAAGACATAGGAAATAGACGCAGGGCTTGGCATAAAGAAGGGCTTTCTCAAAATGTGGCCCTTTTTATCAGCGATACAATTCTGTCCTAAGTAATGACATTGAACAGGTGACTCATTATAGTTTGGGCAATCAGACATTTCATTTGGTTGTCACATCCATACATATAATAATATATAAGGACCGTTTCAATATGTTACATAATTGCTGAAAACCATGACCACCAGCGCTATTCTACTAAAAAATCAGGGTTTTCTGTATGTACAATGCTCATCTTACTTGACAGTGCTTATTTCTAAAGTTAAACAGAGGAACCGTCATTTATTAAAAGAAACAGTAAATATCAATGGGGTGCAATGCATTTCTTATTGAGTTTTGCATAGATAATCGGACATTGTAGAAATGCAGCATGTTCCTAGTGGGGCCATAAGGTTTAATCTAGCCCTGCACAATTTAACCTTTAAAATCTGTAGTGCCACTGCGAGCAATTGAAACCAAGAGGCAATCCTACGTAAACCCTTGATTACCTAATATTCAATATAGCTTTCTAAGTTAACCTAATACCCATTTAACTTAGGGGGTTGTATACTGGTCACGTACAACTCCCACAACCCAATACTAAAGGCTTAATCCTTTCCTGCCTATAACGCTGCCTATGTCACACGAAGAAAGCAGAATAAATGAGTGTATAATCTGGCGTGGGAATTCATGTGTTCAGGTCCCGATAGTGCCGACTATCTGCTTGTGCTTGACGTAGCAATTTCACTGTGTATTCATGTAGCCACCTCGTACCCTGATCAGCTCATGACTGGCCACTCTGTAACCAAGGACCAACTTGACCATGTGTTATGTGCCTGGTCAAGGAATAAAATCCTCTGACTTGGAGCTTGACAGTACCCTAACTTTCCATTTGCCTAGGAAAGCTAGGTTCCTAATTTATACAAGCCCTGACAATTTGTTGGTATTCCCTGGAACAATTTGAATATATGAAGAGTTACGAAATTCCAGGCTCACTACCCTAGATTGTTTAGATTTTTTCGAAGATCCACACATATATATATATATGTATATATATATATATATATATATATATATATATATATATATATATATATATATATATATATATATATATATATATATATGTATATATATGTATATATATATATATATATATATATATATATGTATATATATATATATATATATATATATATATATATATATATATATATATATATACATATAAATATATATAAATAAATATATATATATATATATATATATATATATATATATATATATATATATATATATATATATATATATATATATATATATGTACATACATATATATATATATATATATATACATAAACATATATATATATATACAGGCCTCAACGCTAACTCAAACTGTTACTGGCCCTGTAGGACCAGCAACACCTAGGATTTACTGGTCCTTCAAATTTTAACTGGTCCTACAAATCTTTCTTTCAAATAAAAAGAATAAAAACATTGCATAAAAACCACAAAGAACATGAATTTTTATTTCTTTTATCTTCATTTAGTTCAAAAACAATTGGCACATTCTTGAAGGGAAACTTGTGAACAAGAATTTCCCCAAATGTTTACTGGCCTTGTAGGACCAGTTGAGGTCTTTTTTTACTGGCCCTAAGCCATGTCGGGAACTTCTACTGGCCTGCGCCCATAGGACCACTGTTAGCATCAAGCCCTGTATGTATATATATATATATATATATATATATATATATATATATATATTCAGAAAGCAATCCTTAAACAGCATTATCGGTATCCAAGATGGCCAATCAATATTTCTTGAAGCAGAAGACTAATAATGACGAAGCTGGCAGGTTGCTTAAGAGAAGATGCCGCCTGTCAAGCTGAACTACCAGTTTTTCAGCAAACAGGAACACTGCTGTGAACAATGGGAGAACATCATGTCCACTTGGCTCCCATTACTTCCAGCATGTACAAACAGGGCAGAGTAAACACATGGTAAACCTGCCACCTATAACCCAACTCACTTTCCACTCCACTGCGGCTCCTCAGGGAGGCAGTAAGGTCACCCACGGGAGGCTTGTTTAGACGGTACATACACTCTACAAACATCCATCAATAGCTGCTACTAGTCTACAAGGTAACCGCCTCAGTAAGACAAACACAGCAGCCATGTGAAGTAACACACTACACCTACAGCTTCCTATTCCTAAAATCACAAAATCTCATATGGATCTATGCTGCTTTGAAAAGAAATTGGTGATTAAGCGTACATTTTCCAAAGGTTTTGATTGAAGGAGATGTGTATGTTGAGTTGTGATCAACATCTCTCCTTCTAACATTTTCTAAAATATGAGTTCTTAAGAATATCATTATCAAAATAGTCAGGCTTTAGCTACTACAGGCATGAGTGGGTTAAACCATCCATAACTGGGTTTCCCATTAAAAATGCCCTGTTGTCTAGACAAGGGGGGGGGAGGGGGTACCTTACCTTACCTTAGGGATTGAAGCATACATTGTAAAAATATTTGCATTAGAGGTGTTTGCTGAGTAACAATCAACATTTAATCTTGAACTTGAAACGTTGTTCTAATGATGCTTTCTAGAAAGCTCACTAAAATCAGGGGGCCCCATGGGGCAGCTAAGAAGGGGTACACCCATTCATGCCTCTTAAGTACCAAAACTGCCTATTTTGATACCTTTGTGATCAGTCTTTTTCAGAAAATAACTGTTGATCAGAACCAAACTCACAATTTCCTTTTAATCATTTTGCAAAGTTATGATAAACTTCAGTGTTATTTTCAGGTTATAATTGAATCATACTATACTGGTCAATAAATGAGATGTCAAGGCAAGAATGGGTTAATTAAAAAATATTATGATAAATTTCAATGTTATTTTCAGGTTATAATAGATTCATACTATACTGGTCAATAACAAGATGTCAAGGCAAGATTGGGTTAATTAAAGATTTACTGTCAGGTCATGCTGGAACATGAGGGTGCAACATCCAAGGGTTATGATCTTGGTAGGGTGTTCATTTCCTGCGGAAATCAAATGCCACACATGAACTTTAATCATCTGATTGGTTTAACCCATATGCACAATCACGCAGCAGTGGAGACTATGTACAGGGCTTGAACAAAGCAGGCGTCATCAAGAAACACATATTGAATAAGGCCTAAAAATGTTTGTTTCTTAGTTTAGACCAGAATAGATAGGGTAGGTAGGAAAGCAAATTTTTTTTTGTATTTTTTTTTTCAAAAAATGTGTGTTTCAAGCACATTTATATTGATTGGGAGTTGGAAGGACAGAAAACACCTAAGGGAAGGGATTTTTCTGAGTGAAAACTTATTAGGGACCGGTTACAGGAAGCAAAAAAGTGTTTTAAGGCATAAAACAAGGAGCTTGCTCAGGCATTATTCTTCATTGACACAGGAAATACAACTCTAGAGCCCTATAATATTTCATTCATGTTCAAGTGTTCATGGCTAGAAGTTATCAATTCATTCACATTCAGAAGAAAACCAATTTCTGAGGGCCTCTCCACTTATAGAGGCATTAAACACTGGCTGAATGGTTCTGGTTCTGAATACCAATCATGTCTGGTATGGGAGCCATGATATCATATCCTCCAATATAGATATGGGTTACTGATTACAGGCAATCACCACTTTTATCACTTGAACTAAACCAATACAAGCTAATGCCTATAAACCATCAGTCAAATGAATGCAAATACCATATCCTCTCATGTGGTCATTGACAAACATAAATGCCCTATCATCAGGATCCTCCCATATTTGCCATACTATATATATATTAATTACAGATACAAGAGGATCATTACAGATATCCCTAGCAGGATACACCCATATTTGCCATATAGCCTATACATATAGCCGCTACAAGAGGATCATTACAGATATCCCTAGCAGGATACACCCATATTTGCCATATAGCCTATACATATAGCCGCTACAAGAGGATCATTACAGATATCCCTAGCAGGATACACCCATATTTGCCATATAGCCTATACATATAGCCGCTACAAGAGGATCATTACAGATATCCCTAACAGGATACACCCATATTTGCCATATACATGTACATTAATACAGGAGAATCAGTTAGGATATCACTTCAGGATCCCACCCATGTTTGACATGTACCTACAATAAGCGGAAGAGGATCATACCGGATACTATTTCAGGATCCATATGTGTGTATGTAGGAAGAGAGCTTAGCTAAGCTTTTCTTGGCCTGTATTTGGTGGAAGGCAGCCAAGTGTGGTACAAGCTAAATGGACCCTCGGAAGCTGTGGTGTAGGTGAAGGTGATACCCTTGGGGTTACTCAACTTCCACTTATAACACCTCGGGCATGTCACATACACCATAGCTTCCTTGGGGTCTATCTATCATTTACATATATATATATATATATATATATATATATATATATATATATATATATATATATATATATATATATATATATATATATATATATATATATATATATATATATATATCTTAGTCATATTTGCAATGAACTACAAGAGGATGGTTTAAGATATATCCCTTCTGGATGCCACCATATTTGCCATATACCTACATCACTACAAGAGGATGATTAAAGATATCCTGTTGCCTTTATTTCCTGCCCAATCTGAGCTTATCTCGCTTATCGGGGCTTAGTTGGGCTGCTGGATGTTTGACATCCCACTTGTGTCCACATAAATCACGTTTAATTGAGCCTGATCAGGCAGCATTGGCCACTGCAAACACAGGGGCAGTAATACGCAGGCAAACGATCGCCCAATTAGCTACTAGGAATATCCGGTCCTGCTGCAGTATTGACTATCCTGCCAAAAATATGCCTGCTCAGTACTCGAGTACTATACAAGGGAATAGGTCTTGGGTGTCTAGGGTGAAATTTAGTCAGAAATTTCTATATATGAAAACTTTTGCTTGATTGGAGTATAGTTTCTATTTTTTTAAATGTATTTAGTACATACATGTATAAATGGGAAGCTATTATTAATTTTTCTACTCATTGGACCCATTTATATAACCATTTTCCAGCCCTTCTTCAAATGATTTCATAATTTGAGCTTTATTCTTTTTTAGCCCTAAGTATCATAGATCCATAGGGAAATTTATAAAGGAAGCTAAATGTCTATGAATTCAACAATAACCAAAGAGGTCCGAGGGGGTAACAGTTCCTTATAAGTAGCTAGTGGTAGTTGAGTTCCGCCTTCGGGAGCTAATTTCGTCTGGCAGTAAGATATGATATCTGCTCTCATTAGGTGTTGCATGAACTATATCAGAAACGTCTCTCCTTCAGGAGACTTACACAGGATTACAGCACACCACGTGGACATGGAGGACGAAAAGCTGATAGCCTCGAGCGGTATTACAAACATCTTAGGCTCTCTTACCATCTAGTCAAGGGGAGGAATTGGTTATATTGATCAGAGAAGTACCCAGGGTCAAGAGGTCATAATCTCTCCCACATGCAGGGAGTGAATATAAGATTCATTTCAACATGAGCTAAAGAACTGGTGATGGAATTTCGATTATTGTCACTTTTTCAGCAATATTTAGGCTAACTTATGACTAGCCTTTTGTAAGTAGTAGAGCAAACCGGTGTAGCTGGCAAAAACCACTGCCTAACCCCAAGTCACTGTCAACTTACTCACATGCCCCTGCTGGTAGTGTTATGAAGAGAGAATACCTAAAAAATATATGAGGGAGAAGTGTATTGATTACCACTGACTCTCATAGAGGAGTACAGGCTCTATCAGGGTATCACGTAGGGATGCAATGATAGCAGGGATTCAATCCTGGAATTCACTGGTATCATCTGTCAGGATCATGCAGCAGTGCTCAGTTCTAGTATCACCCTGGGCCTGCCTCTGACTCAGCCCAACATCATCACCTAGACATTAACCTTAATGGAGAGATTAGGACGGTGATCAGAGTGCATTTCCCCATCCCATTCCCATCCCTGATACATGGGAGGGCCAAGACAAATTGAGATTACCCTAAACAAATAAACTGCCCCATGTCAAAATGATTACAAGTGCCAATTAAGGGACGCAATGTCAGAATGAACTTAGGGTCATCCATCAATTTGAATTGCACCATAGCTGGTTAGCTAGGGGAAAGTCAAATACTCTGATATTTCATAGTAACCTTTCCTGCCTGTTCAGTAATGCCAGGGCTGTCGAGTGTTATCAGAGAGGTTGACCAAAACTCTAAGATGGAAGGTTCATACATAATAATTCACTGACGAAAACCCCAGCTCACCCCAGTGCCCCATACACAGGTTGGGACAGAGAGGGTTCAACTTCACTGCAAGGGGTATTAGGTTTAGACACTAATTCCCTGACCTGAACCCTGGAAATCCCCAATGCCTATTATGCACAGGGTGGTGGTAATGCATAATGTGGGATGAAGTGAGTTCAGCCACACTTAGGAGGGGTTAATTTCAGACATATACTGATTCTCTGATCCAAACCCCAGAATACCCTAAAACCCTTGATGCACAGGGTGGGATGAAGTGGGTTCACTGACACTCTGTGGGGTGTGAAGTCCAGTTCAAACATACACTGATTCTCTGATCCAAACCCCAGAATGCCCTAATACCCTTAATGCAGAGTGTGGGATGAAGTGGGTTCACTGACACTCTGTGGGGTGTGAGGTCCAGTTCAAACATACACTGATTCTCTGACCCAAACCCCAGAATACCCTAATACCCTTAATGCAGAGTGTGGGATGAAGTGGGTTCAGCCTGCTGGCTGTGTGGGGTGTAAAGTGATCCCCTATGAATGTGAAGTGGTATTAACCTTGTCACCCAAAGTATCAGGGTGGTCTATCAATAAGGCAGACAGAACACATCCCTCATCTGGAGTCCTGTATTAGTTATGCTTCATCCCTGAGCCATTGAAGAGGTAGCCAGAATTTAGAAACTGGGTGCCCAAAATTGGTAATATTTGGGCATTCTATCTTAAAGGTATTTAAATCACAATAAACTCAGATTATAATCATACATATGTATTTACTACTATGAATAAAGCAAATTATCCTTATATAATGCCATGGGAATAATATCAGGGAAATAGTTCAAGTATATGCTTGAAATTGACATTTAAAGAAATTCAGGTGAACTTGGATATGAAGGACCACTGTACGACGGATTTTTGCGTATGACGGACGATCTGCTTGGTCCCAGTCCGATGCATATCAAGTATTCGTCATATGTATACGACGGATTTTGCATATGACGGACCAATTTTCCTTGTCCCATTGAGTCCGTCATATCCAAGTTCACTTGTATTCACAAAAAAATGCTAGACGCCCTGCTGGCTGACTAAGGATGGCAGACCCCTGATGAACAGGGGTGCATTGCTTGTCTACTTAAGCCAATTAGCTACTGGTTAAAGGATGGAGGTGTGGAGGGTGGTAAGGGACCTTGTCTGTATGCTAAGAGTGGCAGGTTCTGACAGTTAATCCCTATGGTAGGATGACACTTACTTAAAGAAAGTCTATAATTGACTTGCTAGGATTCCAAATTAACCTGTAAGCATCACTGATCCGGGAATAATTATGTCTTTAAGGCTTGATGCCTGAGGGACAGAACTAGCATGCATTTGGGACTAAACAGAAGAAGCCCCCTTATCTAACATGCATTGAGCCCTAATGGCTGTCTGGCCGTGGTGTAACTGAGACATAAAACTAACATATTTACATACAGCCTGGGAGGGATACTTAACTTTTCAGACTATAATCTATCTAATCAGATAAACAATTTAAGGGCCCATTCAGAAGACTCTCACGGGAGGAGCCAGGAATAACAAGATCAAATTCTCTAGACTTATGGAGTAATTATCTTCAGGTCTTAAAACTCTGACATGGTACTGGTCAGCAAAAAGGAGTAAGACTTTCAAGAGTGAAGACTTGGGAGGAACCAGAGGTTGTATTCCAAAGAAAGGCAAACACAGCACAGCTACTGGGCACAAGCAGGCAGACCCCTGCAACCCATTTGATCCACAAATTTCAGAAAAGTGAATGTTGATAAGATTCTTGAAAATGATATTCCAAAAAGGGTGTGGCAATGCTTTTAGATTCTAGGCCAAAGCACCTATGTGACTTAAAACTTGGAAATAGCACTTAATTGTCACCAATGGCAATGCTTGCTGGAGACAATTACTAAGTACAACAATGAATTATGTACAGCTTTTAAATTGAAATTAGTCAGACCCCTATCATGATTCATGAAACTAGGTCAGTACCCTTATAAGTGACCATGCATGCCAGTTATTCTCATTGTTATATAACTATATAGAATGAAAGCATAAATAAAGGGTTAGACCAATGCAGAATCAGGTATGACAGTATGGCACCTTATGTTAACCCATCCAATGCCACACACACATGTATGCATCCAAGATATTCAAATGATTTAAAGAAGTGTCTGGCTCACCAATCTACAAGGCCCCCTACATAGATCGAAAATTAGACAATTGGCTGCCAGAATGTTGTGATTCCTTTTGATATGTTACATTACTATGGTGGACCAAAATTATATCAGATCATCATTTTGAACATGAACAACCTGGTACTGGAATTTGGGATACAATTCCCATTAGAATTTGGACTTACAAAGTCACAAGGGTTAACAGTCCAATAGGGTGATTGGGGTAATGTATATATCCGGTTTCCATCAGTGTTCAGTGCATCAACACCCCTACCCATTCCCTGCAGGCCAGGTAAGAGGATGTCACGCCTAGGCACTAACTGCTACCTGGGTATAGGATGAGGATGGGGAGTAGGGCCACTTTCCCATGGTGCAGCAGCCGGCCGGGCAGGTGAGAGGCCAGGACTCACCTGGAGCGTACAGTACAGGGGCGTAGTGATGTGACCCCTCCACGCACCTACTTGTCAGCACTAACCAACCATGACATCACCACAGCACCCTGACAACCCTACCTTACAGGCGGGTATGCACAACCTCTCCGGCACTGCAGCCACCAATCAACCCTACCGTTACCCTCAATTTACCCTCAGATGACATCTAGTGATGTATGCCTGGTCTTGCACAGTATGACACTGGGCTTGCACAGCAACCAGGGGGCCTACCAATGTCCCTTAGTATAGAAGTACCCTATGTACCAGATAACCCCCAAAACCTTCAAGCTTGGATCCGCAATAAGACACTGTGAGTTACTCATATATCCCAGCTCATGAGGACTCAAGGAGACTACATGTCATATTGGCTACTTGCATGCACAGAAAAAGGGTTTGTAGTACACACAATGGACCATGCAACCTTGGGCATTCAGACCTTACATACCCATTACTGAGTCTTGGGTCATTCATGTTTGTCAGAATCAATTACGGCAGAAGCAGGCATCACTGATGTATACAGGAAAAAGTTATTCTCAACTTTGAAGAGGTGAAAGATGCAAATGACTCGAGACATGCAATTTTACTGATGGCCACCTGCATTCAAAGTTTATCTAAGTTTGGGGTATTCATGCTCAATAAAAACTGTTTGTTTCCTGCCCTTGATAGAACAAACCTCCAGGACAAGCACACTGTTATCATAAGACACTGTTTTCTTTATACAAAGTTACAACAGAACAGCAGAGAAATTACATTGTGTTATTCTAAGCCTGGACCATAGGCATTCTCTTCAGCATAGCGTTGGCTTGGTAATACCAATGACATCATACTAGGGACAAGTGGATTACATGTAACCAAACACTGAGTGTATTTCAAGCATCTACCACAAGACACTCAAGCATCACTTAGCTTTCTCACCATGAATGTACCAGCTCCCATTTAACAGAAACATTACCTTGACTATAATGTTCAAGGGACACTTAATGAACACACCTGCACTAGTTTACTTGCTTCAATCCTGCAGGTATTCAAACTGGAATTAGTGACGCTCCCTTGAACCTACAAGTCCCTGGGAATGTCTAGTCTTTAGTAACAGAGATTACATGATCAACAAAAGATATACCAGATGGAACAATTTCCTCTAAGGTACTTCCCTGTCTCACTTTAAGTGTTAACCCTACAAGTATGTATATATATATATATATATATATATATATATATATATATATATATATATATATATATATATATATATATATATATATATATATATATATATATATATGTATATATATATATATATATATATGTATATATATATATATATATATATATATAAATATATATATATACATATATATATATATTTATATATATATATATTTATATATATATATATATATATATATATATATATATATATATATATATATATATATATATATATATATATATATATATATATATATATATATGTACACGCACAACATCCATTTATTTAAGCGTGAACATCAAAGTCTCTCAAAGAGGGGTGTTGAACAATGCCCACCTGATGCCAGTAAGCAGAGTTGGTCAGGTTAGTTTGACCAGCACTACTGACCCTCCTAACTAGGGCAATGGTCCAAGCACCCTAGGAGGTTGGTTTTGAGGGTTTCATGGTGAACCCAGGGGCTTAATGAGGTCATGCATAGGCACCTAAGGGGATAATGAAAAGTGCTCAAAAGTTAAGTCTTACCCAAAGTTAGTGCACTACTAAGTATGTACAATAGATAGGGTATGTACAATTGATTGGGTATCTAGTAAAGGTAGTGTGCACACTAACTGGGATACAAGTAGCATATATAGTAAGTGAACTATAAAAGGTATGGTACATATATTGCATCCATTGAAGGTAGTCACTTGCTTACTCCTAGCCAGCACAGCGTTCAGGTGTCATTTGGATACCTAGACCCTCAAAATGTTCACCTTTAAATATATAATTCCCATGATACTTCATGTATAAGGATATCATGCCTTAATCCAAGAAGTAAAAGACCCTGGTGACATATGTATGCAATACATAGGGTATATAGTATTTAATACATGTGGCATGGTTTATGAAATGCATTGAGTTCACTTTGTATGTACAGCAGTATATAGTGTATGCACATCAATGGGTTCAGTCTGTGTATGGGATATTCCACATACACTGCCCAGGGAGTAGAAAGTTGCTATCAATGGGAATGCCAGGAGCTGGACAAAGGAAGTGTCAGGTATGTAATAGGCATCATTATGAGCACCATTGTCAGATTCAAACCTGTGTCAAACATTCCCATTATCACCACCTGCCTACTGTACATACAGGAAGAGGATTCCCATACCTACACCTTCCTCAGAGTATCCTGTCTCTAGAGATAATATATATATATATATATATATATATATATATATATATATATATATATATATATATATATATATATATATATATATATATATATATATATATATTTGCTGTTCCAAGTAATTAAAACAAAATCTAAGCCATCAACCAACTTTGCCACTCCAAGCCAGACAAACCTACTTAACACTCATTGGATTCAGAGAGATGTATGTCTCTGTTGGATCTAAGCACACTCCATCTCAGAGGTGGGCACAGGCTTTACAAAGGTGTCCGTAGCCACAGAGATATCTAAGAGAGACATCCAATTTATGCTCCCTGGTTGCCAACAGATATTAGAGTGGTAAAAGAAGTATAAATACCAATATGCTACACATTGTGTGATTTAAAGGATCAAAACTCCTTGTAGAAATATGCATCACTGTGCAGCTGGAACAAGGCTTTAACACTGCTGTTCAGGGGCTAGCTTCTTACATTACTACTCATACAGCTACGGAGACTTTTCGCGTCACCACAAACCTTTGAAGGTTTCCTCCTTGCAGCAGCAGTCTGGGCTAGATAAATGGGGAAGATCAACATAACTTGATACCTCAGCAATAAAAATTGCCGAAACTCTGTGCTGATACAGTCTTTTGGTTGAGTTGGGCAGTACCAACAGATCCTGGGTTTTCTGTAGGAATTCTGTGAGTTGAAAAGGCCCACAGTTCCAGCCTTCCAGGCTGCGACCAGGCATGAACATTTTTCACACTGGTTCAAGGAATATCTTTACGGCTTAGGTTAGGTCTTCCTGTGCACCACTTATGGACCTTAATTCAAAGGGAATCAAGTGTTGAAGCCTTCAATATCTTAGAATTTAGTCATTTTTGGCGTACCAATTAAAAATTTCTGGATTTTCGCCAGTAATTGATGAGAGAGATACATCGGGCAAAATATCAATTCACTCGAAAATCGAAATCCCGAAAATCTAACGCGATCACGATTGCAATAGCGGATTATGCCGCAGATCCACTTCTGTGCGAAACTGAAGGAAACGAGTAGCATCGTTCTAGGCTTGTGAGACGGCCCCCGAATCACAACAACGGCTGATTGCCGGCGCGATGTCAGAATGAAACAGCGACACTTCCAGTTGCGCACATCGTTTTTCTCCACAAAAACCACTCTTTTCGATCATCGAACGACGCAAAAGTGTAAATATATATCGTTGCTCTGTACTTACGTGAAATAAATGCCAGTGCGACGATTAAGAGAAGGGCGTTGCAGTTTCCACGGAGCGCGATAGATCCAGCCATGATGAGTCCTGGAGTAGTTCCCACTAGAACGATACTGATGGATGCAGGCCGGCAGCCTCGTTCTGGTACCTACTTACCTGCGCACCCCAGGTGGCGCCACAGTCCTGGGCGGTGACCATAGCGACGATGGTATGCTATGGAATGGCACGCGCCCTGCACGAGTTGCTTGATAAACCGCTGATAAAACCATACCAACGGTCACGTTCATAGAATTCGCGTCTCTTACGAACAGGAAACCTACCCTGGTTTAGGTGAAATAGTAATTTGGCATATGCAAATAGCACACTACAGTACGGAAATAAGCAATATTAAGGCAATAAGGGTCTTTTTAGTTAGACAATGTGTATTCTCGCCGCAAAAAATAAATTTGTCATTTAATATTTATCAAATTACTTACTTCATATCAATTATATACATGTATCGCTTTATTGATGGACTATTGTTTAGTATTTTATCAGATAGGTCGCCTGATATACACACGCTATATATATATATATATATATATATATATATATATATATATATATATATATATATATATATATATATATATTTATATTTATATATATGTATAGATAGATAGATATATATATACATATGTATATATACTAGTATATGTATTTATATATATATATATATATATATATATATATATATATATATATATATATATATGTATAGATAGATAGATAGATATATGTGTGTGTATAACTATATCCAAATAAGATGACATGGAACTATCAAAAGAGGACTGGTCAATATCTTTCATTCATCTTTCAAACAGTTTTTAGGATTTTGAATATCTTTAGGTCATTTCGTTTTCCCGGGGGTAAATGGTTCTTTGCAGCTTAGAAATAGTATATGCAATATAGTCAGACAACACCTACCCTAATTCAACAATTACGGTTGAATATAATACTTTTCTTGAGTTGAGGGGGTGGACAACTCTTAATGATAACCTTCATGGCCAAGAAAAGAACTCACATGAGTTGATGCAGATCTGGTTAGCGCAAATCTAGTTGTACTCCTGTATGATGGATGCATTTGAATGGTGTGATTTGAACACCGTATCACCAGAAGAAAACTAAAGTAGGAAAGGTCGGCATGTTGTGATCTTATTGGCGATTCCATACTAGGCTTCTTAGCACTTCGTATTACATGGTAAAACGAACCTAATTTATAGCAAATCTAGTAACGCAAATCTTATTGTAGTCACTGAACGAATGAATGCATATGAAAGGCACGATTTAAGCTAAAAATCAATGATAGAATAAACAGATTGATCGTTTTGTGATCTTATTGGCGTTTCATTATTATCGTCAAGCCCTCAAGTCATGATCATATCATGGGTTCATGACTGAATATACAATAAAAGTTTTTTTAAGTATCCCATGCCTGCCTTTGTATCTCCTTCCTTATTTAGTAATTTTGGCCTATCAACAGAATTCTCAAATTTTCAAAGATGTAAAATAGATATTACGCTATGCACACCCAGTTCGTTTCTTAAATGTATGATAGGTTTGTGGAAGGGGTCGTGAAATGGCTGCGCTGTGGTCATGGCACTTCAGACGAACGAGATTGATCGTGAAGTAGTTTGTGACCACGCTTCTGTCCAACGTGTGTATAAAATAGAACAACCTTATCGCTCAAGAAATATATTTGGTTAATTCTAATATATTAGTTATAACTTTTCACAAATAAGCGATATTAGGATTGTCCAAAAAATTGTAAAAAAAGGTTCTATGTGGGGTTGATGAACAGAAACCCCCTCACTACAACTACACGTATTAAACATGAGTTTAGTATGTAAATACATGTATACTTTATTTGCTTTTATAATATAATATGGCTAATATCCAAATCATTCATTTGATAAAATGATATAATATCATTTTATCGAATGAATGATTTGGATATTAGCCATATCTCAGGGCTGGAATTTGCATACCATACTCCCTGTGATAACAGCAAGATGACGCGAAAGTGTTTCGGACATGAATGACGTCATTACTGCAAAACGCATCGTCGTATAGTTGCATGCAACTACTGAGTACACCAAATTAGAAGCAGTCGCCATCTATCGGCTGCTATACAAACTAATTACATGGGTGGTGGAAATTCCGCGTGATGGAAGTGTAATTTCTGGCCATACACATCATGGGAACACTTGGACTACTAGTCACTGTAGTGGTGACCAGCCACTAGGCACCTACTGAATACACCAGGCTTCGTATATCATAAACCTTAGACACCTCATTTCTAAATCACCTTGTCTGATAATAGGCATATATTTTGGACACGTACCAACGAGAAATAAACACCTCCCTAGAGACCTTATATATGAAATGAGCGTGGCATATGAGAGGTTTTCCATGCCATCAATTTTATCTATATTTGAAATCTCTTCCTTTTTCGTTATATGACATAGGTGTTAGAGTCTTATTCTTTGTTTATTTGGTGGCAGATAGTTGTTAATGGTTTCAGTAGATAATGGCCCGCATCCATTTCAACTCACCTCGGGGCGATACGGAAATGTCCTAAACTCAAGGCAGCTCTGTGCTCTTCGGGGGAATGTCCTAGGCCACAGTTTAATGGACGAGATTGCCATTGGAAAACTCAATCAGTGCATCTTACTCCATCTCTCTCGATTCTATCTTTCTGATTTTGGTACCACCAGATGGTCGTTTCATACAAATCAGGAGAGTACTCACGAAGACCCGAAATACTAGATTACCTAGATTACTACCTACGACTAGTAAGTAGTACTCCTGATTGTCTCTCGTAGTATGTGTAGATGTTTCTAGATTGACAGCAGATTGCAATTACAAGTTGATATAAAAGATAAATAGTATAACCGGAGACATGTATATGCGGCCCTTAGTATAACGAAATAGAAAGAAAGTTATGTACGGAAAATCATAGCATCAGAAAGACCGTTATGTAAACAAGAACATAGTAAATTTGATTATTGTGTCGCAATCAAATGGAGAACAGATTACTCATTACAAGTCCCAAACGGGCGGATCCAGGATGTGGGGGGGGGGGGGGGGGGGGGGTCACACAATAATTGCGACGGAGAACTTAAAATGTAATTTAACTATGTTAACTAATTTCAGTTGACTTCTAGTGACTAGAATGACGTTGTTCCTAGGCAATACAAATAGATTACTAACAAAACATCCTGAAATATATCACATAACCTGTGCGTCTGCCAGACACGACCTGATGATAATTTATTCTTATTTTTGTTTTCAGAAATCATTGTTAGTGGCGCCACCAGGCCTGATTGGTACCGCCCCCTATAAACAAGGCAGTATACTAAAAACTAAAATGCACCATTTGAGGAGTGTGGATTTCAGTGATGTTTTCATAAGTGATGTTTTATCCAAGTCTGTGTTGACAGAATCATGTTGTCCTCTTCATCATTTTCCTTACCAGCAGGGCCTCAAGCCTAATATCTACAAATGGCACGTCAGAGTCTATTTCCTCAGATACCTCTCTCCTGTTCGCGCAATTACAACTGGCTTGCAATTTCAATAAGATCATTTATTGAAAAAACACCGGAAAATAAGTGCACTTGTGTGACTGACTGAGTTTGTTTGCTATGTTAGGCGTTACCATGGAAAATGCTTTATTCCATAAACAGAACTACCCCACACGTGGCAGACTATTGTCATGACTCCATTAAGGTAGCTCATGGAGTTAAGTTATTCCCCTGCTTTTATTTGACAATTTAGCCTATACAAAGTATATATCAGTATTGCCTGAGAAGTGTTTTGATGAGTAATGCATTACACATCGCAGAAGGACCCTCACAGCAGGATATAAGATTTCTGGAGTAAAAAACGGAAAACAACAACAACAACAACAACACTATGCATGTGTTGAACAATTACGAACCGGGAACCTTCAAATTTCACTAGTGAAGACGACATATCAATACGGAAAGAAGGGTATCTAATTTTTATTCAATTGTTTAACCATTTCTTTTGAACAAAGTCGAAATTGAGAAAGTGGGTTCTGAAATATCTCAAAATAATTTGATATTCACTCCCTGATCGTTGGAAAAACGCTCCTTTTAAGTACAAGCCACAAAGACCGAGGGCTGTGTTTGTGGCTTTCCCTCTGCGCTTGTTCATTAAGTCCGCATTTTTATGAATGTAGTTTTCATGTTTAGCGTTGCCATGGGAAGAAGTATGTTGCTTAAAGCCGCCATGTAGATATTAGCCTATATTAGGCAAAATGAATAAAAGCGCGCACACACACAATTGCTATTTGATATAGCGCCCTTTCCACCTATAATGTTCAAAAGCGCTTTAAAGAAAGTCAGGGGACAGTTGTTAATGGTCCATATAGTCAATTAAACTCCTTTCGAAATAGCAATGTTTTCAGCTGTTTCTTGAAGCTTTGCACACTATCAGCAGCCTTGATGTTGGCAGGGAGCTCATTCCAAAGGCGTGGTGCATAGGCACAGGATGCTCTGTCACCAAACCTTTTCAGATTAATGTGTGGTATCTGTAATAAGTTCTTAGTGTTTGATCTTAGAGTCCTTGTATTAGCTTGTTTGACTAACAGTTCCCTCAAGTATAAAGGGGCACATCCTTGCATGCAGTTCAAAGTCAAAAGCAGAATCTTGAACTAAATCCTTTTCCTGATGCGCAGCCAGTGAAGATCTTTTAGAACTGGTGCAATGTGATCATACTTTTTGGAGCCACTAACCACTCTAGCGGCATTGTTTTGGACTTTTTGGAGCCTGCATAGCAGCTCATCAGTGATTCCACAGAGAAGTCCATTACAATAGTCAAGGCGTGATGTCACCAGTGAGACGATGGCACTCTTGGTTGTATCAGTTTTGAGAAATTTTCTTAATTTTCCAATGTTCCTAAGGTGGTAATTTGCAGACTTGATAAATTTTGATACATGTGCAGATATATTCATGTTCGGATCAAAAACAGCACCCAGATTACCAACCGGTTCATTAAGAACTGGTACTATTACACCATTTACAGTAATACTAGGATTGGGGGTTTTTGCCCGCATATGTTGGGTACCCATAACCAGAACCTCTGTCTTGTCTGCGTTCAATTTCAGTTTATTTTGAGACATCCATTTAGAAATGTGGGTGAGGCAGTTTTCCAACTTTGCTACCCCTATGTCGACTACACGCTGATTGATAGGTTTGATAGAGATGTAGAGTTGTGTATCATCCGCATAAGCATGTAGTTCTAGACCATGCTTTCGTATCAGTATTCCTAAGGGTAGGAGGTAAATCAGGAAGAGCAGAGGGCCCAGCACCGATCCTTGTGGTACAGACCATAGGATTTCCTGTGATGCGGAGAATCAATCATCTATCTGAACTTGAAGAGTACGGTCACCAAGATATGAAAACAGCACATCGTGGTCTATGGTATCAAATGCTGCACTTATATATATATATATATATATATATATATATATATATATATATATATATATATATATATATATATATATATATATATATATACATATATATATACATATATATATATACATATATATATATATACATATATATATATATACAAATATATATATATATATATATATATATATATATACATATATATATATATATATATATATATATATATATATATATATATATATATATATATATATATATATATATATATATATATATATATACATATATATATATATATATATATATATATATATATATATATATATATATATATATATATATATATATATATATATATATATATATATATATATATATATATATATGTATTGATATAACCATACAAACCATTGATACTAACAACATGCATGGATGGAATGCAAGTTCAAACCATAATATAAACGGATAGAAAATGTGCACAAGGCTAATGATAAACTAAGGGGAGACATTCGAGAGAAGGAAATTGTCCACTGTAATTAAGACTAGATTTTTCTTTGTGGAATAATGAAAAAGCTTTCACACATTTGCCAAAAATGCACTCTTGGTGCTAGGCAAGCATACATTAATTGACGAATCTGAAACCAATACTTTATAATTAACCACACGTTATGTCAAATTAGTGTATTGTAATGTATGATAAGTTTATTGACTGACCAGGTGATGGTACAACATCATACCGAATACGGTTTACATCAACAATTAGTGATAGAACAAATACATATTAAACAATGCACGATGGTACGAGCCAGGATTTTCTTACAGAATCTGACACTGTTTGGTGAGAACGAATCACAATTAGGCCCCCATTTGCAATTATTATTGTTGTTTTTACCTATTTTCTTGTCCCACCGTCCATCAGTTGGCTTCAACAAATTTTACACGTTGCCATTCATTGTTTCTTAATTATTCTATAAATATGTCCATAATAATGAATTGTTGCCCTCAATGTGGGCCATGAGCATCTTTGTCCATCATGTTTTGCATGCTGCACGCTTTGTCACGTGATGTAATAAAAGCGGGAATCTTGGTTTTCCGAACAAGCATTTTATTCTTCACTGTAGACATGGCGGCCGAGCCAATAACCACTTTCTTTTATCATATCATTATAGTAGTCTGTAAAGATCAATGAGAAGCACATTTAATTCATGTTTGGAAAGTGGACATCTATAGCACGCTTACGTACACAATGGTTAAACTGAACTTAAATAAATCAAATATTTTTACACATAAATCATCACAATTGATAATGAAATCTTGGAATTGACGCGTTCCTTATACGATCACTTATCATATCCAACAAAACTGTACAGAGGGAGAAAGATCAAGAGGAACATAAAATAAGTCAATTCAACTTATTTATATATATATATATATATATATATATATATATATATATATATATATATATATATATATATATATATATATATATAATTGAAGATATTCGCAAGCTCTTGCATGGGTGGGTGTATGGAAATTTAACAACAATCGGTAGGGTAACAATAATTAAGAGTATAGCTTTCTCTACGGAAATCAACCAAAAAAACTAAAAAGCATGTTTGTGGATTTTATATGGAAGCACAAGAGACATGACATTAACAAAAAGTAACATTATACAAAAGCAATAAAAAGGGGCGGATTGGATATGGTAGATATAACCGGATTTGGCTATATTTAAAAACTAACATGGGTGCGTAAACGTTTACACGGCGCACTGGAATGGGGTGAGGCTGCTTTTGTATAGAAAAAAGACAGACTACCCCAAACAGATAGTAACTATCACACTCACATGGAGAATCGCATATGTAATCCCTTCTAAGTGTGGAAAGGCCTATAGTGTTTGGTGTACAAACTTGAAAAAAGATAAGAGTATTTCCACAAAAACAGAGATGTATCTGGGGAAGTCCTTTTATTAGTATTTTAGCAATATTCACTACATACAAGATATGTTCAACGGATTGGGTGCTCCTTATACACTCTAAGGAAAAAAGCCTTAATCTGGAACCTGAAAATATCTTTTACAGAAAACTTTGCTTTCCGGGAAGCAGAGGCAAAAGAATGGGTGAGTGAATAGAAAGATAAAAAACATTACAAGGTTATGCACCCAAAACAATAGAAATATTAACAAAAGGAAAAGAGGAGCAGGTAGTATAAGGAAATGTGACCAGAAAAAAAACACGCAAAAGTATTGGACAACTACAATGGGAAACAAAGCTTCCGCAGGTGTAAAATGGAATAAGTTATTTAAAATACCAATAATATGCCAGATAAATGTTCATATTCAATATATTCAATAACAGGTTCTAAAAAGGACACTGATAACACGGAAAACGTTGTATACATTCAAATTAATTGACTTGGAAGTGTGAAATGTGTGAATGCCGTGATCACTGTGACACAATAACCCATGAACCGTTCTATTGTATAGAGTCAAGACAATATTGTATGGCAAAGATGTATGGCTAAAACCAATCATTACAAATTGGATGTATTTCGATGTGAAATCAATAACTCTAGGCAACAGCAAGTATCATATGCTGATCAATTACATTGTATTGATTATTTGAATCCCCTTACAATCCACGAAATATACGCGGCTCTGACGCCGAGTGACTCCCGAAGTATCTGGGCTTCCAAGTTTGCTGCCGCCACTTGCTGCTGCTAAACACGCAGATGATTATAAAATCTATAGTTAAAATACGTGTTCCCGTTCATCAAATGTCAGTGTTTTGATAAAAGAAGGGGTGTTTATTTAGTAGAAAAAGTCAGCGTTTTTATTAAAATAAGGGTGCTTTTTTGGCTAGAAATCAGTGCTTTAGGGTGAGGTTCCACATCGAGCCCGTGCGAATGCGACTTTATGCAAATGATATGGTAATGAGGTTTTTGAGTCGAATTTTACGTTTAGAAAAAGTCGCATTCGACTTTTGTACCTAAGTTCGGCAAATCAAATTCGACCTTGTTTTTGGCGCGAAAAATGAAAAGTCGAATTCAAAAATCAAAAGTCGCATTCGCAAGTTGGGGCCTTCCGAACGGTTGGGAAGGCCCCAACATCGTTATTTTGGCGCATTCGCGCGGAGTCGACTTTTCCGATATGCTAATGAGTTAACTCCCAGTTCCTCATTTGCATAAAGTCGAAAGCGACATATGGGAAGTCGAATGCGACTTTTTTAAAGTCGCATTCGACTTCTTTGAAATCGAATGCGCAAAATAAACTTACCCATTCGATAAGTTGATTATGGTGGTCTATCTAGATATCTATATCTATCTATCTATATCTATCTATTTATCTATCTATCTATCTATCTATCTAGATAACTATCTAGATATCTATCTATCTATATATCTATCTATCTAGATATCTATCTATCTATCTAGATATCTATCTATCTAGATATCTATCTATCTATATATCTATCTATATATCTATCTATCTATCTATATATCTATCTATCTAGATATCTATCTTTCTATCTAGATATCTATCTATCTATATATCTACCTATCTAGCTAGATATATATCTATCTAGATATCTATCTATCTAGATATATATCTTTATATCAATCTAGATAGATATCTATCTAGATATCTGGATATCTAGATAGATATCGATATAGATATCTATATAAATATCTAGATAGATATCTAGATAGATAGATACATATCTAAAGTTCGAATGCGACCAGTTCCATGTCGAATGCGAAGAAATAATGTCGCATTCGACATCTTTTTTGGTCGCATTCGACATTTTATTGTCGCATCCGACTAATCCAATGTCGCATTCGACTTTTAAAAGGTCAAATGTGACAACAATCTGCAAGTCACATTCGAATTTATAAAAGTCACATTCGACTTTTTATTCTTCGAATGCGACTTTTGAAATGTCGAATGCGAATTTAATTGTCAAATGCGACTTTTGGAAAGTCGCATTCGACCTAACCTGTCAATCAACCAGGAAATTTGCATAAACTCGCATTCGACAAGTCTTTCGTGCGTTCGCACAACCGTTTTCGACCTTTCGACTTCTAGCACGTCGAATGCGACGTTTAGCAATTCCACATCGCATTCGACACGCCTAAAAATGCCTAACCCCACGACAATTTTACGTGTCGCATTCGACTTTTAGCGAATTTTTGCAAACTGGTCGAATTCCAGCCAGCTCGATGTGGAACCTCACCCTTAGGGGTATTTTTAAATATTGATAACGAACGTATGCGCACCCCTAAATACCCAAGTGACCCCCCCCCCCCCCGGGAACCAAAACAAAGAGAGACACCTATTTTCTGGGCGAATGGTCACCAATATTTACACACTTAACGAATTACTGAAATAACATTAACCAACCAGAAATGTATCTCTCAAATGGACAATAACACAGCTGGTTTCACCATGAAATTGTATTGTATTATTGAAATGTTAGGTATTACATACTTTTGTTTTCACTGAAATGTGTTCTTGGAAGGAAATGACTTTATATATATAAAACAATTCGAGCACGTCTCTGAGAACATAACCATCTGCAATGGATAATGCAGTTACATCCAATATGTGTTTTGACAGCATATAAATGATCATTGTTAGAATAGAATTAAATATTTTCATCATCAGCAATCAATAATGAAATCCCTCCACGAGCTGTATGACTGGCGGACTGCGGCTGTCGTTGGCAAGAAGGCTCTTTTCTATCTCATCGAAAGTTTTGTGGGGCCCAGACGTCTTCCTATCCTCCATATTGTCTCGCGCCGCTTCTGACGTCACGGGCACGTGGGGCAAGGAGGTCTCCAACCACGCGCTGTTGTTAGTTATAGATGGTAAGGCACCATGACTGACAGATACGGCATGGCGGTTGACCACGCCCCCTTTGTCTGACCCCGAGAAGGACGGGATGCGGATCTCAAAGGATTCCTCGTTTTTGTCGGCACCGTTATCTTCCCCCTCTTCTGCTGTGTATTTCCCATTGAGCCAGTAGGTGACCAGCTTTCCTTTTCCCTGCCAAGAGAGAAATAGATGAGATGGAATGAATTAACAATCTCTGCAACAGTCGTAAAAAGGTTTTATTACATCGTGATTAACCATATGAGTGATCACTGGGAACTCTGCTATCAATTAGACCTCCAGAAAATGAGAAAATTGCGCGAATTACCTTCATTTCTATGTATCCACGTGACTGCATGCTGTACCGTTTAGTCTTCTTCAGGATTCCATACGTTTTGCTGCTAATATGTATCCGATTTGCTGAAACATGAAAAAGGTCACAAATATATACATATATATATATATATATATATATATATATATATATATATATATATATATATGTATATATATACACATATGTATATATATATATATATATATACATGTGTATATATATATATGTATATATATATATACGTATACACATATATATATATATATGTATATATGTATATATATATATATATATATATATATATATGTATATATAAATATATATATATATATATGTATATATATATATATATAACTAAAATAACTATGATATATATATATATATATATATATATATATATATATATATATATATATATATATATATATATATATATATATATATATATATATATATATATATATATATTGACAAGCAAGAAAGCGTACTTTTCATCTAATATTTACTTCTTTACATTTTACTGTTCATGCCAGGTCAGCAGGTCGATATAGAAATACAAATAACAGAACTTTCCTTTGGAAAGAATTCATATACTTACGTTCTCCATATGTTTCAAGTCGAGAAGCAGTGTTGACCGTATCGCCAAAGACACAGTACCGGGGTAACGTCATCCCCACCACGCCAGCCACAACAGGACCTACAGAGACATGTAACATACATAGAATGTCGTGACTAGACATCTGTAGGAAGTAGCATTCATTCATTCGGGATGATAAACGAACTGACTTTGATATAGAACTTCTTGCACTCTCTGTATAAGTAGTGCAATCAAGCCATATTGTTATACCTCACCCTATATTAAGAGTCATTTCATAACTCACCCTATCTGTCAGAAAAGGTGGAATAATATCACAAGCAGGTAAATAATTGCCAGTCAATAATATACCCTTTCCATGGTTCCATGGTGGCAGGCCTATTTTGATTCATAAAACAAGATAAAAGTTGTGGTGGGCCTGGTGACAACTAACTATCAATAAAACTAAAATAACTATGATACTAGCTTGCATTCATCAGGTGGTTACAAGAGTTCTTCAACGGATATGGTGATTACAATTATAGTTGTAGATACACTGCATCGTGCACTGGTGCACCAATTCATCAGCCGGTTTATGAAATGAATGCTGCTGCTAAACACTGAAATCAGCTCTGTTCCTCTCCTACGCTTTTGCCGCTTGTTAGGCCTATAAAACGTTCGGTATAACAACACGGTTATTGCCTGTCTTGTTGGTGGATGGTGCAGAATATCTCCCCTTTGAAAGGAATTATTTCCCTCGGGCGTTGCCCTCGGGAAATAATTCATTCTCATGGTGATAATCTGCACCATCCAGCAACAAGCCAGGCAATATCTGTTTACTAATACCTGATATTCACTATTTCCTGTTATCTCCGTATCTCATCTATTCCTGCTCATTTCTAGTCCAAAAATGTACTGATTATGTTTATACCTTTCATGTCATATTTGTATTAGCATATGCATGTTGTATGGATATCTTACGGCGATATCTGTATAGTCAATATTGATATATACTAGTACATGCATAAAGCGGGTGGTCAAATAAATGCACTAGATCATTTAGCTACAGAGGATAACCCTTTAAGTAGAAATAGTAAACACAATGTGTTCGGTTCTCTGAACTTTCCGACTTCTAATGGTGCTTTTATTGTATTCTTTGTTTCCAATTTTAGGTAATTAGGAATTTCTCGTAAGGAGCTTTTATATGTATTGGATGTTAGACGTAATAGATCTGTCATGATCTCCAATGTTGAAATTTTCTAGTAAAATAATATTATGTATGTTTGCGATATTAGTTTTCAAAAGTATGGCATGCCCTTTGCGCATTTACTCCAAAATATGCGAGGAAGAACCAAAACGTCGAGAAAGAGTGCCAAGAGTGAGAGAAGGAGGGATAAGATGATGGAAAGATCTTATCATCCCGCTGCCGTTTTGGATCTCCTCGCATTTCTCGAATAGATATGCAAGGGGCATTCCTTACTGAAAGATACAATCTTGAACATAAGGAAGCAGCTTACCAGAGTGTATGCCTATCCTCAGACAGAGCTGTGATACTGGCAGAGTTCCTGTAATCTCAATGTCACTGAAAGCATTCAGCAGATCCAGGGACATGTTGGCGATTTCCACGCCATGACGGTCATCTTCCTGCTTCACCGGCAAGCCTGCAATAGAGATCGGCACAGTGCAAGGAAGAGAGGGAATTAATTTTTACGTCGTCTCCAACAGCTTAGGTCATATCCCGACAATAAAGAAACCAGGCACCGGGAAGAAATTCCATACTCTTCTAGTCTTCTAGTTGAAGAAGCACGAAGACAGCCCTCAACAACACCGAAAATTTTACAGGTACAGGTTAATCTGCTTATGGGGATCGAGCGGAGACTCGAACCTGCAATCTCAGGTTTGGGAGCGCGACACCGTAAGCACTAGGCCGCGCCGAATACCGTCAAGTACAGTGCAAACGCCTATTTCATTTTTGAGATTTACACAAACTAAGCGTATACTCCTTGCAGCTGTAGTAATATCAATCATTTCAAATTGACATACATGTATTCTAATGCTTGATAGTGCCACTCATACCCATGTGACAAACATAGAGTAAATTAAACCACCAGCTAATTTATTTGCTATGCAATGGTACTAGTATTTAATGACACAATGCATTGATTTGTTACAGAGCTTGAAATTGGTAAATGCCCGCTTTGTACAGGAAGACCTTGGTAAATGATTGTCTAAAGGATAAGGTATTTGTCTAAGGTATTTGAGGACTTTTAAAAATACTAGAATAGAAATTATCCGAGAAGAAAGGGTATTCTGTCCATAAACGTTTTTGAAATACTGCTTTAATGACAAAGATATTCACAGTCATAGTGGTGTAGTCCATACTTTGGATTTTTTTGGCTATTAAGTCATTTACAAGTATAGCGCCCAACACTGGTGGTATATTTTATAAACATCTCTTTGGCCACACCATATATTTGAAACTATACCAAGGGAAATCAGCCTACAGTTTTGTGGGAAACTCTGTACAGGTTAACTTTACTTACCCAAAGCCAACAGGTTAGCTGGACTTACTTGAAGCCAACACTAAAACTTTACTTACCCAAAGCCAACAGTTTAACTTGACTTACATGATGCCAACAGTTTAACTTGACTTACCCGATGCCAACAGTTCAACTTGACTTACCCGATGCCAACAGTTTAACTTGACTTACCCGATGCCAACAGTTCAACTTGACTTACCCGATGCCAACAGTTTAACTTGACTTACTCGATGCCAACAGTTCAACTTGACTTACCCGATGCCAACAGTTTAACTTGACTTACCCGATGCCAACAGTTTAACTTGAATTACCCGTTGCCAACAGTTTGAATTGAATTACCCGACACCAACATTTTAACTTGACTTACCCGATGCCAAGTTTAACTTGACTTACCGATGCCAACAGTTTAACTTGACTTACCCAACGCCACCTGCTTAATTCCACCAAACCCAAAACAACAGGTTAGCCTGACTTACCTGAAGCCAACTTTTAGACTTTACTTACCCAAAGCCAACAGTTTAACTTGACTTACCCGATGCCAACAGTTTAACTTGACTTACCCGATGCCAACAGTTTAACTTGACTTACCCGATGCCAACAGTTTAACTTGAATTACCCGTTGCCGACAGTTTGAATTGACTTACCCGACACCAACATTTTAACTTGATTATTCCGACGGCAAGTTTAACTTAACTTACCCGATGCCAAGAGTTTAACTTGACTTACCTGAAGCCACCATGTAGGAATCGCAGATAGTTTCGATCTTGTAGACGTCATGGGTCTCGATGCGGCTGTCAAAGATGTTGTAGATGTTGTTCAGGAGAGTGACAACTTCCATAGGAGTGATTTTGGAGGATATCCGCGAGAAGCCTACAATGTCGGAGAAGAAAATGGTGACGTTTTTGAAGTACTCTGCCTTGACGTCTTTCTTGGCCTTGAGCTGCTCGGCCACGATCTTGGGCAGCATCTGGTAGACGAGCGACTCTGTACGGCGCTGCTCGGCGTTCAGTTCTCGGGTCTTATCCGCTATGATGAGCGCACAGTTCTGGATGTCGCGAGTCAGCAGCTGAACCGCGCGGATGATTATAGGACACATCAGCATTGAGATTATGATTAGGAAAGTGCTGACCCCCACAGTCCTAATCCGCTGTTCGGCTTTCTTGGTAATGTCTTCACTAATCCCCTGCGCCAATCCTTGCTGGATGTCCAGTAAGGCGTCAAAGTAAAGACTCATGGTGTCGAAGTAGGTCGTCGCCTTTACCATGGAAGGCCGGTGGGTGCCGGGAAGCGCATAAAGGATTTCGTCTCTCAGTTTGTTGATCGTGACGTCAAGCCGCTTTCCGGCCGCTCTTATGGAGCTCAAGGGGGTCACGAGAATGGAATAATTTCCTGCTTGTCGAAAATTAAACTTGAAGAGGTTGATTGTCTTGCTGTACCACTCGAATATTTCCCTCGAATCAAACTTCCCCTTGGCGTGGTAGGAAGCACCTAGTGCCCTCTCAATTCCTATCTGGAGTTTACTGAAGATGACCTTCTCATAAGCCACGAGTAACTTCCAGTTCTCCACGTTGGTGGTTAGAATGGTGTCGTGGAGCCAGTCTTGCATGATGTCAATGATACGCGTGTAGAAGCGAATCTCGTCATACAGCGTTCTGTTCACGACGTCGAGTGTGTTTCGGTGGTTCTTCAGAAAACGACGGAAGCTTGTTTTGGAGGTGAATTCCTCCCTGCGCTCTTTGAGATCGAAGTCCGCCGGCCATCTTGGTAATTCCGCCAGTTGTTCGTCAGTTTCGATGAAAACGCGCATGAGGAGGATTTTAGTTTCTGGTCCTATGGCGCTGAAATAGAGGGCGCTCATATCGCGCTCAAACTGCAGGCGGTGGATCAATCGACCCACTTCAGTCGTGAAGGATATTCGGCTTTGTACCTATATTGACATGGAAAAGAAAGTGAAATCTCATACCAGAAAGCCTTAGCAAATACTCATCATAAAGCACGATTTTCACAGTTAAGATATGTTGTTAGAAGCATTGCACTACCAAAGAAAGAAAATATTCGAAGATTCTTATAGAAAAAAGTTCGTTTTCATCATTAAAATCCCCTTTCACACCAAAGCGTATTACTCTTTTTAGGGGTTGTTGAGGGAATATTGTTTCCAAGCGGACACTGTGAGAAAAAGAAAGATGGTGACAAGACGTATAAAGATGTGTTCACAGTAAATCTCCAATGTATCATTCAGAAGATTAGACCACTTTCAGAAGATTTTGCCGTATTTTTGAGTAGTTGAGCAAAACATGCTGGCAAAACCAAGTATGACAAAAATTGTAGAAAAATTCATGACATGCATTCTCCTTTTCATGCATTCTCCTTTTCTTTTTTTCAAGAAACGATCATTTAAGGACAATTGAATTATTTGTGATGAAATTCGAGCAAAAAAAGCGCTGTTCTGTATTACAACAAACGGTGGTTCGGAATAGCTGCTGCAATTGTCGGTGGCTTCAGGTTGGGTGATGGCTTTCACCGGGTACTCCGGCTTCCTAAACCATTAAGAGCTGTCGTGATTTAAGGATACCCGCACCAGTTTTATTTTCAATTATTGGGGACGTCCCATTGTTGCGCATATTACGGGGGTCAGGCATGATTGACATGAACGTCAGTGATGGATGGCACATTCATATCGCCGTAGCGCACTGTTGAGGGATACAGCTATAGGAATTACTTTTCCGCCAGCATACAAAGACAACAAATTTTTCCATAATAAGACAAGGACCTACCACCATATGTGTGCGTGAAAGGGATTGATAAATTACGCGTTTACAATTTGAGTTTAATTTTGCTGAAACTTAGCATGAGTAAGGAACAAAGCACAGTGATATCCAAAAACAACTTTTATTCATGGGGTCATCGACTTCGTGTTTTTTTTCACAGGTTTTTGAAAAAATAATATATTTTATGTCATGAACTTCTCATTCTCCCAAACTGGTATCGTTCTTTACTACATTTATCCTTTCAGAGATTATGTTACTGCTTAAAATAAAGCCACGATGGATTATTTTTGGTATTATATAGGAAGTATGGGGCAAAGGCAAGGTATTCAATAAACAACTTTTTAACACAACATTTGTAAAGTCAGAATTGCCGAGTTTAATTTTCTCTGATATTTGTCCAAACTATCTATACAGTGATCTTAACAAGAAAACATAAAGAAAATGACAGGTCTTTGGGTTAGTTTTCGCACCACATATGGTTAAAGTTTGTGAAATAGGATTTTTTGGGGCAGATTTTCATAAAAATGGTACAGATGAGTTACGCAATTGGTTACCTATTTGCGCATTCTTATATGAGATTTTTTTTAGCAAGGGAACACCATTTTTCACATAGATGATTGATCATGCATATTTTCTGAAAATGTTTCAAATCATCAAATACTAGTACCATGAATATGAAAATCATTGTATCCAAAACATTCAGTGTTAAATCATGTCTCTTAGGATACCATTTAGAATAGGCAGATATATTTGATAAAAGTCTGTTTTTTGTACAAATTTCTTTTCAAAATTGGCGATATAGTGTCAGGTAAAATATGAATTATTTTAGTTAGTCATAATGTTCAATACTCAATGGGTGTCAACGTTTTAGAATATCGTAGGACCTTAACTGCTTAAATGATTAACGCTATTAAGCTATGCACTAAATGATTGTCGGGGGGACCTGTCAGGGCTAAGCCTAGAAAGAAGCTTAGACCCTATGGTGCAACTGCCCCCTAGTCATCTGAAGCGCTGTTACAATGTTAGTTTGCTTTATATAAGGAGCAACGTTGTGAGCCATATAAGAACCGATTATGGCCTAAATGTGGATCACATTATGTACAATATTCACGGTAACACCTTTATATGCCAGACAAGTAACGGAACGAAATTTCAATTTCAGTGTCTAACTGTCGCATTGTCGCACCAGCATGCAACAGAGACTTCAAAACGTGCGACAGGACAAATCTATCAAGCACACTTTAACTCGGCAAATTATCAGATTGCATTGCCAGTAGGGCCTTACATACATTTTCAAATTTCATTTTATGTACATTTAGTTAAATATGTGACTAATATCATGGCTAATAGCATAGTCCCAACTGATAAAATTGTGTTAAGCATTTGTCGAACCACGAATTTCGATGTTCTTTTCATCTAAGGTCGCGCTCAAACATAGAAGATGATAGGTTCCAGTACAGATCGTCTGTGCACCAGCACTTATAAACTTGGACAGCCCTGAATTTGCACCTTATTGATTTATACGTACCTCTCCCGCCGCCATGCTGTAGTTGACGCTGTCCGCCATGTAGTAGCCTGCCGAGCCCACCAGCAGCAGGATGGGCAGGATGAACAGACTCAGCATTGTCGCCATCTGGCGGCGCTTCCCTGACGCCGTGATGGGCTCCCCTCGGCAGCATCCTGGAGAGAGAGAAGGGGACACCCAACGATGTCAGATCCATTGCTATGGTATCGCAATTCGTAGATTAACGGACGCACATATTTTGAATTCCCCTCATGGGACAGTTAGCAGGAATATAAGCAAAGTTGGAAACGACGGACCTACATCTAGTTTCCCCAAACTGGAGCTAATTTTGCAATATATATATATATATATATATATATATATATATATATATATATATATATATATATATATATATATATATATATATATATATATATATATATATATTGATTGATGGAATTCACCTTAGCAGGAATATAAGCAAAGTTGGAAACGATGAATCTCCATCTAGTTTCACCAAACTGGAGCTAATTTTGAAATATATATATATATATATATATATATATATATATATATATATATATATATATATATATATATATATATATATATATATATATATATATATATATATATATATATATATATATATTGATACATATGCTAAGCACGTCATAATTCTTAAGTTAAAACAAAACAGTATGCACAATATCCTTCGTCGCCAGTGGTAAGTTATACAGATATGAAATGTCTTCAAAACACGTTAGTGATTATAATGCACTTCTTCACATACGATGGTATTATATCATGCAGAATATGTGCAAAAGGACGGTGCTCCCCGAATATATGCCTTCTCTCCATCCAGTTGTGCCACAGGGACATTGAGTTCGACTAATCAACTGGGCGCAAAGGGGGTCGTGTACCGACACTCAACCCACCCTCCGATGGTAACGATATATATTATAGTATATAAGATTATTGTGTGATCATGTTACTTTGGTAGTAAGAGAAGAATATAGAAAGTGACACCGTACTGCTGTGTGCGTTTGGAATGGTACTCTGGGAGATTACACCAGTGCAGTTCACATGGTCATGCAATGGTCATAGCAATAAAATAAGGTATGTAGGTAATTATTTGAGTAAAATACTATTCTATTAGATGTCTGAGGTTGTGGTAGCACACCTTATGTGCATGATGTCATAATCATACCATGTAAAAGATTGTACCCAATATTTTAAAATATGTTATATGTCTTAAAAGACAAACATGTTGGCATTGTACACTATCCTATTCTGGTGATGCAATCAATGATATATTTTGGAACGAATTAGTCCAGATTCAATTTACCTTGACAAGCACCATATGTGCCTTACATAAATCGAAAATACTGTAAATCACTATTATGTCTAGAGGGAGCAATAAGATAGCAAAAATCGCGATCTGCCCATATGCACTATAATTGAGAAAAAACCGTCTTTATCAAATTCTTAATTGAACTGATGCTGTTCCAGTTCACCGCTATATTTAGATCACGCTATCCAGGGCAGTACCGTAATTGCGCTATAATGTTCATGCCATATTTAAGTCATCTACAGTAACCATTTCTTTAATGTTTATCCTTGTTAACTGCCTTTCTTTCTTTCGAAATATTCATTATCTTTGTTTATTGAGCATCCCGATCTTGATCAGCAATATAATAGGGGTTCAGTTTTGTCGTAGATTTGATATTGATATGACTTCACATGCGTTGCCTTTAAAGACAGATAATATTAGTTATCCTCCTTGTAAAAAAGGGATACGGCCTGGTATCTGCGAGAAACCTGCCGTATCGCACGAGGCCCCCTCGGGCCTCGTGCGATATGGTGGGCTTCTCGCAGATTGCAGGCCGTATCCCTTTTTCACAAGGAGGATAACGAATTTATCATCAGCTCCCCCTTACTTACTTTGAGTTTCAATAATGACAACAAGGAAATTGGATATATAATTTTTTCCTTTTTTTTATTTATTTTTTTTATTTTTTTTATATATATATCTTTTATTATTACTATTAAAATGAAGTTTTTGGGGGTAAACTTTTTTAATTTTAAAAAAATAAAAAATTTAATATTTTTTTTTAATTTAAAAAAAAGATTTTTTTTCTTTTTTAATTCTAATTTCTTAATTTTTTATTTTTTATTTTTTATTTTTTTTGTGTCTCGTGATATAAAAAAAAGGAAGCTGTGACCTGTAAACTTGAGGTCAAACCCATAGTAACCATGGCGAAGGGGGATACAACATTGAGAGTGGGGATAAAACACTTATCCGGATCCAAACATTGACAACTAATGAAAAGCAATGAAATACAATCCAGTACCCAACAGCAATTGACCAATCAGCTGCGAATATCAGAGTGAAGCTGATGATAACGTTATTTGTCTTAAAAGACAAATGAATTGCCGTTAAAGACAATTCATTTGTCTTTAAAGTCAAGGGGTGTCTTTTGTGTAAGAACGGCTTTCCATAGACAACCATAATATGACTGATTTCCTGTTATTCTATAGGCAAATGGGAAGATGATATGAAACCACTATTCTCTTTTTTTTTATTAACAGCTGATGATGATTTTGTTATCCTTGGTGCACGTTCAATGTTTGCAATCAGCTTCTCGCAGACATCTTGCCATACACCATTTACACAACACGGATAAATAATAGCACTGTTGTTTTGCTGAATATATGGAATAATTTACCCCGAGGCACACAAAATACCGGCTACAGCCAATACGTCTCGTAATGTATTAGTGCAATGAGGATATTCTCAAGAAAAAAGAACAACGGTCGTTAGTAAGAAAACGGTACCTTATAATTACGCAATCCGAGCGTACGCTTCCCGTACACGCATTATGCACGGTCCATGCACTTATTATGCACAGTCATTGTCTTCCTGAAAGAAAGTATGTTTTATCATAGCAATGGTGTTTAAATGTATTTATGGTATCAAAAGTACACATCTCAGGATGGTTGTAGCATGCCCGTTCCGTGTTATTAACTCACTATTGAGACAGAGCAAGGCCTTACTCATATTATTCGTCCGTCCATTTTGTCTCATGAGTTCGGCGAGGGCTGTCTGTAGTTGTTCCTGACTGTCCACGGCGGTGGGGCTGCCGCTGCCCGCCTGCTGGGGTTCTACGGTGACCGTCATCTTTCGTCGACTGGTGGAGCGTCACTGACACGACGCTCGTCAGCAGCAGCAGCAGCAGCACAATCCTCACCGGATGTCTGTTCCGCGCAGGTGCGCGCGCGTCTCATTCAGAGAGAAACTCTGCCCCCCCCCCCCCCCCCGAGTCTCATACCTCATCGGTAACCGGAAGTGTCGCAGCCCGGTCTAGTACTTGCAACTGGTATGTTTATAGACCCCACTCCCTTGTGTGAAATTGCAAATACATGTGTTATATATATATATATATATATATATATATATATATATATATATATATATATATATATATATATATATATATATATATATATATATATATATATATATATACATATATATATATATATATATATATATATATATATATATATATAAAGTGTGCAAACTAAACATAGTCAAGACATTAAATCAAATATTATCACAAATGCATTGGTAAGAGAAACTGAACTGGAAACCAAAAATGACTTAGAGTTACTATAAAGTTACGCTCTAGCTAGTTGTCATAACGTGAGTAAGAATCTAGATGCTAGGTAACTAATACCAACGTTTGTTATCTTTATTTCTCTCATTATTCTAATTTCGAATTCATTTTCTTTGATTTAAATCCTTCTTATCGTATCAAGTTATATAAGGGTAGTTAAGGCAACTAATACAGAGGGGAGAAACGCTAGAAGAGGAGACCCTTGCTAGCAAAACATGAGTAAAGGTACTGTATGGCTGAACAACACGTCACGGATAATACGAGCCGCAGGAAAAACATACCATCTAATCTATTAATGCTTAGGAGTTCTTCGAAAGATTGCCGTCTGGGTCTATAATATATTTTGGAAATAACTTAAGAATTCAACACAATTCTACAAGGAGGTTTGTTAGTAATGTTCTGGTAGACATTTCTCCATTTGAATATTTACTGTATTCAAATTTGCTTTCTCCTTAAAATATTTCGCAGAAATTGTAGAACTAATGTGCATACAGAAAAAAGTCATGTACAGAGCTGCCTTTTTATGTGAGTACTTGTTATGAACAAATTGTTTGGTTCTGATGTTTTGCGTGGCTATTGGTAGCCATGTCGACAACTCACCACTGCGCAAGACACGGAATTTAATTTGGAATTTAAACCCAAGTCTTGCGCAGCGGAATTATTCGACACTTGAGGCGTGCGCGATGAGTGAGCCACCTGTAACTACAGTACAGTCGGTGATTTTCAACGGTACTCGGCTTCTCAATGTTTATAACTGAAGCCAACTCACGTTTATACTATACTGATAGGAAACTCATGGTGAAAACAAATTCATTTCATACTCGGTCAGTTAACTTGGTTGTGTTCCAACTTCCGATTGATTTTTTATGTCATTCACTTTCTATATTTAACAGATGAGCCAAGTGTCAGCAACTTTAGTAGAGTTTTCAAAAGAAAATCGGCTATTCATCATTTCTTCAACTATTTCGTAACATTTCAACACAAAGTGTGACGTTAATATCGAATGAACGGCCATTCCGAATTCTAGATATCCCCTAATCACTGCCGCCTCAGACTGAATCTTTGATAAAACAGTAACTAGTCCTTAACTGCCCCCTGGTGCGTTACCGCGGTCCATGTTTTGGTCTACATGTATCCTGGGAGACTTGGAAAATTCGGGTCAGATTAACATAATTATTCTGAACACCAAAAAGACAATTTTTCTCAGTAAACTGGACGAAGTCCCTCCTTCTCTACCCCGTATAAAGGCATAAGTTAAACAATCCTACATGCATGATGAATACAAGTACACAATTAATAACAAAGAGCATATTTTTGAAAAAAAATGGTCTTTATTAAGAAGATATTACAATATGTTATAGTTGCTAATACAATCCTTAAATCACATAATTTCAATGTTCTACAAACTCTAGTATGTATTATTTAAAAACAGAAACCAATGTTATACTGCAATATTTCCAATGTCACTTACCAATACTATTATTACTCATATGGACACTCTGTACTGTTTTCATATTATGCATCTATTATGATGTCACGTGTCTTTTTGAATAAATATGATTTAAAAAAAATTTAAAATGTTTTGGTCTACATTTCATTTGGCCACTGTTGATGCTCTGTTGATGCTCTGGTGGTTGTGACGTCCTCATTATCAGCTCGTCGCCACCTGGCTGCTTGCCCTGTCAACACATTGTCAGCGTGCTGCACATGGACTGATTACCGCCATTGTTAGCTCCTCCTCGCCACAGCTCATCACATCACATACCTGCCAATCAATGCCGGGTTACCATGGGCACCAGCCAGGAGAACAGAACACCTAACTTATAGATCCCAGAATTTGTTTTTAAATTGTGCGAATGCGTGCATAATTGTTATCAATATTACACAAATTATATAGACAATACTAAGTATATTGTGTACATTAAGAGAAAAGCTCGGTCGAGCTCTCCATACAAATACTGATATGTTGTAAGAAAATCAGATATAAACTTAACGACATCTGTGTACAAAACAAGGTTTAGAAGAAGAGCAATCAGAAAGACCCTTACCCGTAAAACACTGGGAGAAAGCTGATTGTCAGGGTATCTCATGAGGTCTTATAATGTGTTGGGTCGGAGCTGATTTGATGGGGTCATTGAGGGGAGGAAGAATATCAGAGAGAATGACGTATCTCAATCACACAGAAAGGTTTGAATGTGGAAATTGTATATCTAAAAATGTTTACATGGGATAATATTTTGTGATTATTCGAATCTCCATTCTATATCTGCCTCTTGTGAGAATTATATATGTATTCACGTTATATTCTGACGATGAAGAAACTGATGAAAGGCTTCATGATACACATATTGCTAAGAGTAACCCCGAAAGTAATGCATTATCAACAATCCGTACCATGCGCAGTGCGCATGCTCATATGACGTAGAAGACTCGGTAGCTTCCGTCCAATTTACTAAACTAAAATGGTAGTAGAATTTTACTGGAAACGTATTTCTGAAGATTTGGTTCATAAAAATAGACAATTTCACCTTGATATTGTATCTTTGAATACTTATAAATGTTTACAAATAAAAAAAAGTTAAATAAAAAACGAATCATTCACTTCCTTTTTCACTTTTAAAAGAACTGTTTTTTGGTAACATTTCCCTTCTTTAAGTCATTTAAAGGATAGGCAAATGCCTTGAAACACTGATTTCAACCCCTTTTTTGACGAATATATAAAGGTGGCACCAAGCGATTTCACCCGGAACGTGGAAGTAGATATCTTTGGCTGTATGATTCAATAGAAATTAAGGTGATTACTGAAAGTCGGCCCGCTTCCATTTTTCACTTGAAAATCTATTGTTTTAGTGTTTTGCTAGATTACCATAGACGATTGTTTCATCGTGTTTGTGCGATTGTTAGCTCACATTTCCGACAGTTTGTCGGCAACTACAGACGTACAGCATTCACAACTGAATTAGCACGTTCACAGGCACTTTGAAAATATACCCAACCATGAATTACGAATAATCATAATTACATGTAATTAAGGAATATTCCAAAATGAATCATGATTATTCATTATTCAGCCTTAGGGGAATACTTTGATTCGTTAAGAAATATTCATCTGTCATGATATATGTCGCAGAGAGGCATATGTTATGCATATAGTATTATTTGTGCCCATCTATGTTCACATAGTCCAGAATTTGAAATATTAATTGGTCTTACACAGATGGATTTCAATCCAAGTAGAGTGTGTCTATCCGCCTGAGTGATCGGTGACGTAATTCACGCGCGTTTTTAGTTGTCCCGCATTGGCTAACGAGGTGTTAGTAGGCGTGGCCTTGCTTACTACAGCGCGCTCCTAGCGGTGGGTCCATCATTACTATGACCGGGAAAGTTGCTAATGCCATCAAAATCGAACAGCAGATTGAATACCTTGTCACGTGTCAGTGTTGAACTTGAAGAAAACAGGGCTTAACTCGTTTTGAAGGAGAATTGTTAATAAGAATACATTAACCTTCCTGGAACAACTAATTATGATTGACACAAAATAGATACGAAACTAACTGAAATAAGCTTGAAAGGTCAATCATTGTCGGTACCAGTGCAGTGTAGTTACAACTTCTGTGATACACCAACTAGGTTTATTCTTAATTGCTACGTCTCAAAAGTGAATTATGACTAAACGATAAAACTAAATTAACCGATTCACAAAAACAATAAAAAACAGTGCGTTTTTGCAGGACCACATATAGTTGGTTTTGGAATTATTTTTTAAATTTCGTACACTGCTTTTTTTATTCATCACAATATATATATATATATATATATATATATATATATATATATATATATATATATGTATATGTATATATATATAAATATATATATATATATATATATATATATATATATATATATATATATAAATATATATATATATATATATATGTACTTTATACAAAGTAAAGTATGATTCACCCTTTGCTGTATGGTGTCCGATTGTTATCTATATATTCAGGATATTAAGGCATAGATCTTCTCCCAGATGTCTAGGAACAGACCGTCACGATCATGGACTGATATTCTTCTAGTGCGATCGTCATAACTTGAGTACAAATGTTGCGGTATTAGCTACCACTTATGGTGAAACCCGAACTGTAAAGTACAGGGTGTCCCCAAAAAAATGCAACGAGCTACATTTCCCTAGATTTCAGGGAAAATAGGAAGCCAGTATTTATTATTTATACACTGTTGGAAAGCTACATATCTCAGCTAAGCACCATGAAAAAATCACAATGAAATGTTATTCCTGTGGGGAGGTATCTCCCCAAACATGACACCTCCTTTGATGTGAAATCGCGCGCGACCTGTACTGGCCTGTTTATACACAAGCTAGCACTGATTTACCTGTTTTCACCTGTTAACCTGCTTCAGCCACGTGTGAAACAAAGCCCTGGCTTACCTGTCAAAATGCAGTCAATCATGAGCAAAATTACTTGGTCCGAATTCCCATTTTGAATAATTTGAGTGGAGCAATTGCCTGATCACTGATCAGACCCTTCCTAAGCTTCCTTTAAAACTGTTATGAGTAATTGGTGGGCCAGCAAGTTACACCTCAGGAAGACTTCTTTTTACTTTAATTGAGTCCAGAAAGATGTTTTAATATAATTTGCCCTCAACTTATGGCAATATGCCTCAAGATTTTTATTGTTTTAGGGGTGTTCAAGCCATCTGTATGGGAATATTACATGCAAACACACAAGAACCTCTCGTGTGCAATTTCACTTTGGAGGGGGTGTGACCTTTTGAGGGATATCTTCCCTCAGGAGTATTGTTCGATTTTAATTTTTCTATGTTAGTTAGCTGACATATGTAGCTTTTCAGGGATGTAAGAACAATACATACCAGTCTAATAGTTTTCCAGCAATTAGGGAAAATGCTAGCTTGTGTATGAATAGGCCAGTACCGGTCGCGCGCGATTGCACTTCAGAGGGGTTGTCATGTTTAGGGGGATATCTACCCACAGGAATATCATTTCATTGTGATTTTTTCTCATGGTGCTTAGCTAGGATATGCAGCTTTCCAACAGCGTATAAATAATAAATACCGGCTTCCTATTTTCCCTGTAATCTAGGAAAATGTAGCTCGTTGCATTTTTTTTGGGACACCCTGTACACTTGGGCTCTGGGTACAGTGAGTCGAGAAAACACACCAGGGACATTCCATATCATATCTATGAGCACTTCCTGGATCATGAAACTAGGAAAACCAGACATTAGTGTCACTTAGCTGATTAGGAGGTCTAAGTAGCCTTTCCCGGATCTATTCGCCGTACCTATGTACTTGCAAGATATTTTCCAAACTTCCGCCATTTTCTCAAAGCGTTCCTCTTCTATGTTATTTACCCAACAATAAAAGTAACATATTCCTTATTCTCTAAGATTTAAAATTGACCACCTTTGCAGTTATTTACACTATTGACATTATAAAACATATCTTTAACTATAAATATATATATATATATATATATATATATATATATATATATATATATATATATATATATAGTTGTTGTAGTTGTATGTTTATTTGCTTGTAAATCATTTACAAAAAGTCATACAGTGTACAAAAATATAAATATAAATTCAATATTATAAGTTTCTGAACATCAACATTTTGAATACATATAGTATATTATTAAATATGCATATGAATACAAAATATATATAATAAATACTCATCTATAATTATAATTAAAGTAATACATTTTAGTAGATGAGATCAAAATTCAGTTTCGGTAACGAGGCATATTCCCTCGCTTCAGAGTTAATTCGGTGTCTTAGTCCATGATACGAGCCTGTCCTCATAAATTTATCCAATCCTAACCTATCCCGACTCTTGATTTGAGCACTTTGGTGTATATTTCATTAATGTGTTCACTGGTGATCAACCATACGGGAATTAGGTACACAAAAGAAAAATTAATACAGTACCCTCCTAAAACGACTTTGACCATTTCTTCATTATGGATATCTAGACCTGTTTCATCAATCTTGCGGTACATTTCAATTCTGTCACCCTCATATTGCGGGCACGTTAGAACAATATGGTTCAGATCTTCACACAGGCCTAAGTCGCATTGAGTGCACATTCTGGATGCATGTGTTGTTCTCTTTAGTGCGCAGTCATCGTTTTTCAATCTACTTGATCTACATACAAGTTTCGCCATCGTCTCAAAGAATCGAATTTTCTCTGGAAAAGTGTCAGCTAGCTGCCACCAGCCACCACCATATATATATATATATATATATATATATATATATATATATATATATATATATATATATATATATATATATATATATATATATATATATATATATATATATATATATATATATATATATCGGCAATGCCTTCACATTGCAGTGGAAGATGTTCGACATCCCCTGGACAATAAGCAATACATGAATTACATAATCTAATACTGAGCATAGCATTTTTATTCCTAACAGCATCATTTTAGTCCTACCAACTATTTTTGCCAAAACCTTGCAATAGCGTATTAACTTTGAATTGCTATCTGCAATATGCCAAAGTATAAGGCAGTCAAAAGAGCCCATTACATCAATCAACAGCCTGCCAGCTTCAAATAGATCGATACCATATCCCACACCCTCCTTGAAGTTCTCGATTGACCAAGCATTTTTATGGCGAGAGAAAGACCATTTCGTAAATATCGAAAAGAAAGAAAGAACTCTCCACAGAAAGCAACCATCACTTAAAACATTTGAAAATGTTACGATATACTTATAGTGTAGAAGAAAATAAATGATATTTACTAGATTTTGAAAAAAAATAAGATTAATTCTTAATTACCATTTATGAACGAACTTCTATAACATTCAAATGTGATTCTTCATAAAGGAAAAAAACGTTTGTAGATAAGTTTGAAAAAAGAATCTATATGCCTGTGGTCTTTGAAGTTGTTTTCTTGTAGCCCCCAGAAAAATAAATTTGAAAGATTTGATGATCAACTCTGAGACTTGATAGCTAGTAGAGATGTGGCGCATGGAGTCCAACTTAGTTTGTTGATAATGACAATGCGTCGCTTAGCAACCGAATAGTCTGTTTATCAAAATATTGTAATAACAGAAAGTGTAATGTTCCATTCTACGTAGTACGATATGTGGAACAGTCTGTAAGCATATACTTGCTAGATGATACACTTATAGTTTTAGGCTAAACGATGTGAGTACAAATCTGCATTATGCAAAAACTGTGATCCTCTCTCTCTCTCTCTCTCTCTCTCTCTCTCTCTCTCTCTCTCTCTCACACACACACACACACACACCAGAATAGCCATGTAATCCACGGTTGATATGATATCAAAGATGCCACCTATACATATGTATGTATATAAATATATATATATATATATATATATATATATATATATATATATATATATATATATGTATATATATATATATATATATATATATATATATATATATATATATATATATATATATATATATATATATATATATATATATACATACATTCAACGAAGTATAGCATATTAAAAATTCAGATATCTTGAAATGAGTAACACATATATTTATTTGAGGCATTATAGATAAAGAATGGCTTATTGCCTAGGAGACAAATAATGATATAATAGATCTGATGGATGTGCTTAACTGTGAACTTACCAGTGTTAGATAATGCCGTTGAATCAATTATCGATGTCTGAGTCCTACTTCCTGTTTGTGGTGTTAGATCTGTACCTGCGGTTGAGGGTGGTGTGCTCTGGGGCAAAGGTGCCACTGCTGATGTGGATCTATTCTGAGATGACGATACCTCTGATGCTGTAGTTAAGTCTTCTGGTATAGATACCTCCTGTGTTGTAGACGTGTCCTGTGGTACAGAGACCTCCGGGGTTGTAGTAGTGTCCTGTGGTGTGGATACACCTGGTGTTATAGATGTGCCTTGTAGTATAGCTGTGTAAGGTGTAGTGGACATATCTTTTGTAACTTCATCGTGTGCTGTAGATGCACCATTGTCTGTAGCAGTAGTGGTTGCATCTAAAACAGCAATAATAAACACAGGTACAGATTTCGCTGCTTTCCCAGTCTCAGTATACACTCTAGACTTTTCGACAGGTAGATGGATCACACAGACTTTACAACTACAACTCCATTGTATCAACTGAAGGTGGCTTGTGGGGTTCATTTTTAAATATAGTGTCATTTTGATATGTTTTCATCTACCAAAGCCAACATATTTTCCTTGTACTCAGAACAAATGTGATGTCTAGGCACAACCGAGCAGAGGGATAGACCATCTATTACAGAAGCTCCCATTGGAAATGTTTAGCCCCTCTCTCTATATCAAATCCCAATAAAACATGATTGGTCCAAACTTGCATATATATATATATATATATATATATATATATATATATATATATATATATATATATATATATATATATATATATATATATATATATATATATATATATATATATATATGTATATATATATATATGTGTGTGTGTGTGTGTGTGTGTGTGTGTGTGTGTGTATATATATATATATAAATACATATATCCATACATGCATACTATAAATCACACTTATTATTTACAACTGTCAATTTCATCAATTTTGTTTTCCGACTTTCTTGCTTTCTGAAGAGACTAAAATAGGTTTACTCACGTGACCGCGAAACTGTCAAAGAGAGAAGAATGGTATAAGCATATATAATATACTACTATACCTAGTATTGTGCTTCTGAATTCTTTTTATAATTTTAACCTTTCATACACAAAATAAACAGTCTTTATTACGCATTGAAATGCATGGTAAGACAATCTTACATGAGGGCACACCGCATTCCAATCTTTAATTGAAGTTATTTATGATATTGGCAAGTACTTGTGAAGTCAATCCCCTCCCTATGAAGGGTGTGGCCAGCGTGTTGTTGCTGGCCTGGCAAGGGTAAAATCTTCAGTCATATGTATATGCATGTATGTATGTATATATATATATATATATATATATATATATATATATATATATATATATATATATATATATATATATATATATATATATATATATA
>OZ012691.1:19705422-19740422 GCA_963942565.1 Maea johnstoni
GGGGTGTTTACTGATTTATCGTAAACATTCTCCTTTTTAAACATTTCTTACAAATCAGAGAAGTAGGTAGGGATTGGGTAATGCGTTAGTTACCTATCTCCTGGACGACTTCAATCCGTAGCGGGCCCTGTGTCAATTGCTCAGTCCTAGCTGCTGAATCTCTCTTCACCACTCTACCATTTATCCAAAGGCTCTGTTCCCTGCACCATGGTTGTATTGAATGCTAGGTGTTGCCACGTTTCTGATTTCAAACGACCTTTCCTCAAAGCAGCCCTTACGTATCCGTTCCTATCAGTTAGTCTTCCCTAAAGAGCAAAAGCACGACCCTTTTTTACAACATTTGCTTTTCATACGTAGAAATGAACTAGCCCAATTAAACATATCTTGCAAATATTTGACTGTTAACTATTGTACCTTGGGGTTTAATACATTGTTTCGAATTCTAAAGTATTATTTACTGTTTGCCTATACCCTTAAGTTTACCTGTAATCAAATTATTTGTGCACATATTAGGAATGGGGTTATTTTCCCTCGATAGGTACTGGACACATGAAACTCAAAGGCCTAAGAACACACATTACATAAAGTATATCATGAGGTTGGTATACTCTATAATTACTATGATATTAATTACATTTACAATGATATATATATATATATATATATATATATATATATATATATATATATATATATATATATATATATATATATACATGCATATATACATGTATATATACATATATATACATACATATATATATATATATATATATATATATATATATATATATATATATATATATATATATGTGTGTGTGTGTGTGAGTATGTATGCATATACATGTGTGTGTATGTATGTATGTATATACATGTGTGTGTGTGTGTGTGTGCATGTATGTAAGTGTGTATGTATGTCTGTGGGTGTGTATCATTTGATTCTTACGTGTAATTTGCTTTCATATATCCACCAGCGTAATCCTTTTACAGTCATCTCAGTCGAATCATAGAATTCCAAAAGAACACCAGATTGCAGCGTATTTGGGCAAAACCACATCATGAGGGTGAATGAGTAACGAACATCTAGGGCGCCATTGTTGGGAATTTCAATGAAGTCCTGATTAGTCGTACTAGAAAAGGAAATAAGGGCTGACAACACCTATTCAAACCAAGGATAGAAACAACTCTCGCCTAAAATGTTACATTTAAAGTATCTAATTTACAGGTTGAGTATAATAAATATTCTTCTAGATGATTTAGAGAAATCATCTTCCTTAGAAATTTCCTATGCTGGTTTAACCCATGACTGACAGCATTGTTTTGAGGTCAGTCGGAAAATTATTTCTCTTAATAGGGAAATTTAGAAACTAATACAAAAATATAATTCTAGAGATGGGTACGTGTCAGAAAACGGTTGGTCAGGTTCAGGGTGGGAAAGCAAAGATAATACTGCAACTTTGTTCAAGGAAGATCTTTCTCTCTGCAAAAGGGATTCTTCGAAGTATTTCTTTTGAAGAGGCAATCCTTTATTAAAACGGCATCACTAACCCTTTGCTTTGGGAAGGACTCAGTTTTCACAGTTATCTATGTATGCTTACAGTTACAGTGCAAACTCTCGTCTTGGTGTAACAGCATTTTAAACAAAAATCAAATAAGTGTCGGTTGGGGTTTGTCAAACATTTATTTTCATATGGACATTAAGGTTTGTTAAGATTATGAGTGGTGAAATATTCACAAACAGATCTGAATATTCACTGCTACACGTTTATATAGTTTTCTACTTAATAGACATATTTTAGGGCTAGTGTCGCTGTCCGAGATACGTAAAAATCCGAAGTAGGCAAGTCAGAGGTATAGGAGGGCACTTGTATAAAAGTGCATAAATTGTACATGCAGCCGGGATTATCCGCAACGACAATAATACAAAAGAAATCAATGAAACACAAAAAAGTTTCACTAATTCTCATCCTTAAATGTCTAAATCTAAATTGCAAATGCGTGGCAATTGACAAGCCTGCAATGGCTATAAAAGAGCAGCTGAGTTGAAATACTACTCACCCGGGGAAAGCAATTGCGCCATTGCTCTCATTGTTTACACCGTGTGTGTGCTGGACATTGCCATGAACAACAGCGTGGTTGCCATTGCCTGTGACGTCAGCGGTACGCGTCACGTGATCAAAAGGCCAGAAGCCGACAATGTATGGAGCTAAAAAGAATAAAATGAATAAATCCAATGACGCATAAACTAAGAAGGGCGATAACCCGTGACAAAATATTAGGCACATGTAAAAGTAAACGGATGTATGTATGTTTGTTGACTGCAATCGCAAGATTCACACAATCATAAATATATAAACAGAATTAGAATATATGATACAAAAACTGAAAAAAATAAGAGAGAATAAACGAAAAATTAGATGTAGTAAACACATATGAGAAACACTTCTTTCATGACGGAAAACGAACATGATTAATAAAAAGATAATAATCATATATATATATATATATATATATATATATATATATATATATATATATATATATATATATATATATATATATATATACATATATATATATACACATATATACGGCTTAATTAGTGAGTTATATTAATGAATGAATAATTTCATCATTAAGTCATAAAAGAATATCAAAATTGGAAAAGGAATAATCATTCATTTATGTATTAATACTATAAATACAGAACTTCGACTATATCTGAAAGTAATCAACCACACCAATGATATCTGGGACAACAAACCATTTTGATAATTAATAAAGATAGAGATGGAGTTAGAATGTTTTAAGGCAATGACAATTTTGCAAAAAATGTGAATGCTGTCACACAGAATAGGGTTATAGGGCTTAATCTGAAATATATGTTCTCCAACTCAATATTCATCATAATTAAATTTAGTTCCTGCTATGAAAATTGCACCTTCCATAAGTAAATCCCTAAAATCAATAGTTTTAATGCCATTTTTTCTGTAAAATGCCCCAAAACGTAGCATATCATGAAAATATTCAAACATAACTTTTTTTCTGTATCTACACCTTCTTGGGTAGTTTTCTAAACCAAAACTATTTAGTTGAGAGTTTGGAATAGTCCACAGGATGATATTCAAGTTGTGGGAAATTACAAAAATCACTCATTTTTGATGATTTTTCCCCAAAAATCACTCACAGCAGGGGATTCCTTGAAGTCATGCTAACGCAACATGTTCTAAGATCAGACGCATCCTCTTGAACACATTTGTAGCAAGCTTTGAGTTTCTATCTTGAAAAATGAATTTTCTAGAAGGAAATCCCAAAAAACATGCTTTTTTGGTAATTTTTTGCATTAAATGCCCCAAAGCTCACTTATGCAGCAAAATCAGACGTGTCATCCACCCGTGCACTAAAGCCCACCCTATGTAGAGATGAACAAGCATGGATGACGACTTGTAACGAAAAACGCCATCAAAAATATTTCTAGAGCTCTTTTAGGGATTTGGCCACCCGCCTATATCATCATAACTTGTTTCTTATGTTTGTCATTTTTGAATAAAATTGTCGACTTTGGAAAAAACGGGAAAAATGTCTTTTTTCATTGTTGATTTATGAACCCTGGCGAAATTCTCAATTTACTTGTGAATTTCGCCACTAAAACCGAAAAAAAAAGTTTCAACACAAATAAAACAGACTCTAAATAATAAATCCCGCACATTTGTGGAATTTTTTTGTGCCCCACAATGGGAAAAAATTAACTTTGAAAAAACCGGAAGTACTGCTTCTGCATACAGTCAAAACCGTCCTACTGCCTCCGTGAACAGCGTTTCATGACGGTTGATGGCGGAAGATCGTACTAATGCCGGCGGCGCTAGTACGATTCTAGAAGGTAGCGTCAAGGTAGCAACGCGTTTCTCAATAAATCGCCGAGCATGGCGGAAGTTTTGAACAGTTCAAAATTTCCGCCATGCTCGGCGGTTCATTGCGATTGACATGGCGATTTGGCGGTAGTCATACGGCACAGCGCGTTTGACGCGGCGGTTCATGGCGATCGTCCAATCGCCATCAACCGCCGCACAAAACCTTGATAGTGTAAACGTGGCTTTACTCGTTGTTTTGTTCAACATTTCTGTAGTTTTAATAGGCAATACAATACTCGTGGTAACTAAGGAAATGATATACTGTAAATGCAAGCTCGGTTGTTCGCTTTAATAGCCTATAGAGGGGAGGAAGAGATTCATAACCCACACGAAAATAGAAGAATATTAGGCTTCTCCACGAGGCAATGAAAGATTTGCAAAGAAATGGAGATTGTTCATAAATTGGAAACATTTTAAAATTCATCTTCCGAAATTGGGTAAGGCTTCAAAATGTCTCTAAATTTCCAAACATTCATATGAAACCCTTCGACATAAAATATGTCATTATGAAAATTAAAGACAGTGTTTTGAATTCTTCCAAAATTGTGAAAGACCCAACATTACTCAAAACATTTCGTGACCTTTCAATGGAACTTATAGAAGCTTATCTACTTTCAATTAGATAATGTAGAAATTGGACGAAAAACTCTCACTCACGTTGGTTTGCCATATATGCAGCCTCCAAAATTATCATGACTCTCCCATGAAATTTATGGAAGCTTTTTTTATTTTCATATCAAATAAGAAGTAATTTCATTAAAAGCTACTGTATTGCTAATTTGGCTATATTTTTGTATTTGAACATTGAATTACACTGGAGCTCACAGTTATTGCACAAAATACGTAAGGAGATGAAATATATAGTAATCAAAGGGACAGGTAAAAATCTCACCTGGACAGCGGGCATCTGTGGCCTTGACCTCCACCTCACAGAGTGACAGATAGTTCTCTTCATTGAGCACCACACTGACGAACTGACCAATAGGAGACTTGGCGCACGTGATGGTGACACTGCCTGCTGAAGGCACTGCTTCCAAATAGACACCGCACTCTTGATCACGTGGGTCACCATACCCATTATCGCCCACTCGTATAGTCACATTTCTGAGTCGCTCATGGGCTATTTGAAATAAAAGGCAGTGTAAAGCGCAAGCGATCAAATCTGGTATTTTATATATATATATATATATATATATATATATATATATATATATATATATATATATATATATATATATATATATATATATATATATATATATATATATATATATATATATGCATATATATATACACACACACATGAGTGTGTTTGCCCCTAAACTTTACTCACCTTTCAAACGATTAAAGATGGTCACACTGTGTATATGATACGGTCTGATGAGATTGACAGACAACCAGTTGTTGGCGGATAAACCAGTGTGGGAACAACTGTGTCCTTGAGCACGATCTGGATTCCTTGAGCCGTCAACTGCTCGTGAAGCTTCCCCGCCGGGATATAAACTCTTCTGGCTCGCTTGCATACCCAGAGCAACATTATCTGAAATATTGTAATGTCAATCTATCAAAATGCCTCAAAATACAATATCCACTTAGGCATGACAAAATACTATGGGATTCGATACCCGAAACTATCTTAGGCAATATTTCAATAAATATAAGTCAATATAATAGTCGCCTCCTTTTATACATGCATATCAAACTGCCATTTCTAGTTCGGATCCACTGGTACTGATTGCGGGTAAGATCAGTGTGAAAAGTGAAGTATGTGCGATACGGTTGAAGTAGACGATAGATGTTATCCTGAATTAGGTCAGATACGTGTCTGGAGGATTCCAGTACTCCTAATACTACAATATCTTCCTATAATGTATGTATGTAGGTATGCTTGTATGTATGCATACATGCATGTATGTATATGTATTACATATGTATGCATGTTTGTATATTTGTATGTCTGTACATTTGTATGCGTGTATGTATGTACGTATGTGTGTATGTTTGCATGCATATATGTATGTGTATCAGTATGCATGCATGTATGTATTTATGTATATTTGTATGTGTGTACATTACTATGTATGTATGTATGTATGTATGTATGCAGAAATGAGTGCGTGTGTGTGTTTTAACTTTCGAAAAAAGTATAAAATCAAATCTACAATTATCAATAATTGTCTGAAACTTACCAATCGTCTTACAGGCTGAAAATTCTGACCAAACCGTATCTGAAATATAAAGTTTTGGTGACAGTATTCATAAGTCATCCTTGTTGTGAAAATTATAAACGGCAAGATGGTTGCGCGAAGCCAGTGCCGAGTGCGGTACCATTTCCTGAACGCATACGTCGATACTTCAGTGGTATCCTGAAATAAAAGTCCTTGAGCACAGACGATCAGTCCTGGAGCCTAGAGTGACAGATCGTCCACTAACTATTGTTAGTTGGCACTGTAATATTGGCCTTATATGAATAATGCAGACCTCAATCGAGTAAACGATAACGCCCTGAAAATGATGGGAGCTAACACGTTTAGCGCAATCTGCATAACATAGTAAATATGAGAATATATCAAAGGCTCTACTGGCCACGCAGTCTGATAATTTGTCGAGTTATGCGCAGTGCTTGATGGCTTTGGCATGTCGTTGTGAAGCCTCTGTCACATGCTGGTGCGACATTGGAAACCCTTACACCATGTTGGCAGATTGTATTGCGTAAACAATGTTTAAAACACCTAAACAATTTCAAGCGGCGTTACGTTCAGCAGTGGCTGCCATTTTGAAATCCCTTTGTTGCCCAAAGATGTTGCCATGGCACTACCGGAAGTAGTATAAATGTACTGGGGTCCGAACAATGAAAGTTTTGAAAAACATTGTTAGGACCCCAATACAGGATTTGATATTGGAGTCGTAATATTGATAATAGTTAAAAGCAATGTAAGAAGCCCAATTCAGTCCACTACAATAAGTGACCAAACCGCCGATAATATCAGAGTTGAGCTGATGACAAGTATACCTATACTTTAGACCAGAGACTTATAATGACTTAGTCTATATCTCTCTGTTTAGACGTGGAAATTACAAGACCAATACATTTGTAAAAAAAGGTTTTCTTCACATGGACACTTAAATGGACGAACTTTATTCTCAAATGTAAAACTTACGCGATTTGATTTTGTTCTGGTTCGTTTTGAATGAACACACTCAGAATTCAACACCAGGGTACTCTATCCCTGCTCTGTAACGGCAGTTTCGACTTCGTACATGCATACACACATGGTGCCTTAAACATGGAAACATCTTGATAAAGAGCAATATTTCATGATATGTTTCACAGTTCAACCATTTCTCTTCACAAATTTTCAAACACATATTACGCTGCTCGAAGATTGTAAACTGTTTTAACCATGTATGCACCCCAGATTTAAACGTGTTAATGACACGTGCAAGTATCTGGTAATACCTTCGTTTGGTATGTATAAAAACTGGGAGCTGTATACATATTTGCAAATACAATTAAATTACTCCTTCTATAATTATTAATACTAGTGCTTATTGTTTATCTAATTCACAACTATGTAAACTCTCAAATACAAGTAATACCGTGACAGCTTGCATTTGTTGCCTCCACTTTCACCTCACAGAGTGTGAGAATGCCCATTGCATCGCGCACGACGCTGACGAACTGACCAATGGTCGGTGTTGTGCACGTTATGGTAGCCCCGCCTGTGACCGGTACTATTCCCACATGCGCACCACACACTTGATCACGTGGGTCGCCATCCCCATTATCGCCCACTCGTATAGTCACATTCCTTAGTCGGGCAGGATCTGTTTGAAATATAAAACAAGGAAAAATGTCGGGAATTTATATGCAACTAAAACAAACATTCTGTTTATCCCCACCACAATTGTCAATGTAACCTTTGTAATCATTTCAAAACAAAAGCAGACACTTTCACCAGCTGATAGTGCAAAATGACTTATTAAAAATAACTTTATTTTTGCCTTGGATTAAGAAAAGAATGGATATGTAGCGAGAGACCAATTATTATATGCCCTATAGTTACATGCTGGACTCATGCAAGGAGTACCAGATAAGGCAGCAGCGCGAGGTCACGTGGGAACAAGTACCAATCAGGGCTCTCGCATCGATTACATTACAGAGAAACCTCATCTCCACCACCAGCTGGGGGTACCCAGAGCACCAATTCTGGCCTAATTAGCGGCTATTAGTTGACACTGGTTGAGGCTAGCATGTTCAGGTTGACCGGCTGGCTTCGAATCCACTTGTGTTTGGTCATCTAAGATTTTTGCCCATCGTGTACAGCAACTCTATAGCAACATCCTTTATTGTAGCCATAATGTATCTCGATATTACAAAAGCAATTTGTTCATATATCATTACCCCAAAGATGATATGTACTTCTTGAGGAATAGCACTTGACAATGGATAGTTTCATCATCAAAGATGTTAACTGTAAGTACTTCTTACGAAAAGTGATATTTTCTGCAAACGAGGAATAACCAACACCCAACATATGGAAAGTCGAAAATGAGGTTAAAGATCTGTACTGCCATGAAAACTCGGTGTTGCATTGACGGAAAGTGAGACAGCTCGATATAAATATGTGCCATCCTTTTTTCAGAACAGCAATCCGATAATTTAACACTTACATTTATGGCACGAATTCCTGAATTTGATTTATTTTACATAGAAATGCAGGTGGCAGATTATTTTTATGGGCAGATTCACTTACTTTATATATTCATACTGAACACATATTTTTGCAAAAATGTGTATTAATGCTAAACTTGTAAATATTTGTCCAGCGACTATGAGTTTTAGCTATTCACTTTTTGATAAAAGAGAAGGTTTTTTTGCACATATGTATTTTTTTGTGTTATTTAGAATAATCAGCAGCGTGGCACTGGTCGCCTATGGCATGCCAATAAGCCCCCATTGCACAAGTTGCTGTTTTTTAATATGCCGTAAACAGCTGTTTATTGTCTCCATTCATTCAGGTCAATCTGTTGTACCATTGAGAGTAATTAAATTAATAATGTGTTGCATAAATAATAAAGAGAAATACGTAAATTACAATGGACTATCAACAAAGACGATAACAACTTGAACATCAATGATCCAGAATACTGTAATACAGTATACACAATCATACAGACATACTATTTCTCTGGCTACAAAGATCATCTTCAATGGAGTCCCACTTTTTATGGAAGTTTTATTGGTCTAATGACCATTTGGCTTGTAAATTTTCTTTAATCATCTAATTATAAAGCTTGCGTCTCACTTGTGTAAATGCAAGGGTGCAATGTTTCTATAGATCATTGTTTCTATTTGCCTGCAGCTGTTTCTATAGATTATTTCTTGAGCCGCTAAATTCACAGTATTTATAGTAATGTTCATTGGAAGGGTACCAAATATCGTATCTACATTTGGAAGTTTGAAGTGTCTATCAATCACTCTTCTTATCCAACATTCAATACTCCTCCAGAATCTGGTGACATTTTCGCACTCTAGAAAAGCATGAACTACAGTTTCTTCTCTGTTACAAAACAAATATGTGGACGAATCAGCCAAATTCATTTTAAGGAGAATCTTATTGGTCATCACCCTATTATATATAATCTTAAAGTGTATAAGTCTTGAAAATGTATCCAATGCAAACAAGAAAACTCCTAAGGAAAGTGTTTTTAACAAACTGAAACTGTATATCTTCATTCAGTTTTATGGACCAATGTTCCTGAATATTTTGTAGAAGATTGTCATTTTCGGCCTTTCATGCGTTTGTGAATATTAGAAGAGCCTTATTTGAACATTGAACCATTGATAATAAAAGTGGCAAGTCTGGACCTATTACTTGCTTCCTGTTATGACTAAACTCGCTAAGTTTGTTTCCTATAAAAAAAAAGCTAAATGTTCATATTCCATGAAATTACATTGAATATTATACATACCATTTAAATGCACAAGTTGGTGGTTTAACACACATAAGCAGAAAGTAAAATGTTACAACCCTGGGGAGGGGGGGGGGGGGCACTCAGGTTACGTATTTCGCGGAAGGTGGGGTCTTTTTTAATACCTCCGCATGTCCGCGATTTTGTAAAAAAAAGGGTACTTTTTTGTACCCAGGTACGAAGTATGTGGGGTGAAAACCCCCTTACAATCCCCGAGTGACTCCCGAAGTGACTCAGGGCTTCCAAGTTTGCTGCCACCACTTGCTGCCGCTAAACAGGCAGAGGATTATAAAATCTAATGTTAAAATACATGTTGCCGTTCATCCAATGTCAGTGTTTTGATAAAAGAAGGGGTGTTTATTTAGTAGAAAAAGTCAGCGTTTTTATCAAAATAAGGGTGCTTTTTTGGCCAGAAATCAGTGCTTTAGGGGTATTTTTAAATTTTGATAACGAGCGTATGCGCCCCACTCTGTACCTGAGTGCCCCCCCCCCCCCCGGGGTTAAAACTGATTGAAAAATCCATTGTATCACCAGATTTAATTCCCAGGTCTCATATACGACCCATGATTACTAAAGGTTAAAATATTTATTTTTGATATCCATTCATCGCCACTTTTTTCTGCCAAATTGGTACTAGCTAGTTGTAAGTAGGGTAGGAAACTGAAATACCCTGCAGAAACACCGTACAAGCCAAAGTCACAGGCAACTTTCTCACATGTCCCTAAATATTCCCACAAATTATTTTCCCGTAAGTAAATATATATTTCATATCTTAAATTGAATGATACAGAATACAACACGAACCATAGCCTGTGGTTTGAGATAATTGACCAAAGTAGCTGTTCTAACTTACAAGTATCGCGGTTGAAAATGGTAACACTGTGGACATAGAACTTCTCCTGTAGATCTACAGCCCACCAGTTGTGACTGGTGGAAGCCTTTGAAAAGGTACATGAGTCTCCTCTCCAGAAGTCCGGATTAGTGCTGCCGTCTACGGCTCTTGCTGCCGGGGCAGAACCATCTGTCCTGCTCTGTCTGGCAGGCTTTCCAAGAGCAACATTACCTGAAAATACATCACCGTAAGACAACATGATGACATTTGTACATAGAAGTTAACTCATTTTAAGAATTTAGTTTCTTTTGAGACAGCCTCATATGCACTACTTATGATCTGAAATTATTCATTGTTTTGTGACCATTTTTATTTATTTATTGCTTTGTTTTTTTTCTACAACACCAAATGATCATTATTTTACCAGGCCAAGATTTTATAGCATTAAATGGCCTTGTGTGCCAATGTGCCTTTAAGCAATCATTCATGCATTCATTCATTTACCAAAAAAAGGCAAAACGATGCCAACTGTACATGGCAGTTAACTGATTCTAAGAGCAATATCACCTGAAAATACACAAACAGAAGGCAAAACAATGCCATCTGGACATAGTAGTTCACGCAGAGAATTCCGATTAAACGTCTTGATGTTACATATTTTTGTCCGAAATATGAGAAAGGCATCACTTATTTGGTCTCTGCCTGTGTTTTTCCACTTACTAATTTAATTCCTTTCTTATGGCTACGTTGGGCTTTTTCTAATTTCCAATCGTAGCATAATCCTTATCCAATTGGATTCGCTTTAGTCTCTTAGCGGATCAGAACCCTAAATCCTATAGTATGTTCTTCACTTACAACTCCCTCCTAGTTAGATTTGACTGCTGGCTATCTAGTCCCCTCTCTTAGTTAAATCCGACCACACCCGCCTGTCTATCAACCATTTTCATCCTCCTACCTACTCTTAATATTACTTATCAACTTGACTATGTCTGACTGTCACATTGGTTTGGCCATTATTTATAGATTTGACTGCTGGCTATCTAGTCCCCTCTCTTAATTAAATCCGACCACACCCACCTGTCCATCAACCATTGTTCATCCTCCTATCTTCTATTACTATTACTTATCAACTTGACTATGTCTGACTGTCACATTGGTTTGGCCATTATTTATAGATTTGACTGCTGGCTATCTAGTCCCCTCTCCTAATTAAATCCGACCACACCCACCTGTCCATCAACCATTGTTCATCCTCCTATCTTCTATTACTATTACTTATCAACTTGACTATGTCTGACTGTCACATTGGTTTGGCCATTATTTATAGATTTGACTGCTGGCTATCTAGTCCCCTCTCTTAGTTAAATCCGACCACACCCGCCTGTCCATCAACCATTGTTCATCCTCCTATCTACTCTTAATATTACTTATCAACTTGCCTATGTCTGACTGTCACATTGGTTTGGCCATTATTTATAGATGTTTTGTGTGACTTACCAATCACCGGGCAGGTTGAATTGCCAGAAAAGGCTTGCGCTGAAAAAGAATTGGAGTTTGTTTATCACATTTGAATATATCTAGTCTGACATATGTGGAAATATCTTAATAACAAGGCATTATTTCAAGAAATCTCGACGAGAGCTATTGTTCCAATTGGGGTTAATAATCCCTCTTCAAGCGTTTAGATAATTTCCTTTAAGGTGATAGTCTAGTACACGAAGATTATCACCACTAGGTGGTGTCCTTGGCTGGCCCCTAAGAATGGATATTAAAATAAAAGATGACACATAAGCAGTGTTCACTCGCCACGAATCTCGAGCTGGCAACAGTCTACTGTGGTCACCTCGAGAGCACAAATAGCAGGGCCCTTGGGGTTTTCCGCGTTACATTGCTCCCAAACGACATGGCTGTCTGCTTTAAACATGCAGATTCCTTCGAGATAGACCATTTTCAACTCAGTTTTTGGCTGAAAGTAAATAACGATACAGTCTTCGAAGTCTGTATTTTAGAATATGACAGATATGAACCCCGTCTAGGTGCAAGGTCATGTCACAGGTACCTTGAATTCTGACAGGACCTGAAACTCAGCATTTACTATGTAAACCAAGTGCTGTTAGTAATTTTAAGGCTTATAGGAATATTCAAAAATGTTTTTAAGATACTCATCGTGAAAATCCCCTGTTGAGGTAGGACCTTGCATCTTACCAAAGACGTGAATAATCATATGGTAGACTCTCATTTTCAAGTAAAGGGTATGTCTTGACATTTTGCCAAAAAACTAAACGCATCCAGACATGATATTTAAGCGTGCCGCATTACCTCAAAATAGTTATTTATTGATAAGTTTACCATTATTCTGTAACTATGAGATGTAACCTTTACAATAGCATAAGTGTCGCTGTCTTCATTAGACTCAGTTTTCAGATATTCAAATTTTAAAAATGACCCGTGTATTGAATAGGGTTCTACCTTAATCTAACGGAATCGCGTTTGTTACCGTTTCTTCGTTAACATGGAAAACCCGAGCTCTTCTTAGAACGTCTGCGAGAGAATTAAAGAATTCCACATAATACCTAGTGCACTCAAACATTTTATAATTCAAATTGCTCTGTAATATAGTTATTATTTGCCAGCTCGGAACATAGACGGAAGTAAGACGGGTTTAATTGTGACCCACTAGAACCTTAATAGGTCAGTGTAAATAGGAATTTGACCTTGCTCCTTACCATTTGAGTTTGAGAGAATCAACACGACCAATACTCGAACTACCTGCAAAGTGAAAGGTGACGTAATAAAAACACTGGCAATAACTATTCCACATCTGAGTTATTCTCTTTTATATATTCGACAACCATCGATTAATCCAACCTTTTCTGTCAATCAAGCAGCTGCAAAACGCTACACAAAACCATTTATATATAAGAAATATATATATATATATATATATATATATATATATATATATATATATATATATATATATATATATATATAAAGTTATATGTATTTATATATATATATACAGTATATATATATATATATATATATATATATATATATATATATATATATATATATATATATATATATTTATATATATAAATTTATATGTATTTATATATATATATATATACAATATATATATATATATATATATATATATATATATATATATATATATATATATATATATATATATATATATATATATATATATATATATATATATACACACACACTGCAACATGCTGGACAGAATTTAACCACCCTCCTTACACGTATCTTTGAAAGGATAACTGAACTTCCATATGTCCCTTCTAACATTGGGATGGGAACCCAGGTGCCCCTGTACAAGGGGAAGAGCACCTGTACCCTCGAAACGAACAACTCTAGAGTGATAACCCTCCTCACTAGTCTGAACAAGGTTTTTGAGATCTTGCTTTGGAATAGAATGAAAGACTGTTGGGAGGGTGATCAGGTGATCTCCCACTTGCAGGGGGCTTGCCATTCTGGAAAATCTTGTATTCACTCAGCCCTCATCTTGCAGGAAGCGATCTCCGTCGGTCTAGGCACCAAGAAGAGGGTCTTGGTGACGTATCTGGACGTATCCAAGGCCTTTGATGGTGTCTGGATTGATGGACTCTTTTACCAACTTCATGAGAGTAGTATTGTTGGAAAGGCTTGGAGATTATTATACTTAATACCTGAAAAGGTTGAATATGACCACGTTGGTTTAAAAGATTGTCTGTTCAACAACTCAATGCCTAGTACCGAGGACCGTATTAGTAGAGGTCACAGAGCATTCAATGCTGTAGCTGGGATTGGAATCCGCAGAAAAGGTATCAACATGGCATCTTGTTCTATTTTATACTGGTCCATAATCGTACCTATAGTTACCTATGGATGCGAAATTTGGGTTATGACCAGCGGAGAAATTAACGAAATTAGAAAATTCAAGAGATACATCGGTAAAAGATGTCAGCGTTTCCCTAAAAGATCCCCTAACCACGGCGCATATACTCCACTAGGTTGGATGAGTCTTGATAGACTGATTCAGATTAAGAAGTTACTCTTCTTACAGACCATTCTAGTAATGGAAGATAATGATATTTGTAAGAAAATCCTTGTTGAAAGAGCAAACTAATTCTGTGATAATTTGGAGACTAGCAGAAGGAATGAGTCCTGCAGCCCAATTTTCGAAATTTTGAATACTAGCATTCAGGTAGACCTATATGATATGTGTATGAGAATGATCAATTCAGGCTGTTACTTTTCAAAGCGTGAGTGAAGAAATATTGTATGGGAGAAAGTGTGGCAAAAGGAAGATGAGGACTGTGCTTTGCTCTATAAATAACCTAACCAGAAATTCCTACTTTTTGAAATCACGGATAAGCCATATTATCTGATATGGTGGATTCTAGCCGACAAGTTCCCCGGGAAAATGCACATGTGTGAGATAATGGCCACCCTTGTATGTGAGACTGGACTTCTTAAGTCAAACCACTATCGACTCAAGAAGAAGAGCTTCAGTCATAAGATATGTACAAGATGTGATCTAGGAATCTCAGAGAGCATTAACCACATTGTGATGCAATGCCCGTTTTATATTGAAGAGAGAAATGAACTTCATCTTTCCTTGAGCCCCTTGAATATTGACGTTGCTACTCAAGTTACCAATGATGCCTTGAATTACTTCCATACCATTATGGGGAAGCAACCAGAGTATGTATCCTTACAAGATATGATATCTTGATGGCGATTACATAAGCAAGCTATACAAACGAACCCTAATAGGCCGGGTGTAAGAAACGTGCATATTATAAGCACCTAGCATCTAGACTAGTGCCAAACCTTTGACCACTCCGACCATAGTAAAGATGCATAATCGTTATATTTGATGTTTTGTGTAATAAGATTAGACACATGATCTAACACATCTCACCTATACATGTATACAATGGTTTGATTCCTATGTTATCTTTAGTAATTTAAGTTATTGTGTTCTTTAATTATTATTTTTCTCTGTTATATCCTTAAGAGTTTATTTCTCTAGAAATATGTTGTGTAACCCGTAGACAGATGATGAAACCCATCCCACCTTTTCATGTATAAGTTGTTTAAGTTACGTGTTATCTTTGTAACCTATGTAGAGTTTTGTTTATATGTTTTCTAGTTATCCTTTCCGTTACCCTTTGATTCTGTTCCTATGAATATATGATTTTGTAAGCTGTATGATTTTGCGCCATTATGGACCAGAAACTGAACAGAAGAGGTGTTGGCGCTTCAAAATAGTTTATTTACACCTTAAATAGTAGTTCTGTTGTAACAAAGTAACAATAATATCTATAAATAAACCTTAACCTAGTATGTACAATTGCAACAATGTATCAAAATATTGCAACAAAGTATCAATTGAGGATAGTTTAAACCGTAAGTTGCGAAGTAGACGTACAGGAAAGGAAGAATTGTAAATGGGAGGGTGGGTGGGAAATTTCAGCCTGAGTAGACCGAGAGACCTGCCCGCCTCGTGCTAGCTGTACGGAGATGGCGGGAAACTGCACGTGCATTGCCAAGATGACGTAATGCGCGCAGTATAACTAGGAAAATGGTGAGAGTGGGCATAATGTGGTTAGTCCAGTTATAGGTCCAAAATGCCCCAGAATGACTAAAGCCATTCTAAACACATTATGGACCAGAAACTGAACAGAAGAGGTGTTGGCGCTTCAAAATAGTTTATTTACACCTTAAATAGTAGTTCTGTTGTAACAAAGTAACAATAATATCTATAAATAAACCTTAACCTAGTATGTACAATTGCAACAATGTATCAAAATATTGCAACAAAGTATCAATTGAGGATAGTTTAACCGGCCAAACAGTAGATAAGTTTAGAAGCGCCAACACTGATAGTAAGGGTTTAGTGTGAGATGAGTGAGGTAACTTGTACATTAACACCAAGCCTGCTGGAGGCCAGAGTCATGCGTTGGAGCATGTAAAGTTGTGTCGAATCACCATGCCTGCTGGAGGCCAGAGTCAAGCATGAGAGCATGTAAAGGTGTGGTTTAAACACCATGCCTGCTGTAGGTCAGAGTCATGCGTGAGAGCATGTAAAGGTGTGGTTTAAACACCATGCCTACTGGAGGCTAGAGTCATGCGTGAGAGCATGTAAAGAAGTGTTGAAACACCAAGCCTGCTGGAGGCCAGAGTCAAGCGTGGGAGCATGTAAAGGTGTGGTTGAACCCCAAGCTTGTTGAAAGCCAGAGTCATGCATGAGAGCATGTAATGGTGTGTAGAAACACCTTGCCTGCTGGATGCCAGAGTCGTGCGTTGGAATATGTAATGGTGTGAAAAAACACATTGTGCCTGCTGGAGGCCAGAGTCATGCGTGGGAGCATGTAAAGATGTGTTAAAACACCAGAGTCATGCATGAGAACATGTAATGGTGTGTAGAAACTCTGAGCCTGCTTGTTGCCAGAGTCATGTGTGGGAATATGAATGGTGTGTAGAGGTGTGTCGAAACACCAAGCCTGCTGGAGGCCAGAGTTATGCGTGAGAGCATGTAGAGGTGTGTCGAAACACCAAGCCTGCTGGAGGCCAGAGTCATGCGTGAGAGCATGTAGAGGTGTATCGAAACACCAAGCCTGCTGGAGGCCAGAGTCATGCGTGAGCATGTAGAGGTGTGTCGAAACACCAAGCCTGCTGGAGGCCAGAGTCATGCGTGAGAGCATGGAGAGGTTTGGTTGAACACCAAGCCTGCTGGAGGCCAGAGTCATGCATGAGAGCATGTAATGGTGTGTAGAAAGTCCGAGCCTGCTTGTGGCCATAATCATGCGTGGGAATACCTAAATTGTGTGAAGAAACACATTGTGCCTGCTGGAGGCCAGAGTCATGCGTGGGAGCATGTAATGGAGTGTTGAACCACCAAGCCTGCTCGAGGCCAGAGTCATGCATGAGATCATGTAAAGGTGTGGTTTAAACACCATGCCTGCTGGAGGCCAGAGTCATGCGTGAGCATGTAGAGGTGTGTCGAAACACCAAGCCTGCTGGAGGCCAGAGTCATGCGTGAGAGCATGTAATGGTGTGTTGAACCACCAAGCCTGCTGGAGGCCAGAGTCATGCATGAGAGCATGTAAAGGTGTGGTTTAAACACCATGCCTGCTGGAGGCCAGAGTCATGCGTGAGCATGTAGAGGTGTGTCGAAACACCAAGCCTGCTGGAGGCCAGAGTCATGCGTGAGAGCATGTGAAGGTGTGGTTGAACACCGAGCCTGCTGGAGGCTAGAGTCAAGCATAAGAGCATGTGATGGTGTTTAGAAACTCTGAGCCTGCTTGTGGGCAGAGTCATGTGTGGTAATATGTAATGGTGTGTAGAAACACATTGTGCCTGCTGGAGGTCAGAGTCATGCATTAGAGCATGTAATGGTGTGTTGAACACCGTGCCTGCTAAAGGCCAAAGTCATGCGTGAGAGCATGTAAAGGTGTGGTTGAACACAGAGCCTGCTGGAGGCCAGAGTCAAGCATAAGAGCATGTAATGGTATGTAGAAACTCTGAGCCTGCTTGTGGCCAGAGTCATGCGTGGTAATATGTAATGGTGTGTAGAAACACATTGTGCCTGCTGGAGGCCAGAGTCATGCGTGAGAGCATGTTATGGTGTGTTGAAACACTGTGCCTGCTTGAGGCCAGAGCCATGCGTGAGAGCATGTAAAGGTGTGTCGAAACACCGTGCCTACTGGAGGCCAGAACCATGCGTGAGAGCATGTAATGGTGTGTTGAAACACCGTGCCTGCTGGAGGCCAGAGCTATGCGTGAGAGCATGTGATGGTGTGTCGAAACACCGTGCCTGCTGGAGGCCAGAGTCATGCGTGAGAGCATGTAATGGTGTGTCGAAACACCGTGCCTACTGGAGGCCAGAGTCATGCGTGAGAGCATGTAATGGTGTGTTGAAACACCGTGCCTGCTGGAGGCCAGTCATGCGTGAGAGCATGTAATGGTGTGTAGAATTGCTGTGTCTGCTGGAGGCCAGAGTCATGCGTCACAGCATGTAATGGTGTGTGTAAACGCTGTGCCTGCTGGAGGCCAGAGTCATGTGTGAGAACATGTAAAGTGTGTAGAAACACTGCTGCAGTAGGTCAGAGTCGTGTGTAGAAACACTGTGCCTGCTGGAGGCCACAGTCAAGTGGGAGCATGGAAAAGGTGTGGTTTAAACACCAAGGTCACTGTTCAATGACACTACAACTTCTTGCTGTAGACCATAGTCACACTGTGTGTACTGATTGCCACCTGACAAGACAACTAGCCTGGTGGAGGCCAGAGCCCTGTGTTAGGGCAAGTGAAAATGTCAACAAAATACTGGCACTGAAGCAAATCCCATGCATTGGAATAAGTGAAAAGTGTCATCACAACAGCAACCTGCTGGAGATCTGAGTCACAGCTTGCCGGAGCCAGTCATCCAAAACATCAGCTGAACCCCTAAATCACTAATGAAAATTGTCATGCATGAGATGTGTCAAGATGCCTCAGCCTGTCAAAGACCTGATTCAGTCTAGGCAAATCCAGGGTCATGCTTGGAAGCTGGTGAAAGGCTTGATACAGATGCTGTGTGATGCATGGGAACAAGCGAGAAGAGTCATCAAAACCTAGCCATCTATAACCCGGATCACTCCCAAAGGGTGCTAGAGTCATGTCATATGTAATCCAAAGTCTCTGCTAATGAAGACCAGATTCATAATGTAAATATGTGGAAAGTCATCAGCGTAGCCTGCCGGAGATCCAAGTCGCTACCATTGTTGGCCAGAGTTATGCATATAAGGTGAAATGTGTCAACAAATCACTGCCAATAAAAGTCAGAGACAAAAATGTAAGTGTGCGAAAAATGTCAACGTCTGCTAGTCAGCCAAAATTCAAATTCACATGTTCTTAAGGTAAACCGTGTTGTCTAGTGCTGTGCCAACAAAGATCACCACCAGGGTCATAAATGTAAAATGTGAAAGGTGGTATCAAAACACTGGGCTGGCAATTGTGAGTCACTCCCGCTGCAACACAAGGTCAAGTATGTTAACAGGTGAAATGTGTCGACAGCGCATTGGGGTATTGGCAATGAAGGTCATGTGTAAGAATAAGTGAAGTGTCATCAATGCACCACAAAAGTGGTCAGAGTCATGCATAGACAAATGTGTAAAGTGTCATCAAGGCATTAGCCTGCCAGAACCTGCCAGAGGCCAAAGCCAGAGAGTCAACAGGTAAAGAAAAGAGTCATAAAAACCTCCGTGCAAATGAAGGGCAGAGTCATGCAGTTAAATAGGTCGAAAGTGTCATTGAAAAGCCACTTGCTGGCGACCTGAATCGCTAATGTTGGTCTCAAGAGTCATGCATGTCATGATGTGAAGCGTATCATCAGAGACCCAGTGATAGTGAAGGGTAGAGTCATGTATAAGGATAAGTGCAAAAGTGTCATCACAAGGCTGTCCTGGTGGAAGTCAGAGTCAGATGTTAACCAGAGCAAAATAACATCAAAACTGTACTTATAAAATCAATCATACATGGTGATGTGTGAAAGGTATAGACACAGTATAAACTAATCAATGAATTTGATGGTCCATTGGCCTTCAACAAAAATTCTATGTACCCCCAAGTTTTACTTGCTTCCAAGTTTACATGAGATAATGAATTAATTTCTGTGTACATAATCAAGTCCCTTATGATAATCTGACCATGCCCACTTGTACATGCTGGTATAATCAGCTCCCTAAGTTCCTCAAATGGCTGGGTCTGTTGCAGGGTCTTTGAAAACCTCCTTGTCAAAGAAATTGAACCTATTCCAACAGACAGATATGAGTAAGTTGTTGTTTATCTGAGACCCTGATCTCATAGATCTTGAATGCAGTCATTTGCAGCTGGCAGCAGCATAACAATGTTCAATCCTATTCCTACACCAGCCACAAACCATGTAATACAAATCAACTCCATGGCACCCTAAGCAAAGTTAAACCATAAATTGAGCAATAAATAAACTTCCATTTGACCAAGCGCACAAGTTCCTGAAATACTGTGGTACTGTTTATGATCCTGTAGAGTACTGGTCAGCTGGCTGCTGAAGTACGCTGACTATGGGCACATGTTGAAAATGTCACTGATAAGTTCACTTGGGAGTAGTCTATTCCCTGCACATGTCATATATCTAATCACTGTCTCCCAAAACCATAACACATTGTCCTTGCATTATCAACAGGCAGGGGCCGAATTATATTGTGGTGTGCCATTCCCAAACCTGCTCACGGCACAATCACAGAAGTCACAGCGCCCCAATCTTGTACTTGTGAGGACGAGGAAGTGAAAAGAACAAAAACTCGGTGGCGAAGGACAGTCAATTAAGTAGGGGCAACCACTGATGTCACGATTCAATCAAAATTTCTCTAGTCTTGGTTCTTCCACTTTCTCTATGTTGCCGACATATACAACTCCTATCCTTCTTCCTTGGATGTCCGTGAAAAAATCTAGAGGTGACTGACATCCCTAACCAACTGAGACAATGTCGGTTCTCCCCAAATGGGTAGCAAGATTCAGATTCAGTTCTGGATGAATGTTTATCATTGCCGTGTGCCGGCAGTATTGGCATTGCCGCCATTAATGACAATGCTGTGTCTCTCATGATCGTCAACGTAACTGATAACGGCCTCTAATTGTCTGTACTATGTGTTCTGGTGGTTGCCTCCACTGGCAGACAGTGCAGTAGTTCCCATGTTACCATGAAAGGTAGGTTGTCATAGCGAATATCAGTTTGTTGAAAATTTCAGCCTGAGTAGACCGAGAGACCTGCCCGCCTCGTGCTAGCTGTACGGAGATGGCGGGAAACTGCACGTGCATTGCCAAGATGACGTAATGCGCGCAGTATAACTAGGAAAATGGTGAGAGTGGGCATAATGTGGTTAGTCCAGTTATAGGTCCAAAATGCCCCAGAATGACTAAAGCCATTCTAAACACATTATGGACCAGAAACTGAACAGAAGAGGTGTTGGCGCTTCAAAATAGTTTATTTACACCTTAAATAGTAGTTCTGTTGTAACAAAGTAACAATAATATCTATAAATAAACCTTAACCTAGTATGTACAATTGCAACAATGTATCAAAATATTGCAACAAAGTATCAATTGAGGATAGTTTAACCGGCCAAACAGTAGATAAGTTTAGAAGCGCCAACACTGATAGTAAGGGTTTAGTGTGAGATGAGTGAGGTAACTTGTACATTAACACCAAGCCTGCTGGAGGCCAGAGTCATGCGTTGGAGCATGTAAAGTTGTGTCGAATCACCATGCCTGCTGGAGGCCAGAGTCAAGCATGAGAGCATGTAAAGGTGTGGTTTAAACACCATGCCTGCTGTAGGTCAGAGTCATGCGTGAGAGCATGTAAAGGTGTGGTTTAAACACCATGCCTACTGGAGGCTAGAGTCATGCGTGAGAGCATGTAAAGAAGTGTTGAAACACCAAGCCTGCTGGAGGCCAGAGTCAAGCGTGGGAGCATGTAAAGGTGTGGTTGAACCCCAAGCCTGTTGAAAGCCAGAGTCATGCATGAGAGCATGTAATGGTGTGTAGAAACACCTTGCCTGCTGGATGCCAGAGTCGTGCGTTGGAATATGTAATGGTGTGAAAAAACACATTGTGCCTGCTGGAGGCCAGAGTCATGCGTGGGAGCATGTAAAGATGTGTTAAAACACCAGAGTCATGCATGAGAACATGTAATGGTGTGTAGAAACTCTGAGCCTGCTTGTTGCCAGAGTCATGTGTGGGAATATGAATGGTGTGTAGAGGTGTGTCGAAACACCAAGCCTGCTGGAGGCCAGAGTTATGCGTGAGAGCATGTAGAGGTGTGTCGAAACACCAAGCCTGCTGGAGGCCAGAGTCATGCGTGAGAGCATGTAGAGGTGTATCGAAACACCAAGCCTGCTGGAGGCCAGAGTCATGCGTGAGCATGTAGAGGTGTGTCGAAACACCAAGCCTGCTGGAGGCCAGAGTCATGCGTGAGAGCATGGAGAGGTTTGGTTGAACACCAAGCCTGCTGGAGGCCAGAGTCATGCATGAGAGCATGTAATGGTGTGTAGAAAGTCCGAGCCTGCTTGTGGCCATAATCATGCGTGGGAATACCTAAATTGTGTGAAGAAACACATTGTGCCTGCTGGAGGCCAGAGTCATGCGTGGGAGCATGTAATGGAGTGTTGAACCACCAAGCCTGCTCGAGGCCAGAGTCATGCATGAGATCATGTAAAGGTGTGGTTTAAACACCATGCCTGCTGGAGGCCAGAGTCATGCGTGAGCATGTAGAGGTGTGTCGAAACACCAAGCCTGCTGGAGGCCAGAGTCATGCGTGAGAGCATGTAATGGTGTGTTGAACCACCAAGCCTGCTGGAGGCCAGAGTCATGCATGAGAGCATGTAAAGGTGTGGTTTAAACACCATGCCTGCTGGAGGCCAGAGTCATGCGTGAGCATGTAGAGGTGTGTCGAAACACCAAGCCTGCTGGAGGCCAGAGTCATGCGTGAGAGCATGTGAAGGTGTGGTTGAACACCGAGCCTGCTGGAGGCTAGAGTCAAGCATAAGAGCATGTGATGGTGTTTAGAAACTCTGAGCCTGCTTGTGGGCAGAGTCATGTGTGGTAATATGTAATGGTGTGTAGAAACACATTGTGCCTGCTGGAGGTCAGAGTCATGCATTAGAGCATGTAATGGTGTGTTGAACACCGTGCCTGCTAAAGGCCAAAGTCATGCGTGAGAGCATGTAAAGGTGTGGTTGAACACAGAGCCTGCTGGAGGCCAGAGTCAAGCATAAGAGCATGTAATGGTATGTAGAAACTCTGAGCCTGCTTGTGGCCAGAGTCATGCGTGGTAATATGTAATGGTGTGTAGAAACACATTGTGCCTGCTGGAGGCCAGAGTCATGCGTGAGAGCATGTTATGGTGTGTTGAAACACTGTGCCTGCTTGAGGCCAGAGCCATGCGTGAGAGCATGTAAAGGTGTGTCGAAACACCGTGCCTACTGGAGGCCAGAACCATGCGTGAGAGCATGTAATGGTGTGTTGAAACACCGTGCCTGCTGGAGGCCAGAGCTATGCGTGAGAGCATGTGATGGTGTGTCGAAACACTGTGCCTGCTGGAGGCCAGAGTCATGCGTGAGAGCATGTAATGGTGTGTCGAAACACCGTGCCTACTGGAGGCCAGAGTCATGCGTGAGAGCATGTAATGGTGTGTTGAAACACCGTGCCTGCTGGAGGCCAGTCATGCGTGAGAGCATGTAATGGTGTGTAGAATTGCTGTGTCTGCTGGAGGCCAGAGTCATGCGTCACAGCATGTAATGGTGTGTGTAAACGCTGTGCCTGCTGGAGGCCAGAGTCATGTGTGAGAACATGTAAAGTGTGTAGAAACACTGCTGCAGTAGGTCAGAGTCGTGTGTAGAAACACTGTGCCTGCTGGAGGCCACAGTCAAGTGGGAGCATGGAAAAGGTGTGGTTTAAACACCAAGGTCACTGTTCAATGACACTACAACTTCTTGCTGTAGACCATAGTCACACTGTGTGTACTGATTGCCACCTGACAAGACAACTAGCCTGGTGGAGGCCAGAGCCCTGTGTTAGGGCAAGTGAAAATGTCAACAAAATACTGGCACTGAAGCAAATCCCATGCATTGGAATAAGTGAAAAGTGTCATCACAACAGCAACCTGCTGGAGATCTGAGTCACAGCTTGCCGGAGCCAGTCATCCAAAACATCAGCTGAACCCCTAAATCACTAATGAAAATTGTCATGCATGAGATGTGTCAAGATGCCTCAGCCTGTCAAAGACCTGATTCAGTCTAGGCAAATCCAGGGTCATGCTTGGAAGCTGGTGAAAGGCTTGATACAGATGCTGTGTGATGCATGGGAACAAGCGAGAAGAGTCATCAAAACCTAGCCATCTATAACCCGGATCACTCCCAAAGGGTGCTAGAGTCATGTCATATGTAATCCAAAGTCTCTGCTAATGAAGACCAGATTCATAATGTAAATATGTGGAAAGTCATCAGCGTAGCCTGCCGGAGATCCAAGTCGCTACCATTGTTGGCCAGAGTTATGCATATAAGGTGAAATGTGTCAACAAATCACTGCCAATAAAAGTCAGAGACAAAAATGTAAGTGTGCGAAAAATGTCAACGTCTGCTAGTCAGCCAAAATTCAAATTCACATGTTCTTAAGGTAAACCGTGTTGTCTAGTGCTGTGCCAACAAAGATCACCACCAGGGTCATAAATGTAAAATGTGAAAGGTGGTATCAAAACACTGGGCTGGCAATTGTGAGTCACTCCCGCTGCAACACAAGGTCAAGTATGTTAACAGGTGAAATGTGTCGACAGCGCATTGGGGTATTGGCAATGAAGGTCATGTGTAAGAATAAGTGAAGTGTCATCAATGCACCACAAAAGTGGTCAGAGTCATGCATAGACAAATGTGTAAAGTGTCATCAAGGCATTAGCCTGCCAGAACCTGCCAGAGGCCAAAGCCAGAGAGTCAACAGGTAAAGAAAAGAGTCATAAAAACCTCCGTGCAAATGAAGGGCAGAGTCATGCAGTTAAATAGGTCGAAAGTGTCATTGAAAAGCCACTTGCTGGCGACCTGAATCGCTAATGTTGGTCTCAAGAGTCATGCATGTCATGATGTGAAGCGTATCATCAGAGACCCAGTGATAGTGAAGGGTAGAGTCATGTATAAGGATAAGTGCAAAAGTGTCATCACAAGGCTGTCCTGGTGGAAGTCAGAGTCAGATGTTAACCAGAGCAAAATAACATCAAAACTGTACTTATAAAATCAATCATACATGGTGATGTGTGAAAGGTATAGACACAGTATAAACTAATCAATGAATTTGATGGTCCATTGGCCTTCAACAAAAATTCTATGTACCCCCAAGTTTTACTTGCTTCCAAGTTTACATGAGATAATGAATTAATTTCTGTGTACATAATCAAGTCCCTTATGATAATCTGACCATGCCCACTTGTACATGCTGGTATAATCAGCTCCCTAAGTTCCTCAAATGGCTGGGTCTGTTGCAGGGTCTTTGAAAACCTCCTTGTCAAAGAAATTGAACCTATTCCAACAGACAGATATGAGTAAGTTGTTGTTTATCTGAGACCCTGATCTCATAGATCTTGAATGCAGTCATTTGCAGCTGGCAGCAGCATAACAATGTTCAATCCTATTCCTACACCAGCCACAAACCATGTAATACAAATCAACTCCATGGCACCCTAAGCAAAGTTAAACCATAAATTGAGCAATAAATTAACTTCCATTTGACCAAGCGCACAAGTTCCTGAAATACTGTGGTACTGTTTATGATCCTGTAGAGTACTGGTCAGCTGGCTGCTGAAGTACGCTGACTATGGGCACATGTTGAAAATGTCACTGATAAGTTCACTTGGGAGTAGTCTATTCCCTGCACATGTCATATATCTAATCACTGTCTCCCAAAACCATAACACATTGTCCTTGCATTATCAACAGGCAGGGGCCGAATTATATTGTGGTGTGCCATTCCCAAACCTGCTCACGGCACAATCACAGAAGTCACAGCGCCCCAATCTTGTACTTGTGAGGACGAGGAAGTGAAAAGAACAAAAACTCGGTGGCGAAGGACAGTCAATTAAGTAGGGGCAACCACTGATGTCACGATTCAATCAAAATTTCTCTAGTCTTGGTTCTTCCACTTTCTCTATGTTGCCGACATATACAACTCCTATCCTTCTTCCTTGGATGTCCGTGAAAAAATCTAGAGGTGACTGACATCCCTAACCAACTGAGACAATGTCGGTTCTCCCCAAATGGGTAGCAAGATTCAGATTCAGTTCTGGATGAATGTTTATCATTGCCGTGTGCCGGCAGTATTGGCATTGCCGCCATTAATGACAATGCTGTGTCTCTCATGATCGTCAACGTAACTGATAACGGCCTCTAATTGTCTGTACTATGTGTTCTGGTGGTTGCCTCCACTGGCAGACAGTGCAGTAGTTCCCATGTTACCATGAAAGGTAGGTTGTCATAGCGAATATCAGTTTGTTGAAAATTTCAGCCTGAGTAGACCGAGAGACCTGCCCGCCTCGTGCTAGCTGTACGGAGATGGCGGGAAACTGCACGTGCATTGCCAAGATGATGTAATGCGCGCAGTATAACTAGGAAAATGGTGAGAGTGGGCATAATGTGGTTAGTCCAGTTATAGGTCCAAAATGCCCCAGAATGACTAAAGCCATTCTAAACACATTATGGACCAGAAACTGAACAGAAGAGGTGTTGGCGCTTCAAAATAGTTTATTTACACCTTAAATAGTAGTTCTGTTGTAACAAAGTAACAATAATATCTATAAATAAACCTTAACCTAGTATGTACAATTGCAACAATGTATCAAAATATTGCAACAAAGTATCAATTGAGGATAGTTTAACCGGCCAAACAGTAGATAAGTTTAGAAGCGCCAACACTGATAGTAAGGGTTTAGTGTGAGATGAGTGAGGTAACTTGTACATTAACACCAAGCCTGCTGGAGGCCAGAGTCATGCGTTGGAGCATGTAAAGTTGTGTCGAATCACCATGCCTGCTGGAGGCCAGAGTCAAGCATGAGAGCATGTAAAGGTGTGGTTTAAACACCATGCCTGCTGTAGGTCAGAGTCATGCGTGAGAGCATGTAAAGGTGTGGTTTAAACACCATGCCTACTGGAGGCTAGAGTCATGCGTGAGAGCATGTAAAGAAGTGTTGAAACACCAAGCCTGCTGGAGGCCAGAGTCAAGCGTGGGAGCATGTAAAGGTGTGGTTGAACCCCAAGCCTGTTGAAAGCCAGAGTCATGCATGAGAGCATGTAATGGTGTGTAGAAACACCTTGCCTGCTGGATGCCAGAGTCGTGCGTTGGAATATGTAATGGTGTGAAAAAACACATTGTGCCTGCTGGAGGCCAGAGTCATGCGTGGGAGCATGTAAAGATGTGTTAAAACACCAGAGTCATGCATGAGAACATGTAATGGTGTGTAGAAACTCTGAGCCTGCTTGTTGCCAGAGTCATGTGTGGGAATATGAATGGTGTGTAGAGGTGTGTCGAAACACCAAGCCTGCTGGAGGCCAGAGTTATGCGTGAGAGCATGTAGAGGTGTGTCGAAACACCAAGCCTGCTGGAGGCCAGAGTCATGCGTGAGAGCATGTAGAGGTGTATCGAAACACCAAGCCTGCTGGAGGCCAGAGTCATGCGTGAGCATGTAGAGGTGTGTCGAAACACCAAGCCTGCTGGAGGCCAGAGTCATGCGTGAGAGCATGGAGAGGTTTGGTTGAACACCAAGCCTGCTGGAGGCCAGAGTCATGCATGAGAGCATGTAATGGTGTGTAGAAAGTCCGAGCCTGCTTGTGGCCATAATCATGCGTGGGAATACCTAAATTGTGTGAAGAAACACATTGTGCCTGCTGGAGGCCAGAGTCATGCGTGGGAGCATGTAATGGAGTGTTGAACCACCAAGCCTGCTCGAGGCCAGAGTCATGCATGAGATCATGTAAAGGTGTGGTTTAAACACCATGCCTGCTGGAGGCCAGAGTCATGCGTGAGCATGTAGAGGTGTGTCGAAACACCAAGCCTGCTGGAGGCCAGAGTCATGCGTGAGAGCATGTAATGGTGTGTTGAACCACCAAGCCTGCTGGAGGCCAGAGTCATGCATGAGAGCATGTAAAGGTGTGGTTTAAACACCATGCCTGCTGGAGGCCAGAGTCATGCGTGAGCATGTAGAGGTGTGTCGAAACACCAAGCCTGCTGGAGGCCAGAGTCATGCGTGAGAGCATGTGAAGGTGTGGTTGAACACCGAGCCTGCTGGAGGCTAGAGTCAAGCATAAGAGCATGTGATGGTGTTTAGAAACTCTGAGCCTGCTTGTGGGCAGAGTCATGTGTGGTAATATGTAATGGTGTGTAGAAACACATTGTGCCTGCTGGAGGTCAGAGTCATGCATTAGAGCATGTAATGGTGTGTTGAACACCGTGCCTGCTAAAGGCCAAAGTCATGCGTGAGAGCATGTAAAGGTGTGGTTGAACACAGAGCCTGCTGGAGGCCAGAGTCAAGCATAAGAGCATGTAATGGTATGTAGAAACTCTGAGCCTGCTTGTGGCCAGAGTCATGCGTGGTAATATGTAATGGTGTGTAGAAACACATTGTGCCTGCTGGAGGCCAGAGTCATGCGTGAGAGCATGTTATGGTGTGTTGAAACACTGTGCCTGCTTGAGGCCAGAGCCATGCGTGAGAGCATGTAAAGGTGTGTCGAAACACCGTGCCTACTGGAGGCCAGAACCATGCGTGAGAGCATGTAATGGTGTGTTGAAACACCGTGCCTGCTGGAGGCCAGAGCTATGCGTGAGAGCATGTGATGGTGTGTCGAAACACCGTGCCTGCTGGAGGCCAGAGTCATGCGTGAGAGCATGTAATGGTGTGTCGAAACACCGTGCCTACTGGAGGCCAGAGTCATGCGTGAGAGCATGTAATGGTGTGTTGAAACACCGTGCCTGCTGGAGGCCAGTCATGCGTGAGAGCATGTAATGGTGTGTAGAATTGCTGTGTCTGCTGGAGGCCAGAGTCATGCGTCACAGCATGTAATGGTGTGTGTAAACGCTGTGCCTGCTGGAGGCCAGAGTCATGTGTGAGAACATGTAAAGTGTGTAGAAACACTGCTGCAGTAGGTCAGAGTCGTGTGTAGAAACACTGTGCCTGCTGGAGGCCACAGTCAAGTGGGAGCATGGAAAAGGTGTGGTTTAAACACCAAGGTCACTGTTCAATGACACTACAACTTCTTGCTGTAGACCATAGTCACACTGTGTGTACTGATTGCCACCTGACAAGACAACTAGCCTGGTGGAGGCCAGAGCCCTGTGTTAGGGCAAGTGAAAATGTCAACAAAATACTGGCACTGAAGCAAATCCCATGCATTGGAATAAGTGAAAAGTGTCATCACAACAGCAACCTGCTGGAGATCTGAGTCACAGCTTGCCGGAGCCAGTCATCCAAAACATCAGCTGAACCCCTAAATCACTAATGAAAATTGTCATGCATGAGATGTGTCAAGATGCCTCAGCCTGTCAAAGACCTGATTCAGTCTAGGCAAATCCAGGGTCATGCTTGGAAGCTGGTGAAAGGCTTGATACAGATGCTGTGTGATGCATGGGAACAAGCGAGAAGAGTCATCAAAACCTAGCCATCTATAACCCGGATCACTCCCAAAGGGTGCTAGAGTCATGTCATATGTAATCCAAAGTCTCTGCTAATGAAGACCAGATTCATAATGTAAATATGTGGAAAGTCATCAGCGTAGCCTGCCGGAGATCCAAGTCGCTACCATTGTTGGCCAGAGTTATGCATATAAGGTGAAATGTGTCAACAAATCACTGCCAATAAAAGTCAGAGACAAAAATGTAAGTGTGCGAAAAATGTCAACGTCTGCTAGTCAGCCAAAATTCAAATTCACATGTTCTTAAGGTAAACCGTGTTGTCTAGTGCTGTGCCAACAAAGATCACCACCAGGGTCATAAATGTAAAATGTGAAAGGTGGTATCAAAACACTGGGCTGGCAATTGTGAGTCACTCCCGCTGCAACACAAGGTCAAGTATGTTAACAGGTGAAATGTGTCGACAGCGCATTGGGGTATTGGCAATGAAGGTCATGTGTAAGAATAAGTGAAGTGTCATCAATGCACCACAAAAGTGGTCAGAGTCATGCATAGACAAATGTGTAAAGTGTCATCAAGGCATTAGCCTGCCAGAACCTGCCAGAGGCCAAAGCCAGAGAGTCAACAGGTAAAGAAAAGAGTCATAAAAACCTCCGTGCAAATGAAGGGCAGAGTCATGCAGTTAAATAGGTCGAAAGTGTCATTGAAAAGCCACTTGCTGGCGACCTGAATTGCTAATGTTGGTCTCAAGAGTCATGCATGTCATGATGTGAAGCGTATCATCAGAGACCCAGTGATAGTGAAGGGTAGAGTCATGTATAAGGATAAGTGCAAAAGTGTCATCACAAGGCTGTCCTGGTGGAAGTCAGAGTCAGATGTTAACCAGAGCAAAATAACATCAAAACTGTACTTATAAAATCAATCATACATGGTGATGTGTGAAAGGTATAGACACAGTATAAACTAATCAATGAATTTGATGGTCCATTGGCCTTCAACAAAAATTCTATGTACCCCCAAGTTTTACTTGCTTCCAAGTTTACATGAGATAATGAATTAATTTCTGTGTACATAATCAAGTCCCTTATGATAATCTGACCATGCCCACTTGTACATGCTGGTATAATCAGCTCCCTAAGTTCCTCAAATGGCTGGGTCTGTTGCAGGGTCTTTGAAAACCTCCTTGTCAAAGAAATTGAACCTATTCCAACAGACAGATATGAGTAAGTTGTTGTTTATCTGAGACCCTGATCTCATAGATCTTGAATGCAGTCATTTGCAGCTGGCAGCAGCATAACAATGTTCAATCCTATTCCTACACCAGCCACAAACCATGTAATACAAATCAACTCCATGGCACCCTAAGCAAAGTTAAACCATAAATTGAGCAATAAATTAACTTCCATTTGACCAAGCGCACAAGTTCCTGAAATACTGTGGTACTGTTTATGATCCTGTAGAGTACTGGTCAGCTGGCTGCTGAAGTACGCTGACTATGGGCACATGTTGAAAATGTCACTGATAAGTTCACTTGGGAGTAGTCTATTCCCTGCACATGTCATATATCTAATCACTGTCTCCCAAAACCATAACACATTGTCCTTGCATTATCAACAGGCAGGGGCCGAATTATATTGTGGTGTGCCATTCCCAAACCTGCTCACGGCACAATCACAGAAGTCACAGCGCCCCAATCTTGTACTTGTGAGGACGAGGAAGTGAAAAGAACAAAAACTCGGTGGCGAAGGACAGTCAATTAAGTAGGGGCAACCACTGATGTCACGATTCAATCAAAATTTCTCTAGTCTTGGTTCTTCCACTTTCTCTATGTTGCCGACATATACAACTCCTATCCTTCTTCCTTGGATGTCCGTGAAAAAATCTAGAGGTGACTGACATCCCTAACCAACTGAGACAATGTCGGTTCTCCCCAAATGGGTAGCAAGATTCAGATTCAGTTCTGGATGAATGTTTATCATTGCCGTGTGCCGGCAGTATTGGCATTGCCGCCATTAATGACAATGCTGTGTCTCTCATGATCGTCAACGTAACTGATAACGGCCTCTAATTGTCTGTACTATGTGTTCTGGTGGTTGCCTCCACTGGCAGACAGTGCAGTAGTTCCCATGTTACCATGAAAGGTAGGTTGTCATAGCGAATATCAGTTTGTTGAAAATTTCAGCCTGAGTAGACCGAGAGACCTGCCCGCCTCGTGCTAGCTGTACGGAGATGGCGGGAAACTGCACGTGCATTGCCAAGATGACGTAATGCGCGCAGTATAACTAGGAAAATGGTGAGAGTGGGCATAATGTGGTTAGTCCAGTTATAGGTCCAAAATGCCCCAGAATGACTAAAGCCATTCTAAACACATTGGAATGTGCAGTCAGTAAACATACAAATACACACACACACACATATATATATATATATATATATATATATATATATATATATATATATATATATATATATAAATATATATATGTATATATGTATATATGTATGTATATATGGCATATACAACTTAAAAGTATGATAGGAATGCAGTGGGTTCACGATTAGAAATTGATTAGAATATACAGCATAGCCAGACATTCTGTACAACACATAAAGGTTCTATTTCAGTAAATTCAATAAATTCCGCACCTATTGATTTGATCTTACACATCTTAGCAACCTGTTCATCTATAATTCTATGGCTTGGTCACAAGAGACATTTGAGCAAGTATCAAATGGCCAAGGATGGGTTGCTTATTGAATACAACTACCAGGATGCGAGTTAAAGGTTCTCATGAACTTATATATTATGTATGTCAGTCATTTCATTGTCACCACTTTGTACTAATAGCTAGATGATAATGTATTAAAAAGAGCATTAATCAGTAGTCATTAGATTTGTCGCTTCCAACTAGAACCTTTGTCCATGACATAGATAAAGTGTCGGTCTACTTGGTAGAAAGAGGAATAACATCCACAAACTACTAGTTTGCAGATGATGCAGAAAAAAACATAAACTGGATAAAGGATTTTGCAATGAAGCAGTCAAAGTAGTAGTTGTAGTAGTAGTAGTAGTAGTAGTAGTAGTAGTAGTAGTAGTAGTAGTAGTAGTAGTAGTAATTTGGAATTTAGAATTTTGTTCATCTTCATGTCTTCTGTCATATGAAAGCAAAAGCGTGAATAGCCAATTATTATTGGTTGCGGAAATTGGCGGGTCCAGAGAAGACGACCAACTTATCCTAAGTAACTTCCAACGCCTTTAAATGCTTAGAAATGGATTACTGTCAATGATCTTCGGTTCATAGGGAAAAGCTATTGCTATTCTCCAATTGATAACACGAAATAACTAAAAATATATAATACAAACACCCGTGTTCTTATTATGACAGTTTTTTATCATGAGTTTGACACTATGCCTATCATCTTCGGTTCATGAGTAAAAGAAATTGCTATTTCCCAATTGATAACATAAAATGATGAAAATATATAGTACAAAAACGCATTCTTATTCATGACGGTTTTTTTTATCAAGGGTTTAACACTTAATGCTGATGATCTTCGGACAATAAGTCAAAACAGTGGCTATTCTCCAATTGATAACATGAAATAACGAAAACAGATATATATCATAATGATGTTTTTTATCAAGGGTTTGACACGTTTTGTAGTGAGTGAGAAAGAACTAACAGTTCCGTAGAACACAATATACGTCAATGCGCTTGATACCTGTACAATGCTCTCCGAGTTTCCCCGGCAAAGGTGACAGCAACAGAACTCACTAGATTAAACAGCTAAATTGTTCCTAATGTTTCGAAAGTGAAGTTTAGACTTACCGGATTCATTACCGACAGAATCAATAGGGAAAACATTTGTTTAGTCAATCAATGTGAGGTAGAAAATAAGAAAGGATCGGAATTCTGGTAATTATAGATTTTGCTGAGGAATTAGATACGCTTGAATGGACTTTATAGAAGATAACTTGAAACCGATTAACTTTGGTGATTTTTTTCTTAGCCATACTTTTCCAAAATCAATCACTTCTAGAGTCGAGCAAAACTAATGATATGATACTATCTATAGGTTCTATGCAGGGCTATTCCCTCTCGCCTTATATTTGAGGGATCCGCCACGGCATGGTTGTTATGATACCTGGCTCCCAAGCATGATTTCACAGGTTCGATTATCCGCTTGATTCCCACATTCCCGCTTATGCTAAACTGGTATTTAAAAGTTTCTGGGTTTTAGCGTTAGCAATGAAAAAAGGGATAGTAGCTGAAATAAGGGCATTAAGAGGCAATTTCATACCCTTTGAAGGGAAATATAGGTCTAAATGGACAAATACCTTTGATGTTCTAGGTAAATCCTAGGATGTTGAGAACATGGGTGGAATAACCGAACTAAATATCAACAAAAAATATAGAAATATAGAATTTGACAAACATCTGTCAATTGCGTGTTAAACTTAACACTCTATTGTAAAATAGTAGTAGTGAAGTCTCTTCTTTTATCCAATTTTGTTATTATTGGCCGGGTGCCCACACAAAATTAGAATAGAAACTTTGCAAGCATAGGTAAGATTACACAAATTGCCATTGTTAATCTCAGCTTTAAAACTAAATTGGGTTAAAAGATACCTCAAAACAGACAGCAAGTCGGCTATTTTGCCCAATGACATGGACTTTGAAGATGTTCTAAAATAATTCATTTTGCCTCTAGGGACAGTCAATCAGACTTACAGCATAAATATGAAACACCACAGTCTTAAATTAAAACGCAAGTATATCCTAAATTATATAAGGTTGCAATTAACATTTTTCTTAGCTTGGATAAAAACGGTGTTTCCAATCTTTATGAACGATTACACATTTCAAAGAAAATTATTCTTTTGGAAATCAGGAAGAAATGGTCTCAAAAAGCGTCATTGTGTAATGTGCGATATTTAAGTACTTTCCCTCTGAGTAATACTTTTCACCGTTCTAATACACACAGCGCAACCTTATGCCTGTCTTTAAATGTAACTAATATCCTTGCTATGTTTGTAAGCGATAGTCATAGCTGACATGCAGGAAATCAAAAGGAGT
>OZ012691.1:19742922-19749438 GCA_963942565.1 Maea johnstoni
ACAAAATCCCCCCGGACAATATCCCCCCGGACAATATCCCCCCGAATGATATCTCTAGTAAAACATGTTTTAGTAAATTCCAGTGTTTTAAATTATCAAAATATCTGACTCTAAATTTGCCAAGATGTTGATTTTCTATGTTAATTTGGATATTTGGATGTTTATTAAATATGTTCAGGATCTCTTTGGCATATGTAGACATATGCCAACGAGATCCTGAACATATCTAATAAAGGTCCAAATATTCAAATTGATATAGAAAATCAACATCTAGGCAAATGTAGAGTCAGATATTTCGGTCTACGTTAGCCCCTATGCCATAGGTTTGAATTCAGCGCCAGGCACGTGAGAAAGTAGGGAGGTCCAACGGTCGCATTGGGGAAGCATTGTCAGTTAAATCTACTTGATATTTTACCTATGCGTTTTATTAGACTTAATCTGTAAACGTGTTAACCGCGTATAATGACATATCCTACACATGGATCCATGTCTGTTTTTTTGCTTTCAAGGCTAATATGGTGGTGTCACCTGGTGACACTTTTCTAAACCATTTGTCGCACTTCGACAACTAACAGTTGCTGTGCTCCAAGATTTGAAAACTTTGACACCCTGCACTGTATCAAGGATCGGTAAAGATTCAACTAGTTTGGAGTTTCATTGATCTGAAGATGATAAACCTTTGTCTAATTTGGGTGAACATTGCACCAATTAGTTATTACTAGGTGAACATCTTCTCAAATATTTTTTCATAGATAAATGATTACCCGCTTGAAATGTTAAGGTTCACCTCAATCAGAGAACCTACAACCTTTTTCAGTAAAACTCAACTTTTAAGGCAAGGTTTACCTATTTCAATGAATTCATAGTAATACGTTTACCTTCTTGGGTAAACGTTTATCGGAGGTTCGATAAATATGTGATTTCCTGTCGCCCACATCAACCGAAGGCCAGATGTTTCAATTAGTTATAGTGATGACCTGAGACAAAAGAACTACACTTAGCAGTGACCCAGATCACAGTTTTAAGTTACCAAGTTGTGGCGTGCAGTTTGAGGTAGGATTGTTAGGGCTGTACTAAGAAGTTTTAGAGACGTTATGCAGGAATTTTGTCTCTTTTTTTATACACATCTTCGAAACGTACGTGACTAATGTTGTTTGTAACATTGGAATTCTTTACAATTATACTTGGTGTGTTCTTCCGACGTATAGAACATGCACTGCCATGAGTAAGTACACTTAACCACGCTTCAGCATTTACTGTAGAAGGATTTTATGGTGTAGACATAATCTTAAAATTTCGTACAATTAAAATGAATTCATATCCATAGCATGTTTCAGTGTCTAAACGTAAAAGCAGGAGTAGTAAACCCAGCAACACCATTTTCAGGCATTTTGTAATAAAAGATCGAGAAGAAGAAGAGGAAGATAGAGAAGAAGAAAACATGCAGGAAAAGAACTTTATAAGCCATATTTAGACAACAAAGAATATACATATTGATATAACTGGATTGGCGTGGCATTTTCATTGTAGATGTATGTTTTATGTACCGTATAGTAGGGGTGTCATTGATATAGGGCATATCGATATATCGATAACTCTCCTTAAACAACACAGCCTGCTTTCACTTGTCAATACGTATCGCAATGTATCGAAATATCAAAATCATGAAAAACTTAGAGAAGAAATTTAGAGCTGAATATTGCTGATGTTGCTAGTCACATACTTTCTAAAAGCATTTCTCTACATGATCATGCCTCACTTTCCTTGTTGCATTCCAAGAAGCAGCAGTAAAAAGAGGCAGGGCCCTCATAAAATGGTGAAAAACCACCATAAATGCTTCATGATTTTCCATCATGGCATAGATAGCATTTCTATGGATATATCAATGCATCGTATAGAAATAATCGAAATCGAAAACAACTTATCAATATATTGAATCGAGAAAAAATTCTAAACAATGACAGCCCTACCGTATAGCGTACTCGATATTAGTATGTTGTAAAGGTCATGCATCACAATAATGAAACCTCCCCCCGAAATAAATGTTAACCCCATCCGATATTATCAGGGTATATCTAACCCTAGGCAGGAAAAGGTTTACCCACTGCACACAAGTAAAGGTTTACCTGCACAGCCATTGAAGTCGTAAATGTTAACCCGGTGCATATATGTCAGGGTTAAAGTTTACCCCAATCGGGTGCAGCTCAGTTGCACCCAAATAGGGTAAACGTTTACAAATAATGTTTACAGTGTGGTACGTTGCCTGTGACTGTGATTTAGGCGGTGGTTTCCTCCACTACCTTGGGTTTTTCCACCATTGATAATTTTTCTTATTAATAATTTTGTCACGATTAAGCCTTGATATGGCAAAAAAGAGATACTAGTAATACATGGAATTCCGAATTTACATTTACTTAGAGCTTATTATGAAACGTCTCATCTGTATGCTATCATTCAAATCACAACAATTCAATCATATGATAATGTAGCGTAAGTTCGAGAGAAGTATGGCCTGAGTTCTGTGTAATATCTCTTCTTCATATTTTTCAAACTTAGCAATAGAGCCGGAGATGGATATATTTGTAGAGCCACTGCTCAGAGAACTGGGCTACAATCTCTTCATTGGGCGTGAAGGAGAAACTACGCTTAGTCTTACTATAAATAACCTTACCCCCAGTGTAAAACGCTACACGAAATATATACTCATTCAAAATTACACTACGAATAAAACATAGACCAAAATACTTTCTTAGAGTATTCCCTACTTAACAAGTTCCCACCATTGCCAACCTTCATACAAGAAGTCTATTGCTGTTTGGGCCTATGATTTCTTTATGGTGGACTAGTCCTTTAAGAAAACATACGCATAGACTTGAACGAAAAACATACACCTATGCAAAACACATGAAGTGCTCTATTAAGGTGGCCGTAAATGTTTCGTCCTCAGGGAAGGCCCGTTTTGAGATATATCTATTATGTTAATGAACCGGGTCTTACCCTCCATATGAAAAAAACTCCATACCTCTACCCCACTCCAAACTCCATAAATTGTGAAATTTGTTTGTGTGACAGCTGAGGATCAGAAAGCAGGCTCAAGCCATGCTGCAATGTTTTGGTCATGTGACCAATTAGCTGATAAGCCCCTCCCACCTTCCAAGTGAAGATGAGGCAGGAAATGGAATAGCACCAATCCAAAAATAGTGTATTAAGGGTTAGTCTTAATCAAAATGTGGCTCCGGCTGTCTGAGAAAAACAGGAAACATACCAGTTTTTGGGCAGCAGGTAATACAATGTGTGTATTTCATGGGAAAACTTGGGCTTTGCATGTTGAGTCATTTCTTCTCATACCTCCAGCTTGAACAGACACTCCATGCTCTTTGGGTAATTAACAATACTAAAATTGGACAGTCACACCCATGTAAGTACAATTACATCCATATGATTCAGCTATTAACTAATTGAAGCCCGGATTGTATTTTTCACAACAATGTTGTCAGTCAGTTAGAGAAACAAAAAAATATTGGAATTACAGGTGAACAATTGGGTTAGGTGATTGATTAGCACTGTGGCTTCAGTTCTGTGGAAATAGATACAGGTATCTGTGTTGTGTCAATTGGACATAATCCCTTCAAGTCTCCGCTCAGTGTGTAGTGTCACACATAATCCCCTCAAGGATTTTGGGAGTTGAGAGGAAGTGCCAAACATGGGCTGACTGCTGTCTGGGTAGAAAAGGTCATTTGCCCTGAGCACTTCAAGCAGTAAAGACAAAGTAATATATTGTGTGGGACCTTAAGGAAAGTGCCCATTCTGCTGTAAACTATCTTGCATCATAACTTGCTCTTAAGAAACTATGCAGCTATCTGATTCAGGATTATTTAACTTGGATCACTGGGTTGTCTCTAGAGTAGAAGCAGACACAGCAAAATAGGTTTGTGAAATTATTTTCTTCATGACTCCATAACATTAAGTTATTCTCAATAGCAGCACCCACATAAACAGAAAGATTGATTTACTCAGGTACCAAGTCAAATAGGCTGCTAGCATAACAAACTAGATAGCCGAAAATTGATTTTGATGGCACAGTTCTTTGAATGATGCCCATATATGGAAGGCACTCAAAATTAGCATACCAACTATGTTGACAGGCTGCAGGCAGTTGCAGAAATGTACTTATTTATACTTATTTTTGAGGTAATTCAGGAGAGAAAAATGTTGACAGTTGTGAAATACAATGGAAGGTTACTTTATCTTTCTACTTGGACTAAAATAAATACATTAACGTAGTAGTAAGTTATTGCACAGTTACAACAATTGTGTAAAACGCAAAACTGCCATTTTCTCAGCTTAGATTTCTATAGTTTTACTCTCACGGCTGACGTGAATTTAGACACAAATCTTAATCAATTAGCTTCAAACTTTGCATATAGATTCTAAAACATGTTCTCTAGAGATTGAGACGGGGATATTGCAATATCTTATCTAGTTTATTTTTTATAGTGAGTCAAAAATCAAGAAATGAAAAATGTATTTTTTTCCTAAATTGTTGTTAGATAAATGGCCATAAAAAACAGTTAAGGGCAATATTTTACAAAACCCCCGACTCTTTTTCTAGAGACAAAGGTTTTTTTCAACATATTGAAAAATCAGGTTATTATTTTAGACCCTGCTCTTAGATTTGCGTCAGCCGTGGCAAATGTACTGAAAATTGACTAGCCAAAGTTTTGACCCCAATTTCTTCAAAATATTTGGAGCACATACAACCTATCCATATCCTATGTATTCCTTAGAATCTCAGCTTTCTAAAAATATATAGTTTGTTGGGGGTTTACTGTACAGATAATGAGAAATCAGCCATTGTTTAAGGGAAAGTCTGCTCTCCACCGGAAACGTTTACAGCCACCTTAAGTGAAATGATGAGTCTCACTTAGGGAATTTTAGTGCTAGTGCTCGATGAACTATCTAGCTAGAAGCTATTTTTGACGAAGAAGCGTATCCATGCCAATGAAATGCTTGACCGGCAGTGGTCCGGTTGCTACCCCCAGGGTGTCCCTGTGATGTTTTGTGATGTTGCTGTGAGGTTCAGGAAACAGGATATCAGACCACGTGTTGCCTCAGGACTGAGTCCCGTACAGTGCAGAGTCACTGCTATTTTCACTTGGAGATTTGCAATCTCGTGTATAGTCATATACTGGCATGGTATGGTTGAATTGAGGCTATCTTTTACTATTTCATTACTCAATCGTAAATGATCCGTGGGGGAATATCGCCGACTAACCCCCGAGTCACTGCTAACTTTCCCACCTGGCACCAGCAGCATTCGAACCCTACCAGTGCTAAGAGCAAGGCAACGCGAAGGGTGTTATCTGATTTATAGAATCTGGAATTTCATTTATGGTCGTAACTAGCAAGTTATTGGAAACAATAGTACTCGAAAAAAGCTCCACCTAATCTCGAGTCACTGGCAACTTTCTCAACAGGTGTTATCCTAGCACTGAACACCGAATGACACACATCATTGTAAGGGCGATATCAGAATTCGAATTTGTAAAAACAGTAGCACGTTTGTCTGAACTCCATACCTCAAACAAACCTGAGACCACTCTTAAATACCACGGAACAACTAGATGCAACACAATCGTGAGCATTGTCATTAAAACACACATAGATGTTTCGAGGCGCCCCTTGTGTTCAATGGAGAAACTAAATGACCAACTCTTCTATAATCTAGTTCTCTGCCCCATCCCACTATGCAATAACACATTGTCTGGGTCAGTAATAAAGGTGTATGTATTACTTAAAGGCTTTATGTAATTCTGTTGAATTTTCATTTGGTTCAATTTTATGAATAAAGGACAAAGCGCAGTTATCTTTGACACAACAATTTTATTCAATGTGTCACTGTGTTGCAATAAGAATAATGTAAGTTATGATGTGAGCTTCTAATTTTCCAAAATCGGTCTTTTTGTTTAAGCATATCAAAGGTTTTGGCACAGGCATAAATTGTGTTAGGCTATTATGAAACATTTTGAATAATAATCAAAGTATACTAAACGTTATACTGTTGACATACATTTCAGTAAAGCTGTCAAATTCTATTCTGGCTGCCAGTCAGAATCCTGCTGTACCTGTTTCTTATGTGCACGAGGTCGTTTGGAAAGGAGGTTATTGGCTACCAGGCGCGTGTATCAGTCAGCAGCTTGTTTACACGAATTATACCAATAATGCACCTATAGGCGACACACTACGACATTTCTTTGATGCACAGTCCCAAATATAGTATGCGGGACAGCTATCTATTTATCTTTATCTATCTATCTATCTATCTATCCATCCATCTATCTAACTATCTTTATATATATATATATATATATATATATATATATATATATATATATATATATATATATATATATATATATATATATGTATATATATATATATATATATATATATATATATATATATATATATATATATATATATATATATATATATATATATATATAAATATATATA
>OZ012691.1:19749638-19779638 GCA_963942565.1 Maea johnstoni
TATATATATATATAGTATGCGTAGGGTATTCCACTGCCGCCGCAATACATACAGGGGTAAGGGACCAGGCGCTGAACTGAATAAATCTAAATAATAGAACAAAGATGGATACTTGTGTATATTACTTTTGATCAGATTGACTATTAATATAGTACTCTTTCTTGCTAACCGTAGCTGATTGATAAATGGAAGAAGCGAGACCACTAATATTGATTGGAAATTTGCACTACTAACTCTCCAAAATGTTAGACCCATAATATAGTGCCTAGTACTTAATACCTTTTCAAACAATCGTACCCAAAGGCAAACTCGAAGAATACAGACAAGTATTTCAATGCGCCATGGAAAATCCTAAACATGCAGTTGTTGTTTTAGGGAATGGAATTCAGGGAATGCCTTCTTGATATTGGTGCACTTACAGTACAGACATTTAATTTCCGCACTTAATACATGGGCAGCTCAGGCATTCTACACAACCGCACACCCAAATGCCACCCAGTTTCGTGGGAAGGGATGCATGAGTGACCTAACAACTGAACGTATCTTTGATTCGAAAGCTACGTGGATCATTAATGTGATTGGCTTATTGTATTGACACGTTATCCATGGGTGTGTGTGCAACCAGCCACTGGCAGACGTCCGGTCGACTGGTGCAGGATTTAAATGTCTGCCATGTACGTCCTCCTAACTGCGTCAGTAATAAAAGATGCGCGCGTGCAACCTTTTCATTCTCATTTATAATTACACAGTTCGGTTTCAGTTTTAGTTTATTTAGGAATGTTTCATTGATGGCATTTTCAAAGGAGACCTATCGTGCTGGGAAAGACTGAGAAACATTCAATTCCATTATCAGTAGGAGAACGTGTCGCCCGCTGTAACCCAGAGAATATAACGGGTTACATGACGAAACAGGGCCACTAATCGCGCCTGAAGGACAGCGCTGATAAAGAGTCACACTGACGGGACCGCCCTGATAGCCGAGTGGTCTTGAGCGTTGCCACTGATTGCAGGCTGCCCTCAGAGCATGTGGCGCGTGAGAAAGTAACCGTTGTTACGAGATAGAGATCACCCATTATCATACCTTTCCTTGGGCTAGGATGAACATACATTTGAAGGACATCTACGCAATGAAAGGGTCGTATACGATTATAACAACAATGACATTATAGATATAATAATATAGAACAATACTTTATAAGATAGGGAACTTATAGGTTTAACTTTGACCACCGGATGGGTTGTCAGAACACACATCGTAATCATTTATTCGACATCCTTAAAACAAATGTCACATTTGGCATGCGCTGCATGTACGTGTTGCCGTCTAATGCCGATACTTTTAGTTTGAGTAGTGAGAGATCCCTTCTGGTTTCCTTACACTCTTCTGAGTTCCGTCTGATAAGTTTTCCGGATTGGCACTCTTGTGTATGGCAACCTGAATCTACTTTAAGTTGCCCTCCCCCAACTTAAACTTCTTTGTAATGCTATGGTCCGTTAACATGTGTACCATAGTATATCCATCACACTCAAATTATATTCTGTCCGAAGCTTCTATTTGGGAATGAAAGAAAGGATGATATTCCTTTCCCTCATTTCCCTTTAAAGCCTATCGAACTCTGTCTTTATTAAAGATTCACATCTGGGTTCTACATATGAACGTTTCTGGTCGGCATTCCTCCCTCAAACGTTTCTCAAAGACGCATGGGTGAGTGGACATCCCTGAAATAGACATGTTAGTTCGGACAGCTACTTGCTCGACTGGGCTAAGCTGCCACATGCGTTCACACGTTTTATTATAGACATTCTTCATATATATTCCAAATCCTCATAGCATGATTGCATGTTTTTGCTGCTGTTTTTATTATAGACATTCTTCATATATATTCCAAATCCTCATAGCATGATTGCATGTTTTTGCTGCTGTTTTTATTATAGACATTCTTCATATATATTCCAAATCCTCATAGCATGATTGCATGTTTTTGCTGCTGTTTTTATTATAGACATTCTTCATATACATTCCAAATCCTCATAGCATGATTGCATGTTTTTGCTGCTGTTTTTATTATAGACATTCTTCATATATATTCCAAATCCTCATAGCATGATTGCATGTTTTTGCTGCTGTTTTTTATTATAGACATTCTTCATATATATTCCAAATCCTCATAGCATGATTGCATGTTTTTGCTGCTGTTTTTTTTTATTATAGACATTCGTCATATATATTCCGAATCCTCATAGCATGTTGGCTTGTTTTTGCTGGCAGCAGGTTTTGGTGATGGGTGGTCCGCTGGGTTGTGTCTGTACGATGAGACAGCCTGACGAGGAGGAGACGGGTGTAAGCTGCTTCACGTTATTCCCGCCATTCTGTCGACCTGGAAATACAGCACATTCCTGTCATCAAACGCCATTGTTATGATTAATACGATATCTACGGAAACCCTCGAAGCTCAACAGAAGATATTTGTAATTGCGAAAGTTCGTCATTTTTTTATATTGTTTTTCAATGTAAATGTTCATGTTTTTTTTTGAAAAGAAGCATTTGTTTTTCAAATAAAATTATGTTTTTTCAAAAATTAAAGAAAAAATGAAAAATCGTATTTTTCATGGTCGTTGAATAAAGTTTTTTATGTTTTAGGATGTCAATTCAGTAATAAAAGTTTTTCATTTCGCCAATAAGGGTCTTTTATTTCTGGAGTGTTCTCTAATTGTATTTGTACTTAATATTAGTATATATCATATGAGAGTTATATGCTATATACAATATTTTAATTTGTGTGAAATAAAAATCCGAGTATATATCATATGAGAGTTATATGCTATATACAATATTTTAATTTGTGTGAAATAAAAATCCGAGTACACACTTGCGCAATATGAAATACAAAAACACACAATAATAGTCCGGCAGCCAAAACCTATTTTGGGGGTGAACCTGGTTTTGTCAGGTATAGTTTTTTTTAAGATTGATTATAATAGAGTAAGACATGCCTTTTCAGAAAATGCCGGATGACACCCTGGCATCCTTGAGCATTTTGAGATATCGGCCTCTCTAACCCAACCCCCTGTGAACAAATCAGCCTATGTCTCATTTTCAGGCCCCTGGGTTTCAAAACCAGAAAGACTTACACAGCTGAAATTCACCAATCCAATAGCAAGTATAGCAAGGATTTCACAAATAACATTCAAACACATTCTCATTTTTCGAATGGGCCGGGGTGACCTTTGAAAGTAAGCGATTTGTTCAAAAACGGCGAACTTTTTAACATTTTTCGTATTTTCAGGACCTTTATATCTAAAGATGGAAAAGTTGCACAACCCTGTCGGTGTCGGTCATCAATCTACAAGAGTTCTATGTAGGGAGGATGGAAATTATTTAGAAATACTACCTGATTCTTCCATTAGTCAAATATGAGCTTGTGAAACTAGAAAATCATCTCAAATACATGAACATTTAGCATTTTTCCTGATTTTCGGGCCTATGGATTTCATAAAAATAAGAGGTACATGAGGTTATTTCTCATTCAGTAATAAAGACTATTCTACAAGGATGCCAAAGCTGATAAATGAGCTGTCTCCTGTGTTCATAATATTTTAGGAGCTTGGAAACTTAGCATTTCATTATTTGACAATAATGTAGTATAGTCAGGCAGCCAAAACACATCTTTGGGGTGAACCTTGTATCCTCAGATATAGTGTTTTTATGATTGATTATGAGAGAGTAAGGCATGACTTTTCAGAAAATGCCGGATGACACCCTGGCATATGTGAGTATTTTGAGATATTGGCCTCTCTAACCCACCCCCCTGTGGACAAAATATGAAAAAATCAGCCTATGTCACATTTTCAGGCCCATGCTTTTCATAACTGAAGAGATTTATAAAACTGATATTCACTAATCCAATAGCAAGGACTTCAGGAATAACTTTAACACACATTCTTATTTCTCAAATGGGCCAGGGTCACCTTCGAAAGTAAGCGATTTGTATAAAAACGGCATTCTTTTTAGCGTTTTTTGTATTTTCAAGACCGTTATATCTCCAGATGGAAAAGTTGCACAACACTGTCTGTCATTAAGTGAGAAAGAGTTCTATGTAGGGAGGATGGAAGTCAATTAGAAATAATACCTGACTATTGCCATTAGTCAAATATGAGCTTGTGAAAGTAGGAAATTATCTTAAATACATGAACATTTCGCATTTTTCCTGGTATTCGGGCCTGTGGATCTTATAAAAATAAGAGGCACATGAGGTCTTTTTTCAATCAGTTATAAAGACATATTTTAACAGGATGCCCCAGCTGATAAAAGAACTGTCTCTTGTGTTTACAATGTTTAGGTAGGAGTTTGGACACCTAGTATAGTATTTCATTATTTGACAAAAAAAATCTTCATTCCTTCTCATTCACCGAACCTTTGTTTCTCAAAATACTTATTATATACAATGCTGGAATGTTTCACATAATAATAATGTATAGCAAGGATATAGGATATCATACTTTGTCACACGGCTTATCCAGATGGGCAAATTAACATAGAATTAGGAAATTTATGGAGGCCATAAAATATTGCTTGTCACATTCAAGAGAAGTTTTTTAATGTACACCTTAGATCTCGATTTCTGATTACTTGTGGTCAATGGAAAACTGGAATCCTGATCACTTCCATTTCCACCCCAAAATCCCATTATACTTAACTTGCTTTCATTTCATATTTCCCAAGCAATAACAAAGAGATGCAACGGGTTGTTAGCCTAATTAGTTTTAAAAAAACCAAGACATCTTTCAGTGGTGCCAAATTTGCCTATAACTCCTTCAGGTTTCATCAACTCTTATGTGTATTTTGTACTCCTATTTATCTAGAGATAGGCACATACTGATTATGCTATTGAGATTAATAACCTCATGTACCTATTATTTTTATGAGATCCACAAGCCCGAAAATCAGAAAAAATGCCAAATATCATGTATTTGAGATAATTTCCTTCTTTTACAAGCTCATATTTGACTACCGGTAATGGAAAAATCAGGTATTACTTCTAAATGATTTCCATCCTCCCTACATAGAGCTCTTGCACATTAATGACCGACAGGGTTGTGCATTTTTTCCATCTTGAGATATAAGGGACCTAAATATACGAAAAACGCTAAAAGGTTTGCCGATTTTAAACAGATGCCTTACTTTCAAAGGTCAGCCCGGCGCATTTTAAAAATGAGTATGTGTTTGAATGTTATTGGTGAAGTCCCTGCTATACTTCCTATTGGATTGGTGAATATCAGCTTTGTAAGTTATTCTGGTTTTGAAATATAGGGGCCTGGAAATGCGACATAGGCTGTTTTTTTCATATTTTGTCGACAGGGGGGTGGGTTAGAGAGGCCAATATCTCAAAATGCTCACAGATGCCAGGGTGTCATCCGGCATTTTCTGAAAAGGCATGCCTCACTCTCCTATAATCAATCATAAAAACACTATACCTGACAATACAAGGTTCACCCCAAAGATGTGTTTTGGCTGCCTGACTATACTCCATTATTGTCAAATAATGAAATGCTTAGTTTCCAAGATCCTACCTAAACTTTGTGAACACAGGAGACAGCTCATTTATCAGCTTTGGCATCCTTGTAGAATAGTCTTTATTACTGAATGAGAAATAACCTCACTTACCTCTTGTTTTTATGAGATCCACAGGCCCGAAAATCAGGAAAAATGCTAAATGCTCATGTATTTGAGGTCATTTCCTATTTTCACAAGCTCACATTTGACTAATGGAAAGATCAGGTAGTATTTCTAATTGATTTCCATCCTCCCTACATAGAGCTCTTGCACATTAATGACCGACAGGGTTGTGCAATTTTTCCATCTTGAGATATAAGGGTCCTGAAAATACGAAAGACGCTAAAAAGTTCGCCTATTTTGAAAAAAATCGCTTACTTTCAAAGGTGACCCTGGCCCATTTGAAAAATGGAAATGTGTTTGAATGTTATTTGTGAAGTCCTTGCTATACTTGCTATTGGATTGGTGAATTTCAGCTGTGTAAGTCTTTCTGATTTTGAAATACAGGGGCCTGAAAATGAGACATAGGCTGATTTGTTCACAGGGGGGTGGGTTAGAGAGGCTGATATCTCCAAATGCTCAAGGATGCCAGGGTGTCATCCGACATTTTCTGAAATACCTGACAAAACCAGGTTCACCCCAAAATGGGTTTTGGCTGCCGGACTATAACTGTGGTTTCTGTTTCTATGATACCTGACCTACCTGAAGTCTTATTTGTGACCTCCTTTTCCTGGCCTCTCTTCTCATAGTAGACCTTGATGAAGGTGTGCGCCAGGGCATTGTAGACGCCGCCAGAGTTGACCATGATGACATTGACCAGTAGGAGACTGGCAGGGGGCAGGCTGAAGAAACTCCACACACTGTAGACCACATAGGCCACGTACTGGACCATATAGGCCACAACGAACGTCGTCATCGTCCGCGCCGTCCTCTGCGCCCGCCCCCCGCGTCGCTGGCCCGCGCCCCCCGGGCTGCTGGTGGCGTTAAGCCGCTTGTCCGCACGGTGCAGGATTAGCCAGATAGCCAGGTAGCATATGGTGCTGGCGCAGAAGACCAGCACCAGCATGACGGAGATCATGCTATTGGCTATCACCGCAACAGGCTTCCTCATGTCCACCAGGCACCTAAAGAAAATGGATTTAACCATATTCAACACGATATCATATACGAAAGAAGTCATACATAAAAAGGCAAGAAAACAAAAGTGCCTGTCTAGGAAACACTTTATACACAATATATGAACCATGATCATGATACCTCATGGCGAAAATGGGAAATATTGGTGGAAGAACCCAATACTCATGTCAGTTTGATCATGAATGTATGGATTGCAGTGGGATTTTGATTATCATCACCTTGGTTATCGTCTACCTTTCACAGCGTTGTGCATTTTTGATTTTCACATGTGATTGTATCTTTCCAACCTTTCACAACGTGATTTATTTGATCTTCATATGATCGTAATTTCCCAACCTTTCACAACGTAATATTTTCCAATGAGTATATATTTTCCAACCTTTAAACAACATGATCTTTATGATTTTCCCATGATAGTATTTTTTCCAAATCTTTACATGGGACATTTTTGGTTTTCACATGAGATTGTATTTTTCCAACCTTAAACAACGTGATCTTTATGATTTTTCCACGTGATTTTGTTTTTACCAACCTTTCACAGAGGGGATATTTTTGGTTTTTACATGATTGTGTCTTTCCAAACTTTCACAACGTGTTAGATTTTGGTTTTCATATTATTCTATTACAGCGTATACATACACGAACTTTCATTGGGTCCCAACTTCATAAAACTATCAAAGGACAAAGGTGGGTCCGAAGATGGGAATGACGCGATTTTGTCAAGTTGTGAGATATGTATATGTAATACTGCATAGCGGATAAATTTTCGAATGATTTATTTTTTCCAATACTTTCGACGAATGGAGTTGGTTCGGAGACCAATTTCACACTATTGATATTAAGAGGTGGGGTGACCGATGCTTGCTCACGATGTTTTCAGATACTTTGTAGTATATTTACTCCTTGGAATGCTATAGTTTATTGTGATAACCGTTTCATTCATTTGTCCTTCTGCAGTCAAATAGAGTGATTCCAAAGTATTTGTAACTCGTATTTTCCATACCACAGCAGCTGCATAGTTCTTTAGATATAACATGGCATCGTGAAACTTATCCAGGATATCTGGATCCTCATACTTAAGCATAGGCATAGGATAAGACAGTTAATGCATCGACGAAATGAAAAATAAAGAACAAAAAAGATAATCTATTAAGCATCAAATTCTACACCATGGGAGGGCATAAGTGATAAAGTTACATTGGTTATTTATATCTATTCTCCAAAGGACCCTGAGAAAAGGCTGATATAAAAGGCGACTGAAATAGTTGACACTCAATCATTAGTCTAATGGTACTGAGATATTTGCAGTTAATTTGATATGCAATTTGTGATTAATTAATAATGAAATACTACAAGCATAGAGTGTGTGCAATGTTGATTTGGGAGTAACCTTGTACACATAGGATGATGCAAGTAATGGTAAAATGGCTTCATTATTTGAGTCAATAGAGATGGGACTACACACACTACATACATGATTGCGTTACATAAACACTACGTATCTAACCCATCCATATTCATGGCGTGCAAAGGAAGCTAGACTTTTGGGGGATAATTCCCTAATAAAAAAACAATCAATATTTGTAGGAGATACCTTCATCAAAACATAGCATACAACCCCCCTTCCTTTTCAAGGAGTTAGTGGACATACCTAGCTTCCTCAACCAATCACAAGTCTCACGGAACCAGGCAACTGTCCGTGTTATTATAGTAGCTATATGCATGAATGGGATAAGATAATAAGCGAGGTGCATGGCCATAGATTGCAGTAGCATTGCACTGTTGTATGAAACGTATCACATATCAAAATATCCAAACTTCAAGTACTGCGCATTTTTGTCATAAACAGATTAGTGTTTAAAAATCTGAGATGGGATAGGAACACGAGTCTCCCACTATAGACGCCTATAATTGCTATTACGAAAGGTATGCATGTTTGCAAAGCCCGAAGTCAACCCTACCACTACTGTGCCCTCGAGGACTCCATGCGTACAGGGAACGAATGAATGGCCATTAAGTGCCATAAGTAGTACTAAAAAGTTGTCCGTTGTCATTGTTGAAGAACAATGACAAAGCGTAATAATTCTAACTGAATGAAAAAGAGGGAGAGTAAGAGCAGAGCCTTCAGATCTAAAGAGAAACAAGGGATCTTTTAGATGCATGGTATCTATAGGAAGATCCACACATCCCTCTTCTTTCATAAGGGTGCCACACCAGCTTAGGGTTCCCCGGGAGGTGCCGGCTGCTATTGCACACCATTTAGCAAGCCAAAGGGTGTGCCCCTTGCAGGGTTACATGGGTACAAATCATGTGTAATGGGCAAGATAAGGTAGCAGTGGGGTTTTGCCATTTGCTCGATTAAGATAGCAGTGCAGTACATCATATGCCAGTAGTAATTGACTGAATATAGTCGGTCTTTATATTTTCTACAGTTTGAGAAGTTATTGAATGATTGAGGATTTGGCTATAATACGCTTTTTTGTTACTGGACTCCTTCAAAGAAAATAGCTGCGGGGGGCAAGGACACTCCAATTTTCTTTTCAAAAAGACCCCACCTACAACGATTTCGAATTTTAAAAGGACCCCCACCGATGTTTTTCTTCTAAATATGGACCCCCATATAAGGATATTCTCCATTGAAAAAAGAATATTAAAATATAATTGGGGAAGTACAAATAGGGATGAATTATGTATACTTCTTATTCGATTTTTATCGTTTTATCGTTTTATCGTTTATCGTACCCTGAATGTTACTACTGGCGGTTCCCCAGTGAACGGGATAGGGGAATTGACTAACGGATTGTCTGCAGATATCTGGCTTATAATGGCTCTGTTCATATGTTCTCTTATCAGTTATGGTGGCTCTGTGTATATCTAGTTCGGGTCTCCACCCCTACTGTCTTTTGGATAACTGAACAAATCTGAAGGTCCACGGCAGTGGCAGAGGAATATTGCATTAAACACAATCACAACCGTCACGTCCACTGGAATTTCAAGGGATTCCAGTATGTGCGAACTTAAGATGCTGTGTCGCGCACTTGGCAGGAGATGCCTCGGACCCAACAACGGTTAATTAATGCTCAAAGCCAACATTGATGGAATACATGAATTAAATATTACAAGCAGTCGCACTGTAGGTATTGCGTAAACTGGTTTATCATGGACACTGATCTGAAGATTCCTGCGTGATGCTAATAGGTTATGTAGAGCGGGGTAGTAGGTCGCCAACTTGGCAGGAAGGGCCAATTATGAGGCTTGTATAGTAATCATGGGTGCTGAACAGGAATTATGGACATCGTTATTGAGTGGCGTAAGAAGAGAGATGGGGGTTATGGACGTACAGGCTGTGAAATTAAGCTCTGATTGAAGACTATTCACCATAGTGCTGGCATGGATGCAAAGAGAGAGAGAGAGGGGTCGTTGTGTTCAGTATAGTCTGGGGTTTTGCCAGGTAATTAGTTTACTCAACCATTAACAACTGGGCATTCACGATTACGCATGAACTCTTTCAATGGTGAGGCTACTTTCGTCCAAAGTACAAGGACGCAAAGATTTTATGAATGAGCACCAATGTGCCAGGGTTTCAGTCATTTTTCGGGTATTTTTGCATACTTTTGTAACGGCCAAATTACCCAACAGCAGCATGAGGGTTAATATCACCGAAAATGAATGCCAAACAGTGTGTTCTCCAATTTGATGTAACTACGTATAATAATAATTCGATGCTATAACACCATAACCCGATGAATATTTATTGATTTCACGTTACAGATTATGGCCATTTTGTTATTTGGAAAACATTCTTGTATGATTTTGTGAAATATCATATACAGTTAATAAACATATAATATAATACTCAACCATTAACACTTGTGAATTCACAATTTATCCTGAATACCACCGAAAACGTGACGAGAAAAAGAATTATAAACTCCGGTTAATCAGAATGTACCATTTAGGTAGCAGAAAAATAGCGATAGCCAACAAGCTATCTTGTTCCTCACTAACACAGGTCCGGTCTGTAAACCCCCACACAACTAGCGGGTGGAGGGTACAACACAGGGAGCCAAGCCGGAGGTGGCTATATACAACTTGGAACATCTACAGACTACTACAAATACAGCTGCCCTTGGAACAGCAATTTGAGCATCTTGTCCACGTAACCAGCTCTGGCACACTTGACCCATTCAAGGCGGAAATTAGTCGGATAACAGTTACCGTATATCCCAGTCAAATTGTATGGCCATTTCAACCGTAACACTATTTCAACAACAACTTCTACTCTGTCTGTCTGTGTACTAGTGGCTTCTCCTATCAAAACATTGGTCGCTCATACGCTGCTAATAGAATAATTAGTTTTAGACCTATAGACAGCTGATTAGAACCAGATGTACATGTAGAGGCTCGGAGATGGAGATGCACTTAGGCCATGAATTGATACACGTAGAGTGCTGGTTACAGGTCAATGTCCCCCCCCCCCCCACCACAGCAGCAAACGGGCTGGCTTGGTCGCTTTAGAAACGTGAGGATAGCAAAGTGCATCAACGATAAGTTTGTAACTGGTCATGCCGTCCAGATCGTTCTGACGGACTTTAACAGCAAAATGGGTTACAGGTTCTGAATTAAATTTCGAAATGGTCTTAAAAGAGGGACAACCCTACTACTTTGGATCGAATATATCACAGATATTCACAATTTATTCAATGGAAGGGTTACTTTTGGTATATCTACTCGGTTTGATAATTTCATTACTATACATGGTAGAATCATCCTTTTAACTCTATAAACACAGAGCATAGCAAGTAAGGAAATCTATAAAAAACACACACACACCTACTTCGACATTGGGTTTCAAAAACCTTCCTTAAAATACATGTATAGACGCCTATTGGTTTGTCACGCCTAACTCTTGATTCCTACCATAATTCAAAATGTCTTATATAGCTTAGTTTGACACATTTCTAAAAGCTGTTCTCTACACAGAAAGACCTCCTTTGGCTTCCAGCTGTATAGATCTAAACTGTATCCAGTTAAGTAAAGTAAATGACTATCTTTTAATGGCAATTTATAAACTTTCTGAAATCACTATACTTCTCATTCACAAAACAGGCTCACGGACTCAATATTCCTTCTACGATGCTAACATGTCAGTATTCCCATTATTATGTGCGCAAAGATGTTTTATTTCAAATACATGATTACGAACTAGGAAAAATCTTTACCGAAGACAGGGGGTTTGCAATGATATGTAGGAGAAATCTACATATCTGTCCTTAAGCCCACCACGGGAAATTGTGATGAATTTTACTTTGGCAAAATTATTAATCGATCTTTCAATTTCAGTATTGCTGAAAGAACAAACGAATACTTTCCCATAAAGTGGCCCCATCACAATGTAAAGACCTTCCAAGTGTGGCATTTGAGGAGGTTACAAGTGATTTAATCTCATTTAGTGATTTTACCTGGGTCGAACTTACTATTAACCCATTAATGCTCACAATGGCCAAAAGCTAACAATGTTGATGAAATATTGCAAGAAGAAGCATAATCTTAAGATATTTAACGGAGAAATGTTAATCGATAATAATGCTCCTTCAAATATTTTGTACAATCATTCTCAATTCCAAAGTTATATTGTCAAAAAATCTTAGATCAAGACGATACTATCTGGAGGAACTCATAAGTATTATTATGGCTAACATGCAACTACTGTATAGCCACACTATGGCCCTTTACGTAACGCCACCTCAACTACTGAATAGCCACACTATGGCCCTTTACGTAACGCCACCTCAACTACTGAATAGCCACACTATGGCCCTTTACGTAACGCCACCTCAACTACTGAATAGCCACACTATGGCCCTTTACGTAACGTCACCTCACAGTCAGTCATTCTTTTGATTGATTGAATGTGGGGTGAGGTTACATACATTTGCGATATTATTGATCTTGTAACTGATTGAGTTGTTATTACATGCTTGGAAGTTATTAGTGCTTATCAATGATAATCTTTTAGAATTGTATTACTGAAACATTTGAAATGTTGAGAGACAATAAAAGACATCTGCTTTGCAGAGAATTATGCCATATATAGCAAAAAGGCGAGGATGAATATAATTTCATTAGAATGAATGAATCAATGGTAGCTTAAAGGCACATCGGCACACAGAGGCTGTTTAGTGCCTTAACTCTGTGGACAACAATGGTCCTTTGCTGTTGTCAAAAACAACAACAAAGCAATAAATAAGTAGAAATGAAAATAAAACTAAATTTCATTAGAGTGACTCACCAGGCACCACTAGGACCAAGCCAGGCTGCTCCTGCTAGACTCCCCGAAAACACAACAGGTATTCCAAAGGCTATCAATAGCAGCTTCCAGTCATATGTGCCAAAATCAGCCTTCTTTCTCCGCACCACCATAGAAAACGCTACAATGGCGGTGATAAAGACAATGAGGCTCTGTGACGTCACGAAGAGGAGGAGAATGAATGCGAATGTGACACAGAGAGCATCCGGCGGATGGTCCTCAGTGATCAGCATGTAGGTATGATCGCCCAGGTGACTCGAACTGAAGGCAAGGTCAACCAGTGCCAGGTAGATTGTCAGTCTTTCTCCGACTGTTCGCTGGAAAAACGGTCGGCCGGCTTTCGTGATGGATTGGAACACGATGACACCGATACTGAACGATATGCTAATTAGCATGGCGACCTCCGCGGCAACGTGGATCCAATAGAAAAGACTCGTCCCCAACCCCATCACGGGGAGGGTCTGATTTCTGTCGTAACCCGACATATTATACGATTGAATATGCTTCAAAATGGTAGCCATTATATTGGATATTTATGTTGACCGGAAGGTCAGGCTGTGTAGAAATATGAGCGTCTTGGAAAACAGCTGTGATAGAGAACACCCAACTCGGCCGGTGCCCTGTAGAGGAATTTACACCACCTCACCAGCCCTCCCACTAGGGGTGCTAAGCTGGACGCACGCCGTCTGCCCCCCCTCAGGTCGTGATTGTGAAGATGCCTCGCGGAGACCCTGAGAGGACGACTCGCTCCGTGGATTAATGTATGGTAGATGGCGGCAGACAGTCACAGTCCTATGGTTACAGTCAGCTATATTCCCACTAAATTTTCTCGAAGGTTAAAAGTCATTTTGAATCTCTCATTCACATAAGGCCTATCTTGAGACTATGTGCAGAAGCTTTGATACGAATACGATTACTAAAAGTATTTTGCTGGGTACCTATTCCGATAGAGTTCAGCTCAGGCAACCCGTTTACCTAGTTTTCGGATAATTGTCCCACCATTGAAGTAAGTTCCATTTACACTGAGCACTGAATATATCGCTTTATATATTTTCGCCTGTATTCTTAGTTCAATTAAACTGTCTTTAAACTATGTGTTGCACGTATCTATTGTTTACAAACGTATCCATTGTTAAAAGTACAATCAAACTAATATCACACTGATACTGGGTATTGTAGGTGTAAATCTATGCTTTACCAAACATTAATTGTTGACAGTACTAGTTAACTATCACGGAGTTTATACATTATGTATAACAGAAATACCATACAATACCGAGGCAATTGTGAAACTTTCTCCAAATTGTCATTGTAAGAATGCCTTTGGTTGCAATTTTATATACGTAGTAAGGTTAGCAGGTACAATTGGAATTTCGTAGCTGAGATTTGCTGCATCCTGCAGTCTGTACAGTCCGGCCTGTAGCCCCTTCATCAACTTGTATTATTCATGTTGATAGTTATATATTCAGTATACAAACAATATTAGTTCTGTTAATTACCAATAACTAGATCCAAGTGTTCCGTCGTGCATATTATATGAGCAGTGATCGGTGAATTCCTGCCTGGGTGGATGATGTGCATTGTGGATAGAAACGGCAGTCTGGGGAGAACCTGTAGCAGTCCAGGTTATGGTATACAGGCAGCCGGGCTATGCTGTGTTGGCGATTCTAAGGCAGTTGTGCATACGATGTTGCTGGCCGCACACGGGAAAATGAATGAGCTCCATATCCTTTTCTTACTTGTCCTAGGTGTCCTACTCTTTTCTTGCTGGTTCACGGTTTCCTGAAATAATCCACATTCCTTAGCATGTGCATTCCCTGTCGTTTAAGCTATCACTGTTTATAGGTGAAGTAGATTCCTTAAATGCTTGCTTATTCAATTTAACATTATCGATAAGCATACAGCTGAGATTCTACTTGAGTCACTTTGGATGACTTAATCAACTCCTGCGTGTAGGCGCTCTCGTTCTAGCAGAGGCCATGATCTGTAGCAAGTCTCGCAAACTAATATGAAGAGATAAGTGAGTTTGCTTGCGCATGCGGGGTCAGATGCCATCAGTGTCCAGAGGGTCTTCAACCAGCTGCCTCTGTCCCGGGCGCTGGTCCAAGTGCTCACTCCTACGCATGTCATACTGCCTCGGAGCAGCACACATATTAAGGTGCTTCGGCAGGGACCTAAGCAGCTCATTCAAGCCCAGCTCAAATCCTAACCCTTCCAATGCCACATCCGCATATATGCCATTGTGCTAACATAACCTAGAGAACCATGCACGTGAATGCGTGCGAGATTGTCAAATCACTTTAAGGCAGAACCCTGTTCGATACCCGGGTCATTTTTGAAACTAAAAAATCTGAAAACTGAGTTAATGTACATGTCGGCAACGGCACTCATGCTATTGGATAGGTCACATCTCATATTTACATAATAATGATAAACTTATCAATAATTCGCTACTAGTACTTTGCGTTGATGCGACACTCTTTCCGAACATATCTAGATGTGTATCGTCTTTTAGCAGAATGTCAAGACTCACCCTTTACTTGAAAATCAAACTCTACCATTTGATCATGCATGTCTTTGGTAAGGTCCAAGGTCCTACCTCAACCGTGAATCTGCTCGATGAGCATTTAAAAAAACATTTCTGAATGTTCCACTAAGCCTCAGAATTACTAACAGCACCTGGTTTACATAGTAAATGCTGATTTTCAGGTCCCGTCATAATACAAGGTACCATAGTCCAATGAATTAGCCTCCTTGCTGGCATTTTTTTTATTGCTGTTGGTCCTATCTCCAGCTACGGAGTCTAATGAAATTAACATGATTTCAGTTGAGCAGCATTCCGCCCTGTTTCTTAAGCGGAACGAAAACGGTCGCAAAAGGTACTTTTTGGTTTGAGTTCTTTATACTTGCTTGCGGTTCCAGTATCCTTGATATGTATTTGAACAATCCGTGTGCTTCCTCGTCAATGTCGTCCCTTATTAAGCCGTTGCTGAGGCCTAAAACACGAACTTTTCTAGAAACGAAGTCAAAGGGAAGCCATGTTTATTTTTTGCAAGACTCGCACATGAGCAGTTGCATGTAAGTCCCAGAATTTCGAAATCAAAATGAAACGGAGTATATAGTACAACTTACCAAAATAAAGAACCACAACAATACAAAATGATATCATTTAAAGGAAAAATCACGTTAAATTCATACCTCAAGTGTTTCTTCTCACTACACTGTTTTTTTAAAACTTTCCATTTTTAACGAATTCCGAGATTTGCAATCACACGCCGTAACGATAATCTCGCGAGAGACCATGTGACGACGTTGACTCAAAATGGTTGACACAACATCGTCTGCACTTAGGTAACAATAAGTTAAAACGAATTTTAACTCTTAAAAGCATTAAAAACCATTATCAGACGTGTTGTGTGCGGCGGACATTATTTATTTAAAGGCTGCTAAGTAATACTTGGCAGAGGACGTCGGGGAAAACGAATCAGTTAGACAAATCAACGTAAGTGTCCTCAGAGCTGAATGCTCAAGAAAAACACCGTATCAGCAATAAACGTTTAAGGGAGTGAAAAATCAAATCTGGACAGAAACGTCGAGCCACCGATACGTTTATCTTAAATGAACTAAAGGGGGTTCATATCTTATACATTCTAAGACAATGGCTTCGAAGACCGCACCATTATTCACTTTCAGCCAAAAACGAGATGAAAATATTAGTCAAACTGGTTTAGCCCGAAGGAATCAGCATGGTCAAAGCAGACTGCCATGTCGTTAAGAACCATTTAAAAGGAAGACCCAAAGGGCCTCGCTTTTTGTTCTCTTGACCATACCACAATAGAAAGTTGCTAGGTCGAATATTGTGGCGAGTGATCACTACTCATGTGTGATTTCTTGTTTTCTATATCCATTCTTAGGGGCCTGCAAAGGACACCCACCTAGTGGTGATAATCTAGGTGTACTAGAAAAGACCCCCTACAAAGCTAAGCATTAGGTTATTGGCTGTCAGATATGATATGTCACATGATTATGGTGGACCGAAAGTTTATATGATTGACAAAAATGGACAGCCTGGTACCAGTTTTTGGCAAATACTCCTCACTACAATTTGGCATCACCTCAAAAAGTTCTTTCAAGCTATTTACATAAAAATGTTTATTTTTCGATTTGATAAAATGAACACAATCAAAAAGAATATGTTTACAGTCAAACGACAACCACATGCTATACATTGGGAAGGGTCTTACATATTCAAAAGATATGTGTGGGTGAAGTAAGTGTGACAATTTCTTATTCTTATTACACTTTCCTTAAAAGGAAGATCCTTCCAAGTGTATAGCCTTAGATTGTTGTTTGACTGTCAAACATTTTATTTGATTGTGTTGATTCTATTGAATCCAGAAATAAACATTTTAATGTAAATAGTTTTAAGGAAAGTTCCTCCAGACAGCATTTTATCTTATTTCTGTGATATTGGTCTATTTTACTGATTATGAAATGTCTTAGGAATTTATAGTTTCATATGAACTAACATTTTATGCATTACAATCTGAGATTGTTCATTATTTTGGGAACATTTTATTTGTTTATTACTTTGTTGTTGTTTTCTACAATAACAAAGGACCATTATTTTATACAGATTGTATGGCACTCAATGGCCTTTATGTGCTGATGTGCCTTTAAGGGGGCTTGGGACCTTTGTTCTTTAAGTGAGACTTCCATGTAAAGATTGACCAATATTTAGGTCAATGAACAAGAAAAAAAAAAACAACATATTTTATGATCGCTGAGACTTTGAAGAGGTCAAATATTCTGATATTATTGTGTAACATCCCTGGGGGTGGGGCCGACAGGCAGATATGAGGCTTTCTAATACATATGTTACTGCGGACAACCTCCTGACTTCAATAAAGGTGCTACACTGTTGAAGGTTACATATTTCATAGAAAACATCCTTGGGCAGATAGTGATTTAATGTCATTTGGTAAGGATTTTAAATGCAGGTTAAAATCATGATCAATGTTTTTTGTACAATTTCACTTTTCTTCATTTTTGAAGTGGGATTAAGTAATAACTAGAGCAAATGTCTCCGATTCATAGTTTACTCTTTGGCCATTCGGGGGCAAGAATGGATGCATCCTCTTGTCATCAAGGTACTGGAGCGCCTTCATTGGCTAGTCCAGTACCGTGAAAAAAGAATAGCATTTTACTGGATTCCCACTCATGTTGGCATTGGGGATGATGGAAATGCAGATGCTGCTGACAAGCCAGGTCTAATGGGAAGAGAAACACATATTCCCATGGAATCCTCTTCACTCCTCACGGATGCCCGAAGTGGCTTCCAAAAAAAGAAGCACAACAGATTACCATTTAGGTTTTGAACTTTTTGTAAAAGAGGGATTTTCAAATGGAGATCATGTGGTGTATCTTTTTCAACCTTGAAAAAGCATATGATACCACTTGGGAAGACAAAATCATGAAAGAATGAATGAATGATTGCTGAAAGGCCCATCAAAACAATGGCCCTTTGTTATTGTAAATACCCATATATAACAAAGCAATAAATAGATAGAAATGTTTACAAAACAATGAACGGTTTCAAAGTATAAGTTGCATACACACGGCTGTTTTAAAAGAAACTATGAATTATTAAAAGGGTCTACAATCGTTAAAACAGATACATCTCATGGAAATAAGATAAAATGCTGTCTGGAATAACCATTTCAAAGAGTTCCTTAAAGCTATTTACATTATTTTTGTTTTCAGTAAAATCAACACACTTAAGTTACATTTCATAATTACCGAATAATGGTAAACTTATCAATAAGTGGCTATTCTGAGGTGATGTGGCACCCTTAAAGACATATCGGTATGTGTTTTGTTTTTTGGCAAAATGTCAAGACTCACCCTTTACTTGAAAATCAGACTCTACCATATGATCATTCATGTCTTTGGTCATTTAAGATGACAGCGCCACGACGTAGATTTCTACCTTAAGGATAAGAGGATGCAGCCTTTTCATTTAAAACAGAACCATCAGTGTAAATAAAATCAATATCAATGAACAGCTTTCAACTCATTGTGTAAACTCATGTATTTCGAAGGATCTGTTTGATCCTTCTTTGCATGTGAAAGCAATTATGTATGTCTAGGGAGCCGTTTCAGGAAATTGAAACTTAGTGTCAGAATCAAAATTCAATTCCTCCAAAAACTCTTTGACACGAATACCAATAGTTGTAATGACTCTTGGCTTTCTGCTAAAATGGTCCACATATCAAGGGTTAGAAATAGTTTTATAGACAGGGTTATTTGGGTTTGCTACTATTTTAACTGCAAATTGAAGGCAAGCTTTTCTCTTGTTAAGTGAAGAGTGAGGTAATTTGCTTCAACACAAAGACTCAGTGCATGAAACGTTCTAACGGCTCCAAGAGAAAGCCTCAAACCCTAATTTTCCCTAATCTGACACAATTATTTTTTGCGGATAATTAATATTGAATAAATCGCAATCCATATCATATAAATATTTTATAATTATATATTTCCAAGTGCTGTCATATGCTTTTTCAAAATCCCTCTCTGACAAAAGTCAAAATGCACTAAGTTATCTATTGTGCATCCTGTTCAAATGAAGCCACTTTGGGCTTCCGCGATGAGTGAAGACAATTCCAGACACCAAATAAGATGGTCATTAAGGTGATGAGTACCATTGCAAGCTAGTTAAAAGCCCCGTCCCAAAACACACCTCACAGCAGCATAATCATATAAAAAGGTGAATCGCTAGATTCCAGGGTGTTATCAGGGAGAGAATATCATAGCCAACCGTCCTTAGTCAACCGATATTCTAAACCATTTCAATATTTACAACTTTTCACTCAAATGACATATTCTCATTACTTTCAAAGGTAATAGTCACTGCAGGTTCAGAATTACCTTAGGGATATCATTGTCTATGCCCAATAAGAAGTCAATTTGGGATTGTTGACCTCTAAAGATTTTTTTAGGCCATAACATTGAAAATTCAAGTTAGAAATCTTCACACCAACTACACTAGGTAAACTCACTGGCTCATACCTAGCACCTATTTATAGCATCATGGCCACAAGCCATTCTCTTGAGATCGTCGAGGTGTATCTTTGTGCAACTGTCTTTTGTTTCCAGTGCTCAGAAGTGATCAGCGAGGTATGTCCACTACTATCAAGGGGGTTCCCATGCCTCCACACACGAGATGTCTCACTAAAATGTTCAGTGTTATGGCCTGTAAAAATCTTTAGCAGTAAAAGATCAAAATATTATACAAATATGGCACTTGGGTGAGTGCAATATCAATTTTTATTGCACTCTGAAAAATGATATTGCACGAGGCGCTTGCGCCGAGTGCAATATCATTTTTCAGAGTGCAATAAAAATTGATATTGCACGAAACCAAAGTGCCATATTTGTTTTATTATATGCCTACTGCTCATTCAAATAGAATAATTTACTAATTTAAAGAATTATGAAAATGTAGATATTATTAATATGTTTTTCCATATCTGGGTTTTACCACAAACCATTGGGTTGTTGTAAAATTCTAAGCTTTAATATTTTCTTGTGTTAATTCAGTAATATCGCAATCAAAATACTATAAATACCCGAAGAAGTCACATGCATTAGTTGTAGAAATTTGATGATTTATTCGTTAAATTTTAAAATGTGTTTTACTAATTCCCTTCCTAATCGTGATTTTACAAGAAGCCCAAACTCTTCTGAGTTCCTTGTCTCAATTAACTTCTGTTGGCTTCCTTTTCAAGAGTTGATTTTGAGAATTGAGCACATGAACCTGAAAGCTCTGAGTCAGAGTGTTGGAAAATGATATTGCACCCCAATATCACTTTTGTAAGGTGGTCATGTGACCATGATCTGACCAATCACAGCAGAGAATGAGCAGTAGGCATATAATAATACTTCTTGTTGGTAAATGATATCCCTAAGGTAACTGTGAACCTGTAGTGACCATCACCTGCATACGTACTGAGAATATTTCATTTGAGTGAGAAGTTGTAAATATTGAAATGAATTAACATATGGATTGACTGACTATGATATTCTCTCCCTGATAACACTCAGGAACCTGGAAATACACCTAGTTATAGGATGATGCTGCTGTGAGGTGTGTTTTGGGATGGGGCTTTTAACTAGCTTGCAATGGTACTCATCGCCTTAATCATTCTTTCCATTGTTTTACAAACACAGCTAGTCAATGCTATAGGGCGGTAATTATTTGGATCTTTGGAGTCTTTAACTGCCTTGGCAATATGTATGATGGTGGTTTCTCTTCAGGAAGGTGGAAATTCTCGAATTTCCCAAATATTGCCTATTTTTGTCTATTCTTGTTGATAGGTGCTTTATTCGAAAGCACTATGAAGAACACTATGAAACAATTTTTTTACCGCAGTTACAACAGGTATGCTCAACACATTCCCTCATCAGACCTTTCCGGCAATATTTACTTTGTGTAGGCTGATTTGTCAAATATAAGTAGGTATCTTAATGTTTGAAATTTAGTTTTTTCGTCACTTTCTCTGCCATATTATGGTTAAGTCGTGACTAGCCAGTTGTAACTTGTGGAGGAAGCTAAAATACTTGACTTAAACCACTGACTAACCCCAAGTCACTGGCAACATGCCCCGGCTGGGATTCAAGCTCAGGCAGTGGTGAGCTAGCAGTCAGTGGCAACACTATAGATCACATGGCCATCAGGGCAGGCCCGGTATCTTAATGTTATGTCAATCTGTAAATTTTGAATATTCAGTGAAAATTTCAAAATAGTTGAAATGACCAGTGCTTCTTTCCCTGCTGATGATAACCTAATGTGGTATGCTCCTACAACAAACAGGATGTGCAATATATAATCAATAGCATAACGCTCTCCTCTTTTGGAGATGTGAAAGTGTGCATCCAGCAATATAACGATCATTAGATCAACGTATGCAGCATCAGGTTAGTTCTTTTATTTGCATCATACTCTTTCAATCATTCGAACCCAGATAGGGCCCTGTTGAAAGAGGTACTGGGAGTACAGTACAATTACAGAGAAGGGGGAAGGCAAGTGTTGCGGCAGGGCGCTGAAGGGCGCAGGAGGAGTAGAAGTTGTCGATATAGTAAGGATCCATGCACCCAAAAAGTGAGTGGCGGGCGCACGGATCCAAGCCCAAATTACAGGTTGAAGGTACATGGATAGGGCACTGATCAGCACGTAGGGATGTGTGAAAGGGCAGATAGAAAGAAATGGGTGGGAGTTGCATAAAGTAATAGTCATGTGCAGCAAGTGTGCATGCAAGTGACAATACCAACGTCATAGGGAACTTAATGGAACATTTCCTTCATCAACAGATATAAATTAATACTTACACCCATTAAACTTCACAGAGCTCACTTTTTATATGAAGGCTAGGCATTACTTACATTCATTAAACTATAGATTTCCTCGAAGAAATTCCCAACTTCACAACTGTGGAAATGTTTATTATAACCAGGGAATTTCATACACTAATCAAAATCTCTGTTATAACTCAAAGTTAAAAGATCGTTTTTTAGCAAGGCCCAACATTAAGTCATCGGCCCTTATAGCGAACGGCAATTCAGGCAGACATTCTCTCTGGGATCAGCGGATTTGACCAACAATTCATTTAAGTAAAGTAAAATAAAAATAATAAATATAAAGACATCGTTATTTAGAGTAGGAAATGTTTCTAAGTGCCACACAAAGCACTGGGCAGGTCGAAAAGATGATGCTAGTTGTGGGCCGACGCATGTTCTGTAGGCAATCGCTCAAACCATTAGGCCACGGGGACATGTGTACGATATTGATGTTTGAAAAGAGAACTATATTGATGAAATCCCGTAACTCTATTTGGGATCGTTCCTAGCATTCCGAGTTTAGTCCTGTCATTTACGTGACTGACAACCGGAGTAAATCTTTGAAAAAGACCGCCAGGCCACTTTTATCAATGACCCCACATATTTACATACGGCCCGAAACTGATTATGACCTACCTTCGTCATGCGAGCCGGTAAATATCCAAATCAAATATTGCGCCTGTTGTCTAACTACTCCAAAACGGCTCGGCATCACTGGAATGTCGTTAGAACCAAATAAGAAGCGCCAACATAGCTCAAAATTTGTTTTTGATCTATTAATCTAATGCCTTTTCAAATAAGTGAGCAATAGTAATTCTATCAATACGCCTTTACATGTCGTTAACTTTGTGGCATGACTGGCATCGCAATCCAATTTTGCCTATACTATGAACTTGCTATTCTGAGGTTCAATTAATTACACCTGTTGCCGTTTCACTTTTGCGGCGCTGCACGCCGGGGATGAACATTTGCGTCAAGCTAAAGATGACCAATTAAATTCGTTTTCACTCGAATTAAGCCCAAAGTTATCTAGGCAAAGAGGTATGGCATGCAAAAGTTCAATCCCTATTAAAAAATCTTTTTCAATATTCATGGTTATTTTTCAATGTTCATAATTATTTTTCATTTAGTTAATAAGATTGTTTTCAATATCAATACATAACCATCAATATTTTGAAATCATTTATGAATATTGAAAAAGGAATCATGGATACTGGAAGATGAATTATGAATATTGGAACTTTAAAGTTATTTTTCTATATTCATAAATGATTTTCAATATTCATAATTCATTTTCTAATTGTCGTAATTCTTTTTTCAAAATTCATTTTTCATTTTTCATTAGTCATAATTTATTGTGCAATATTCATAAAGATCTTGCATTATTCTAAAATGATCTAAGAATTAAAAGAAAAAGAGTTAGGAGTATTGCATAATTATTTACGCATATTGAAAAAAACGTTTTGTTTTCGAAATTCGTAAATTATTTTTCAAATTCGTAATTATTTTTCAAATTCGTAATTCATTTTTAGTACTTATGAATAGGCCTGCCTTGAATTATGAATATTGAAAAAATACGGACATTGAAAAATGAATAACCAACTTTGAAAAAAAAATTGTATTCATAAACCAGGATTAAAAATCACTTCTACTTGTTATGGAGACGTAACCTCCCATCGTTCTGCCTCCCCCCCCCCCCCCCCCAAATAACGGTTTGATTGGCAAACTAAATTTACTGATGGCACGAAAGGATTTTGTCCTCCGTATCTAGAAATCTCTTTCATGTTGAGCACTGAAACTTATGTATGTTGAAAATGTGTGTGAAAAAGTACTTCAATATATAGGACTATCGCTTGTAAGACAACAAAAACTAACAGGGCGTGTGAGTGGCGCATGGTCATGATCTGGTCTTTTGGAAATATTAAATGTCTTATATAGTATAAACGTCTATTTAATTCTCAAAACATTTATGTGGCAAATACATGAGATGGGGTGCATGAAGACGAAATATTCACCCTCATTAATTTGTCCAAATAAAGATGGCAGCACCGTCTCGGAATATCAGTTAACGGTCTGTATTGATGGACGAGTGGAACATCAACCCCTACACACGGCGTCACGTGTTTGCTTATGGCTCGTGATCGTTACTATTCCACTATATACATATACATATATATATATATATATATATATATATATATATATATATATATATATATATATATATATATATATATATATATATATATATATATGGATTCCCAGTCATGTTGGCATCATGTGTAATGAAAAGGCAAATGCTGGTGCCAAAGATGGCCTTTCAAGAAGAGTTAAAAATATTCTCATTCCTTATGGTAGTTTAATAGACACACCAATATATTTTTAAAGCACAAATGGCAGTCCCTTTGGGATGAAGCAGTCCACAACAAATCACATAAAATTCTTCCCCAGCTGGGTCTGTGGCCTGGAGGTTTTGGAAACATTAGACTGGAGGAGAGTGTTTTAACAAGAATTTGAATTGGTCACACTCACTTCACTGACTGCTTCCTTTTGAAAATAAGTAAATTGTATTGAATCCAGAAATATACATTCTTATATAAATAGCTATAGAGATCTTTTTGAGAAGGTTCCTCCAGACAGCATTTTATCCTATTTACATAAGGTCTTTTTGACCGATTAAAAGACATAAATAATTTATAGTTAAACTTATGAATGAGACATATTTTGAAATTGTAAATGGTTTTGTGTGCATTTTTATATATTCATTGCTTTGTTATTGTTTTCTTCAATAACAAAGGATAAGTGTTTTACCTTTTATGGCGCTTAATGGCCTATGTGTGCCAATGTGCTTTGCACATGCCTTGACCGTCATCATTAAAGCTATTGGTATATGATCAGTTGGCATAATATATGCATAGCCATATGATCTTGAGAAAGGAAGAGAAAACTGGAAACATTTTGCATTAAAATACATGATATTTAATTTCAGTAACTGCAATTACTGCAAGATAATATAATGTTGATATCACAGCACAAGAATGAGCTCAGTACAATTGTATAAACATATATGAACTTAAATACTTCCAATGTTTAGTACTTTTTCTAAAAGATTAGACTCCCAATCATAACTAAGAGGACGAGAACAAAGTCTTAGCTATGTGTTATCTGGGCTTCAGGAAAATAAAACGCCAGTAAGTTTACTCTGTACCGTTTTACTGGGGCCAAACGCATTCAAATAGATTAAAAACGTTGGAACATTTCGAGGAGTCTACCAACTTGTTTGGAAAGACCACGAGGTCATAGCTATCATGTCCGATAATTACCTATTTAGAATTTATGAATTTTAAAACGAGGCCTATATTACACATGTGTAATAACTTAACAAGTGGTCTATTCATATAAAAATAAAAAGCATGGAATATACGGTCCTTGTTCACTTCTATGGTCCTGCGCCAAAATCCTACGTGCAGATGAAATCAGTTATCATAGCTATTGTACTGTTAGCATCCAACTTGTAATCCCACGTGATTTGAAATACGTGTCGATCACTTTTCTCAGGTAACATATGTTTTAGGACTAAGGATTGTATCATTAACCAACTTCGAATTTCACATAACTTGATTAAACCCAAATGTGCAGGACTAGATATTCATTAGGCAGGAACATGACATAATTAATCACATGGCATGTCTATTATTAATAACACAGACGATAATTAACATAAGGGAATGATTGAACGGCAATGTACCCTCGCGTACATGTACAGGTGGTTTTTGTTAAGGCATTTCATGTGACAGTGTAGAGCCTATCTGCATGATGAAAGCATGTATATAATCAATTAATGTCGAATATTACATAAATAACACACACATTTATACAAATCATTCTCTTCCTTATATACATATATTTTACACTATAGACTATGTGCCATACTGCAGATATAGGCTATACAACCACATTCAATAAATCACAAACTGATGATACCTAAAAGTGTTAAATTTTCTTTAGGGTCATTGACGTCCTGATTCATTTTATCTATACCTGTCCCTCTTAGCAAATCAATATCTTTTATAGAATTTGTGCGCTTCCTCTAATTTCTCTGTAGTATGTTCACATGTCTATATAGTATGAGCAGTATAATGCGCAACGATTAACTGGCTTCTTTGGTGGGTATAACAAACTGCTTCTATATCATTGCAATAGACAATGGTAGAATATCCAGAGGTATATGTCCTTACACTTCTACAAAATTAAACTGTGCAGACTGACTAATAGTTTACATACATATATGTATATATATATATATATATATATATATATATATATATATATATATATATATATATATATATATATATATATATATTTTATATATATATATATATATATATATATATATATATATATATATATATATATATATATATATATATATATATATATACATACATATATATATATATATATATATATATATATATATATATATGTATATATATATATATATATATATATATATATATATATATATATATATATATATATATATATTTACATATGTGTGTGGGTATATATGTAAGTTAGTTTTTAAGACTAGATATGCTGATAAATATTGGACGGTTTTGCTGGGTATATAATATTCTTATCAAATATAACTACAATCACAAAAGTGAATATCATTCGACCAGTTGTGTAATGCAAATGTTAGAATATGTACACAATCACAAAAAAAAAACGTTTTGTAGGGTGTGTCATGATAAGGTAAACTCTGTTTCCTTTGTCTTGGCCAGAAAACGTTGAATTTGTTGGATTGTCTAATAATGACAGTACACAATAATAATATATATATATATATATATATATATATATATATATATATATATATATATATATATATATATATATATATGTATATATATATATGTATATATATATATATATATATATATATATATATATATATATATATATATATATATATATATATATATATATATATATATATATATATATATATATATATATATATATATATATATATATATATATATATATATATATATATATATATATATATATATAGTAACCATTTTCACAGTGAGATGGGTTACCAAGAGCCCTTTTCAGTTCGATGTGTGCAGTTTATTGGACGGGGGTTCTTCAGATATTCGAGAATTATTTATTTCTCAAGATCCTTTGATGCTATCGACCATTGAACATCTGGATATTTAGGTGTGTACATTACGTCCACCGCTTCATACGTTATATTAGTAGTCGAGGATCACTGAAGCCATCATATCAGTAACTACATGATAACACATTCGCTATAGATGATTATATACATACAACTTTTTCAACATATGACGTCATTTTTTTCAGATTTTTACCATATCCTCCGTTCCAACTGCTACCTTAATATAAATGGTATCATCCCTTATATAATCCAAAGTGGACAAAACGGAAATTTCAACGAATCGCTGAGCTCCGAAACTGGCGTTTCTGTCCCCCGTGGGTCGACCCAGAAACGGCTTATTCTCCTTGCACGTGTTGGGCTTGACGGTGTACGTGACGTTACGTCTGGCTGCTGGGTCTTGGCATTGGTCGATCAAGGTGAAGGTCACTCGATGGCTGAAGGGCCACACCAAAAGTGGGTCATATTCGCCGCGGCACAGACAGATGAAGAGTGACATGTACTTCCCACGTGCTGCAATACAATACAGGACAGATTATTCAAAGAGTAAGGAATGAAGAATGAAAGGAAAGAATTAATGTTTACGTCACTTTCTTCAGCGTAGGTCATATCCCTTATCTTCGAATAGTTCCAATGGGTCTTATAGTTGCAGAAGTACCAGAAACAGGCCTTCACAACACGCACATTAATATAGCGACCAAAGCTATCCTCTGGTTTGGATCCAGAGTGACTCGAACCTAACGCTTGAGAGCCTGCTATCGTAACCACTAGGCCACGGCCAACAAAGAAAGGACTTATCCAGAAGCAAGGGCTGTCATATGTGCGAGACTATCGCCCAATCTGACTAGGATATAGGGGTTCCATCATGAGTGGATGGAAAGATTCTTCATTTTCCAAAACCATTGTGCAAAACCAACCCATCATCTCAAATAATTGAGATAGATGAAAGATATATTTATATCGTCAGAAAAGCAATCCTCTGAAATAGTTTGGAAACTGGCGTTTTCTTTAGATTTTACTAGATTTACAGACTTTCCACTAACTATTAACATAAACTATATGCGAATAATTGTTCGACCTGTGACATTGTTGTAGCAACCAAACAATGCATCCAAGGGTATTACAATGCAAGAATCATAATACAGGCTTCAGTTTATTTGTATTCTAAACAGACTATGCATTTTTAATGATTCAGTATTGATCATCGGGCATCAATAGTACGGGAAACGGTCTAAATAAGTATTAACACCGCGTGGAATTATTGATGACCGATATGGGTTTGATCTAAATCCTTTGTATCTATAGAACTCGAATATTTAGCACTAGGTTCACAAATGCTTTGAATTTAAGTTGATCAGTAGACGTAGTCGTATTGTTTTACACTTCGGATCACAAAAGTGACAATATTGTATTCAATGGTGTCATGCCGTACAAGTCCTCTCAAATGCCTAGCATAATCCAATATATATATATATATATATATATATATATATATATATATATATATATATATATATATATATATATATATATATATATATATATATATATATATGTATATATAATATATATATGTATATAATATATATATATATATATATATATATATATATATATATATATATATATATATATATATATATAATATATATATATATATATATATATATATATATATATATATATATATATATATATATATATATATATATATATATATATATATATATATATGTATATATTTAAGCATCGGTTAACAAGACACAATGCAGGCCTTTGTGAACACCGCACTTTTTCTTACTGAAATATCGCTGAAACATGTGCGTGACAGTTGCTAAGGTTACCACGTTCAAAATAGACGGCAGGGGATCAATGGCGGAGTCTGCTCTCTAGGTATACCTGCTACTAGCGGGTACAATGGCACCTGCTACTAGCGGCTGCAATACAGAGGGGTACAATGGCACCTGCTACTAGCGGCTGCAATACAGAGGGATGTATTGCAATGCTCAGATATCATGGCAGCAGTATATATGTCGATATATCTGTGCTCCTCTTATATCTATAGCTGTATTGAATCAGAGACCAATCGCTAAGTTTGAAATATACTTCTATATCATTAAATGTTCCCTTCCGAGTACCAAACATGTTGATATCTAACCTCTTCCAAATGTGTAATATAAACCTTGTTCCCCTTGGTTATGGGCAATAACTTTTATTGGGTTATGAGATTATTAATATGATAATATGGATTATAGTTATAATTCAATCTGCCTTGACCTTACCCTTTCCGTCGCCATAGAGACAAGCGGACAACGCCATTTTGTATCCGTGGCGGCTCGTGAGAAATGGCGGGCTGAATAACGTTTGTTTCTTTCCCGCCGTTGCATCTGCCATTTTTTCTTCGTAGCCGTC
>OZ012691.1:19784638-19830974 GCA_963942565.1 Maea johnstoni
AAAATTGTTGTACGGGCTAGCTGGTGATTCCTCTGCCTACCTGAGCTCTGGGAATGTCCTTCTTCTTGCAGCCGTTGGGGCAGGGCACGGGGAAGTGGCTGCAGTCGTTGAGGTGCTCGATCTCGTCCTCGTACGAGATGTTCAGGCTGCAGAAGTCACACTTGACGGGACGCTTCGGGCAGTCGTCCGCCACGTGCTTCTCCAGGAAGCGCTTCTCGAACTCCGCCCCGCAGTTGTTCGGGCAAGCTGACATTCCGAAACCACATTCTTCATTGTGCGCCTGAAAGTAAACGAGAACATGCTTATTTGCTGGGTTTTCTATCGAAACGAACAATGGGAAATATCTTATGGTGTTTATTCATACGTTTCCATTTCACTGATGGAAATATTTCACAACAGCCTTAGTAAAAGTAGTAGACTTAATAGCAGTAGTAGTAGTAGTAGCAGTAGCAGCAGCAGCGGCAGCAGCAGCAGCAGCAGCAGCAGCAGCAGCAGCAGCAGCAGTAGTAGTAGTAGTAGTAGTAGTAGTAGTAGTAGTAGTAGTAGTAGTTTAAGTAGTAGTAGTAGCAGCAGCAGCAGAAGTATCAACATAAGTAGTTGCTGTTGATCTAGTCTATGATACCGTATTCGTTCACAGCACCAAATATTTTTGTTCAGACATAAACCCTACCTATTTTCCAGTTTCTGTTTTCATCCTACTGACGGTAGGGTTTAGTGCGAAGTCTTAAAATTCATGTTAGCACTCTTCCGTCGAGATTTTGGGCGGAAGCATTTTGCTATAATCTGGGCACATACAAACAGCTGGGAAAGGTATTTTTCCTCTTTTCAATCACCGACGGCTAGCTCCATGTATTGCCGTCGTAAATATAGGCCAGCGCCGTTTAATTGGACTATATCAGACTCTTTTCACCTCCAGCCGGAGATCGAGTTAGAAAAGTTGTAAATGTCCGCCATATTGGTTTTGTAAAAGCCGGAATTATTTACAGAAGTAAATTATTAACCTAATTAGTATGTATTGTTCTATTACGAAATATCCAGAATATTTGCCGTTTATGGGTGTTATGCTAAACCACCGCTGCTAACATAAAACTAGAGGATCGCATTGCAACACAGAACATCCACAATAAGATATCGTTGCATATAGTAAGGTTCACTATTATTGAACTACATATATTCATATTTCATAGTACATGTACTCTCACATCATTTATGCTATAGACCTGTGACACCTGTGTCAACAGAATGCATCCTACCTAGTTAGGTGAGAAATATTGTCATGGCAATATATACACAAACATATCAAATAAGCTTCTTCTCCTGCCTGGGAATGCTGGGTTTAGTGGCCACCATAGTTCAGTTTTGACAGTGGCTGATTAAGTGTTGAAAATGATTTTGTATTGTGTCTTCATATGGATACACAAACGTCAGCAAGAATTGTATTTGTGGTTTGCAATATAGTTTTGTTTTGTGTTTTGCATTTTTGTCTTTACTTTCCAATTGATGAAATATCCCTTTCTTTATTTTCACACGTGCGTTCTGTTTTCGCTTCTATGTTTCCCTGTTTCTGTGCGTTGTATATATTTTTCTGCGGTTTGGAAGTTTTATTGAGTCACATTTACAGCATCGTAGCATATCATCACAAACAAAATGTCTCGTTTACTGCCGTTTGATATGTTTTTCTGTATTGAAATATAAGACTAAACCATTTTAATAAACCATTAGGAAATCAATTAGTGTAGCGCACTGTCGTCATGTTTGAAGTTGCACTGATATATACGACTAAACTAGTTAAACCATTTAGTTAACCATTTAGAAGTTTTTTCAGTCAAATTTGCATCATCGTACAATTTTTTTATCATCATTAACAAAATATCTCGTTTACTATCTTTGAATCTTTATTCGCCCTGAAATACACGATTTAACTATTGATTAAACCATGTATTAAACTAACTGAAGGTCTTTGTCATATATACAGCATCGAAGCATATCAGAATCGTTCGATTACAATCGCTTTCAATTCCGTTTTGCACTGAAATAAGTAGACTAAACCATTAAGAAGGTTTTGCAGTCACATTTACAGCATTGTGTCAAATCCCTCGGTTACGGTGTTTTCTATCTCAATTTACACAGAAATAAACGAGTAAATCATGTAATAAACCATTTAGAAGCATTTACAGCATTGTGGCATGTCATCATAAAGAAAATACCCCGTATACTGTCGTTGTGTACCTCTATTTTTATGGTAATATATTACTAAACCATTATGTAAACCGTTTATGACTAAACAGGTGCATATAGTAATTAAGTTATTAGACAGGACAATGAGCACCGACACATTTATCATTTGAGGAAAACGTCATGGTGATGATGATAATATTGATGATGACGATGAAGAAGTACTATACAGAAGAAAACTTAATTATGACTATGGTAAGAGCTATCACACAATGATAATTTGCATTGGTTTACGTACACTTTAATACTAACAATCACATTGTTATTAACATCTTCACCTTTTTCACCGCAACCATGACTGTCTTAAGCAGCGTGACGTGCGAGGACCGCTTTCCTGATTTGAAGTTCATATTCTTCTGCTTCGCACTTTCTTCCATCTTGCCAGCTTTCATATTTCTAAGCACAATTGAAATTATTTAAAACGTATGCATCATATGCATAATGAACATAGGATGACCACTTTGTCCGACTAGTCAGATATTTACACATGTTTTAAAGAGCGCGTGAAAGCTGCTGCTATGGTGAAGCCCCGCGGGTAGCAGGTTAAAAGGTGGAAGTTGGTTGAGTGTAAAGCAGGCATACAGTCACGTTAGGTACTCGTCAGTCGTTGTTTTGGTGACGGGCGTGGTGGCATTCAGAGCGACGGAATCGAGCGATTTCCCCACACCTGCCGTAAATGCTATTCCCCAACCGCGAATCTATATTGTCGCAACAGCAGAACATCCTTTTTGCCTAACACACATCTCCTCTTCCTTAATCGTACTTCATTCAAGCCATCCTTGTTGCCATGCTGTATGTGTAGATTACGTCTGTTTAGAATGTTCTGTTCTGTGCATTGTGCCCCATGCACTTGTAGGACCAAATATTTTAACCTTCATGAAGCTTTAGAAATAGTAAACGTATTTGCGCATGCGTAGCAAGAGTTGCCCTCGTTTTGTTACGTTTATCTTGCAGCGCTTTAAATAATGCAGTACTTATTGAACTGGTGCATATTGATGTAAATAAGGGATGGGTAATCCTATACCCGCAACGCATACATGTATTCAGCTGCAAATACTCTCAACATCCATCTATCTTACCAACTACATACATTTTAACACAAAATCAAACCCAAGACTTTAATTTTTGCATTTGCATTTTACAAATTGATTATTATATAGTTTACACTATCGAATCCCTCCCTATAAACTTTGACAGAACATATTCAAGAATTGCTGAATATCAAGCAGGCCTTACTAATTCCTATGCCTGGATATGGGGGCCGCAGGAAAGGGAACTGTACGTGTATGTTATCGTATATCATGTCTGGTGTTCCAGGCACGTGATAAGAAACAACAGCAGCAAATCGAAATATATGGGTTAAGGTGATAATTTAGTACACCAAGATCATCACCACTAGGTGGTGTCTTTCGCTGGCCCCTAAGCATGGATATCAAAACAAATGATTGCACATGAGTAGTGGTCACCCACCACGAATCTCGACCTCGCAACTTTCAAGTGTGATACGACCACGAGAACAAAAGGCGGATCCCTTTGGGCCCTCCGTGTTAAATTGGTCCCAAACAACATGGGTGTCTGCTTCGACCATAAAGATTCCTTCGAGATAGACCATTTTGACCAATATTTTCATATCATTTTTTGGCTGAAAGTGAATAATGATACGGTCTTCGAAGCCATTGTTTTAGAATATGACAGATATGAATCCCCTCTAGGTGCAAGGTCATGACATTAGTACCTCGTAGTATGACAGGACCTGAAAATCGGCATACTAGCATTCACATACTCATCGTGCAGATTCCCGGTTTAGGTAGGACCTTGCACCTTACCAAAGACATGAATGATCAAATGGTAGAGTTTGGTTTTCAAGGAAAGGGTGAGTCTTGACATTTTGCTAAATAACGAAATACAGCCATATATGTTGGTTAAGGGTGCCACATCAACTCAAAATAGCAAATCATTGATAAGTTTATCATTATTCTGTAACTATGAGATGTAAGCTATACACTAGCATAAGTGCCGTTGTCTACATTTAACTCATATATTTAAGTTTTAAAGATGACCCAGTTATCGGGTAGGGTTCTACCTTAAGTGAAGTTGGGTACGAATATATGCTGTACATTACGAAGGGAGCAAAGAGTACTCTATCATATCATAACATATATATATATATATATATATATATATATATATATATATATATATATATATATATATATATATATATATATATATATGTATATATATATATATATATATATGTATATATATATATATATATATATATATATATATATATATATATATATATATATATATATATATATATATATATATATAAAAAGAGAGAGAGAGAGAGAGAGAGAGAGAGATGTGATCTTTTCTGTTTGGTTGCAGTATGTATGTACATGTATGCCGTTCAGGTAATCGATATCTACAGGTATAGAGGACTCACTCGGAACTGGCTCTAGCAATAGGCGGGGATTAGGAGAATGCCAGAGTAGGGGGTCATGCTCAGGTCTATTTACATCGCATGGAGACCATGTTAGAGGATGTAGATGCCTTGGGAAACGGGCCAGATGTGATATGACAGGTGAAGGCAACTAAGCTACCCTCTCATATGGTCTGCACTGTAAAATCAATTATAACGTTTATGGATATACCTGATATACCCGAGGCGAAGCCGTGTAACCCCAATGATATCACCTACACCACGGCTTCAAAGGGGTCTCGCCGTCTCCGTAGCGTGTTCCTCAGTTCACTGCGTTCACCCTGTCCCAGGCCAGAAAAAACAGCTAGGTCGAGCTCTCTTGCTATGAGTGTGTTGTGAGGTGCACCGTTTGTTTTTCTTAGAACCTTGCGCCAGATTACGTACGTTACGCTTTTTTAAGTGCACGCGTGCCATTGTTGGGACTATGGTTGTAGCAGCAGAAAATTCTCTGTATTTGCCAGGTCTAGCTTTAATGCCTTTAAAAGCACCTTTCAAAACATGTTCATCATTCATTTCAGGTATCAACCTTTAGGAAAACGCCCAAACCTTACGGCACATGCATTGGCGGTCAGTTTCGTGGATGTTTCTTGTATCTTTACAGGTGTTAGCATGACCTACACATTATCCTGGCCAGTGAACCAGTGTGAAAAGACAACATCTCTTTACGCACATAGTGCAGGCCTCTGGGTGAGAGAAATGCTATCCCTGTTAGGCAGCAACCTTGCCAAAATGTCGTCCAGTACTGTACTGTTTGATGGACTGGTAGTTTCCAGAATATGGAATTTCGAATTTTCGTCACTTTTTCTGCAATTTTGCTGCTAAGTCGTGGCTAGCCTGTTGTAAGTGATGGGGGAACCACCATCTAACCCCACTAACCAGTCACTGGCAACTATCTCACATGCCCCGGCCGGAATCTGAACCCTGGCAGTGTGAGAGATAGTTAGCAATTAGTGGCTGCGCCCTAGACTGCCCGGCCGTCAGGGTAGGCCCAAACAATTTCTAGAATTCACCTTCTTAGACAGGCTAAAGATAACCATTTAAGTCTTTAGCATGATGATTTTAGTAATAATAACCAAATAATTGTCTAAGACATGGAACATTTTAGTCTGCCCGTATGCCCGTTATAGACTAATAGATATACATGTACTAACATTCGGTCGTGGAATTTGAAGTAGGAAAGATGCAGAAAATTCTGTTTCATACAGGCATTTAAATATCCTGGCTACACCATTTTAAAGCACTAGCAGTATTTTCTCTTACCATCTGTTACAAAGAAGCCTCTTTTGGCTTAAACAGTGACATTTCAGACTATTCTTGTTTAACGTGTATCCTTTTTAGGCATATAAAAGCTTGCTTTAGTTGTGTTCCCACTATAGAATTTATTATACAGTTTATATCTAAATACACTCATTCAAATAACTATAGTTTTTAAATATTGATATGGCAATGGGTTGGAATATTCGCTACATGAGTGATGAACAATGATATAATGATAATGAGGCTAAGAAAGGTTCCAATGATTAGTAAGATAACATTATATACATTTAAGCTAGTTTTGTATATGTGACTTTTTTACATTCAGATGCGCAGATATGCTGTCGCTTACTTAATCCATTTCAAATAATCCTCTTTGGTTTTGGAATTAGGGAAAATACAGTACTTTACAGCAGTTCGGTGGAATTTATAATATTAGCGGTTATAACTGCTATATTTCCCCCATCCGCACTTCAGCACCAAATTAGCAAAATCATTAGTTTAATGCACACTCTATATTATCCTTTTTTAATCGAACAAAGGGAGTATTCTGGTGTTACTGCCACCTGTAGCATATAGAACGACAAGTGAGTGTGTGTAGGCAAGCTGTTTTACCAGTATGACAACCATGCCACCAGAACTTTTAATTAGGCAGCCTCTTCTTTGCGCATAATATTCGACAAACGATTCAACTAAAAGACTCAGAAGGACATGTATTGTATGTGCTTTCATCATATGGGAACACCTAATGGATGCGATCAATATCATTGTTGCCACTTGGGGACAGCACTTTTCTGATCGTATCCTGACGTCGTAGCATGAAAAAGGTTACACACGTCACGCGAAAATCATCCCTTTGTTTGCAGAGCCAGGTGGGATCCTTTTCTGAGAAAATAGATAACCAAGTTACCTTCATGTTCTCATCAAACTACTAATGGGGTTCTCTGAATGTCTGATCAATAATTTGGCAATTATTGCTTCCGTTTATCACGTTGACAATAGAATGCCAATGGCTATGCTGCGCTCTACAGAAAGTGCTTCTGTTCTAGAGCAGTTCAATATATTCAGGTTACATACCCGCCGGAAAAACATAATGTTAGTGGGTTTTTTGTCCACATAGAGCGTAGACCTGTTTGTGTTTTTATGTCATTGCTTTTATCTAAAACATTCGTTCTTAATCACATACGATTGCTTAAGAGCTTTATTGAAGCAGGCAGGATATGATTAAACTATATATACACACATATACAATAATAATACATACAGTGTGTCGCAAAAACAAATGCAACGAGCTACATTTCCCCAAATTTCAGGGAAAATAGGAAGCCGGTATTGATCATTTATACACTGTTGGAAAGCTACATATCTCAGCTAAACACCATGAATGAATCACGATAAAATGATAATCCTGTGAGGCGATATCCCCCCAAACATGACACCCCCTGAAGTGAAATTGCACACGACAGGTAATGGCCTGTTCATACACAAGCTAGACCTAAATTTTAGCAGCTTTCACCTGTTTAACCTGCTTCAATCACCTGGCTTACCTGTCAAAATGCAAAGGGATGACCAGTCAATCACCACTATAATCACTTGGTCAGTATTTTCAGCCAAAAAGACTGTTTCAATATACTTTGCCCTCAATTTATGGCAATATGCCTTTGAAATTAATTGTTTCAGGGGTGTTCAGGTCATGTCTGGGAATAGTACATGCAAACACCCAAGTACTCCTCGTGTGCAATTTCACTTTGGAGGGGGTGTGACCTTTTGGGAGGTATCTCCCCTCAGGAGTATTATAGGATTTTGATTTTTCTATGTTTGTTAGCTGACACATGTAGTTTTCCAAAGATGTATGAACAATAGTTACTGGTCTCATAATTTGCCAGCAATTAGGGAAAATGTACTTCACTGCATTTTTGGGGGGACACCTGTATTTGGATTTTGCATTTCATTAATTGACACTTATTCTGTCACACTGTGGCTTAAACGAGACTAGTGGTCATTTTTAACTGCTTGAGTTAGCTAAAATAATCAGAAAACCACTAGTAAATCATTGGCAGATCTCTCTCTCTCTCTCTCTCTCTCTCTCTCTCTCTCTCTCTCTCTCTCTCTCTCTCTATATATATATATATATATATATATATATATATATATATATATATATATATATATATATATATATATATATATATTTATGTATATACATATATATACATATATATATACATACATATATATATATACATATATATATATATATATATATATATATATATATATATATATATATATATATATATATATATATATATATATATATATATATATATATATATATATATATATATGCATCAACTAACTGGAACTTAGGAAAATAACAACATTTACCTTTGCTACTACAACACTTTGGTCTGCAAGATCTTCAGTATGAAGTTGAATTTCATCAATAGATTTGGTATCGTCTATAGTCCGTTGATCAGTTTTATCATCCACCCTATCTTGCTCATCTTTAGGGTTTTCGTCTTTAGTTTCCTCAGCATTTGTTTCCAAATTCTTCTGGTCTTCTGGCTCTGGTGTTTTGTCAATGGGAATCTCTGTTTTCTCTTGTGGTTCTTCTTCCTTTTCCTTCTCCGATGCCTTTTCCTCATTATCTTCCTTTGGCTTTGGTTCCGGAACCTTTTCCTTGTCAGAGGGTGTTTCTTCTGTGCTTTCCTCTGGCTTTGCTTTCTCCTCTTTCTTCTTCTTCTTCTTTCTATACTTATCAAGATCTAGAGGTTCTGACTTCGTCCCCTTCACTCCTTTTGGTACCACAACTTTCATGCCCTGTTCAGTACCTCCTGCAAGGCCTTTACCAGTACCTTTCCCCATCTTATCCTTTGGTTAGAGGCACTTGCAGACGCCTTCCTACTTGTAGCAAGACTGTTTTGTGTTTTGTGTGTACACACACGTTGTTTCTCTAGGCCTGACTCTGTACCTACACAACAGGCACTATTGATCAACCCAATACCCTGCTGGTGAGATCTACCTCCACTGTGGGAAGGGGGAGGAAGTACCCGCGCACTAATGTATCCGATCTATAACTTATTAATCAGATACATGCACGTTGACGAAGAAAAGGCAGTGATCACAATTAAGCATGTATGTTCCCAAGGTCTCCCTGTTTTTGTTTGTCGAAAGTACCCGCTCCCTATGTATTCGATCTATAACATATTAATCAGATGCATGCACGTTGACAATGCAGGGGCAGTGCTCGCAATTAAATATGTATGTTCCCAACGTCTTCCTTTTTTTGTTAAAGAATACATTGGGAAAGTGTGAGGCCATACGTCTAGTGCCAGCGTGTATCTAACGTGCATTTTGTCAATAGTTGTTTGGTTAGCGAAGGTTGCATCAAAATACCATCTATTGCGTCGCGATCGCCATGCCGTATCGATCCATGCATACCCAAATAGAACAAAACAAAGGCAACTTCCTAGGCATTGTTTAGTATTCAATACCTATCTATATACGTGCATATCCATCATGCACAAAAATTAGTCACAAATATATTTCAACACATATTTTTAATTTTTTGCCAATCTCTTTCTTTGTGTTGATTTAAGTCCGCCAAATTATGTTTTTTTCGTATGAATCACACGAATCAAACTAATATTTACGTGAAAGTTTAAAAATAGTAGTTATGAGGTAGCAATTGAAAGATACAAGAACTATCACTAGTTTCTTGCAACGATGCATGCTCTATCTATCTTAAACCACTTGCCATGTTTTCTTTTTAACATGTGCCAATACTACATATACTTAATCTTATTGATGTGTACCTAATTGCAAATATTAATCTTAATCATATGAACATACACTTATGGGCAGGTACCTATCCTTTTCCTCTTATCACATACATACTATGACCACTTTTACTTTTTTCTCATTGGAATGAACCCATACTCATCCACAGACAAACATACAACATTGGTATATAAAACAATCCATGAAATGGTGCTTGCAAGAAGTTCTTGAGTTTTGTAATTGTTTGTGATAGAAAGTGGGAAATATACGTATTATGTGTGCCCCACTTCGGAAAAATACATGTGTCAGAATAGCTAATGGGGTCAGATTTTTGGACCCATTTTTTGTTCGTTTGCCCTGCTTTTATTTTACCTCACTACTCAGCCTACGCATACTATATATTGCCAGAAAAGTCTTCTCATAAGGACTATATCTATCAGGTATGACAATTGACTTACCACTAGGTCTCTTAGGCTTGAACTCCACGTACAGCCGCGCACCTTGTTACAGCAGAACACCTGTATCCCGTCCACCTCTCTCTGGAACTGCTTATCCACGTACACCTGCAGAACAACAATAGATAACAGAGACAATTCAAACAATATCCTGCTATTCATACCTATTCCAACAGTCTATAACAAAAGGATACTCTATCTATCTATCTCAAAAGGATATAAGCGAATTATGTAAAACAAACAGTTGAGGTGTTTTTTCTCCACCAAGTACAATCGGCTAGTCACAACTTTTTGTTTAAATTTTGAATTGCACCCATGTGTAATCGGATTTTTATTTCACATAGATACTATTAGTTATCAACTGTTTTGGCGTATGATACAACTTATATCTCGCAATCAGAGGGCTGTAGCGCCTCGGGTGATACAGCCCTCTGATTGCGAGATATAAGTTGTATCATACTCCAAAACAGTTGATAACGAATTTATCTCATGATTGCCCCTCGACATCTGCATATGTAATAAAAGTGAACATACATACATAAATTTGGTTCTAGCAGCAGAGCATTGTCTGCTACTGGGGCAGCCATCCTGCAATGTTTGGTAGAATTGGTGATTGCATCATGCACTTAGGGGGTAGGGAGAATTGGGAATTGTATCATGGGCATAATCATTTGATGCATTGCCCAACTCTCCCTAACCTAAAAAGCAGCTGGTTAGTATAAGAATACTGGGAGGTTAATACAGGATTCTGAGAGGTTAATACAGCCTCATATTAACCTCCAATTGACCAATCAAAAGCCTAGAATTTTGCCATTCATGAGATAAAAGTATTTATATATCAATTAAAATGTCATATCATATATACTAGTCAGAAACTTAAATATGACAGAAAAAGTGACGGTAATCAAAACTCAAAATTTCTCAGGACAAACTCTACGAAGCTTAAACGAAATGTTTCTATTCCTGTTTTTCGGTAGATTCAACTTGACATTTTCCTCTCCAACATACGATTACATGCTATTGATTGATTGAAACAATTAAAACCCGATAACAGAATCAATACATAAATAATCTAAGGAGATTGATTTTACCGTCAGACCACCAGTTATTACAAACAATCATAAACATCAGCCATTGCAACTTATCAAAGTCAACTTATCTAATTCAGAAAACGATTTAAAAGGACATGGACTAGCTTGCAAAAGGCAGCCCGAAAATGACCAAAATTAGTGCAATACCGGGAAGAAAATGTAAAAAAATCTTTTTTTCATTATCCATTTCACGTTTATTCTCAACGGCAGTCTCTCTCTTGCAAAGCAACCCGTCGATATGTGATCGGCATATCCTTATGCTAAAGGGATACACTGACAAGGGATCAGCAAGGATTAAACGTTTCAAGATCACATGTAAATTCGTTAATAAAGACAACGTATTTCAGTAACTATTGAAAGCCAGCCTAGTGTATCTCTCATAACTTCAAATGTGGGAGCAAAACGCTTTATTCAACCTAGGCCTAAACATGAAGCTTATTTGCAATAGATAAGACATTATCCACATCCCACCAAAATACTTATTCTAGATACAACTTGTGAAAGAGACCACCAATCAAAATATCAAAGTGTCTTTGATTGCTTTCAACACGTCGGAATACGCGCTTTTTATATCACATTATTGTCATGGTTATTACTGATATCATTATTATTATTATTATTATTATTATTATTATTATTATTATCATTATTATTATTATTATAACTATTATTATTAGTATCATTGTTATTATTATCATTGTTACTATTATTATTATCTTTGATGTCGTCATCGGTATTAAACCTGTCCAGATATATCATACTCTTCATTATTTTTGCCATCACTACGTATTTATTAGTAACAATTGTAACGATTCTTGATGACTATCATCTAAGTCGCCTAAAAAGTTTATAAGTGTAATAGGCCACTCCGATGACGTCGTTTCTAGCGGTGAAATAGGTTTTCAAATGCAACCTTTCGTTACGTGCTGAGCGTTTAAACACTTCTGGCTGTGGCAAGTATGTCTGATCATGCTACTTATCCATTCCTGGCATCCTGTTGCCACATTGATCGCCCTGCTTCAACCATAATACCGGCCCATCATCGTATTGATTGCTGTCATTTATCAGCAGCCCGGCCAGGCAAACACCCGTATTGCCTAGCCAACAGGACAATATTTGGCCACACACCTGGGGCATGCTGGTAACCACGCACCACGACCCCCTGCTGCGCGTATCCGTTCCCACCTCAGGGGCATGAGGTTAGAGCAGGGTTATGCATAATGTATACAATGCGCTCTCGGGAAAAAGTGCGTCTGTCTGTGTGTCTCGGATTTTCTCTCTGTCTGTCTTTCTTTTGGTATGTATACATGTATGTATGTTCGTCTTTCGTTCTGTATGTATGTATATATGTATTCTATATGTATGTATGTATGTTATCAAACAGAACATTACGTCTTTCGTACTGTGTGTATGTCTTTCGTTCTGTATGTATGTATGCACCACATACATGTATATATGTATGTATTTCGTTCTGTATGTATGTATGTATACTTTATGTATGTATGTATGTTATCAAACAAAACATGACATATCTACTTTCAAATCAGACCTATGATACAAACAATACATTATGTATAGATTCTTTAATGAAAATATGTTAGCCTAAGGTTTTGCAAACCTTTGCATTTAGAATGACGTGCATGTATATGTCATTTTCTCCGCTCTCCAATTGGCAAGAACATGTCTAGGAACCCATGAAGCACTGATATATTTCAAGACGGGTTTTAGGTAATGCATTCATTTTTTCACATGTATAGTGCATGTATGTGTATGTGTAGCCTTAAGCTGACGTAACAAGCAAGTGCCAAGTCAACCCGTCTGACTTCACATTGCCATAGGATGAGATGCTCTCGTCAACATGCTTTTTTTTGAATGCCCATTGATAATTATTTCACATTTTGACATCATAACTACAGAGAAAATTGCCATGGTTTGTACCTATAATCAAGCAGGATATCGGAAGACCTATTAGCCAGAAGAACTCTTAGGCGGGTTATATTTAAAGAGTGCCCCAATGTGTGCGTTCCTCTCTAATTTATGTGTACATTTCTTGCCTTACAATCTTGTGACTTAGTGTCTTGAGGTTTCTTTCTAGTACATGTCTCAATCAGTACAAATGCGGAAAGAAGGGCTAAGCCCTTCTAGATTACAATCGTAGTCTTTATGGAGACACTGGCGTGACTGACAAGCTCCGACATTTTCTCACAGATATCAATATGTGAGGTGAATATATCTCCAAGTTCCGACCAACTAAGATATCTCACATTTGGGTAGATATTATACAAGTCAATTTCCTTGTAGATAGATTTTGCATCAGACCAGAATATATATTTTTCTCTACCAAACTTCTCCCAAATCATATTTTTCCGTGTAGATTTACTGAAGGTCGGTCTCTTATCGTATACCATATCTATAATAAGGTTAAAATCACCTGAAACAACACCAAGTGCCGAACAAATATAAACCCTTTAGAAATGTTACCGACATTTTTAGACGCAGCGGTACAATAATTATTAATAGCAATCACTTACTTTATCTCTCTCCACGTGGGTCTGGTCAATTGGACATCTAGGGGCAACTCTGAAAGGACACGACGTGAGAAATATATCAGACTGGCTAACGCACAGACAGACACACAGACACACACACATATATATATATATATATATATATATATATATATATATATATATATATATATATATATATATATATATAAGTATTATTATTATTGAACATGTTTCTTGGAACAATTAAGATTTGCTGTTATTTCAAAATTTCACCGCAATGAACATGTAATGTTAGCGATATCAAGTAAAGTTATCCCCCTCACCAAATATGCACAACTGCCCTTTCTCTCAGTGTTCAGTAGTGCATCAGGGTCCCGTTATTGATTCATGCACACGCAGTTGGGGACAATAAAAATTGGTATTAAAAATCAATTTTCAATTCAACCACGTCATTTTCTGAGTAACGTACAATAGCCAATAACGTATCATATTTATTGAAACAAAGCTCAAGTAACAATCGATTCTCTACCTCAATCCTCCATTGAATTCCAGAACAGCATGTCTCATTTTTTTATAATTTCAACCTTTTCTCAAACCTGATATGTCAACAGCAAAGCCTTATTGTTTTACTATCATCGCAATTCGTGTTAGCGATGTGTATTCTATATTAATATAATACATATTTTCATTCAGACATTGCTAAAATGAGGTTGAATTCCATTGTTATACGATTAATTGTAAACAAACCACGGTAAGCATTGCAGGAGCTTATATGGGAAGGTCGCAGGATGAGTTTGTTTTACCAGTGTCTGATAGAGCGCATGGATCAGTATATTAGGAGGATCTGGGGGAAATGTTTAGAAGCTAAATGATACAATTTGGAATTACAAGGTTATCCTGGAAAATGAGGTCGAGTTAATATATATATACTTAATTGACTGTAGATAACTACAAAGTGTACAATATATGTGAAATAAAACAAAAATATACTATCAGTGTGGATGACACTTACTGAACATACAATTATATGACTAGAAAGTTCAAAGAGAAAATAAAGAGAAGAAGGGTAGATGTATTAAATGGTGAAAAATATAAATATTTAGAACTCAAGAGAAATGGAAACTAAGATAACAAGAATTATACAAAAAAGAAATTAAGAAGAAAGGATATCTACAGGGATTGTCTCATGTCCGTATCCATAGCATAGGTCTTGTGCCGTAGGACTGGTTGGATCTAAGGAGATATAGCTAACCAATCCCTTGTCTTTGGGCTAATACATATTTATATATCTCACAGATGTGCTTTCCTGAGATGCACCAAAGTTTCTCAAAAGCTTCATATATACCACCAACAGGGAGTTTTCCCAGTAAGATTGACATTGTTTTAAGTGCATACTCTCTCATAACACTATCTGCGTCGGCACAGGAAGCAATTTCAGCATACATTTCATTATGTAATAATTGTGTACCCGGGCATTGCATAACAACATGGGAAATATCCTCTATCTGGTACTGATCGCATAGGGAGCAGGCTTTGTTTCCATAAGGGAGGTGCTTCAACCGCACATCATCACATTTGAGTAGGCTTGCATGCCTAATAATTTTGGCGATAATTTCACTTGCATGAATCATATTAGCATGCTTATTCGAAATTGCCCACCATGTGAGATATCTTGGCTTTGGACAGATACGGTTTAACAGATCCATCTCCCTATGTAACCTAGCCTCTAGGCACCAGTACGTGTCCTCAAGATACCACCCACGATCCCATACCATCTGTTTCCATACAGATTTAGGGTAAACGTGTCCCCTTAGCACCATATTGCTAACTTCATTATTAAGTTTAAAGATATCAACCACACTCAACAGGTCGTCTACAATACTCCATTCTACCGAAAGTGGTGCGTCGTTTGTGTTGTTAAGGTGGATCACCGCCCTTTCGACAAACACTCTCTTTGAAAGTGCATCATCGTCAAGAGCGAGTATTGAACGGATAAATAAAAGCTTCCTAACCTGAACCACTCTCACCAACCGCATCCAGCCCAAACCAAAAAAAATGCAAACATTGGGTGATTTAGAATAGAATCTCTGGATTCTTTTTCCAGCATAGATTCGGAACATCTCAAGGATTTTTATACTGTCCCCTTCAAGGCGCCACAGTTCACATCCATATAAAGCTACCGGTACCACAATCAACCAGAAAATGATGTTGCACGTCGCAATATTAAGACCATTCCTCCGAATTCCTACCCCTGAAATAGCATTTAAGGCCCTCCTTGCCTTCCCGACCCTCTCTTCTCTCCCGGAAGTACTATCAGAAAAAAATTGATGTTTTAATGCCGATATGATCATATTCACAGTTCTTTCACTTTCGCGGGTCCCAATTTAAAAACTATTTTTCGAGTTCCTCTCATGAGTCCTGCGATTTTCACCAAAAATCTAGCACGCCACTCTTGCGAGCGTTGAAATCGTACCGCCATGAACATCCATGTCTATACACGGTGTCCATGACGGTATCCCTCTTTCGTTTCGAGACATACAGTTGCAAGGTCGTCCGCGTACCCCTGTGGAGTACTCGGAATCCTATATATCTTAGCACAGAGGTTAGAGTCGCGTAGGTTTGTTAAAAGAGAGTTTATAAAAACAGTATATTTCAGCAACGAAAGATACCACCCCTGATGAATTCCACATGAAAGTTTATAGGGATCTGAGAGGCTTCCCCTTATCCGCACGCGACTTTTAAAGTCAATATATCCACGATACAAGAGTCTCCAGGTCTTCCCCGTGATTCCGAGGTCGAATAGTTGTTTGAAAAGTCTGTCTATCCACACGGTATCGAAGGGTTTGGCCACGTCATAGAAAGCAACGAAACAGTGTTCGTTAGCCTCCAATGACGTGACCACAGTCTCCTGGAGGATGAAAGCTGTGTGGATGCATGATAACCCAGACTTACAGGCCCCCTGTAGGTCTGAAATCACCTTTTTGTTTGTCCACCAAAACTTAAGGCGGTTACATACCAAGATCTCGAAGATCTTATTGAATGTAGAAAGAAGCGTTATGCCGCGGTAATTATTTGGGTCCAGAGCATCTAAGTCCTTACCTTTGAAAAGTGGAATTTGTACACTTGTCCTGAAGCAGGTCAGAATCTCTTCCAAATCCACGATGATATTATATAGCGCCACCATAACCTCAGTTAGGTGCTCGCTAGCAAAAATGGTATGCTCAGCAGTGATCATGTCAAAACCCGTGGCTTTCCCTCGGTTTAGGCTCTTCAATGCCAAACGGATATCATCAGCAGTAAAAGGGTTACTCAGAAAGTCGTCATCAGAAACATTGTCTTCGTTATAACCTCTGATAATGGATAGGACAATAACGTATCCCATATACTGAGTGTGGTGGCAAATATCAGGTTATAGATATGACCTAATTGGTGTGTGTGTGTTCGTGTGTGAGAATTAGTGATGTGTTTGATAAGTGGATGCAGTTTATTGAAAAGCCATGCGTACAGACTTAAAAAGACACATTTAATGAGAGTTGTTGCATTTTGTGTGATAGGGGATATTATGAAAATATCAGTCATGTCAAAATGCAATGCCCATTTATTCACATATTCCGCGATGATATGATAAGTGACTTGAAAGACATTTCGGAAATTCTTAGAAACAAACTTAGTAATGCTTAAATAGACTATTGAGAAGTGTACGATACAGTTTTAAGGCTTTATAAGGTCATTATGTTTTCTCGAAAAGATTGTAGAAATCTTTAAGTTTTTTTTCAGACTATCTAATATCTATTATTGGATTGTCATGTAAACCTCTCAGAATTACCTTAGAAATTATGATACTGTATTTCAATTTTAGTATATATTTCTGGTCATATTTAGGGTCGTTACTTAGTAAAATTTAAAGTGTGGCTTAATTTGTGCACAAATTGTCAACCGAACATTTGTGCACAAACGGTTGACGAATATTGTGGACATCAGTTTGCTGTCTGTTTGTGCACAAACGGTTGACGAATATTTCGGACGTCCGTTTGCTGTCCGTTTGTGCACAAACGGTTGACTGATATATCGGAACGAAAAGGAAAAGAAAATAACAATTAAGGAGAATGCAAACAATTATCACAGAAAAAAGTCAAACATTAGTCCGATATGTTGGACAGCAAACGGACAGCAAACTGCTGTCCGATGTTTTAGTGCACAAACGGTTACGTGGGCAGATTTACATCCGTTTGCTGTCCGAAAACATCACACGTCCATTTGCTGTCCAAAACCTTTTGCTGTGTAGTTTTATTTCTGGTTGCCCTTTTAATTTTGTGTTTGTGTATATTTCCGTTATTAAGTATTTGCATTTATTTTGCGCCTCAGATGCAGTCAGTAAAGGTACGAATATGAATACGAATGAGAATATAATTGAACGTCTAAGGAAATACTGGCAGTTTTGCTGTTATAAGTGTAGATTTGATGTGACTAGGAACGTCCTCTCATATATTTGATTGTTACTGAACAAACTATGAACGGATTTGTAGATACAGAGCACACACACACACCGGGAGTTTTCTATAAACCTGTACAAAATGTTCAACATTGCTATGCTTCAAACATAAATCGATCATATCAACACGCTATGACCAACATTGAACGGTCGATACTATGCAAATATATATCAAACATACATAATGCTCCTATATATTGAACGCTGCTTCACAGAGCCAATGTGTGGTCCTAGCTGTGCATTGACTGTCACATGTTTATTGACCGGTTCTCTCTTACGCGATAAATTACCAGTTAAGTTTGCAAGATATTTGTCTTGTGTAAAGCTCTAACGATGTTGAATACTGCAGTGTTGCTCACGTGTTTCCTCGTTGATTATCAACCGTTTTTGCCTCACAGCCCAATCAACATTTAGTGTCGTATTTCTTTTTGTTGCTATTTGTTTTGCGATGTAGCGAATGCTTTAAGATGCTTCAGGAACCCAGGTGTTTCATAATAAAGGCGCAATACATTGATCAGCATCGAAAGTCTTCGGGAGTTCTAAAAGTAGTATATGACTTAGTAATTAGGAATGGAGGAGAGGGATTATGGATTATAACCTACAGTTTGCACTAACAATTACGTTCTAAATTCATTCCATTGATTGCCAGCCTTGGTGCATGTATAAAGTCTATGCATACGTAATGGCGATGTGTGTGTGTGTATGTGTGTGTGTGTGTGAGTGAGTGTGTGTGTATGTATGCGGGTAGATGGCAATTAAATGGAAGTGATGCTGAAGACGAGGATGATGATGAGGAGGAGGAAACATGATGGTGAGGATGATGATGATGATGAAGATAACCCAGGTGACGATGATGATGAAGGGATTTTCCTCCCTTTCCTGAAACTTCATTCCTAGTAGCTGGATGCAGAACACTCCACTTTCGCAGTGTTGCGCAATTAGCAGACGTCGAGACCATTACTAGGTACTTGTGAACATAAGGGTCGGGTTTTCTGAAGTGGGTCGAGGTACTACACAGGATAATTTCAAGGAAATACCAATAAGAGCGACCCTGAGACATTAGTGAGACATGTTATATATAACATGATATTTCGTTGTGTTTTGACTTTTTACAAATATTTAGTCGATGGCAGAGAATGACGTCAATTAGCATTTGACTAAGAACCAGAGTACATAGTTTACATTACTATTCTTATGAACATTGCATGTCCTCGTTTAATTGACGATGGCGCAATACGTTGCTGGAATACGACTTGGTTCGCCGTTTCCAAGTTCGCAAACCTAAGTGGTATATAGTACATACATCCGTAAAAATGGAATTGTATTTCCAATACTATGATACTTCCATTATCTCATTGCAGATACCAGGCATCACGTTAGAAGCACTGTGAATGGGAAATTTCGTCTATTGCTTACAGAGTGAACAAGTGATTTCACCCCTGCAGCAGATAATAGAGTTACTTTAATATATATATATATATATATATATATATATATATATATATATATATATATATATATATATATATATATATATATATATGTATATATATATATATATATATATATATATATATATATATATATATATATATATATATATATATATATATATACACACACAGATCATTTATATATATATATATATATACATACATATATGTATATATATATATATATATATACATATATATATATATATATATATATATATATATATATATATATATATATATATATATATATATATATATATATATATATATATATATATATATATATATGCAGCAATTTTGCTATAGGAATTCATTATAAACAGTCGCAAGCCTATTTGGTCCAATATATGCTATTGTGTAATAAGAAAACAGGCGAAACTATAATATGTCTGGATTATTTAAGAGGTATTACTAAGCAAGCAATATAAACCTTTATCAGAAATATCGGAACGGTTCACACAAAAGAAACCTAAGCCTTATCAATAACAAGAGGGTATGTGTGCAATTGATTAATAAGGCGGTTCTTTGTATACGAGTGGTCTCACTAAGCAAACGCAATTGCAATAAAACTTTAGTTGTATAAAGGCAATCGATTGTATAATATTAATGGGAAAATGGAAACCCTTTGGACAAGATGGTACACTGGATATTGATTCTAAAAGGTGTTAAGATGATCAATGTTTGGTGAAGTATAACAAATTACTGGTAACTGGGGTTTGTGTAAGGAGGAATATTGGACTGGGCAAAACATGGCGAATCACATGTTATCGTATTGAAAGTATAAAAGATAAAAAGATTTCGAAGCATCGACAGTCATGGACTAATTATTATGAGATTTAAAACACTTTCGTCTTAATCATGAATTTCTAAATCTATGTTAAATTTGTAAGGGAATTCCATGTTTATATTGATCAGCCTGTCATCAATATGCTAACAAACTCCGTTGAGGCTTTAGACAATCCAAACAAAGAGACGTGGCGTTTTGTGGATTTGTTCTGAGGAAGGGGATTATTCCTTGGGGTATTCCTGATGCCATTAGCGCATTAGAGCAGCACCAACAGCTGTCATAGTATACGCTAATTTGCAACTTATAGTAAACATGTTTGCGTGCTTTATACGTGCATTATCAATGCGGAATCAATGAATAGCTTTTTCTTTCTATTGAATGAAATATCAAACAATTGCTCGCATGTGCTTCATATGACTTTTGGGAACGTTATCGCAATTTAATTGATATACATGGATTAATTATAAAAAACCTTGCTTTGTATATAAATATATATATATATATATATATATATATATATATATATATATATATATATATATATATATATATATATGTACATATATATATATATATATATATATATATATATATATATATATAAATATATATATATACTAGTATATATATATATATATATATATATATATATATATATATATATATATACATATATATATATATATATATATATATATATATATATATATATGTATGTATGTATGTATGTATGTATGTATATATATATATATATATATATATATATATATATATATATATATATATATATATATATATATATATATATATATACATACATACATACATATATATATATATATATATATATATATATATATATATATATATATATATATATATATATATATATATATATATATATATATATATATATATATATATATACCTCAGTACTTGTGGGAACGTTATCGCAATTATTTAGATATTGATATATATGAATTGATTATAAAAAAAAACTTGCTTTGTATGAGGCACTTCCTGAAGACTCGACACTATGTAGAATCATTCACATATGGCTTTAGTAAGGAGAGAGAGAGAGAGAGAGAGAGAGAGAGAGAGAGAGAGAGAGAGAGAGAGAGAGAGAGATTTACTTACCGCAGTAATTCAGGTAGACAGGATGAGCAGCAGCGATGCCCACACTCCTCGAACTGGACAGGGTAGCGCAGGACCTGGCAGCACACTGGACACTCGTGCTTCTTGTCCAGCGGGTTGACGAACAGGACCTCCAGCTCCGGCCTGGTGGAGATAATAGAAGAGCCTTTAGAGGACAGGCTTAGACCACTACCACTACTCCGCCTCGACGACGAAAGGCTCGACCCTTTGCGGGACACCACAGATCCATTTCTAGAGATTACTTGAGACATATTTTTAGGTTCCGGCATGATTTTGGCTAATGACATACAGTGTGTAGAACTCTGTCGCAGTTCAAAACGCTGATCTGATATTTCCTAAATGATCTTATCATAGGCATAATGTTCTAACGCTCCTAGAATAACATTGTTTACTCTAGTAGAATCTATACTAGATCAGAGAGGTGGATTCACGACTAGATGTCCGGTGATCGACTTTCCCCACAGGAAGCGTGTAGGCGTCACTGGGTGCACTCCACTGTTGTCATCTAGTGCGCAGTCCGGGTAGGCGTATCTGACATTTAACCAGAACGGCAGTCAAATGCATGTATGTACATGTATGTCTATGTATGATAGAACTCCTGTGGAAGTCAACCGCACTACAGAGGCTTTGTTGACTACCCTGCTGTTAAGGTCGTTGGACACCAGCAGCAGGAGCAGCAGGTATCCGTTGTCTTCTAGGTGTATTGGGAAGCCAGCTGATCGACTGGGCCGTGCAATGGAAAGTCCAAATACCGCTCACGGAGACACCGCTTACGCCTGACTGCGCTGCAATCCTACCTGCACTTGTGATGGCTCGTATTCATCTACATCCAATATTCCCTATACACACATCTCGCGGCGCTCACAGTCGATTGTCGATATTCCATTGTACTTGTTCATGTATGGAACCAGTGAACCCTTGGTGGCCACTAGTTGCCATGCGCGGGATTATCATATGCATATCTTCTGCCGGTCTCTACCCACGATACCCCCAGCACGGGCTTAACATATACATACGTATCGATTGCCACCTTTAGTACTGCCTTTAACTGCGCATGCGCAAATGTGCGTGTCACAAGTTAAACATACATTGCACTAATTGCGGATTGATTGCATGCTTTGTCAAGGCATCAGGAATTGATGAGTCACTGGGACATACATGCATCTCACATAAGAAACTGTCTCAAAATACGCAAATTCCATGCACAACTACAGTGTATGATGCCTAAAATCTCAACTACCATAAGGATTGATTTAGGCCATTATTCGCCAATGCACACCGCTATCTTTTGTGAGTTTTATGAATACCTGAAACCTATCCAAAGCCTTGAGAAGTGTTTGATATATAATATACCGCACATTTAAGCCTTATTAGATCTAGGCCACCAAACCAACAAGTATGGAGCCCAGGAATAGTTGGGGCAAATGGTGCGCCAGGCATTTCTCGGCTTGTGATTGGTGGATGACAGTTATAGAGGTTATGGAGATCCCTGGAAAGCACCGGAATGTCTGGGAAGGCTACTACAATATATACATATATATATATATATATATATATATATATATATATATATATATATATATATATATATATATATATATACATATATATATATATATATATATATATATATATATACATATATATATATATATATATATATATATATATATATATATATATATATATATATATATATATATATATTATATTTATATATACACACACACGCACACACACACATATATATATATATATATATATATATATATATATATATATATATATATATAATATATATATATATATATATATATATATATATATACATATATATATATATATATATATATATATATATATATATATATATATATATATATATATATATATATATATATATATCAATGTGTATGTGATATCTCTCAGGCTTCGTCTCACAATACCTTTGCTTGGCTATAAAGTACACGCCACATTTCATTATGGTGTATCTATCAATTTGCTTCTCCAAGATTACATGTTTGCCAGTCCACTTATTTGAAAGCAATGCCTCTGATTTATGGAATTCATTCAAGTGTAATGTTGCATAGGACTAGTCGAAACCGGTAACTAAGCAATGCATGTATAATCTTTGAATGTACCTCTTAAGAGTTTAATGCAAATAGAATGAGCATGCACGATGGTTGTAATCAATGCGAGAAATATAAATAGACTATATTTGTATGTACTATAATCAATTCGAGTGTGAGAGGAAGTGTGCTTGAAGCTTGGAGTACTTGCTTCTGAGCAAATATACCTTCACTGCTAATACACGGGACGGGAGGTCACGGGGAATGCACTAGCCTATGTAAATACAAGAATATGCATATTTTTCTCAAAAGTTTATGCAATTTCGTTGATAAACGAAATGTATGTCCACTGCATTTTTCATGTCCTATACATAGGTTTCCCTATAAATGTTGGAAAGATATTGAAAAAATATGAAAAAAAACAAGAAGGAAATAGGTAGAGTTCCGACGAGACAAAGGAAATAGATAGGTTTTGCATAATTTTCTCATAGGAACCACATCATTTCTTCCTTCTTTCTGGTTTTCTAGGCATACTCTATGCATTTTTCTACTTGTTTCCTGCCTCTTTTCTGAGGATATTATTTGTGATTCCTACCTTTCACGAGGCAGAAAGTCCATAAGTTTTCCAAAATGTATGCATAGGAAGTTCATAATCTCGAAATAAATATGCCTTTCTTATGTTTATGTCTGGACACATAGTCGGGTTATAGATAAGATGCGGAAGTTACTGGGGAGTGCTGAATGTGTAAGTGGCCAGTGTCGATTAGTGGGGAGGTGCTGCATGTGTAAGTGGCCAGTGTCGATTAGTGGGGAGGTGCTGCATGTGTAAGTGGCCAGTGTCGATTAGTGGGGAGGTGCTGCATGTGTAAGTGGCCAGTGTCGATTAGTGGGGAGGTGCTGCATGTGTAAGTGGCCAGTGTCGATTAGTGGGGAGGTGCTGCATGTGTAAGTGGCCAGTGTCGATTAGTGATTCCTCTATAGCGCTTTTGATTCCTCCTACATCAATCAACGACCTTAAATCATGGAAAAGTGACCGACCAGAATACCATTGTATTATGTTTATATATTGTTTAGAATAATACATTGAATATTTGACCGGGTGACGGTATCCATCTCCACCAACACCTACTCTCAAGATTTAGCGGGGACAAACAATTAAATAATATTATGATATTAGAAAGAAAACACGTAATGGATAGTTTTAATTCCCAGAAATACATAAAGAACAAAAATCTGCATGAAATAAGTGCATTGCACACTGTAAGCTTATTACTAAAATAGTGTAGTTACTGAGGCACAGAAAGCTAGATTTGGGGCTGAACCTTTTTTCAAATATAGTTTTCATTTCAATTGATTGCTTATACATCTGCCGGGTGCTGGGCTGGCACCCTTGGGCAATTTGAGAGACCTACAGACCCATAGAGTTACATAGGCTCAATTTAGATAGCAAATAGATATATGTTTGTCTTTGAACATCCATAGGTACCTTTATTGCTGAGAACAGGGGTCAAGACGTATGTCATTTAGCACAAAATATACACATTTCTCCTGCATTTTGCTAATATTTGAACAGCATCAAATCACAACAATGAAAGAGTCCATCACTATTCTAGTTCTAAATACGGCTTATCCATGTAGCATATAAATTGATATGTGTAATAGGCCATCGTTAGGTGCCCGCTATACTGAGAACAGGGGTCAAAAAGTAAATCACTTAGCTAAAATGTACGTCTTTCGCCTGAATTTTGAACAGCATTACATCGACTTATATATAACTTTTCACATATGAATTATCTAGGTAGGCAATGAATTGATAATTGTAGTTGGACAACTGTAGGTACCCGCATTGCTGAGAACAGCGGTCAGAACAAAGGTCACTTAATTAAAATGTCCAATGTCGGCTGCATTTTGCTCTTTTGAAAAAGCATTACAGTGACTTGTAAAAGATTTTTACTATTCTAGTTCTGAATATGACTTATTTGGGGGAGAAAATAAATGCATATTCGTAGTTGTACAATATACAAATATGACATCCCTGTGTGGTGTACAACAGGAATAACTCCCCCGAGAGAGGAGTGTCGCCCGAGGGCGTAGCCCGAGGGCGACACTCCTCTCGAGGGGGAGTTATTCCTGTTGTACACCACACAGGGATGTCATATTTGTTTTATTATACCGAACAACATACAAAACACAAAAGGGGGAAAATTGACAAACACCAGAGATTTTGGATAAATACTCTTTTGTTAAAAATTTACAAATTACAATAACAGGGATTGTTGCATTAACGCATCAGAGTGAAAGAGAAGCCCCAAAACGTACAACAGGAGAAAACTTTCAGTTTGACTCAGAAAAATTTCTGAAAATATGAACAAATGAGTCTATTCGATGTTTCGCTTCCTTTTTCAAATAAAATTTGTATCAGAAAACGTTTAAACTGCATTTATTGATACCACCTCTAAATCAATCTATGTGCTTATGTATTAGCAAGACACTGAACCTTATTTGTTTGTTTGTACTTTTACTGTCTTTATTAGTTCGAGCAACTCTAACTGTGGTACCGGCCGTTGTTTAGTATATGCTGTATATTGGCCTCATCACAGTTTTTAGACTCTAACTTAGAGATCCGAGCATTTATAAAATAGCATCTGCGCCATGAAAACTGGGCGCTCATATGTATAACTTGAAACACCCCCCAAAACCAGTCACGTTCGTACCATACCTTATTTGTTTGTATAATTCTATCTTTATTTGATAAAAATCCGTTGCATGGTGCCTGTTAGGCACGATTTTAAATTTGAGGCGGTCAGCCTTGTTGATTTCACGTCGGCGATGGCTGACGTTTGATATGCACGCATGCGCATCGAGCTTATTGCCCGGTAGCGGTGATTAACATGTTATTCACGGCTGCATGTTGCCGTGATTAAAATGTTAATTCACGAGCTGTGCAGGACAACAGCCTGTTACTAAGTAGTGAGGAAATCATGACCATTAATCCATGGCCCTTGACCAATCAGAATCAAGAATCTTCACGTGAGGTATAATAATATACAAATATGACATCCCTGTGTGGTGTACAACTGGAATAACTCCCCCGAGAGAGGATTGTCGCCCGAGGGCGTAGCCCGAGTGCGACAATCCTCTCTCGGGGGAGTTATTCCTGTTGAACACCACACAGGGATGTCATATTTGTTTTATTATACCGAACAACACACAAAAGGGGAAAAATGACAAACACAAGAAATTTTGGATAAATACTCTTTTGTGAAAAATTTACAAATTATAATAACAGGGATGTCCAACTGTTGCATTGACGCAACAGACGCCCCAAAACGTACAACAGGAGAAAAATTTCAGTTTGACTCAGAAATTCTTTCTGAAAACATGAACAAATGAGTCTAATCGATGTTTCGCTTCCTTTTTCAAATAAAATTTGTATCAGAAAACGTTTAAACTCCATTTATTGATACCACCTCTTAATCAATCTAGGTGCTTATTTATTAGCAAGACACTGAACCTTATTTGTTTGTTTGTACTTTTACTGTCTTTATTAGTTCGAGCAACTCTAACTGTGTGGTACCGGCCGTTGTTGAGTAAATGCTGTCTATTGGCCTCATCACAGTTAGACTCTAACTTAGAGATCCGAGCATTTATAAAATAGCATCTGCGCCAAGAAAACTGGGCGCTCATATCTATTACTTGAAACACCCCCCAAAAACAGTCACGTTCGTACCATACCTTATTTGTTTGTATAATTCTATCTTTATTTGATAAAAATCCGTTGCCTGGTGCCTTTTAGGCACAATTTTAAAGTTGAGGCGGTCAGCCTAGTGGATTTCACGTAGGCGATGGCTGACGTTTAATATGCACGCATGCGCAACGAGCTCATTGACCGGTAGCGGTGATTAACATGTTAATTCACGGCTGCATGTTGCCGTGATTAACATGTTAATTCACGAGCTGTGCAGGACAACAGCCTGTTACTAACTAGTGAGGAAATCATGACGATTAATCCATGGCCCTTGACCAATCAGAATCAAGAATCTTCACGTGAGGTATAATAACTGTAGGTAACCACTGCTGAGAACAGAGGTCAGAAATTGTGCCATTTAGCTAAAATGTACTTTTTTCGCCTGCATTTTGCACTTTTCTGAACAGCATTATATCGACTTTTATAAAAACTTTCACTATTCTGGTTCTAAGTATCACTCATTTTGGGAAGGTGCAAAAGGGAAAGGCCAACGTTGTCAGCTTACACATGTATATTATATTACATACAGCACATATACCATTGTACCATTCGACTACAGTCCACCGCTCTATACAACCCTGGTAAACCACATATCCCATTGTACCATTCGCCTACAGTCCACCCCTCTATACAACCCTGGTAAACTACATATCCCATTGTACCATTCGCCTACAGTCCACCCCTCTATAAAACCCTGGTAAACCACATATCCCATTGTACCATTCGCCTACAGTCCACCCCTCTATACAACCCTGGTAAACCACATATCCCATTGTACCATTCGCCTACAGTCCACCCCTCTATACAACCCTGGTAAACCACATATCCCATTGTACCATTCGCCTACAGTCCACCCCTCTATACAACCCTGGTAAACTACATATCCCATTGTACCATTCGCCTACAGTCCACCCCTCTATACAACCCTGGTAAACCACATATCCCATTGTACCATTCGCCTACAGTCCACCCCTCTATACAACCCTGGTAAACCACATATCCCATTGTACCATTCGCCTACAGTCCACCCCTCTATACAACCCTGGTAAACTACATATCCCATTGTACCATTCGCCTACAGTCCACCCCTCTATACAACCCTGGTAAACCACATATCCCATTGTACCATTCGCCTACAGTCCACCCCTCTATACAACCCTGGTAAACTACATATCCCATTGTACCATTCGCCTACAGTCCACCCCTCTATACAACCCTGGTTAACTACATATCCCATTGTACCATTCGACTACAGTCCACCCCTCTATACAACCCTGGTAAACCACACATGAAATCCACTCATGCGCACCGCCCTTTTCTACTGAACAGGCAGCCCCTCCCCCCCCCCCCCCCCCCCTCCCCACCTATGTGTACACTAGCCCTGTAATATGTATTGGCATCAAAGTTGTCGTGTCAACAGTTTCTACGCCATTAAGTTTCCCCCTGGGATAAGGATCGATGGTTTGTGTTGACGGCACCATGGCGACGAGTAGTTGTATGGTATAATGGCAGATCAATACATACATGTCGTTATTCAACTGGTTGTTCCCTGAGGAGAATATGTTATACTTTCCCAACATAACGAAGTAGAGCAGGGAGCAGTGTTTGGAAGGTTGATAACCATTGGATATAACAAGGTACCAGTGCATTTGATAAGAGGCATGTCTCCGATTCGTCTCTGGTACGATATATATATATATATATATATATATATATATATATATATATATATATATATATATATATATATGTATATTAAATATATATATATATATATATATATATATATATATATATATATATATATATATATATATATATATATGTATATGCATATATATATATATATATATATATATATATATATATATATATATATATATATATATATATATATATATATATATATATATATATATATATGTGTGTACAATAATCGGCGCAGCAATTACATGAAGCAACTCAACGCGTATTTGCACGCCATCTATTTTGCGGGTAGGAAACTACATACAGCAGTTTTGATATTATATCATATTGCTATCATGGCCTGAGCGACGGGTAACCTCCATGCATTAGTCATGCAGCTTATCTTATTGACCGTTCAATACACAATCTGAAAGTCTGAGTTCTTGCAATTGTTAATTTCGTGAACAATATATTGACGATTCCTACGAATATATTCAAATGTTTTCAGCTTCCAAACTATGAACATACGGAAGGAAACATCTCTGCCGTTGACTATCTTGACAATCTCTTCAACAATGGACAGACATGTTGACCTAATTTCGTAAGTAAAATTTCCAGCAAAATCGCGTGCTGTAAGGTATTCTCTTGCAGGAACTACAAATTTGCCTTTCAGTTGCCCTAGCCTAGTATATTTAGCAGACATCTATGGTATTTATAAATCAAATGAACCTTTATTGATCAAGAAACCCTCATTTGAGGTAAAACACTGTAAAATTGAAACTGTGTTTATATTGAGGTCAGCTCAAGCAGGTAAGTTAAAGAAAACTTATATTTGAAACACCAAGACCTCAGAGATTACATAACTATTGTTAGAAAGGGGACAGGAGTGCTAAACTAGGAGTTGTCTTATTTTGAGAGTGTCACCAGCATCACAGCCTTAAGGGTATTGTCACTGACTGCCCACTTTCTTTACCAACTGCCTGGGTTCCAATCAAGTTAAAAAATGTTTTCAAATTCAAGTTATATTTTGAAAGTGTCGACTTGAGTCTTTTGAAAGTAGCATTTGGAGCAGAACATTTATTTACCCCATCAATGGAGAGGGGTAGACTCTGATTTGAAGAGCATCTCTTCCTCAAATATCATCCGAAAATACTTTCTGAGGTAAATATTTCGCGTCATCTGATGACAAGACCTGAAAGTTCTGGCGTATGTGATATACCTGAGATGTTACGAGGCGACAGTGGGGGACTAATCTCTTTCTCTCCCTCGCTCTTTCTCTCTCTCTTTCTCTCTCCCCCCCCCCCCCTCTCTCTCTCTCTCATCCCCCCTCTCTCTCCCTTTCTCTCTCTCCCTCCCTCCCTCTCTCTCCCTCCCTCCCTCTCTCTCTCCCTCTCTCTCTCTCCATCTCTCTCTCTCTCTCACACACACACACACATATATATATATAAACATTGTATTGTTTCTATCAGATGTTGTATGACTTTATATTTGCTTGCAAGAGATACGGCGCCATTTATATCAATCTCTTTAAAGCTGATTTCCACTGAAACTCACCAATACTCTACTGCCGGGTTTACCCTTTGAAACAGACTACAATATCCCTTTGTTTGACAAAGGCAAAGTTAGGTTGACCTAATAACTGAATAATATGTGGCGTCAGGTGGCGCGGCTGCGACGCCTCCATATCTGAAAAAGTTTCCCTTGGTAAGTTGTACCAACACACCAAATGTCATGCTTGTACAAAGAGCACAGTTTTTTTCTGAAATCTGCTGGACTATAAAGGAGGAATGCCTCTATACTTGATACAAATAACTATCGAGGTATTGCTCTCCTTAGGGAGTCGTATGTATCCATACGGATCCGAGCCATCACGAAACTATTGCCACGCATATGGAAAACCATAAAAAAGTGTTCGTAGCCTACTACGACTTGATGAAAGCTTTTGATGGAGTGTGGGTAAATGAGCTTTGCTATATTTGCACACAATCGCCATTGTGGATAAAGCTTGGAAACTGCTGTACAGTCTGGAGGAATCACCACAAAATTTGGTACATAGTTCTTTACTGTGGATTCTGACCCTGGAAGGGGTCTAAATCAATAATCGCTCCAATATACACAGAAACCATGTGTGGACTTGTAGGTTCCATGATAACTATTGAGTGAACTTAGTGAGCATGATCCCTAATGTTACCAGCCATGCAAGCCTTTACTGGATGCATTTGGAAAATTTCATTCATTCTAAGAAGAAGGATTTTATTTGTAGCATCCCAGTGATGAATGAATACTGTATCTATAAGAGAATGCTCATGGCACAAGCTATGACATATACTTAAGATATAACTGAGTGCTGAGAATATCTGGCTGCTTACGATATACTCAGAATAGCTATAATATGTGATATGTACGGAAAGATAATGAGTATGATTATTGGTCTGATTATTTATACTAAACACAATCGGACAAAAATTGTTTAGGAACGTGCTTGGCAAATGGAAAAGGAAGATTGGGCCTCCAGAGTAAGGAGCTTCAGGATGTGTAGACTTCTTGGTGATGAACCGGGAAGGAAGGAAGGAAATGGATTTTACGTTGCTTTCAACAGCTTAGGTCATATCACAACAAAATAGAAACCCGGAACCGGGAAGAAATTCCCTTCTCTTCACGGATAGTTCCAAGGCGACGGTTACTTGATTCATTGGTTCCCAGATCTTTCCCAGACCAATTTTACAGGGTCGGGAGGGAGGTAATCAAAAATAAAGTTGATTTTTTTTTCTTTTTTTACACATGGAAATCTAAGCAGGCAAACAGTCGGGAGGGAGGTAAAACATAAAGTGATAAAGAGATCCCTGTGATGCTATAAGTAATACAAACTATAATTTATGGAGGAGAATATACGACACTCAACCGATTTAAATAAAAAAAAAGTAATGCTGAAAAAATTGTATGTAGAGCAAGTAGGCTTTGATCTGATAACTATGAGCGAAAATTAAAGGTATGTGATAGTTGTGATGATTTGCTCAGGAGGATGAAAGACACGCAATCCTGCAGTGTACATCGCAGGCTAGTTTACTGTGTTACCTGGTAACTCTGCCAAATGTATCTATGAAAAGAGTCCAAATATTCTAGAAGCCCTGCTTGGCAAACAGGCACGGAATGTGCCTACAGAAATCATGGAGGGAGGATTTCTGGAAAATATCCTGTGGTACGCTAAAGTTTTTGTCGATATGCTTCCGTTCTTTCTTATTACTATTTATTTATGTCTATCATTATGATTTTGTAAATATATTTTTACAGTTAATAAACATACAGTACTACTATACAATGTGTTTGCAGTATAAGGTGGTCGTACAAGCATGGTAGTCAAACTGGTCGATATATGTCCATTGTGTCACAGTATCGACATTCCGTCGGTACCTACGTAATGTTTAGCACGACATAATGATCATGTATGACAATTGTGTTCCAAGGTGACCATCTCATGTAATATTGATTTTAAATGCTACTGAGAGCCACATCAACAACTAGTGGTATGAGTGGAAAGTGTTTTCACGGGTTTACTTTAGTAATGCATGGGAGGTCATATGCAACATGCACATGCTTTTCTATGAAGATCACTAATGACAGTTATTTGCCTCTGCTGTAACAAGTGTTCAGCGCTCCCCCTATTTTCTTTAATGAAATGCTAATCTAAACGCGCAGTAAAATATATGTAAGGTTTGTTGACGACTCTCTTTCCAATCTAAAATTGTTTTACTTAGTAATTCTGGTAAATGCAATGGCATCTCATTTGACAATGACTCAAAGGGATGGCAATTCATGTGACGATACCAAACTTGATCTTGATCTTGTAATTCAATAGACATACATATACAAATACAAAGTTATAGCAATATATATTATGATTACGATTGAAAGATCTCTAGAATGTTACAAACGAATTTGAAACTATGTGAATATTTATCCATAACAAACCATGTTCTTCATTTGTTAAAATATAAGGCAATTTGTGAGTTTCTTCCAACCAGATTTTGCATTATTCGAAGAGGAAACGAATAAAAGATGTATTTGCTTTTTATAAATACAATACAAGAGAACGGTTAAGTATGAGATGAGGTAACTTACCACATTGAGCGGTTGAAGAGACCCGCCCCCCATGTCCCATTCATCCACTTGCTGGCGGCGTTGCGGATAGTCGCCACCCCCACCAAGGGGTTCGGGTGGTTCCTGGTGGACATGGAGATTGTAGAGATGTTGGACTGCGTGTCCAGTTTCTCCTGCTTGCTGCTATTGGGGGAGAGTTTACCATTGGCATGGGGAGCAGTAGTTGAGGTGTCCGAGTTCCTCCTGCTGCTGCTTTTCCCGCCACTGACAGTTTTTGGCGACATCTTGCCCCCGTTCACTTGGCTGTTTTTCAGGTTCTCTTTCCTCACTTCCTCGCTGTCCTTTCTGCGCCGTTTATTGGCGTCGCTGCCGCCATTGCTGTCGTCGTTGTTGTCGTTATTGGGTTTGCTGCTGGGAGGAGGAGGATGAGGAGGCTTGGAGGAGCTCATTGCGCTCACCGTGCCCCTGGGATCTACCTGCTGCTGCTGCTCGACGCCGTCGTCCCGGGCAGGCGGTGGGCTTTTGTTTTCTTTTCCACTTCCTGCAGATCCGGGCGGAGATTTCTTTGTGCCGCTATTGGTTGCCTCGTCGTTGGCGGTACTTCCGGTAGTTTCCATAACGGTCAATATGCTCGTCAAGGTATTAAAGCAGATACGTCTATTATGCGTCAATCAAATTAGGCTGTCCACCTGTTTCCAATCTACAGACTGCTAGTATCGTAGTCAGAGGCGTTGAAAATTGCAGGATCATCAGCTGTAATAGGCCATTTACTGTCCATTTAGGAAACACTATCACAGGTGTTGCTGGTGTTTTATGTTCTCTAATGAAGTACAGTTATTCCTTCTGATGTGTAGTGATTTCCTCCAATGGAAAGCAATGCTCAATGGATCTAATCAACTCCTCCCTGCGATGCTATCTACCTGTAGCAATCATCCAGGCTAATTTAGCGTCATCTGTAATGAAATAATATAGGAAACTTGAATGTTAATCAGCAACGGTGTCTTAACACTGCGACAGACCTTCACGAAGTGACCACGACGTGGTAATAACACTAAGTGGTCTCTAAGGCGACTACTATTAATAAACCACATTCCTGATATTCTTACAATCACGTCTTATGGGTCTATCAGGACTATCGATAACGCCCTTGCGATCCCCTTTACCCTATATGCCCTAGGGGATCCATACACACTAGGCCATGGGAAACTATGGATTTTAAGTGTTGTAAGTGTATTACACCTGTCAATACAGGTGAATAATTCATTACCCTTAATTGTTCAAATGCCTTGGCAACTGTTTGCATTTGTGGTAGTGTTTGAAATAACTGACAATCGAAGTATGGACGGGCTTAAGCGCTCACGGAAATTCGCACCGAAGAGTTGGATAGCAGGATATGATGTAATATTTAACCTCATTAATATGATATCTATGTTATATCGGGAATGGTCAATGGTCAATATTATTCTTCAATGGCAAGTTGAGGTGTTCATATATGTGCATATGGGATCATTAGAAGTTGATCCAACCAACTTTTAGGTAATCACTTAAGAGGCGCCTGCATTGTTTTAAAAGTTACTAAAAATGATAAAAACTATCTTAATAGAGTACTAGACACCTTAGGATTCTTCCATATAGTCTCAGGTTTAAAAGTTAATATAGAGAAAACCAAGGTGGTACAGCTTGGAGTAATAGGGGGCAGCAGGATGATTAATTTAGAAAAGGAAAAACTTAAATTTACAGATGAATTTGTATTACTAGGTATTCAATTTAATAAAAAGGAATTAAATAAAATAACAGACAATAAATGCAGATTAAAATTTCCAAAAATGAAAAAAGTCTTAAGGCAATAGAAACGAAGAAAACTCACAATAAATGAAAAAGAAATCGGTATTTAAAAGCCTAGTATTAAGTATGATCACACACATCCTGCTGTTCCTCCCTAGTCCATCCCAAGCTTATATGGAAGAGTATGATGAAATGGCAAAAGACTTCTTATGGGGAGGAAAGCCACCAAAATACAGAAAGGAAATACTCGAATACCCGTACAACCTTGGTGGACTGCAAATGCACAATTTAAAGCGGTTCTCTTCATCCTTAAAACTTGATTGAGGAGGATAGTAATGACAGATAGTGGTTGGACCACTTTTGCCTATGCATATGAAATAGATAAATGCTGGCTATACGGCAGTAATGTCTTAGAAAACAAGAAAAACACAATAGTGAATACATTTTTGGGAAGAAGTTGTTCAATCTATGTATGATTTGAGAATGTTTAGGGGACCAGTTACGGATCACGACTATCTCAGCTGGCCCCTGTGGCAAGACCAAGTGATAAAACTTTCTGATATCAACAAATTAAAAAAGTGTAATGTATGTATGGTCTCGGATTTGCTTGACTTATCATGGAAAAGATTGCCTAAGGTGGAGGTGGAACAAACACGAAATGTCACCCTTAATTTTCTTGAATATTTAGCAATTAAACAATGAAAGCTTAAACGAATTCATCAAAAATGCAGATAAAAAAATAGCCAATGTTGGCCCGTATAGACTTTATATGCTGAATCTAACCTTTACACAGAAAAAGGGATGTCAAGACATATATAGGAGGACAGGCCAATATGGTGTCAAAATCTTAGAAGAAATTTCCCCAGAAATGGGAGATTGGTCTTGCGCTGAATAATTAGATTGATGAAGTCAAACAATCTATCCTATTATTTTTAAAAAAAATAAGAAATATGTATTTATGGGATATTCAATATAAACTGTGGAATGAGAGAGTAGCCACAAACTCAAGACTGTACCGAATAATTATCACTGATAATGAAAATTGTGAATTCCGTCAGCAAAAGGAAACAAATGTACATGCATTTATTTTGTGCAAAAGGTCAGACAATTTCTGGAGAGAAATTAAATATTTCCTATTAAGATTAGGATATCAAAATTTCAGGTTGGAACATTAATTGATACTACTAGGGGACAGAGAAATGGATTTACTGTTTAACTTGATAATTATGATTGGAAAAAAAACATATATCAAAACAGATGGAAAGGGAACCAATATTCAATGAGACACTTTGAAAGAGTATTGGAAATAGAAAAGGAATCAGAAGAGACTTTTGCAGCAAATAATGATAATATTGAGACATATGAGAAAAAGTGGAAGAGATATATAAGATTACATGAATGAATCAAGATGTGTTTTATATATTCAACTGTTTACTGTATTCAAGAGAATGATAACATAAGGCAACATATGTATGTTTCATATTTTTATTTTTTTACAAAAGGTCCTCCACATGCGTCACATGTGAGTAACAGGAGGCGTGTATCATAATGCATAATGATTATTTCATTTTCAAATATATAAAACAAAAAATAACAATCAAAATAATAAAGACAAATATACAGTATCTCACATATCTCTTCGCGCCAATACCATATTTTAGCTTTTACGGTTTTGAGGCGTTTATTTGTATCTGTATGCCTATTGACTGTAGTGACATCGATACAAAATCACAAAGCACATTCGGAAGTTGACAGTGATTTGACCCGGGTACCTCGATTTTCTCGGAGACATACACTTGGTTGAACACGATTCACCCGCATTACTACACAACATGACGATAAACGAAATTCCCAATTTCAAATCAGGTTCTGCTGAGTCACCTTCCATTCTTTTTAATAAAGGGATGTTGCCTAAGTCGGTGCACAATGCCCTCGACCTCAGTATCGTGCAGCTGACACTTGTTAAGTATTTTCCATTGCATGAATTGCTTGACTAATAACGTGATATCGTTTGGCGCCGGGAGAATCAATAGTCCTGATACCTTCCTGTCTGTCTGCTTAAAAAGTTTGTGGTGCTGATTATGATAACCTAATAACTATCAAGATCTAATGGCTTAGGTTACATCGACCGAGTGTCAGGTCGTTTTGCCCTCCTCTGAATAGTTGAATGTATGTATGTTTATTTACCCTGCGATGCAGGGTAAATCGATGCAAAGTAATGCGACACACTTCCAGCAAAGTAGCGAATGAAAGAAAATAAAGAATGAAAGAAATAGCATCGACCAAAACACCACGGCTGCTGGAAGTAGACACCTATCGAAAGTTAACATAACTAATTTTCCCAATAATCGAAAATATCGACCACTGTTCATGATTATTTGATAGTTCTAGAAATCACCTAACAACAACGATTGGTATTGCTACATGTACATCTACTCCTTTCCTTTGTGCAATTCTGGAGGCGTCAATTGTAGATGCTGTCAACTTTTCACTGTTTTAGTTTATAACTACCGTTCTAAGCCATCTTGTCTCAAAGCAATATCAAATCACTGAATAGATGTGAGACTCTTCGGTATTTGATCTATAACGTAATGGAACATTGGTCGATATTGGTAGTCATCCAGAATGTGCATGTGTATCACAAAAGAAAACGTTCAAACATTGGACTGTTGACATTACTGAATGGCATAACCGCTTGTGGACTTGAGGTACATGTAGCATATGGGGTTGATTATTCAGGTTTGCCTCTTTTGAAGGTCACCAGTCTATTATATATAATCAGATTTGTTGCCTGAAATGCATGATTGAAGAGCCCATGCTTTGGTGAAATTCGATATGGAGAAAAGGGCCAGGCACATTTCCTGACTGTAGGCAGGCCTATGGAAACTTCTGAGTAGATGGTCTCTCACCCTGCACAGTGATTGCGTGGACATTCACAATTAATCTGAGGATGAGGATGAGGGTCTAGACTGAATTAAGAAATTAACCCCATCAGACACCTTAAGTATTTCATGAATGACAAGCCTCTGCTTTATTGTAACTTTCAAGCGACCAGCCATCTGTGAGTGTATGTATGTAGGTTTATGCATTGACCGTATCTATATGGTACATAAGCATACATAGAACAACAAAAGGAAATGAATGAAATACACCAACTATTGAAACACCATGCAGACAATGGCAAATGTCATACAAAGGAAAACTGAAAGGATTTAACTCAACGACTACGATACTTGAGATATGAGGGAAAGAAAGGCATACAGAGTGCAACACAAGTCCGCAGGCAGGGTGTCGTGGTCGTTTCCAAAAGCTTTCATAGAAGGGAGTGATAGAGCCAGTTTCCCTATTCCTTCTCTCATTTTAGTCATGAATGACTTAGAAAACGAAAGAAACTGGATAGAATCCTAGGTTACTGTGCAATTCGAAAATATACTACATAACGGGGACAACAATATGATTTCATTTTTTTTTAAATGTGCAATGTTATCAAGCTTATGTGTGTTCACACCGGATGATCCGGTTAAGGCCTCTCTAAATATAAAAACAATAGACGGAAACAGTAGACAGCAAACAATAGACGGAAACAATAAGGATGCATAAATGACCACTCTTGCCTAAACACCAATCTCAGAAGGATTCGTCACAATTTCAAACGCCGTGATCTAGCAACATCGATCATCACATAATGGTTCCGGCTGGGCACTACTAGACAGTCAGATGATTGATAGTGCACACGTTGGTGAATATTCAATCAAATCATACACAGGCCGAGGTACTCGCTATAGGCACCCTACAACTCCAAGCAAACTATCTATGCCTAATATCTTGAAATTTAAAATTTTGTTTTTCGTCACATTTATGCCATATTGTGGCTAACTCGTGACTAGCCAGTTGTAAGCTGTGGAGAAAACCGGAGTACCCGGCTAAAACTACCACTTAACCCCAATTGACTGACAACTTTCTCGTATGCCCCGACTGGGATACGAACCCAGACAGCGGTGATAGGCAGCGAGCAATCAGTGGCTGGGCCGTAGACCTCTCGGCCATTAGGGCAGGCCCCGTTGCTATTATCACCATATGTGACGGAACAGTGAGAGTCCCTACCTCAGACACTGCATGGTATTGTGCAAATAAGAAAATGCCTGCACTCGTAAATGTAGCTGTCAAATCTACGCATTGCCATCTCCTAAATTTTGGCAGATTAACTAAACAACGAAGGGCGCAATAGTCCCCATGTAAATCATGACTGGACCATTCTGTAATGATACCAATTATGGACTGTTTTGTGGGATCCATGAAACTTATAACTGTTAAGGCTTTTACTGCAAAGGCATGAAGACAATGGGTATCTGCCTAGTGCAGTGATTATCAGTGTGCAGAAGAATTCAGTCCAAAAGAAAGCAAACGAGAATTATTTAAAGTTAATTATTCCGAAAAATATTAGATTAACACGAGGAAGAGTTATTTAACTCTGGATAGAAAGAACCCAGGATTCAGAATAGTTTCTCAAACCTCAACTCTCCCATATGCAAAAGGAAATAACATCGCTAAATGACATGATATCAAATATCTGTGTTATGAATGAGTGTTATCAAACCAAACCTCTATACGATAATTTTGTAAATCGTTATTATGACATATTAATCTTGAAGAAAACACAGTTCATTGGTGAACGAATTAAAAAGGTCAACAACAACTCCGTGATGCTTTTTAATCGAGTACTTTTTGTAGTTGCGCGAGACAGTTAGCAGTCTGTTCACAATACTTTATACCACGTTGCTATCGAAGCAGTCCCAATATTGATAAATCTAAATGTGACTGAGTGTCCATTGCTGTCATACTAGTACAAACAATATTACAGATAACTTATTGAAAGAAAAATATCAATAATCGTTTATCTGTCTTCAGTTTTATTGTGTTAATTAAATAAATCGGAATACATAATGGACCACACATTTAAATATATGGCGATTTACTTAGAAGAATATCCTGTTTACAAGTCAAAAAGAACAAAGATATACCCTACCTTAAGCAATGGCTACACCTTGATATTCTAATCGTACATATGGCAATGCCTCTAGTATCTTACTAGACATGTGACAAGAGCTTGCATCCTGATTGGCTAAATACACTAACAATATCCCAGTTACCTCCATTTACATCACCCATTCCAAACACACGCGCAAGGTGGGTCATGCTTCACCAGCACGTGAAATATAAACTGGTTTATTATCACTCAAATTTAGATTAATTATAGATAAGCCAACGTAAATGGAAGCATCTCATTGTTTCGCGGAGACTGATTGCATTAATTACTATGGATTATCTCTAGTCAATGATGCAATATGCATGGAGCATGGTTGTTATCTGTTCTTGGTAACCGTATAATAGGAGCCCCACAGGTGATGAAATAAACCTTTTATTTCTAAATACGACTTGTATCCAATCAACAGAAAGGGCGATATTTGTCAATACAGACAAAACGCTACTGCAAAACGGTGATGTTTATTTCATAAGATATTTGTTAAAGGAACCTTACGAAGATAACTTGGCCTAATTTCGGTTGTATATTCAACACACCTTAACGTTTGGAATAAACTGTATGTACACGTATTAAAAGATAAATGTCCGCTTTTATGGGAGTAAAATCGAGATTTTGAAGACAGTAATGGAAAAAGCTTAAGGTGTACGCAGTGTATACATTGCTTTAGGTATAAACACATGTTGAGAGGACATAAAAACGGGACATCATCTATATATCAATGCCAGGTTCTTTAGACCTTTGGTCACCTATTCTAAAACTCCAAGCACATCAGGAGTTTTGCTTCTGCCGCGGGTTGCCCCACCACGGTCTAAAGATGGGCCAGAAAGGTTATTTATTCTTTTATTTCGTGCATTTACAGTGTATTTACGAAAAAGTATCTCGTGGCGCCATCTATTTTCAGGAATCCGCAACATTGGTTAACATGGCAATGTGAATATGGGGCAAAGGCTATGATTTTGAACTAACCCCATGTTGTGTACTGCGGCCAGCTAGTTTATATTGATCTGACCTCTGCAAGCAAAGGGTACAATATCCAATCAATAAGCCTTAGCAACTGGTAGAAGTAGTACATACCGATGTATTAATTATATATTAGCCTCACAAAGACCATATCCAATACATGTCATAACCGCATTACACAACACTGATATCATTGGGCCTAACTGTGTCATGTATCCTACATGTTTAATGCAAACTATTAATGTTACGTTAGAGTTTCTCTTTGTATTTTCGTCCTGATACGTTGATACTTTTGAAGGAAAACTAACGAGTACAATGCCAATTCTGCCAATTAATGCTCCATGTATTATTTTCCTACAGATGATGCTATGCATAACCTGTCAGAATATTTGTTTACCTGTTGTAGGTGTTAATGAGCTAAGATAATGCCTCAGATCACGAAAGGTCCTTATACGAAGATGTAGAACAAAGGAATCTCGTGTTAACTTTTAACAAATACTCATTTTTTAACATTTCTTTAACTTCATCTTGCCAATCTCAAATACTACTTTTCGAATATATTGCCAATCTCAAGTACTACGTTTAAAACCTATTGACAGGTACATATCTTGCATAGTCAGTTATCCCTTACTTAAAAGTTAATCGTTACTCCCAGAGAGCTTTATGAAGCTATTTTATAGCGTCTACTCCATCTCAGAATTGGGAATAGATACAGGAGAAATAAAACAAGTGGAACTCGGGGAATTAAGGAACTACAGGACAATACTTTTTAATATTAGCTCACAGTTTGAGCCCTAGGTCAAAAGTAACATATATTAACTGAAAGCAAATCGAAAAAAATGAATGTTGAACACTATGGTAGTTTACTGTATTTTGTTGTGATATCATTATCAATATATTGTGTTTTTCTTTCAATTTACACATCGACTCACAGCAATAAAATCTTTTAACGGATATTGATGTTTAACAGTTATTCCACTATTGCCAGCCACTATTTCAATCTTACTATGAATGTATGGCCCTGGCACGAACCATCTGTTATGTGTTTAATGATGATATCGATGGCAGGAAGCTGTTACACGGGTCCAGCTCTATTCGACAAGATTAACATGCAAAGTGCAACATAACAGTCGACATTAATAACCTGCTTCACTAAATTATGTTCACATCTATTCGCAGTTAATTTCATATTTTTTCATCTAAACATTTGCATAAAGGTCTGCCCCTTGTACATGTACTTTTCGATGTATGTAAGGGTGACTTAAGTATTATATGAATATCCTATTTCATGTGCGATTCTTATAGAATGTAAAGACCCTTAACAAATTACATTTTACTTTGCAAGCTTTCCCATTTCACGCTAACAACCATCTGGTTCCCGTGAGCCAAACCCTTGAAGTATGAAAGGGATAATTTGTTGTGTAAAAAATTCATGATATCTTGCGACTCGGACTCCTTGTGATCACAAAGATATATATTGACATAGAAATTGGTGTTGTTGTCAACCATGTTCTGGTATGTATACTGGAATGCCTTTGCTATGTGTGACTTAATGTTCCCAGTAACTTGCCCATAGAAATCTATGAATATACCTATACCATGGCTATGTTGCTTAAAACAGAGAAATGAAAGAGCTCGAACTTCCCCCTGCTCGATCAAAGAAACAAAGACTTTAGGCTTAATATCAGTCATGATCAGTTCATAGTTTTCTGGAGTTGCTTCAAACGGGTACCAAGCCACGACCAGGTAGCCATGAGGGAAGAATGTGGAGGAATCCAGTGTTTTAAGTGCGTGGAGAGCCTCCGCAGAATCAAGCAATGATACAGCTGAGCCCAGGGAAATGCCAGCTGAAGAGGCATCACTCCTGAATAACTCCATGGCATCTCTCAGCCGCTGAGCAGTCAGGAGGACGGGATAGCGTACCTGGAAAACAGAGAATATAGGTATCATGATTCCAATCGCCATCCTTTCCATTCAAATAGAACAATGACATTGACGCTTACGAAATTCTCTCAGTATATGTACACCAGGAAGATGTAATTATTTAAACGATTTATTAAGCGATTATTAATGTGCATACATTTATCTGTATGCAGTAGCTTCAAAAGTTATTTTGAACAAATTCGATTTACTTTTCTATGATACAATGTTTAAAGATTACCAATATCGGCTCCATCTGAAATAGAGTTTGTACAACGAATATGGTGTTCCGTAGAAAACGAACTACACCGAATACAACAGATCACTGTGATCGTAAGGTGTGTTTGCTGGAATAAGTTGTTAAATATGCATATGCATATTTAGATTTTCATAGACACAGTTAAAATCGATTATTCTTGAAATATCCAATCCCATTCAATGAGGTATGTTGTTCAACTTAAAAAACTGCTTTATCAAATGTGATGTGACTATAAAACACGCGCTTTGATTAACAAAAGAGCAGAACAGGTGTCCCAATTAAGAATAACGAAGAATCGAGAAGATCATTCAAGAAAACGTTGCAATCAGAATGCACGTTAGTGGATGTTTGGCGTCATAGCAATTAAGGTTTTCACAAGAAAAAGAATATTATTGACTTTCCTTATGGTGAATAGGGTAGATACTCAACATGTATTAGCTATAGTATATATCCCCTTTCATTTGTACATGAAGGGGTTCACGGAACTAATAGAGGCCAACTAAAATTTGTTTATAATGTAATATCACGATTTTACAAAACATGGCTTCGTAGATTTCGAGTAAAGAAGCATACTTGCCATTCAAATGTTTTAAGAAATTAGCATTACGTCGTTGATATTAGAGATTATAGGGTCTCCGAAGTTGTGATTTTCTATTTGTGTAATTCTCACAGGTGTATGTTATTGCATATATTATACATTCAATCTTACGCAGAACCACAACTTTCTTATTCAAAAGATAGCATATGCTCTGTAAATGTACTCTTACACTACTTTCTATACATCATAAAACTTCCTTATAGGTATCTAAACTTTTACATACTACTCAAATTACGTCTTACATTGGATTTTTTTTAACCCACCTGATGTTTACCCTGTCAGGTTATCCCTTGTGAAAAATATAACACAAATAGGATACCTTTCGACAGATTAGTTGGGTTGGATCGGCCTCAAAATAGCGTTCAAGGATCTTCCAGTTGGTAGAGGTCATGAGTCCCTCATTGATATTCAGCTGCGGAAAGGACTGTTTGCAGCTGGCTCTCATGTAGCGTGATGCTTGGGTTGAGATACCGAGGCCCTGGTAGCGAGGGTCTGTTCTAGCAGATGTAACCACAATAGTCCTTCCCCCGTTAATAATCACTGCCATCTGGTAATGCACCTGCAACATGTTGGTAATCGCATCGTAAGCAAACCAACCTTTAATATATATATATATATATATATATATATATATATATATATATATATATATATATATATATATATATATATATATATATATATATATATATATATATATATATATTTATATATATATATATATATATATATATATATATATATATATATATATATATATATATATATATATATATATATATATATATATATATATATATATATGTATATATATATATATATAAATGTATATATATATATATATATATATATATATATATATATATATATATATATATATATATATATATATATATATATATATATATATATATGTATATATATATATATACTAGAGATGTGTGACAAGTAATTGATGCCAAACTAAACTGTTATTTTCTAGTGTAAACCTTTCCCAATATTTCTGAAACTTTAAGGCGTGTAAATAATGATATTGAAATTTGATATTTCCACTACTAAAAAAAGTGAAATGTCTTAAAACGGTTGCCATGGCAACAAGAATTTGACAAAAATGGTTGCCATGGTAACAAGCGTATGTGCTCAAATTCTTTAATTTAGTGATTTTCTATGATCAGTGGGTTCAACAGATACTTTTCTCAAAATTCCATACATATTGACAAAGGAATGGATTAGACAGAGACAGAAGACCGAATAGGGTTGAAGTTTCTACTTTGCGTTCAATCCAAGTGAAATATGCAGAATGAATGAAGTTGCAAAGTTGCAATGCTTACAGTTTTCTATATCTGAATGCGACATTAATGAATTTCTTTTGAATGACTTTTCCAATGTTTATGAAACTTTGAGGATTGTAAAAGATGATAATGAAGTTTAACATGTTATCAAGAAATAGCATAAAGCGTTCTGAAACGGTTGCTATGGCAACAAAAAAAATCAAAAGCGGTTGCCATGGCAACATGCACATGTGCTCCAATTCCTGAATTAATGGGCGGTGTCTCATCAGTTGTATCGCTATGTCCTTTTAAAATTCATACATATTGACAAAGGAATGGATAAGTTAGAGACTGAAGACGGAATAGGATTCAACTATAAACTGTTTAATAAACTATAATATGTTTACTAAAAGTGAAATATGCAGAATGACAATAGCATTGCATTAAGGATTTTTCTTTGGGCTTTGAGAGCAGTGTGAATTATCACTTACGCTCTAGGGGCCCACGTCAATGCTGTATAAACTTAAATATGGCAGCAGAAAAGACCATATCTTTATTTGAATGTATCAATGAATACTATCCTCCATTCACCAGGATTACATTCTTGAGAGCAATGTTTATTATCAATTACGCTCTAGGGGCCCATGTCAAGGATCTAAATGCAATATAAACTTCCCAGGGCAGCAAAAAAGGCCATATGTTTATTGAAATGTATTAATTAATACCATCCTCCATTCACCAGGACCACATTCTTGAGAGCAATGTGTATTATCAATTACGCTCTAGGGGTCCATGTCAAGGGTCTAAATGCAGTATAAACTTAAATAGGGTAGCAGGAATGGCCATATGTTTATTGAAATGTATTAATGAATAACATCCTCCATTCACCCAGATCACATTCTTGAGAGCAATATATATTATCACTTACCCATTTCTAGGGTCTAAAAACAGTAAAATATATCATTATATGTATTATAGTTTACTTTGACTAAATCTAAAACGTATATGTAAATAAGAGCGCGTTGAAAATGATTTATTGTCTGATTCAAATCAAGGCGATCATTTCATACAATCTACGTTATCAAATCTAGTCCCCTATGCGACTTTACGCGACATAAAGAGGCACAAAATCTGTCAGACTAGATCACTGAT
>OZ012691.1:19831174-19846174 GCA_963942565.1 Maea johnstoni
TGCCCTCCTGCAGTCCTCAAACCCAGTCTTTCTGGGACCAAATTGGTAACATGTATCAAGGAAACAAGGAATCCCTTCGGAAGTAAAGAACCCTGATGTTACCATTTATAAAAACATACAAGCAATTATTTCAAAAGGGTATAAGAACTATTCTTCATTGTACTCAAGGTTTGATGAAGACTGCTCATAGGGCTCAAAAAAAGTAAACTCTATGGAAACCAAACTTGGTAGCTTTATTTCTGGTTTATTATATGTGGCTGGCCTGAATAATGATATCTTTATATTAGGGTTATAACAGGCAATATGTAAAGCAAAAGCTGATAAAGCCCCTGGTTGGGATGCTATCTCAAAGGTAATAAAAATAAAACCTGTACCAAATACCTTATCTCTCTTTTTCAAACTGGTTTTACCTTGGGAATAATTCCTTTCGAGTGGTTATGTTTTTTCACTGAACCTGTCCCCTAATAGAGGTACTGCTCCCGTTTTTTACAAAGTAAATGCTGGAGTGTTGTGCATGTGAATTGAGTGTTGTGCATGCTATATTCTGGTGATAAATCATAGATGTTATAAGTTTGTGAGATGTTACCTGTAATTTTGAAAATTTTAATTTTGTATGTTAGACATGTTTTTCTTTTTCGTATGTATGATGTATGATTTAGTATTTACGGAAGCCTATTAAGACCACTGATTTAAAAAAAAATCCCCATTGAAATCCGAAAATCTATAAAAACAAGATCTCACTTTAAGATCCTCGTTCACAAAAGAAATTTGAAAAACAATTTTTTGCTTTGCAAGTTACCTTTGATAATGTACAGGCGCTGAAGTGAAAACCTAGCTCCTCCCACAGTATGAATGAGTGAAACAAGTTCTGTTTTGTACACGTGAGAATCCGGAACTTCCGCGCATGCGCATTATCAAAGGTAACTCTGCCTCACAGGTTCCGATTATTCACGCCACAGCGGCGCTGTCTCACGTGCGCTTAGTGTGATTGACAAGGCTACACGAGCGAGGCAGTGATTGGCTATCTATTTTGAGTGGTTTTTTAAAGCAAAAAATTGTTTTTAAATTTTATTTTTGTGAACGAGGATCTTTAAGTGACCAATTCTTAATTGTTTTATAGATTTTCGTATTTCAAAGGAAAAAAATCAAAATTGAAAAAAATCTGTGGTACCACATATTTTTTGTAAATGACACGAGAGCCCTGATTGGTTCTTGTTCCCTCATGGCTTATTCTAATGTCAGATCAGAAATACATGTTGTGCCCAGCCCTTTACTAAAGTGCTTGTAGTTATTGGTCTGTCGCTACATATCCAATCTTTTCTTCATCTAAGCCATAACTTAATATCCCGGGGAACACTAAGCGAGTATGGCAACCTGGGGATGTGTGGATCTATCTGTGGATAACATTCGGGTAAATGATCCCGTGGCCCTCTTTTGTTCCGAACGCCCTGCTCTTACTCTCCCTCTTTTTCTTCTTTCACCTAGAATCATTATGCTTTTCCATCATTCATCGACAATAAGAAAGGATCACTTTTGGTAAGTGTTATGGCCCAGAGTGGCCTTTGTGGCTCTGTGTGTCATGACGCCCTCATTCACTCACTCACTCTATTAGGTCAGTTTTCTTGTTTTTATCGAAAATATGTTTATGTGCACGCAGATTGGCATTGTAAATATAAAAATGGTTTTCTGCGAGGGGACCCATTCAATATCCTAGACGTCATTGTTCATTACGTACTCCGGAGCGCCTGGAAAAGTGAAACGTTCGCAAATGTAACAATCTGAACACATCCAGAGCATGTTCTTACTAGTAGGGAAAATTTGCCGGAGAAATTGGAGAGGCCGTAAAATTAACGACTTCTAAAAGCGTGTATATATATTTACTATTGTCTTTTTATTTGCAAAAGCATTAAGTCGGGAGATCGGAAAAGTTTTTTCAATTGTTTTAGCGCTCCTAATCTCTTAATTGTTTTCTAACGACATTCGAGTGATCTGTATACCAGTGGGGCCATCTTAGTTAGCATATACTGGATGATTATGGATCCACATGTTGACACGATAAGGTTGGGGGGTCGAATTCATTTTGGGACGTATCTAAATTTGGGGGGTTATTAATAAAAACGGCCAAATAGTAAATAACAAGATTTTTTTTCGGAATGTTAGGCACGATCCCAAATCATTAATATGAATCTGTTTGTACATGCTCTAAATGACATGACTTGGCAGCCTCATTGATAGCGTGTAGGTTTGGAGTCTCAGAGGTCGCAGGATCGAATTCAATTGAAACTATTTTTGTTTTTGGCAAGATAGTTTATTTCTAGCTTCCAAATGCTTCGGATGTCACCTAAATCTGTAGGTGCAGTCAGCAAGTTGAGAATTTCTTCAAGAAAATATATAATTTAATGGGTGTAGTAATGCCTAGCCTTCACATAGAACAAGATATCTGTTTAGTGGTCAGATTGTTGCTTTCAACAGAAAAAATAACTTAAGTGATAAATTTGAGAATTTCTTCAAGAAAATATATAGTTTAATGGATGTTAATATTAATTTAAATATGTAAATGAAGGATATGTTCACGATGATGTTGGTATTGTCACTTGCATGCACACTTGCTGCACATGCCTATTACTCAATGCAACTTCCATCCATTCACCTTCTATTTGCCTTTCATACGTCCCCACCTGTTGATCAGTGCCCTATTTATGCACCTTCCACCTGTACCATGGGCTTGGATACGTGCGCCCGCAACCCACTTTTGGGCGCACGGATCCTTATTACATTGTCCTTTTTCTACTCATCCTGCGGCCTTAATAAGCGCCCTGCAACAATACTTGCAACAATACTTGCCCTCTCTGTAAGTGTACTGTTCTCCCAATACCCCTTTCAACAGGGCCCCGTCTGGATATACTAGTATAATGATTGCAGGATTATAGATAATGATTTTAACAAAGACTGTCTATAACCATAAATGCGTGCCGTAAATACTGGAGGAATAGATGTTAATCAAGAACAGTGATAAGGTTAGCCCTTCTAATGCTGAGGCTACTTTCCTCCGGAGCACAAGAACGGAAAGACTTTTGAAAACTATCTAAACTCTGTCGTTTTGGTATTCATTGGATAGCTCGCGCTGAGCATTTTAAGATGAGTACCCGTGTGCCAGGGATTCAGTCATTATTCAGTTTTTTCTTTCATTTTTTGTATTGGCAAAAGTAACAAGCAGCATAAGGTTTAACAATCTCTAGGCATACTATCAACTGTAAGCATCGTGTGCCACTCTCCACGATTATATTCAAACCTCTAGTTTGCAACACATACAATGTAATATTGGGCCAAGCAACAAATATAATGCTGACCGAAACAGCTGCCACCAAAAGCATAAATCATGTCTATCCTGTTTGGCAACTCTTTATTCTCTCAAAAGAATAACAGAAGAATACAGCAAAAGGCATGTAACCAGATGGTATTGTGACACAAGTACAATGCTTGTTTTCCAGTACTAGGTTTTATCGATATGGCAAGCTGATGTTATCAAAAATGTATGAAAGCCTATTAGGACCACTGAAAATAATGCAAATATGTATATATATATATATATATATATATATATATATATATATATATATATATATATATATATATATATATATATATATATATATATATATATATGTATATATATATATATATATATATGTATATATATATATATATATATATATATATATATATATATATATATATATATATATATATATATATAAGTATAATGAAACGTAACCAGGAAAAGTATGTAGTTAAAGACGCATGTTTATCCTTTGTTCAGACACGAATAGTTTGCCTCACGCGTGTAAGTGACAAGGCTACACGAGCGAGGCAGTAATTGTTTATCTATTTTAAGTAGCTGTTCGCAAATCGAAAATGGGAACGAGGATCTCGAAGTGAATTTTTTTTAAGATTTTTTGAAAAGTACTAGTAAATGGGATATTTCAAGGAGGATTTTGGAGGTATTTACTATCCCCACCATGGGGATAGTGAATGTGAAGTGTAATATGTAAGCAATCACTACAGTTTCAGAAATAAAGAAATATTTTACCAATAAATTAGGCTTTTATTATAGAAAATCCGTTGCAAAGATCAGAAGTGAGTAATACGTGGTTTAGTATATGGCTAAGAATAAACAGAAATAAAATGAAATTTCTTGAAAGGTAAGACAATAAAATTTATAATTCTAAGTGCCAGGAATGGCCGAGAATGCATCTTAGAGCATCGAAAACCCTTGGGCTTTTGGGGGACGCTCAAGGCCCCCAGACCCCCGCCTTCTAATACCAGAACCTACGGTGATCGGTGGCCAGTTTGGGCACCAGTCAAAATTAGGACTGGATCCGCCCCTGCTAATAGGCTTCCGTAAGTATTCAAGAGTTATATTCAACGAAAACTATCATCATTGCTTCCTCTAGCTTATCCAAATAGCAATCAGGATTTGTACCATGTGACCAAGCATTAAATCCCCACAATGCCCTCCAGCGCAGGCAACAATAACAATGCCCTCCATCAGAAGTATAGATCAGGCACTGATATGCCTTGACAGTGACACATGTCACTTTACCTAAAGAATTCTTTGCCTATGAATGATTCCAAATTTATCAATATTTGAAGAAAACCTCTTCCATGGGTATTTCACCCTCGGTTATAAATGCATTTTTTGTGAAATAAAATGTGTAAATGTTTTTACGTAGCTCTTATAGTTGTGAGGTTAGATCAGAATCACGCATAATGAATGTTCAGCAGGGCTTTATGTTTATCTGATTCACACCAGGATGCCTTCAGCTGCACATTTAATTCACATCATGCCCCGCTGAACATTCATTAAGTGTTTACTACTACTACTACTACTTCTAATACTACTACTAATACTACTACTACTATTGTGAATGGTGTATGTATATTGTAGGACTATACACAGGGAGTGTGTATAATGACCTGGTACTCAAGAGAGGGGGTTTTCCAGGAGAGAGCGTGAGGAATGGATCTGTAGTTGTCATCAAGACCCACCAGTGGTACTCGGCCAGACATCTACAGTACGAGAAGGTGATAGTGCTGCTGCGGAACCCGTATGAAGCTCTCTTGTCAGATTTCAACCACAATGCCGGCCATGTAGGACACGCAAGCAAGAGACGGTTTGAGGAAAGTTAGTAGTGTATACACATTTTTAGCAGAAATGTGTCTATTTAACTTTTATCACTGTGATATACATTTAGTGCACAAACAAATGGTACTTAAATATCAGTAAATTACAATAAATAAATAAGTATATAGGATATGGCGAAAGTAAGATACCAACCCAAGCAAATTGACACTTTCTGTGGCGAATCTTGGTTGAATGGTAAAGAAATATCAAACTAGAAAAGGTGATAGAGGTTAAGCATAATATGTATATCGAAATAAAGGCAGGCGAACATGAAAAGATACTCAAATGAATCTTTAAAAAATGATTCTCAATTAAATGTATCGACAGGTTATCACACTTACAATTTTTTATGTTTTAATTTTGTCTGCACATATATGTCATAGTAGTAAACGTTTAAACATGTATCCACTCTGATATCGAACAAACGTGTAGTAACTTCCAAACATTCTCCCATTCTCTCCTTTCAGTGTGGAAATCCTATATTGATGTGAGTGGTATGTGCCTTGTAAATTTTGTTTTGGACTGGATGCAGTTTTTCCGTGGTCCAATCCACATAGTACATTATGAAGACCTCCGTTACGACCTGTGGAACGAATTAGAGGACATTCTCAAGTTTCTTGGTGTGGATTATTCCCCTCGAACATTGAAATGTGCCATAGAAAACTCCATCGGGAACTTTAAACGAAATCAAACGACTTTACTTAAACATGATCCATTTACAATTGACATGAAGGTAGTTATTGGTACGTATCAACGAGCTATAGAGATAGCAATGCAATTGAGAAAGTCTCAACAGAACGGCTGTGCAGTTAATTCTGATGAGCGGTTGAGAGAATGGTCACTTGACCAGTATTTGATCACTGAAAAGGCGCCCCAAGGCAGACATGTGCATTTTCGACACAAATGTTACCATGCAACCCGTCGGGCTAATGTATAAGTCCGATTTCCACATAAACCGGATAAATCTTGGTTATGAAGGACATGCTATTTGTAGACGTCTACATGTTTTAAACTTTAAATTATTATATTGTATTGCATGACCATGAATTTAACAAAATAAAGCTACGTTATGATTAGTTATTTAATTTTTTCTTGCCTGGGAATTCGGCTACCCAGTCATAATTACAGCACTTAGATGAGCTTGTATTGAAAGAATACATTGTGTGACGACAACGACATCGATGAAAAGATGTTGCGATATTAAAGCACTGGCTCGATGTCGCACACGCGGTTATCGTGGACACGACGCTATCCGACTTATGTAGACGATATTAAAGCACTGGCTCGATGTCGCACACGCGGTTATCTTGGACACGACGCTATCCGACTTATGTAGACGATATTAAAGCACTGGCTGGATGTCGCACACGCGGCTATCTTGGACACGACGCTATCCGACTTATGTAGACGATTTTAAAGATTAAATGATATTGAAGGGACCAGTATTTTTGATATTCCGAGGCCAAAGTAGCAAAATAATTAGCAAAGCTGTTGTGACCGAAAATGGATCAAAAAAGCATGCCACTGACTTTTTAGTTACAAGGTTGTATGCAATTGTCGTGCAACAATCGTACAAATGCAGCAATTGCCGAACTGAATGCAGTCGCATGATGGTCGCCATCAAATGTGATCTTTTCCATTGATAGCAAGTATGCTATCTACATCATGAATAATATCCGAAAAATATATATTTTTCGCTGTAATTAATGCCATACCAAAACTGTTTATGGATTACCACTCTTTGTGATATTGTTTAATATAGATGACAGCTTGTAGAGGCTTATCTTATATTATATATGCACTATAGCTCTTTGTGATATTGTTCAATATAGATGGCAGCTTGTAGAGGCTTATCTTATATTATATATGCACTATAACTCTTTGTGATATTGTTCAATATAGATGGCAGCTTGTAGAGGCTTATCTTATATTATATATGCACTATAACTCTTTGTGATATTGTTCAATATAGATGGCAGCTTGTAGAGGCTTATCTTATCTTATATATGCACTATAACTCTTTGTGATATTGTTCAATATAGATGGCAGCTTGTAGAGGCTTATCTTATATTATATATGCACTATAACTCTTTGTGATATTGTTCAATATAGATGGCAGCTTGTAGAGGCTTATCTTATACTATATATGCACTATAACTCTTTGTGATATTGTTCAATATAGATGGCAGCTTGTAGAGGCTTATCTTATACTATATATGCACTATAACTCTTTGTGATATTGTTCAATATAGATGACAGCTTGTAGAGGCTTATCTTATATTATATATGCACTATAACTCTTTGTAATATTGTTCAATATAGATGGCAGCTTGTAGAGGCTTATCTTATATTATATATGCACTATAACTCTTTGTGATATTGTTCAATATAGATGGCAGCTTGTAGAGGCTTATCTTATATTATATATGCACTATAACTCTTTGTGATATTGTTCAATATAGATGGCAGCTTGTAGAGGCTTATCTTATATTATATATGCACTATAACTCTTTGTGATATTGTTCAATATAGATGGCAGCTTGTAGAGGCTTATCTTATATTATATATGCACTATAACTCTTTGTGATATTGTTCAATATAGATGGCAGCTTGTAGAGGCTTATCTTATATTATATATGCACTATAACTCTTTGTGATATTGTTCAATATAGATGTCAGCTTGTAGAGGCTTATCTTATATTATATATGCACTATACCTCTTTGTGATATTGTTCAATATAGATGTCAGCTTGTAAAGGCTTATCTTATATTATATATGCACTATAACTCTTTGTGATATTGTTCAATATAGATGGCAGCTTGTAGAGGCTTATCTTATATTATATATGCACTATAACTCTTTGTGATATTGTTCAATATAGATGGCAGCTTGTAGAGGCTTATCTTATATTATATATGCACTATACCTCTTTGTGATATTGTTCAATATAGATGGCAGCTTGTAGCGGCTTATCTTATATTATATATGCACTATAACTCTTTGTGATATTGTTCAATGTAGATGGCAGCTTGTAGAGGCTTATCTTATATTAAATATGCACTATAACTCTTTGTGATATTGTTCAATATAGATGGCAGCTTGTAGAGGCTTATCTTATATTATATATGCACTATAACTCTTTGTGATATTGTTCAATATAGATGGTAGCTTGTAGAGGCTTATCTTATATTATATATGCACTATAACTCTTTGCAAAGAGGAACTTGTTGATCTCTCACGATAAAAAGAACATTAACAACCTATAAAGGCACTCGACGTTTGAATGTTCTAATAACAAGAATTGCGCTAGGTATTTTAACATGGAGTACATATTAGCAGTTGATTTTTTAAGTGTTATAGTATATACTTCCCTGCAAGACTTGGCTGTCAATAACCCTTTGCCAAAGGGAGTATGAGCGTCGTCATGGGCTCGCTCCTAGTATTCACTCTAAATTTTAGTTATGTTTTGAATACATTCCATTTCAGTCGTATCCAGTTGTACAGCGAGCCAAATAACGCCGCAATACACCCCAAAATAAAGCCCCTGATATGGCAGGTGCATTTTAAAACCATTCCTATACCGACTTACATGATATATTTGAGTGCATATTCATTCCATATTATGATAAAAGGTGGCGCTAGCTGATGATAGCCACTGACGTGCTATTTTGTTCAATTCCACATGGTGGTAAGCAGAGAAATAACCACGGCAACAGGGGACGAAACTGAACCCAGTGTGAAAGAGGGTCTCGAGTAAAGCAAGTTGTAATGATTCTACTTATCTTCATATATATATATATATATATATATATATATATATATATATATATATATATATATATATATATATATATATATATATATATATATATATATATATTGAGAGAGAGAGAGAGAGAGAGAGAGAGAGAGAGAAATTATTTCATCAAAACATAAGAGAGGGTGCTTGTGCTTAGATATGTTGCCAAAAGCTTTTTCCATATTCTTCTGTCCCTGGTCATCAAATTATAACATAAGTGATTTGCACATTGTTTTGTCAGGGGCGCGGAATACAATCGAAATATTTATAAAATTCAAGACCCCATATGTAATACTAAATTTAAGGTCTCTGTTTATTATCTTTGAGGCAGGGAAAGTGGGTCAAATAGACACGTTTTATATAACTTGTCTCCAAAACCCTTATTTCATTTATGTTTCTGTACAATGTTATTCAAATTTGAATTTCATAAAAACCTAGTCCTATTTTTATAGGAGACAAGCCCTGCGGGGGGGGGGGGGGGGGGGGGTCTGCGGGCAGTTAAATTGAGAATGGAGTTATATTGAATGGAAATATGAAATATTAGTATCACTGATTCTTCAGTGGCAGGACAACCCTAAAAAAACTATGCAAAACCAATTATCTTTAATCATTGGTTAATGCGGGTTAACAATCAACCATGATGCTAAGCAGGCTGTTGGTGCAACTAAGTCATTAGCAGTTACCTTACTGCTAATGACTAATAGTTGTACCAACAGCCTGCTTAGAGGCTATTACCAGACTAAAATGGCCGCCCCCAGTGCTTCTATTTTGTGTCTATTAGGACAGTTTAAACAGCAATATACTTCTTGTATGAAGGTTGGCACTGGTGGGAACTTGGGTTTAAGTAGAGAATACCATAATAAACTATTTGGGCCTCTGTTTTATACAAGGTGGAATTGTCCTTTCATGAAAAAGATATTAGAGCACTAAGATATCCCTGCGACAACACACTTAGGGCTACCTAACCTATGTATCAATAGTTCAGAATGCTCGACTAACAGATATGAAATTGATAAATGAGATGTTAAACCGGCTGAAGCGCATGTCATTTGCACTCATCCTAGTTATTCTCCACGAACTTTGGTCATTCAGTAAGTTTTCAATATTTGTTCGTTATTTCTTAATGCTACGAGTATTCTCGGGGTTAGGGTAGTGAAGGTATCGCATGCTACACGAATGCGATCTTGCAGTTGGTAGATCCTGCTTGCGCTGCCGCTCAGGAACACGTTGAGACGATAATTTGGGATTTTCATTTTTTGTCAGTTTTTCTGCCAAGTTGCTCCTAGGGTGCACATAGGCAGGTGTGGTTGATAGGAAAATCAATCAGCCGCTTGATCCACATCAATGGCATCATTCTCTCATGCCACAGCAGTCTATTAGTTGTGTTTAATCGTAAGTAACTGCGTCGTCAGTCTATAGTGTTTACTACCTAAGGATGTACTGGCGAGTAAGTCTAGGTTTGGACTGCAGATGTTCTACTTGAGTGATTCACTCTCACTGGTCACTGTGCGCTGACCATGTGCTAGATGTACCTTGAGTTACTATAAAATGTTGGGAAGTTTCTACTTTTACAAATCTCTGAAGTTGTTCATTTTACACTGACGTGGTGACAGCTGTTTCAAGAACTCACAGTTCAAGGACTGACAAAATTCAAGGTGGATTTTGATAAGTTTGACTTCTTCTTTTTGATTGACTGGCACAATCTGCCTATAAGTAGACTAGTGGACATATCCTGCTAGTGTGACCCCAACTTATCACACAGAGACTACTCAAGATCACAATGGCTGCATTTAGAGCTCCAAAACAGTGGTGCCTTACAAAGCATGAAACAGTGACTACATTTAAAAATTGGAGACAGAATCTGAAATACACCCTGTCACTTGATGCCAACTTTGCACAGTTCTTAGTTGAGGGTGTGACATGGCTCAAGAAATCAAGAGATAATCCTTTAGGTGGTTTTAATGACGATGGTCAAGATGTTCAAGCAGGCAGACGCCATACAGCACAGCAGAAAGTGACACAGTTGGAACTTATGCTTGGACAAGTAGCCAATTTTTGCCCTGTAATTTCTCGCAACACTATTGTGAGGAATTCTACATCTATTGATACCATCTGGCAGGCAATACGTACTCATTTTGGATTTCAATCTACTGGCGCTAACTTTATTGACTTTGCTGACATTAAACTAGAACCACAGGAGCGTCCAGAGGACTTGTTCCAGAGGCTGATGGCATTTGCAGAGGACAATCTGCTGCAGCAGAATGGTCCAATCAGCCATCATGGTGAAATTCCTGCAAGTGAGGAGGAGATGTCTCCTTCACTAGAGAATTTTATTGTACTGACCTGGCTGCAACTTATCAATAAGGATCTCCCTCGACTGGTAAAACAACGTTATGGGACTGAGTTGCGCTCAAGAACCCTGGTATCAATAAAGCCTGAGATTTCCCATGCCATGGACTCTTTGTTAGATGAAGATCACGCAACCGACAATATATGTGTAATGCATTCAGCCGTCCCAAATCAATGTTTTCAGGATCGTCGGCCAGCCTCATCGCAGAAACGGTACGGTTCATTGTCTTCTCAACCAAGGAGTAGTAAGGAGTGCCCATTATGCAAACAGGCCGGTCGCCCGAACTTCGATCATTTCCTGAGCATGTGCAATTTCCTTCCTGATTTCCAGCATTGATGACGAAGACGACTCCATCTGCGATCCTGTTGACATGAATACACCAGCGACCCCTGATGATCCACCGTCTATGCAGTTGTCATCACGTCGTGTGCTAGTCAAGCAATCACTGTTTCTTCACACATTTTACCGTCATCATACTGTGAAAATGACTTTAGACTCTGGGGCTGAAACAAACATGATTCGAGAATCCATAGCCAGGGCCATTGGTGCGAATGTCAGCAAATTGTCCCAAGTGGCTGTACAAGCGGATGGACTTTCCCCATTGGTGGTTAGAGGAGAGACCATGATCACTCTCACAAGGGATGACAAGCAATTTAGATTGGAGGCTCTTGTTGTGGAAAACATGGACGTTGATGTACTAGCTGGAGTGCCAGAATGAATGTTAATGACATAGCTGTGAGGCCTCGCAAACATCAAGTTATCCTCGGAGATGGCACTACATATCAGTCGTGGTCGTGGTCCTTACGCTGAGCGACGCACTCAATAGTTCGTGCTTAGGACTCCTAAACCTGCTACCATTTGGCCTGGCGAATACTTGGAGGTGTCTCTACCTGATGCTATTGCACCTGTAACGCTGTTGGCTCTGGAGCCGAGAGTTAATTCTCCTCACATGATAGCAAAGAAACCCTCACAAATGTGGCCTTCCCCTGAGATCAAGATCAAGCGTTGGTGGCAAGATACGTATACAGAATGCCACAGATGAGCCCCAGCAGTTACGTGACAATGATCATTTTTGCCAAGTGTTTCAGGTGTTGTCCCCGTCGGTTGCTCCCTCTCAGCCGAATGAAAGCCAGCCTGAACTTCAAGACCATGCAACCGCTGTTCATAGTCCTAATTTGCTACATTCAGAGTCCATTCAGGTGGATCCTGATGATCTCCTGTCAAGCGATATGAAGTCCAAGTTCGTTTATCTCCATAAGGAACATGACAGGGTATTCGATCCATCAAATCGTGGTTACAACGGTGCTGCCGGACCGTTTGAAGCTGTCGTAAACATGGGTCCAGTACAACCACCTCAACGGAAAGGCCGCTTACCTCAGTATTCCCGAGATAAGCTGTCAGAGCTTCAGCAGAAATTTGATGAACTAGAAGCCCATGGAGTGTTTAAGCGTCCTGAGGACATTGGCGTAGTGGTTGAGTATCTCAACCCTTCCTTACTCATGAAAAAGTCCAACGGCAGTTTTCATCTAGAAACCGCCTTCGCTGACGTCGGACGATACAGCAAACCTCAACCGTCACTTTTACCAGATGTGGATTCCACGCTTTGCAACATAGCTAGATGGCGCTACTTGATAACATCAGGCTTAACCAGCGCATTCTTTCAATTCTTTCCAAGTGTTCTATGAAATATTGCGGAGTAGCTACACCGTTTCGTGGCATAAGAGTCTACACACGCTGCACAATGGGAATGCCCAGATCCGAAACAGCATTGGAAGAGCTCATGTGCCGCATTTTGGTGACCTTCTCCAGGAGGGCATTGTCGCGAAGATAGCAGACGACTTATACTGCGGAGGCGATACGCCCGCGGAGCTGCCTGAAAATTGGCAACGGGTACTGCAAGCACTTGAAAGGTCTGACATAGGTATATCAGCCAGTAAAACTGTCGTCGCTCCACGCTCCACTACTGTTCTCGGATGGGTATGGAGTCAAGGCTCAATACATGCTAGTCCACATCCGGTTGCTACTCTGTCAACATGTGAACCTCCATCTACTGTGAAGGGTCTGCGGTCATTCATTGGGGCATACAAGGTTCTCGCCCGAGTTGTCCCAAGGTGTGCTCACCTCATCCCAAGGCTTGATGATGCAGTTGCTGGTTGTAATCACAGGATCATATCGTATGGACTGACGAAATCCTCTCTGCGTTCAAGAAAGCCCAAGGGGCGCTTTCAGGTTTCAAATCAATAGTCTTGCCTCGCCCAGATGACCATTTACGGATCGTAACAGATGGTGCCATGAAAGAGCCTGGTATTGGAGCTACTCTATATGTTACAAGCGGTGGAAAGCTGAGATTGGCGGGGTATTTCAGTGCCAAGCTGCACTAATTCCAGATCGGTTGGATTCCCTGAAATAGAGGCGTTATCAATTGGAACGGCAGTGAGGCACTTCAGCCCATATATCGTACAATCGAAGCACCAGGCATGTGTGGTTACCGACAGCAAACCATGTGTTCAGGGATACGAAAAGCTATGCCGTGGAGAGTTCTCGACTAGTGCCCGCATCACCACTTTCCTTACCATTATAAGTTGGTACCAAGTATCTATTTGCCACTTATCGGGAAACGCAAATAAACTTTCCGATTTTTCGCATCCCGGAATGCTCCTGAATGCAACGACCCAAAGTGTCAGGTATGCTCCTTCATTGCCATGACCGTTGACTCCGTTGTCAGATTCATAAGCGTTGAAGACATCCTTTCTGGTGCTTCTCCTCTTCCATTCACGAATAGGCATTAACTGAAAACAGTGGCTAGACGCTACTTCTATGGCTTAGACATTAACAAAGCAATTGACGATATATCGGCGTCCTGTCACCAGTGTCGGTCTCTGCAAAAAGTGCCCAAGACTGTTATCCCTCAGTCCACATCAGATCCTCCAAATGTTGTTGGAGCTGCCTTCTCAGCTGATGTTCTCCAACGGGAGCGCCAGAAGATACTTGTCGTCAGAGAAAATATCACATCCTATACGAGCGCTGCTGTAATTGAGGATGAACGTTCACATACTCTACGTGAAGCCCTGGTCAGGTCGTGCGTCGAGCTGAGCCTGTGTGATGGCCCCATGTCTGTTGTGCGTACAGATCCGGCTCCAGGATTTGTTGCGCTCCAGGGTGATGAATTTCTAAGACGCCATAGAATTTCAGTGGAAGTTGGCGTGCTAAAAATGTCAACAAAAATCCTATAGCAGAGAAGGCTATTCAAGAAGTGGAAAATGAACTCCTTCGTCAAGAACCATCCGGAGGTCCTGTTACCAGTGTGACATTGTCATCTGCCATAGCCCAACTGAATACTCGCATACGGAAACGTGGACTGTCTGCAAGAGAAATGCTCTTTCAAAGAGACCAGTTTACCGGTTCGCAATTGCCCTTCAATGATAGAGACATCATCATGAAACAACATGAAGAGCGATTAGCAAATAACTCATGCAGCGAGAAATCGAAGGCTCCAAAAGGTGTGTGTCCTAAGACTATGCCTATCAATGTGGGAGATTTGGTGTATTTCCACTCAGATAGACACAAACATCAAGGCAGGAGCAGGTATTTAGTGACATCAGTGGAAGGGGAATGGTGCAATATAAAGAAATTCACAGGGTGGCAATTACGTTCATCAAGTTATA
>OZ012691.1:19851174-19939011 GCA_963942565.1 Maea johnstoni
ATGTCGGTCTATTTCCTTTTCTCGTGAACTCTGCCTCGCGAGCGTGCTTCCATTACAGCAGCCCCATTAGTCATTCCACGGGGGCGGGCGGGGTGCAGGTATCCTACACTCTAAAGGGGCAGACCCTGGCAAAACCGTTACAGTAAAGGTACTTATCTCTTGTGCTAGTCGACGGGTCGACCGGTCGCCTGCCAGTAATTGATAGAAAGGTTCCCCAACATGCCCGGCTGCATGGTTGTCCATATCTTACTTAGCTGCGTGGGAGTGTCATCTTTAGTTGTTGCCTTATCTATGCCCATGTACCCGAATGGCAACCGCGCATGCGCACGTATAGAATGCCGAGACTGCCAACACATTAAGGGCATGAATTAAATATTTTTTCGGTTGTTCCATTGAGGATTCTAAAGCATGGAGCAGACCTGCCATTTAACTCCAATAACGTTAAAGTCTTGTACAGAAAGACAAGCAAACTTTTAACTTCACTATAAATCAGAATATCGCACATTCACATTGTCTAGTTGCATCCATTATACATTCAATTAGTGTTAAGTACTTGGAAATAAGTCGCGTAATGGAGTCTAGTTAAAAGCGTAATCGTCTCATGTAAACTTTGGGTGAAAATTATAAATTCCTATTAAGCGTGTTGCATTTGCTTTAGGGAATTACAGCACTTAATACAGGCGTGTAAATAAATGCATCAGCTTTAATCAGAGCAAGATATGTTGTAAAGATGTTCCCTGCTAAACCTTTTTTTTCAAATAAACGTGTCTAAAAACTGCAGACAGTAATGCCTGCAAGACTCCCCTTTATTCTCTGTAAAACAGATATGTCTATGTTCCTGTTGGTTGACTGAGTATCATCATATGTTCCTGTTGGTTGACTGAGTATCATCAAATGATCATACAATGAGTATCTTGTGCAAGCTTTGTGTCATGATATATACATGCTGTTTGCTAGTATATTGCCATATACTAGTATGTGATGGAACAAATTATCATTAGAACAATATGTAAATATAAATAATTATGTGAATATGACAAATTGAAGAAACTTTTATAAATCATTTGCAGTTCTATCTCATTTCCTAAAAAAATAACTCAATAGAACAATACTCTTCAAACTTCACCTGACAGCATAACCGTTCTCTATCTTTGTAAAGACTTGTATTGAACATATATGTAAAGAGATGCACCAGTCTTACGCGTAATAAATATAACCTTTGTCTGACAAAACTACCTGTGCTAAGTCCACACCTGGAGTATGTAAAGAGTCCACTGGATGTGCTGTACCACCAGCTTCCCTGTACTTACACTTCCTGTGTAGGCCAGAGTAAAAGCGGGTTTTTAAAGTTGTGGAAAGCCTCCACAATTCCGCTCACGACTCATTTCCTACGGGTGCGGCAGACAATTTATTTCTTTAACAAAAGACGTAACTCGTGATCTGGAGGTGAAAGGCAGCTCTCTGACTGCGGCTCTCTGATGAATGTGGTCATCTAGATAATACCACCCTTGTGGTTCAGCAAAATAAGCTTTACAAGGAATACATTGTTCTGAAGGAGCCGTCTGACGCTTTCATTGAGTAACTATTTATTACGATGTCACTATGTTTAGAACGCCATTGAATTTCAATTCCACAATTCAGCCGTTTCCTTTCCTTAGACTTGTATTATGCTTTCACGTTTTTCCGACAGCTGTGGTTTTATAAAGACAAAGCTGCATATTGAACATGGGTATACAGTGCTGCTTTGAGGGCATATGTTTGGTGTAAGAGATTTTTTTATTTGATCACTAAATGTCTAGACCCTGTTGAAATATGACGAATAGATTCATCAGAACTTTAATAAATATCACACGTAATCCATTCTGTATTCATCTCAGCATCCAACGCCACAATCGATTTCCAAATGTTAACCTTTTTCCGGATATAGATCTAAAATACGTGCCCTCAAATTACAATAAGCCAGTGCAATCGCTGCCACCATTGATATCAAAAAGTTTCCTTTTGTCTTGATCCTAATATATCTAGTGATACCTATTGTTTCCTTGCAAAGTTATGGGATAAGAATTTTGACGTTCCATTGATATGTGTGTTATAATACAAATACGGTTATTACCAGAATCGATGATATATATGCACACTTATTGGCAATGTCTTTTATAAGATAATGGTGTAAAAGCCACCATAGCTTACGTCGTCTTGTAGAGAATAAATCATTATAGATGATCGATGTCTTCGCCAAAGGAACTTAATCGGATGATCATTTTAGGCAATATGCTTTTGGCGCAATCGCTCGTGATTACTTATTCCAATTCCTGTAACATAATTAAGCGTGTTATTAAATGCGCCTGTAATAATCTTTCTATAAGTTGTGAATAATTGGTGTCTAGTGTCTGTCGGTAGAAAGTAAATGTTTAATGGCAAAAACGTTGTTATCTAATTTTTCTATTAAATGGATTACTTTGATCTCGTAACAATTGCTGCACTTGGCATGCAGATCAGTCACTTGAGCCGTACCGTCTGAGCCGCCGGATGTGTTACTCAATCGCAAACTAACAAATCCACTTATGGTTCATTGCCCGTGCACGTGCACGTACGTGCACGCTATAAATACGCACGCGTACATAAAACATACATCTACAATATAAATGCCACGGCAGTCCAGTTATCAATATGTATATTCTGTGTTATCTAAACATGGCGTATACAGTTCTTTTCCTGCATGTTTTCTTCTTCTATCTTCCTCTTCTTCTTCCTCTTCTCCTTTATTACAAAATGGTGTTGCTGGGTTTACGACTCCTGTTTTTACGTCTAGACACTGAAACATGCTATGGATATGATTTCACTCTAATTGTGCGAGATTTTAAGATTTTATATCTCTACACCATAAAATCCTTCTACAGTAAATGCTGAAGCGTGGTTAAGTGTACTAACTTATGGCAGTGTATGTTCTATACGTCGGAAGAACACACAAAGTATATTTGTAAATAATTCCAATGTTACAAACAACATTAGTCACTTACTGTTCGAAGATGTGTATAATAACAGAGACAATATTCCTGCATAGTGTATCTAAAACTTCCCAGTACAGCCCTGACAATTCAACCTCAAACTGCCGGCCACAACTTGGTAACTTAAAGCTCTTATCTGGGTCACTGCTAAGGGTAGTTCCTTTGTCTGAGGTCATCACCATGTCTAATTGAACATGTGGACTTTGGTTGGTGTGGGCGACAGGAAGTTTCAAAGATCGAATCCTCCATCAAAGGTTTACCCAAGAAGGTAAACGTATTACTATGGCATTCACTGGAATGGGTAAACCTCAACTTAAAAAGTTGAGGTTCACTGAAAAATGTTGAAGGTTCTCTGATTGAGGTGAACCTTAACAGTTCAAGCGGGTAATCATTTATCAATGAAAAAATATTTGGGAAGATGTTCACCCAGTAATAACTAATTAATGCAATGTTCACCCAAATTATACAAAGGTTAATCTTTTTCAGATCAATGAAACTCCAAACTAGTTGAATCTTTACCGATCCTTCTTACAGTGTTGAACGTTTGAGAACAGAGCCCAATATTTGACAAAAAGTAGACGACGAATATCGAACACTTAACATATGTTGTTCAATACAAAGAGGGGGCGTACCTTTCCACTTGTAGAACCCATGAGTATTGGCTTCGTCTTCATTCTACACATGACTCATTTCAAAAACTTGGACTGCACTGGGTAAGTGTCTATTCTGCTGTACGCTAAGAGGGCTGTTGAAATCTAATTAAGCACGCTGGATGCCGCAGAGCCAGTAACACATTTATTCTGCTATTCGTTTACTGCTCAGCGTGGCCGACGCACGTGACGTGCCTACGTTTAACGCGCTACGTAATTGGCCAAAGTGGTGAGGTAACGAAGCAACCCCTCTCTATGGCTTTCTCCTGCCCTTTCTGACCAACAAGTCCTCTAATGCTTCTTCTTGAAAAGTTCTTTTCATCGGTCACACAGTATCTAAGTGCGGTGTATCTTACATTCCCAACTTTACCTACCATGCTTGAAGTGCGTATCCTGCGAATGACGGAGAAGACTCATGAACAGCCATCCAATTTGCTAAACTAAAATGGTAATAGAAATCTATTGGAAGTGTATATCTAAGAATTTGATCAATAAAATCAGACCGTTTTACCTTGATATTGCATATTTTGATACTTGAATGTTTTCAAATAAGAAATTGTTGAATAAAAACCGATTCTTTCACTTCCTTTTTCACCTTTAAAAGTACTGTTTTGTGGTAACAATTCCCTACTTTAAGTAATTTAGAGGATAGGAAAAGGCCTTGAAACACGGATTTCAACCCAATTTTGACGAATATTTAAAGGTGGCAGCAAGTGATTTCACCCGGAATGTGAAAGTAGATATCTGTGGCTGTATGATTCAATGGAAATCAAGGTGATTTCTGAAAGTCGGCCCGCTTCCATTTTTCACTTGAAAATTTGTTTTAGATTGTTTTTGCGTGACTCCCAAAGACGTTTGCTCCATCTTTTTGATCATTGTTTCGCGCATACTTCTAACATCACTATGATTTCACTTAGATTTTGTTTAAAGCTTCGTTGGAGTCGGCCCATTCTAGACATAAGTTAAAAGGGGAACCCTTCTATAATTTCTGAGTGAAATGGCGCCATCTATAGGGGACTACTGGTAATGTTGGGTTTAGATGTGACGTGATTTCAACCTGCCACTGACATGTGCATCTTCATTTATAATGCTAATAAAGACATGCCTAGGGTACATACATAAGAGATTAGCTAAAGAAGCATTTCATAAATTTAAGAATAATCTTTAGAGATCACACTGTCTTCTTATTTTATTCTGAGCATTGGGCATTTATTCCGAGAATACTTAACTTAACATACTTACTTATTTTGAAAAGGCCTTTGTTATGCAGGACTGGTGCATATTCAAGTAATGAGAAATGTTTGGTGAACTTGCTTATTTCTCCAGACAGGGACTTTTTATAACAAGCCAATTTAGGATTAGGGGTGATTTATCCCCTAGTGATCAGCATCTGTGTATAGAGACTATAGCTTGTTTGACTTCAGTTCGGCACATCGCTTTTTTAGTGTGTTCAATCTATAACATTGTCATTACCGAATATCAATGTTCACAACTTAAAAAAGACTACACACTCAGTTACGTATTTTTCTGATTGATAAATTCGTCTTCTTTACACCTTTTATTTTTTTCGCCCATACAGCCGGGCGTCAGTTTTAGTCGCAAGAGCCTGTATATAGTGCAAATATCTTCCTGTAGTGCTGCATTACATAACATCTGAAATTGAACATGAACTGGAAAAGAATAAGACCGAAAATTCTTAAATGTTTAGGAATACGGCTGTAATAGAAACATCTTTCACTACTGGAATAAAAAGCATACTATGTAGATAGAAAAGTTATATATTATGCATTGGATTGCATTAATATTTTCGAAACCTTTTCGAAGACGTTTTTGGTGGAATAACGTTTATTTCCCAGAAAAGGTCAATTTCTTGCAAAGAAGCTGCCTCTGTCTGTTGTCTGGATTCCCCTGGTCGCCCTGCTGAGAGAACATGTGCAGACGCACGTTTTACGCTGGGATTTAATGGCGGCAGAAGTCAGGCAGATGGTTCCATGCTCAGACTAATTGCCTGAAGAAGTTTATTGCCAAGGATATTCCCCCCAGTAATCAAAGATAATTGTGCTACTAATCTGCCAGTTCGTATTCATTTAATTAGATGCTCACTGCAGCAAAATAGCTCTTGGTCTGAATTTATTGCATTTTTCAACTTTTTCGAATACTTTTGGTAAACTAGTAACATTCTCAGTTACGCAGACACACCTTTTCTTAGATTAAACAATATCACGAGTAATGAATTCGTTTCTGTGACAGATACATGTTCATTCTTTTGTTTGAATTATTCTTAGATAGATATTGGATTTAGGATGTCTCATTTATAGTGTTTATCGGTGACACATAAAGCATGATGTAAGTATGCCACTTCGAACACTGCAGAAGTGTAGAATTTAGTATTGAAATCTTAAATTTCATTCTGAATTTAGTATTTTTATTTTTATCAATCAATAACATATACTTTTGAAGTTAAGCTGCATTTGTAACGATCTTAACTCTTTGTGGTCGATCCTTACGAAATAGCAATAAATCATACATTTCCGCTCTCTTGGAATAGAGACAACGACTGATAGAAGAGAAGTCTGGGATGATGGTCAATGGCGCCTATTCCCAGCGGTTTACTTTTACTCTCTCGAGAGCGAACAGATCCATTTGTTATTCCCGATAACCGATAACAAAAGATGCCTGTTCAATTCTGGGCTATCAAGTCGTCAACATCTGTGCCAATTTGTCTGAGATAAATGGAACCGCCGCCTTGTTCCACGCCAACGCGGCCGAAGATTTGTCTACTGGGCAGACGATCCGCAGAGGCTTATTTCCCGCCAAAACGTATCAAGGCCGCAGCTGCTGCAGTTATATATCATGCAAACACGACACCCCTGTGGGGTGTACAACAGGAATAAATTCCGCTCGAGAGAATTTTCGCCCAAGTGCGAGACGCAAGGCCGACCATCAGGGCGACATCCCTCGGGGATGTCATCATTATTTGTTTTATTATACCGAACAAAATACAAAAGGGGATACAATTAACAAACACCAGAGATTGTTTATATGTGGTGAATTACTATTGTCGGCCTTGGTAAACTAGTTTCACCGGTCGGTAAACTCCGTGGGTGTTCGTGGGTATACGGGCGTGGAAAGGGCCAAGCGCGGACCAGTGCAGTTAAAACTAATGGCCTACCCTTGCTGTGCAGCTAATACGTTCGGTATGACATAAGAACAATTATCAAAGCATAGATAAAAACACGACTAACTACGTGCAAATGGGTTTTATATCGTGGCATAGGGATAGTAAATACTTTTCAAAAATGGGGCCCGATACCGGTAGACGAATGACAAGTGTGGAACACACCCATAGATGTGTAAAGAGTACGGAAAATTCGAAAAGTGACAAAATACGGAACCTTTCTTTCAATATATATATTTTCTATACTATCTACAATTTTGATAAAGTTATAGTAGAACACTTTTAATGTATTGCAATCTATATTTACAAATTGCATCATTTTCTGGGGCGAGTCAAGCGCAATCATGGAGAATATCTTTCACCAGGATGAATTTAACTATAACGAATGCAAATGACATACGCTATGCCATATTTTAACTTCGAAAATAGACGCCGCCCCCATCATTTCATTACAGCTGGTTTGATATCTTATTCATTAATGGTATATCTGTTTGCCAAGCCTTTTGAACTATTGATATATATGTTAGTTAGCCCCAAGTGTGTGTTCGCATGGATATCCGGGTGCTCTGATATATTTTGCCATTAAAATAATTGCCAAGCGAAAGATAGTTTTGAGAAGATATGATTAGGATTAATCATGAGTGATATCACTTACGGACAACCCCATCTTTTCATTACAGCTGGTTTAATATCTTATTTATCAATGGAAGATACATTGGCCGAGCCTTTTGAAATATTGATACATAGATTATGCAGCCCTACGTGAGTGGTCGCAGGGATACTCGTATCTGGGTATTCTGATATTGTTTGCCATTAAATGAAATTCCATGGTTATCGTCCAGTGGTCAGGTACTTTTCTAGTTAAGTACAAATTCATAAATTTAGAGTTGTTGTTTTGTTTTAATTTCTCATTCGCCCATTTGAAGTTCCCCTAGGTATGTCTTCATTAGAGAGGTATTACATGCACCTCTACGGTAGGGCCTTTTTAGTAACTGCGTTTTTTTGGTAACTGTGGGTAGAGACTTAACATGTACATACAAAGTTTCGCATCGTTTTTCTAGTGTTGTCATTGCACTGAAGAATCCTATTTTCCAACCAATGTTGCTATCTTCTGAATGCAATTCAACCACCAGTAACCTCCCCGCGTGGCCTATTTCTGAAGAAATACAACCCACAAGTGATATCCATTTTGACCGTCTGAACATTTTATTTCTCCTAGCTCTGGCAAGCCAGAATTTTTCTCTCCTCTGACGTTGCCAGATTGTCTCGATTCTCAGGTTTAGAATATTTTTTCTTACCTTTCAGGGCCGGACTACCATGATAAAACCGATTTTTCTCGGACCTATCTTTGGAAGGCATTTTGAAAATGAATAAGGTCGACATCATTTTTGGTATTTTCGTTTAAAATGTCCTCAGCTGCCTTGCAATGTTATGCTTATCATTTTTGTCATAAAGCTACAATGCCATATTTTACAGGTACCATTTCACCAAGCATATTCCATCAAGCATTTCAATTCGGATTTTAAAATGGCTACCCTTGTTTGTAATACTTTGTGTATATTCGCTCTTTTTCAACGTAAATATGCTGACTTTGAAATAGACAAATCAAAAACCTTTCGGACCCTGCTATCATTAGACATATATCGTCCGGTTGCTTGAGGAATGGTTATCATGGCTAGGTGTCATGTAAGCTTCTGCTCTATTGGATAATGAAGCAATGTGCAAAACGTGCTTAAAGATAACGTTAAGATCAATAACTTATCTATTGCGTGCCTGGACGCAGAGAAATATGCCTCGTGGCTTGCCCAGAAAGAATACTGCAAACTTGAGCATATGACTTTTATAGGTCAATAAGGAATATTTACAAATGATAAAATTGCTTGTTAAATCATCTCGCATTTAACCTATAATGCATTGATTGGCACATTTTGTGGATCATCATTTAGCTTTGCCTGGTGGAGGCTGCCCCAATAGCCGACTTATAAAAGCAATATCCATAGACTGTCTCTCGCCTCTGTACGGAGTCCAATCCTGCTGGAAGCATGTGAGAAAGTTTCCAACGACTTAATGTTAGTCAATAGTTTCCTCCAGATATCCTGGTTTCCTCTACCATCAACGACTTGATGTTAGTCAATAGTTTCCTCCAGATATCCTGGTTTCCTCTACCATCAACGACTTGATGTTAGTCAATAGTTTCCTCCAGATATCCTGGTTTCCTCTACCATCAACGACGATATATATATATATATATATATATATATATATATATATATATATATATATATATATATATATATATATATATATATATATATATATATATGTATATATATATATATATATATATATATATATATATATATATATATATATATATATATATATATATATATATATATATGTATATATATATATACATATAATATATATATATATATATATATATATATATATACATATATATATATATATGTATATATGTATATGTATGTATGTATGTATATTTATAGCAGCAGTTCAACAGTTCCTATATGTGATAGTGGCATCTCCAGTTAAATCAGTTGATTAGATACATAGTACAGTAAAGTTATTTAATCCATGTACCAGTTGACCGGTCGCCTGTCAGCAACTGGTAGAAAAGTTCGCTTAGCATGCCGGATGCGTGGTTGATATAATGAGGTATTCATATTCATCAAGCTGAATGTTACTTTTTGCCCATGATGTCGAGGATGTGTAGCCTCAATGCGCAGGTACATGTACTAGTATCCGAGTGGTAATCGGTAATGTGCTCGTGGAGAATGCACGATCTGCCATGCACATAATACGGAAGAGAAGCACAGGTAGGTCATCGAACACATTCCTATTATTTCTACTCTATCCGCATCCATATAGCTTCAACCCATTCACACTCTTAGCAACCAAAACGACCTGACGCTTTTGAAAATATTTCTTGACAAAAACTCTTCGTGTAATATATTTGAAGAAATATTAATCAGAAGCCTAACAACAAATCTTTTTCGAGTATTTATGAAGTTTCATGTTATTCCCAAGTTATTTTCAAAAGTATGAGGGTAGCACACACTAAGGGGCCTGCTCTGACGGCGGTGTGGTCTAAGGCGCCGCCACTGACTGCACGCTGTCTCTCACCTCTGCCTGGGTTCGAATCCCGGCCGTGACATGTAAGAAAGTTGCCAGTGACTTGGGGTTAGGCGGTGGTTTTCGCCGGGTACTCCGGTTTCCTCCACTACTTACAACTGGCTAGTCACGAATTAGCCACAATTGGCATAAAAGTGACGAAAAACAAAATTCCAATTCAATTCAATTCACACACTAATTATTAGTGGAAATCTGAGTGTGAATGGGACAGGGTATCATTTCCTATAGCAGAACGAAGGGTGTTATTTTGTAATGGATTCTGGCTACCAACAACTAAGCATGCTTCAAAATATGCTTATTATCTTCAATTTCATACCATAACTTGGTTACTATGGGAGAAGAATGCAAAGCACGTTTACATCACAAAGCCTGGCTAGTGGGCTGTGGGATGCCCGGGGATGGCTTGGTGGGACCTCAGGTCGCCCTTCATGGACACAATGCATGTGCTTGGCTGGAAGACAGGCTGACAGACCAATTTGACTATAATTTCCGAGGTTGAGCATGTTGACTGTGTGTGAAAGCCACTCTTAACGCGGCTAGTCTTCGCCAGGAACTGACTATCAGCCAGGCTCAATAGGACCTGCCACGAAAATCACCAACACTCACGGCTTCCTGCCCAACCCCGTGTCAAAAGTCCTGCTATCGCAAACAACCTTTGATGTCTATCGGATATCAAATTAGTAATATATGAACCCAGTTCACTGGGTTATAACCTGATGATCCAGGCCCACCACAGCCGGCTTTTCCATGGATATCTCCTAGAACTACATGTAATGTGGCTGGAGTTGGCATCCCCCCCCCCCCCCCCCCTTGGTTAAAAGATTAGGATGGGAATTGTGCTTCATGCATGAAGAGGGCTGCCCAGTGGCTATCCGGTCTAGTATGTTATGCAGAGACTGATCGGTGTCTCTCGATGTTGCACAAGATCTGGGGATCGAACCCCACTTTGAATGTGATAGCTTACCTGATCTTCCGCACGAGACAGTTTCCTCCTGACACTTTTACCGCATGGATTAGTTTGATTTACATACTTCTATTCATTTCAGCATGGTTATGAATTGCGTTCCTTCACCTTGGATCATTTAAATAGTTTCTGACAATTGTTTGGCCATTTCAATAGTGCATACCGTGTTGACATTGCGGCAGTTTAATTCCGAATTCTACATATATCAACGTGCAACACACAGACATGATCGCTTGTCATTCAAAAATTAAACTGCGCAACAAAGTTTGTGAATGTATGTATAAATTATGTTTGTATTATGTTCAAAGGTTATGAAAGCACTTAGACTGCAGCTTGGCATAGTTTGTATTTCATGCATAATAAATATGTGTTTGAATACCCTTCTTGTAGAAAGAAACGACCTCCGATTTTATCCAATGGAATGAAGTAATTTGTACCATGTGATTTGCTGATAAATCCATATCTGAGAGCTAGATAGATGTGACAATTAATTTGTCTGCTAGTCGGACCTCCTCAACAGGCAAATGGACCAGCATTAACGTGAGGCTTAAGTACACGTATGTTATAATTAGTATACCATTTATACTTATCTGACTCAATGGGATGTACATGTCTTCTTTCATTCAGATACAGACCAGGAGGAACAGTTTATTTCAACGTCAATTCTTTCTATTTCAAATTTGGATTTCCTGCATGGTGCTGTAATGTTAGGCATCTTTTATCCCTGACGTGAAAGGTATAATTAAACCTCTTGGTACTTCAATTTGTATATTGGGTTTAAATTATGTTTGGATGCTTCTCAGGATTAGATCATTAGTCCACAAATTCCCTTTCGCACAGAAACCTTGCCAACTGATGCCAGATTAATGGGGTAGGTAGAGTAATTGCTTTACTGACTAACAAACGTTATTTGAAGGTGATTGCCATAGAGAAATTCAACGAACAGGGAAAGGACAATTACCTGCTAATTATATTGTATAATGCATTAACTATCTTGCTAATTAGATCAGGTGCCTTACATCAATGTAATCACATAAAGAGTATCATAATTTCAATTAACATAATTCGAAGCTATTATCTCAAAAGGTAGTACATGTTTCCACAGGATACACATTTATAATGTATAGACGCAATGAAATAACTCCGAAGGGAGTGTTTACATAAAGAAAATAACATACACTTTGATCACTTCATTGATTTAATGTTATATACACTCATTAGTAATTAACTTCATAACATCACATTTAACGTTTTTCTAGATACAAAAACAGACTACAATAGTAATTTGTCAAAAGATGTTGAGAATTGTAAAGTCCATATTCTTTGAAAATCAATAGACAAAACAGTTATGCAGTCAAGCATTACCTCCATCAGTGTTTCTTAGCAAAAGGAAAGATAGTGTTTTGGCTAAATGACTTTATATGAGAAAATTTGTATTGATCGATTATGTTTCTGTCTTATGCATGTATGACATGGCTCCATGTATGTCCCATTCCAATATAGCTTTTATAGATAGCTAGCTTTTTTAATTTGTATAGTTAGTGTATTTGTCAAGCACTTCCTCCTGAAAACCAGCAGATTGATAATTTAACATTGGCAGAAATCTTAAGAAAAATAAGTGGTTTATTAAAATTGAGAAAGTTGTCAGCTTTTCCTAGAATTCACACTTTTCAGTAACTTTATTAACTCTTAATGTTCCACTGTCAATAGTTTGTCTTAATTTCTTGTTATCATTAATAAAATAATTGTGCTTGATCAATTTGCGGAAATTGGTTAATTATTTTGAAAATGATATAGATATTGATTGTTAACACCCCTATACTGATTGAACACAATCTCATCCCTAACAGTTACCATGGCGCATTTACAAACAAAACATAAATTTCAGGTGTGAAAGTACAAACATTCCTATTTCTGATGGTGCTTTATGGAGTTCAAAAATGTTGCTATTCACTCATGATGTAGGACAGGTATCCCTTTCACTCAACTCATCTGGCTTATCTAGTGGACAACATGACTTTTTTTCTCATAACAAAAATGATCATTCAAACGGAAACAAAATACTGCTTGGCACTTAAATAACTAATTATCCTGATAATGCAATTCTTAGATTACCAAAAGCATTCTTATATATTGAACTATTTATAACCTTGCCTGTGGGGAGCGAACAGTGGAAACTGCAGAAGGTATTTCGTTAGAGGACACGGCATGCAGGATTGGTACTTGGTCTTTTAGAAAAGAAATGTTAAATACTAACTGGTAGTAGTGCATGGATTAATTACTGATGCACTTACTTATTCATAGCCATAAACAACAGGTTATATAGCACATACAATGCATAGCTAATATAAGTAGGAATTATCCAGAACTATCAAAAAATATAACAAAAATTGAGTATGTAATACGAAAGTATGTATTACTCTGCTAGAGACCCCGATAGATAAAAAGACAAAACCGCTTTGCAGTATAAGTGCTCATTGAGACATCATTTTGCTATTAGGCAAGGATCTGCAGTGCCAAGGTCTTGCTCGCCCACACACAGAGGATAATGGGAGAAATGCCTGCGCGCGCTGGGGCACTAATAGGTGGACGTTGGGCCACGAGATGCGGATATCCGGCCTGGAACAATGTGCTACATCACCCTCGCAGCAGCATCTGCAAGAGGAAAAATCCCCTATCAAATTATAAGAGACAAATTGTGTATATAATAACACACTTACAAACAGACACATGCATACATTTGAGCTGTATGCATACATACACCGTAATATCAAACCAATAGGTATTGCGTTATTCCAGGCGCCATCGCTGGCCCTATTGGCTTGCTCAATGGTGTGCAATAGAAGCTGGTAATTCCCGTGCAACCCTGCTCGCCTAATAAAAGGAGGGGTGTGTGGATCTGTCTATTGATACCACGAATCTAAAATATCCATTGGTCTTCTTTGGACCGGAAGGCTCTGCTCTTACTCTTATTCTTTTTTTTTTCTTCCCCCTATAATTATAAATGCTTTGTCATTGTCCTTCAACAATGACAAAGGGCCACTTTTTGGTAATGTTTTATGGCAATGAATAGTACGCGTGTGAGGATGTGCCTTCAAACCCTCATTCACTCATTCGTTTAGATGGCCAGACAAATAGTCAGGTGGATTTGTGAAAAATCGTGCACTTTGTATTAAAAGCGTGAAACTTGGTATGGTGATACATATAACTATACTGAACATTTTCATATATGGAGGCGTTGCACCAGTGCCCCCTGGTGGCAGGTGGCGCCACCTACACTTTGGCTTGCCTTCCAATCATATATGGCCTATAAAACCTGACTTTAGAGTGGCAAAATAGTTTGGGATTATGATGTCTAGGTCTTTAATCAACCAAATTTACTTCAATAAGAATATATGACAGGATATAGGGCAGCAGTACCCTTAATTTGCAAAGAATAAGTGATGCAAATCTTAAAAACCCTAAAAAATTGGCTAAAAAAGCTCATTTATGTAAAGAATATTAAGAAATTAATTGTTAATTGTATTTTCTAGAGAATACATATAGAGAAAGCATGGTTGTTGCTACCATTAAGTATTTTTTATTGAATGTGCCACATAAATGATTCTAAGCCCCCCTTTTGACCCCCTAACTACTTGTACAGAGATATGTGTATGTACAAATTGAAGTTGACTATGCATTACACACATGGTAAATAGTCACATCTTTGTCAATTCGCTGTTTCATTGACTTTGAATATTATTTTTGAAAGGAATTTAATGAAGATAGTCGAGAAGTACCCCTTGGTGGAGGGTGGCGCCACCTGCAACATGACCTTTCATAAAATGGATGTATATGAATCTGTGAATGTAATCCAATGTCTCTAGAAAATATCATAACTTCTAAATATTCTTTACATAAATGAACGTTTTAAGCCAATTTTTTAGATTTTCTTTAGATTTGCGTCACTTATTCTTTGCGAATTAAGGGTACCGCTGCCCTATATCCTGTCATATATTCTTATTGAAGTTAATTTGATTGATTAAAGACCTAGACATCATAATCCCAAACTATTTTGCCGCTCTAAAGTCAGGTTTTATAGGCCATATATGATTGGAAGGCGAGCCAAAGTGTAGGTGGCGCCACCTGCCACCAGGGGGCACTGGTGCGACGCCTCCATATCTGAAAATATTCGGAATAGTTATATGTACCACCATACCAAGTATCACGCTTTTAATACAAAGTGCACGATTTGACCAAAATACGTCTCAAATCCGCCTGACTAAAAGTGATATGTTGTAATAAGTGATGGCGTTGAGCCCAATAAAGGCTGCTTCAGTCAACCTCACCAGCATTCATTGAATGGGGAAACCCATCAGGGGTGTTTTAACTTACTAGTATTTGAAACGACGTGGGTATTCTTCGGAACATTGCATGCAAATGGTACGGTTAAAAGTTTAGTTCTCTGAAGGGAATATTGTATTAAGTTATTCACCATGGCATTTAAAGTAAAATATAGGATAACACCGGTCCATATATCGATGAAAAAATGATAAGCCTTGTCTATTTACACTTCATACTCGATGAGTATAAGTGCGACTGATGCATTTTACATGAGCAAAGGCAATAAAATGTGTCTTATCATCGGGGAAATGTGAATAATGAAAAAGAAAAAGGCCTGTGAGGCACTATTATTAATGTACGTTGTTATCACTCACTCATGTACGCCTTATCAACACCTCTACAGAAACATACATATTTGAAATGATCACATTATTATTCATCTCTTCATTCCATCATCAAGGTACACATCCCTCCCTTTGAAAGTATGGTCCATTGTGGCATTCTCAGTTACAGTGCATTTCCATGCCAGCTCTAGACCCAGTATCGTGTTTGTGAAACTATTATTAGGTAGAAACAATACATTTCCCCTGACAATGTGTTCATTCTATTTATATCAAGCAGTGGTTAAGGGCTGGTATCACATATTACCTTTTAAAATTACAACTTTACTTAACTTAGTATTAATGCCCGTTTTCTTTTCAGCCATGTTGAATCTTTTTTCTGCAATGCACTAACCAAAGTGGTGTCATAAAACGTTTTTTGAACGTTGTTAAAAATGCTAAAAAGTCTTCATCTATCTTCCATTTTCAGCCAGTATTTAACATTTAAACAATCATGAAATATACCAAATTGAAAATCTGATTTCATAAGTGTCAAAGTGGATGTATATGGATTCCTTTCCTCGTGGATGATGAGGAAGCCGTCGTGAGCGGTCCGCTTATTATATCCTAGGAGCACGGACGCCCAGAGAGCCGCATCCACTCCAGCTCCTGTAATTGCCTTGTTAGCCAACACAGCACGACAGCGCCGCTTCATACATAATTATCTCCAACAATATTTCCTATTGACATCGACGCTTTAAAGCGACCAAATTGTCCACGTAAACAGTCTTCCTACTGATACTTACAGTAGAGATATTTACTTCTTGCACCACACGACCAGCTGTCTGCCAGCGACTGGTAGAGTGGGTACCCGGGCCTTCCCGGCTGTGTGGTTGACATAGTCTCGCGAAGAGTAGCTTTCTTGAGCTGTGGTGTCTGGGCGTGTGTTCGCATCTATGTCCAGGCACTTGGGTAGCAGTTGGGTGTGCGGTCGTGTAAGATGCCGGGTCTGTCCACACATATAGTGCAGGGAAGAAATTTCTTTACTGTATAAAATACTGACTTGACGATAGACCAGAAACATGAACATTTGTGTAAACGGAGTTTTTTCATGCAATATTTTAAAGCACATTTGTCTTGTTTGTCTTGGAGTATTTTGGCAATCGTGAGATGGTTCCAACGAATTATGAGATTCATTAATTTTTTTACCTAAGAATCTCGTACTTTTTCTCGTATGGTTTTCTCGTTTTTGGCCAGTGAAGATAAAACCAAGAATGGCGGGAAAGTAATAAAAACAGTTGTCCATCTCTTTCCAGTAAAATTGGCATTAGGGTGATAGAGATATGCTGACTGCTCGCAATGTCATGAAGTTAGTGTGAAGAGATGGTAGATATTCTCCCTTCGGAGAAGTCTTCACAGCTGTTTCGTTCATCCAGTCCTCTTACAAAGATTGCACGAAGCCAGTGTATCATATCAAATATATAACAGTCAGTCTGGAACATCAGTTTATTAATGCAAAAAGCACAATACCTTATGTACTTATTTCTATCTGCAAGACATATTGTTTGCATTATTTTTGAGAGGATTATGTTTTATACAATGAATACAACTAATAGGAATCGTTATTCGTGTTTCTTGTGTTTGCATGTAATACCTGTGTAGTGTTTGAAAAAAATTCCTTTCCTTTCGTTAGTATTTTTGTTTTGAATACGATTTCGTGTCATTATGAATACAGTAAATAAACATCCAGTGATCGCTTGGGGATAGAGAATTGCGAGTGATACTGTTTACCTGGATTGTCTGGGGTTAACATCCTGCAGACGTCACTGGTTGCGTGGACAGTTTATCTCAGTTACATATAGGCCAGGCGTAATTTCTGCTGATGCTCAACTTATGTAAGAGTCGACCTAACGGCATTTGCATCATAACTTAATTATTGCCCTTCAGCAGCAGCAGCTGTAGTTAGTATTGACCCTTCCTAGAAAGTGGCTAACAGTGTGGCAAGGGGCCAACGCCCTATGGATGCAAGATTCCACGTCACAACTAAAGATGCAAAACGCATGTAAATCAAGGAGAGAATTCTGGGAAATATAAATGGTGATGTAATGACCTCAGCAGTCATAATATAGCGACAAATAAGTGATATATCAATATAGACGATATGGCAATTCTATACATGGCATATAGAAATGATAAAATACAATACTAGTAGTTTGAATTTTATCAAAACAACATTATTTGCCTCAAAAGCACCAGTATTTCAGACTGGATATAAGCCACATGGGGAGGCATGTATATAGGTGTATTGTATACTTTTGTATGATGACATACAAATATAAAAATCTCGTACAATACACATTTCAGACCACTTACAATAGATTCATTTTGAAAAAAAATGTAAACTGGTTGCTCTATGCAGACTTGTTTAACACATTCTCTACATATTCTCCTCTTTATGAATGTACTATTTCATTTATAACTGGAAAACATTGCATATATAGTTTGGATACAAAATGGGCGATAAAACAAAATTCTGTTGTACGACGTGTACAATTTGAAAATTAAGATAAAATTCACATGACGCTGATAAGGTTTACCCCACTGTAGAGAAGGGTCCGTGATGCGGAGTACGCGTGGGGCAAGTAAGCATGCTTTTGTGTGTGAGATGCGGTCAGTCAGTGGTATTCCTCAGGTCTCCAGTTTCCTTCACTACTACCTGCCAAGGCAATCCTAGTCAATATTGAGCATGGAATGTAACAATAGACAAGCTTCTGTTCCATTTCATTCCAAGCTACCTTTCCATCGAGGAAATTCATTATTCTAGTTATAGCGATTTAGATTGGCTGCGTCAATAAGAGGTATTGCAATCTTCCGTGTTGTTATCCATATTTTCCTAACAGACTCTCATCACTGCAACAGGTACAGTGCAATCCGCATCCATCCAACCTAGCTCGCTAGACAGGCATGTGAGAACGTTTCTAGTGAGATATCGGGAAGTCGGTGGAATCGTGAAAAAGAACTGTTTTAGCCAATTATTGTTATTTCACTATGCTTCCCTTACCTTACTATTGTGCAAAATCTGAGACACAGTGCTTTATTTTTATCCCCCCCCATCATTCTGAGTGCAATGCCTTGAAGAGCAGTTTTTCTATATGTGAGAGCTGTAGGTTGAGAGATGTATGTTTCTACAACAGGAATGCCACAGTGGGAGTAAAATCCTGCATTTGACCTGTTAGTTTCTCACAAAATAGTCCTCTTTATGACATTATCATTAATAGAAGTAGCAGTAGAGGTAGTAGTAGTACAGTGCCGACATTTAATTCCTGCACTAAATGTGTGGGCAGTGCGGGCATACTACACGACCGCACGCCCGATTGACACCCAGTTTCATGGACATGGATGCGTGGATTACCTCCAAATTGAACGTAGATTTTATTAGCAAGCTACGTTAAGGTCATTGATGTGCTTGGATCATTTTCTGACATGTTATCCATGGGGTTTTGTAATACCAGGCACTGGCAGACGTCTGATCGACTGGTGCAGGAACTAAATGTCTGTACTGTAATAGTAATAGTAGTAACTGTAGTATTAGTAGTGGTAGTAACTGCAGCTGTAGTAGTAGTAATAGTAGCAGTAGTAGTAGTAGTAGTAGTAGTGGTGGTGGTGGTAGTAGTAGTAGTAGTAGTAGTAGTAGTAGTAGTAGTAGTAGTAGTAGTATATTTTCAATACTATTACTAGTAGTAGTAGTAGTAGTAGTAGTAGTAGTATTGTCATTAGTATTAGTATTAGTATTATTATTATTATCAATATTATTATTTTCATTATTAGTATTAGTATTATTATTAGAAGGGGTAGTAATAGTAATGTCAAAATGCTATTACTTTTCCCACATGCCACGATGTGTTCATTTTTAAAAATGTGTATGCGTGTGTTTCAGGAAATGTACAAAGAATTACAATCGTTTGCTATTCCTAAGATCGTATGCATATTGCATTTTTGTGGAATAGTGAATCTCACTATGATTTCTGTAAATGTATTCATGGGCAAACATATGATCAAAAAGATAATCCCCTTTGACCAAAAAACAAGATAAAAACAATACCCTTTGAATCAAACTATAGTTTTATTCTAATTAAACTATCATCTTTGTAGTAATTGCTGATTGATTGAATATGTTATTGCATTATTACTTTTACGCACCAATATAGCGTGTCTGAAGAAGTATTGGTTGTGACGGAATACGGCAAGAATTGTGATTTCCCAGCCGCCACGTCTCGTTCAAGTTGTCAAAAGTTTACTCATATCTATTCCAAGCGCCAAACGACCGATAGGACCGAACGTCCGGTCATCCAGACGTTTGAAATAAGAGATATGTACGGTTACCAATTGGTAAATCCAAATATGAAACATTATATACATTATTTTGAATTGAATCAGAATTGTGTGAGTTAAATGCTTGTTGGCAATATAACTCTGTTTATTTGGGAGCTGTTCAGCTTGGTGTGGTTCACATTTTTAACTAGGAAAATGTTTTGATGGTCTTTAAAATTAATCAACGATACGAGATGTTGAAGCTGACAAAGTCCACTGTTTGGTTTGACTTTATGCAACCTGAATTACATACAGACAAGTGTGATGCTACGGTTCAGTTGGAATAAAATGTTGATATGGGACTAAGATAGAGCCCTTAAAGCTCAAACCTAGTGGAGTATGTTCTTGCGCATGCGCAAAGGGTTTACTCGTGCTCATCTCTCTCACTCATCAGGAGACAGGACCGTATCTTGCTCGCATCTTTCTTACCTGAATGCCGATCACGCCTGCGCACAGGGCACAGGAGTTTTGAGGCCCAGAAGGCCTTGTTGGCAGGAGTTCGTCTGCCGCGATGCGTGATTAGTGCGCGCGAGAGCGAGAGGAAGAGTTGCGTGCAGGAACGCGCATGTGATCGGAGCGAAGTCTCCGATAGCAGACAGCACCTAGTTCATATCGGGAGAATTACGCCTCACTTGTGAGACAGAAAGTACCGAGGTAACGAATATATAGCCGTGGGGAGATCTACGTTCAATCCATACCGGGTCGCCAGCGGCGAACCGGCCACCGGCTGATTTATCGCCCGGCTGCAATCCACAGAGTCCAGTTGATATGGAAACCCCCTCCTCGCAGCAGTCGCGGGGAGGAACTGGTCCGCGGCACGGCAGCAGCAGCAGCAGCCGCAGAAGCAATGCTGGTGTAGTATGTAAGCACTCTGTGAGGACGCCAAGCATGCAGAACTCAGCTCTCGCGACACGAGACACTGTCACGCCTCTTTCCCACGACTCCAGCATGCAGTTTTCACACCAATCGCTAGAGGGAGCTTTCCCCCTCCCTCGTGGAGCCACACTGGACATCTAAACGCCTAAATCAACTCATTGACCGAATCTATAGGAGTACACGTGCGGCAGCGTAAAATAGGAGTGGACATGGAAATCTCGTCAGAGATCTCTCAAGAGGACATTGATATCGAGGTGCAGCCCACGCCGGACTCCGTGGTGGAGCCGTCGTCGCAGCTACTGGACGGGCAGCAGCAGGCGTTCGATAAGGAGGATGAGGAGGGGGAGGCGGACGCCGAGAGCCTCAAGGTGGTGCGCTGCGGGCCCAGGTGCTGCGGCAAGCGCCAGTGCACCACGCCCAGGTGTGTCCTGGTCTACTACATGGTCCTAGGGACGGTGGGCATCACCGCCGTCGGCATACTGGTAGCACTAGGGATAGGCGTCGTGGGACCATATAAATACACATTAAACTTTCAAAGGACCATTTGTGAAGTTACACAAGTCAACATAACAGGTAGGTGGATTATCGATTGCAACTCGCTTACTGAATGTTAGTTGCTGATGATTGGAAATTGGCTAATTTTGTCAATTGAATAAAAAAAGGCAAAAAGAAAAACAGAAAAAGTGGTAAGTTTGCATGTCAGAGTAGCTTTTGGTACTTTAATAGAAAATTGATAAAATCTTGAATACAATCATTTGCAATTTTTCTTAAATATAAAGGGTTAACGGTGAATGGTGAAAAGAAAGAAAGTTGGATGAATTGTTTTCATTCTGTAAGCGCGGGTCGATCACTGAGCGTGTTTAGCGTTCATTACGAACAAGCCACCCTGCTGTGGGGGTTGCCCCGCCTCACAATTGTGAGGAGGCAAATAACCCAACAAAGGATATCCACAATCTGCGTTAGCCTTATCACTATTATTATTATTATCACTATTATCATCACTATTATTATTATTATTATTATTATTATTATTATTATTATTATTATTATTATTACTATCATTATTATCATATACGTGGATTCGATAAAATCATTCCCGGTTCAAGATTATGTAATATATGTATGTAAATTTCTATGAAATGCACTGTGTGACGAGATATGAACGTTTATACGGAATGGGAGATTTTCCTGTTTCCAATTACTAGAGGAAATCGATCGACAGAAATACATTTACCATATTTACGTATCCTTTTATACCATGCAGTATAGTCAATAAAGATACAATACAATACGATACATAGTTACATCATCGCACACTAACCGCAACTGCAGAATGGCCCAGGTTCATTTCTAGCACTGCTTGACCTATATCCGGTGTTAGTGAAACGACAGATTAAACCCACGAACAGTATCAGAGTATATAGCTGGGCGCAAAGTTGGCCGTATCGGGCTCGGGATGTCCAGCGCTTGTACAAGCCCATGAACTTTTTCCTGTGTACGTCATTGGAACAACTCTTTCCTTCCTCTGATGATTTCGCTCTCGTACTCGGGTTATTTCACTTTCACTTTCGGTACCTTTTACCTTATAATGCTACATCGTTGGAAGTCAATAGTTAACCAATGCTGGAGGATACTGGGGTGCCCGGGGAGGGCAGGGCAAAGCCAAAGTAACTGTCATGGTCATTGGTGAAGACAAAAAATCTAACAGTATCAATAAAGAACACAGAGTTTTTAGATTAGGTCGTGAAGGGGTTAAAGAGAAAGAAGTTTATGATCATGTTGGAGTCAAAATGAGCCTTTTCAAAGAAAACACCTCTCGGGTAGAGGAGAAAATATTGAAAGGGAGAGAAACTATGAATGCTTCTACTGGCTTAGGTATTAGAAGAAACGGTCTGAATATGATGACCTGTAATATAATATTTTGGCAGGTAGTTGTCCCTATGGTCACCTCTGGAAGTGAAGTATGGGTTATCTCTGACAAAGATAAAGAAAGTTTACTTTTCTTCCAGAGATACGCCGGTAGAAGGATTCAACGTTTTCCTCATAGAGCCCCTAATGCCAGTAGCTTCTATGAGTTTGGTTGGCTAAGACTTACGTCATATATAAAAGTGAAAAAGTTGATTTTTATTTTGACAATACTCAAAATGAGCAATGATTATATTATGAGGAAATCTTTTGAAATCAGACTGCCTGAATTCGGTGAAAATATAGAAAGATGACGAGTAAATGAATATAGAAGTCCCATATTTGATATTCTGAATGTCGCAATTACTTTTGGACTCTTTATAATCATAGGTATGTCCAGTGGCGATAACCAAGTGGTCTCAAAAAAGGCCTGGTCTAAAATAATCGGGAAGTGAGCTTGGGTACTTGATGACGCCGATTGGAGAGCCTCCAATGTAGTCTTACAGGAGAACGACCTCCTGTCACTCACAATTGGCAGTGCTCGATACTTGACCTGGTGGCAGATTAGTGATATGGATCACAATTATATCAAAATGTGCGAAACCATGGGCAAAATAATCTGTCATGCAAGCATGCTAAAGAAAGATGATTTTAGACTAAAGTGCCTACCTATGAGTAATAGGACTTGTACGATATGTACTGCGTGGAAGATATCTTTCACATTATGATGCAATGTCCACATTATCAGTATGAAATGAATAATATGTATGAGGAAATTTTCAGGAAGTGCCCAAACGCAAAAAGGACCTTTGAGCAAAACCAAGGCGCAATCCTTTATCTTCTCCTAGGAAGAAGAATCCCAGAATGGGGAGAAGAAGAAATGCTATGCCTATGGTGTATTGCCGGCAGAACAATCAGCCGAATATGTAACAAAGTCATAGCGAGTAGAACAGGGGTGGGATAGTTGCTTTACCCCCTTGCTTCCCTGACCTTTTCGGAACAGTAATTTTCCCTCTGTATGTCTATTGAAGGAGATATAAACATGACCTGGCTCCCTCACATATCGGACTATGTTTATGCCAAACAAAATATGAATGTCGCTTGTAATGCGAATATGCATAATTAACATCTCGTGTTTACCTGCATTTTCGTCTACAAGGTTTTTGTTATTTGTTGTTATAGTTACTACTAATTGTATTTTTTGTGTGATCTCGATGTATATTTTATATCCATGATATAGTCAATAGATACTATACTATACTATACATGTACTGGTAACATATTAACATGTCGCGAGAGGCCATGTGCTGGCTGGTCTGCAATGATCAGCATAGGCGGCCAGTTAGTATCTGTATCGGTACATAATTGACCGCATCTAGAAGCCGTGAAAGTATACAGTATGCATGAGTTGTGTATGTATCTTTATTGACCATGAAATGCAAAAGATACATTACAAATATAATTCTATGAATAACACAAAGTATGTAAGCACTTAATAAGCTTAGTAATTCGAAGTGCAAACATTAGTTAACTTAATACAGCGAATCAGCGATATAGTTATTGATTGAAATAATGCAGTCTCAAAATACACATACATCCCTTGCCATCTGTTACTAGTCATACAACGTCAATCTTTGTTATGTATTGGTTTTCCTTGATGCATATGTCTTGTTACGGTCACACGTTAGTTATACAGGTGAACTTGGATATGAAGGACTCAATGGGACCATGAAAATTGGTCCGTCATATGCAAAATCCGTCGTATACATATGACAAATACTTGATATGCATCGGACTGGGACCAAGCATATCGTCCGTCATATGCAAATATCCGTCATACAGTGGTCCGTCATATCCAAGTTCACCTGTACAACGTCAGTCTCCGATACGTATTGACTTTCCTTGATGCATGATTTACGATCTTATATTATAGTGCGCAATGCGCTAGATAGCTCGGCCATGCACCAACACACGATGTATAGGAATAGACGAGTTGAGTGCGTGAATCGTCTTCTACATGTCATATACATGCACAGTGCTCCAGCCGCTGAGAGAGTATCTGCTGGCCGCCTGTCCTTACCAGAAGACGCCTTCGACGCTGTCGATGGCCATCCCTGATACATTATTAGGAGGCGCATTATCCTTGGCAGCAATGCTTACTTGATGACTCATTGGTTATGATGGCCATCCATGATACATTATTAGGAGGCGCATTATCCTTGGCAGCAATGCTTACTTGATGACTCATTGGTTATGATGGCCATCCATGATACATTATTAGGAGGAGGCGCATTATCCTTGGCAGCAAGGCTTACTTGATGACTCATTGGTTATGATGGCCATCCCTGATACATTATTAGGAGGCGCATTATCCTTGGCAGCAAGGCTTACTTGATGACTCATTGGTTATGATGGCCATCCATGATACATTATTAGGAGGAGGCGCATTATCCTTGGCAGCAAGGCTTACTTGATGACTCATTGGTTATGATGGCCATCCCTGATACATTATTAGGAGGCGCATTATCCTTGGCAGCAAGGCTTACTTGATGACTCATTGGTTATGATGGCCATCCCTGATACATTATTAGGAGGCGCATTATCCTTGGCAGCAAGGCTTACTTGATAACTCATTGGTTATGATGGCCATCCCTGATACATTATTAGGAGGCGCTTTATCCTTGGCAGCAAGGCTTACTTGATGACTCATTGGTTATGATGGCCATCCCTGATACATTATTAGGAGGCGCATTATCCTTGGCAGCAAGGCTTACTTGATGACTCATTGGTTATGATGGCCATCCGTGCTACATTATTAGGAGGCGCATTATCCTTGGCAGCAAGGCTTACTTGATGACTCATTGGTTATGATGGCCATCCCTGATACATTATTAGGAGGCGCATTATCCTTGGCAGCAAGGCTTACTTGATGACTCATTGGTTATGATGGCCATCCCTGATACATTATTAGGAGGCGCATTATCCTTGGCAGCAAGGCTTACTTGATGACTCATTGGTTATGATGGCCATCCGTGCTACATTATTAGGAGGCGCATTATCCTTGGCAGCAAGGCTTACTTGATGACTCATTGGTTATGACGGCCATCCGTGATACATTATTAGGAGGAGGCGCATTATCCTTGGCAGCAAGGCTTACTTGAGGACTCATTGGTTAGGATTTAGTAATAGCGTAAAGTGCTGGTGTTGTTTTTATGATTGACCCATTAACACTCATTGCGGACTAAAGCAGTCTGACAATTGTGATGAAATCTCTCACGTGCAAACACAGCTAGGAAAACAGCTGACGGAGAAATGTTAATCATATCATTACCAACAACTCTCCTTCAAATATTTTATAAAATCATTCTCATTTTTAAAGTTATCATCAAAAGTATCATAGATCCAGACGAAAATATTGGGAGGAACTTGTAAGCATTAATGGATTGAGGGATTGAATGGCGCACACACAACTATGCGCATTCGACCAATCTGCCGGGTCTTTGATTCAAATCACTCGTGAAGGATCGAAGGATCAATCGGTGATTTGGTTTCCGTTTACTCCAGTTTCATCACTAAATATCTACTAATATGTCAGATTCGCCACAAACAAAACAAACAATAACTACTGATGAATTTCTATCTCATGTTTTTTTAAGAATGTTTTGCACATGGAAGCTGCCTTGGAACATGTTGGTAGAAATGTGTTATGTTGACTAGTCGAGTGTCTAGTTTCTAACGAATGTCATCAAAGACAAAGCACTTTCATCACAATGAACAATGTAAAACACGGCACCAATATATCAACTGCAGCTTTCTGATTCCGGCAATAAATGTATAACACTATGATTAAAAAACATTTATCCGGGGTCTGTTTCCAATGACCCTTGTGTTATAGTCCAGACTGTATGCGTTGGTTGGTCTTGGATACTCTAGTTTCCTTGACCCTTTTTGTACTACCTTTTTCTGATTGTTTGATTACATGCAATTCGAGTTTGAAAGCTATATACAAACATATAATGTATATATATATATATATATATATATATATATATATATATATATATATATATATATATATATATGTGTGTGTGTGTGTGTGTGTGTGTGTGTGTGTGTGTGTATCCATGTGTATAGGTGTGTGCATGGGTGTGTGTGAGTATATGTTTGCATTGACGACGAATGGCTATCGTATGACTGTGGCTGATGGTAGCACAGTCAGTCCTGTTACTGCAAAGCTAGACTTTCCTGAGAGTTCACTACGAAAGATCAAATTCGGGAAATATTCACTTTGAAAAATAGAAATCGCAGACGGAATTAATTTTCCTTATGAAACTTAAAAGACAAGAAAACTACTAATACAATATATTTATGAATCTAAGTTTTCAATGGTAGAATTTCGTATTCTTTGCGATTGAACGGCGTAGTTTATGGTGTGATAGGATGGCACCGGAAAGAAATTCTTTCTCTTTGTCCCGATACCTCCTCTATTAGTTGCAATGGGACCATAGACAGCCCTCATTTTGTATTGAGCGACCGCGGCAAACAGCCTAATGAGGATCCTGCGGGACGGCGAGCCCAGATAACATGCTTCTCACATAAATGGCCTTGAGGGAGGCGTCTTGCTCATAGACTAGATAGTGTAGCCCGACTATTGCATCTACTGCATCGTGCATCAGATGCTAGCTGTAACGCCGCCCCTATAACATAATGTAGATTTAGTTTCAGACTCAGCGCATGGCCTTTTGCAATATTTGTATTAAATTCAGATTTTTTCAGGGTACTCTGGTTTCCTCTATGAAATAAGGTTAGTTTCTGAGTTCTGCGAATGGCATGAGGAAAATTTCCATTCAATTAAGGAAAGGCGGTGATCATCTCTGGGTACTCCGGTTTCCTCTACGAAATACTTCATGATACCAGTAGTTACTATTTGGTTTTGAGTGGCCACAATGAATGTGCCGAAAGAATACATTCCTTCTTCTCCATTGTTCAACAACTCAACTATTTACTCCTGCATATCCTCGTGACTTTCTTATAAAAAATGAGCTTAATTTCCCTCATCCACGTATCAAAATTGGATGAAGATTTTTACCATTTCCCGGACGCGTGTCACGTTAAGAGGTTGTCTGCCATGCTTTGCTCATACAAGCAGATTCAGGACTGAGTGGGGGGGGCTACATGTAGAGTCACGTGTGTATTTGAGGAGGGATGATGGGGTGACAGAGAGTGGGGGGGGGGGCTACATTTAGAGTCACGTGTGTATTTGAGGAGGGGTGATGGGGTGACAGAGAGTGGGGGGGGGGGGGCTACATTTAGAGTCACGTGTGTATTTGAGGAGGGATGATGGGGTGACAGAGAGTGGGGGGGGCTACATTTAGAGTCACGTGTGTATTTGAGGAGGGATGATGGGGTGACAGAGAGTGGGGGGGGGGCTACATTTAGAGTCACGTGTGTATTTGAGGAGGGGTGATGGGGTGACAGAGAGTGGGGGGGGGGGGCTACATTTAGAGTCACGTGTGTATTTGAGGAGGGGTGATGGGGTGACAGAGAGTGGGGGGGGCTACATTTAGAGTCACGTGTGTATTTGAGGAGGGATGATGGGGTGACAGAGAGTGGGGGGGGCTACATTTAGAGTCACGTGTGTATTTGAGGAGGGATGATGGGGTGACAGAGAGTGGGGGGGGGCTACATTTAGAGTCACGTGTGTATTTGAGGAGGGATGATGGGGTGACAGAGAGTGGGGGGGGGGCTACATTTAGAGTCACGTGTGTATTTGAGGAGGGATGATGGGGTGACAGAGAGTGGGGGGGGGGGCTACATTTAGAGTCACGTGTGTATTTGAGGAGGGATGATGGGGTGACAGAGAGTGGGGGGGGCTACATTTAGAGTCACGTGTGTATTTGAGGAGGGGTGATGGGGTGACAGAGAGTGGGGGGGGCTACATTTAGAGTCACGTGTGTATTTGAGGAGGGATGATGGGGTGACAGAGAGTGGGGGGGGGGCTACATTTAGAGTCACGTGTGTATTTGAGGAGGGGTGATGGGGTGACAGAGAGTGGGGGGGGGGCTACATTTAGAGTCACGTGTGTATTTGAGGAGGGATGATGGGGTGACAGAGAGTGGGGGGGGGGCTACATTTAGAGTCACGTGTGTATTTGAGGAGGGATGATGGGGTGACAGAGAGTGGGGGGGGCTACATTTAGAGTCACGTGTGTATTTGAGGAGGGGTGATGGGGTGACAGAGAGTGGGGGGGGGCTACATTTAGAGTCACGTGTGTATTTGAGGAGGGATGATGGGGTGACAGAGAGTGGGGGGGGCTACATTTAGAGTCACGTGTGTATTTGAGGAGGGATGATGGGGTGACAGAGAGTGGGGGGGGGCTACATGTAGAGTCACGTGTGTATTTGAGGAGGGATGATGGGGTGACAGAGAGTGGGGGGCTACATTTAGAGTCACGTGTGTATTTGAGGAGGGATGATGGGGTGACAGAGAGTGGGGGGGCTACATGTAGAGTCACGTGTGTATTTGAGGAGGGATGATGGGGTGACAGAGAGTGGGGGAGGGGGGGGGCTACATTTAGAGTCACGTGTGTATTTGAGGAGGGATGATGGGGTGACAGAGAGTGGGGGAGGGGGGGGGGCTACATTTAGAGTCACGTGTGTATTTGAGGAGGGATGATGGGGTGACAGAGAGTGGGGGGGGCTACATTTAGAGTCACGTGTGTATTTGAGGAGGGATGATGGGGTGACAGAGAGTGGGGGAGGGGGGGGCTACATTTAGAGTCACGTGTGTATTTGAGGAGGGATGATGGGGTGACAGAGAGTGGGGGGCTACATTTAGAGTCACGTGTGTATTTGAGGAGGGATGATGGGGTGACAGAGAGTGGGGGGGGCTACATTTAGAGTCACGTGTGTATTTGAGGAGGGATGATGGGGTGACAGAGAGTGGGGGGGGGGGTTACATTTAGAGTCACGTGTGTATTTGAGGAGGGATGATGGGGTGACAGAGAGTGGGGGGGGGGTACATTTAGAGTCACGTGTGTATTTGAGGAGGGATGATGGGGTGACAGAGAGTGGGGGGGGCTACATTTAGAGTCACGTGTGTATTTGAGGAGGGGTGATGGGGTGACAGAGAGTGGGGGGGCTACATGTAGAGTCACGTGTGTATTTGAGGAGGGATGATGGGGTGACAGAGAGTGGGGGGGGGGGCTACATTTAGAGTCACGTGTGTATTTGAGGAGGGATGATGGGGTGACAGAGAGTGGGGGGGTTACATTTAGAGTCACGTGTGTATTTGAGGAGGGGTGATGGGATGACAGAGAGTGGGGGAGGGGGGGCTACATTTAGAGTCACGTGTGTATTTGAGGAGGGATGATGGGGTGACAGAGAGTGGGGGGGTTACATTTAGAGTAACGTGTGTATTTGAGGAGGGATGATGGGGTGACAGAGAGTGGGGGGGCTACATGTAGAGTCACGTGTGTATTTGAGAAGGGATGATGGGGTGACAGAGAGTGGGGGGGTTACATTTAGAGTCACGTGTGTATTTGAGGAGGGATGATGGGGTGACAGAGAGTGGGGGGGCTACATGTAGAGTCACGTGTGTATTTGAGGAGGGATGATGGGGTGACAGAGAGTGGGGGGGGGCTACATTTAGAGTCACGTGTGTATTTGAGGAGGGATGATGGGGTGACAGAGAGTGGGGGAGGGGGGGGCTACATGTAGAGTCACGTGTGTATTTGAGGAGGGATGATGGGGTGACAGAGAGTGGGGGGGCTACATTTAGAGTCACGTGTGTATTTGAGGAGGGATGATGGGGTGACAGAGAGTGGGGGGGGGCTACATGTAGAGTCACGTGTGTATTTGAGGAGGGATGATGGGGTGACAGAGAGTGGGGGGGGGGCTACATTTAGAGTAACGTGTGTATTTGAGGAGGGATGATGGGGTGACAGAGAGTGGGGGGGGCTACATTTAGAGTCACGTGTGTATTTGAGGAGGGATGATGGGGTGACAGAGAGTGGGGGGGGCTACATTTAGAGTCACGTGTGTATTTGAGGAGGGATGATGGGGTGACAGAGAGTGGGGGGGGGCTACATTTAGAGTCACGTGTGTATTTGAGGAGGGATGATGGGGTGACAGAGAGTGGGGGGGGGGGGCTACATTTAGAGTCACGTGTGTATTTGAGGAGGGATGATGGGGTGACAGAGAGTGGGGGGCTACATTTAGAGTCACGTGTGTATTTGAGGAGGGATGATGGGGTGACAGAGAGTGGGGGGGGCTACATTTAGAGTCACGTGTGTATTTGAGGAGGGATGATGGGGTGACAGAGAGTGGGGGGGGCTACATTTAGAGTCACGTGTGTATTTGAGGAGGGATGATGGGGTGACAGAGAGTGGGGGGGGCTACATTTAGAGTCACGTGTGTATTTGAGGAGGGATGATGGGGTGACAGAGAGTGGGGGGGGGCTACATTTAGAGTCACGTGTGTATTTGAGGAGGGATGATGGGGTGACAGAGAGTGGGGGGGCTACATGTAGAGTCACGTGTGTATTTGAGGAGGGATGATGGGGTGACAGAGAGTGGGGAAGGGGGGGCTACATTTAGAGTCACGTGTGTATTTGAGGAGGGATGATGGGGTGACAGAGAGTGGGGGGGGCTACATTTAGAGTAACGTGTGTATTTGAGGAGGGATGATGGGGTGACAGAGAGTGGGGGGGCTACATGTAGAGTCACGTGTGTATTTGAGGAGGGATGATGGGGTGACAGAGAGTGGGGGGGCTACATTTAGAGTAACGTGTGTATTTGAGGAGGGATGATGGGGTGACAGAGAGTGGGGGGGTTACATTTAGAGTAACGTGTGTATTTGAGGAGGGATGATGGGGTGACAGAGAGTGGGGGGGTTACATTTAGAGTAACGTGTGTATTTGAGGAGGGATGATGGGGTGACAGAGAGTGGGGGGGTTACATTTAGAGTCACGTGTGTATTTGAGGAGGGATGATGGGGTGACAGAGAGTGGGGAAGGGGGGGCTACATTTAGAGTCACGTGAGTATTTGAGGAGGGATGATGGGGTGACAGAGAGTGGGGGGGGCTACATTTAGAGTCACGTGTGTATTTGAGGAAGGATGATGGGGTGACAGAGAGTGGGGGGAGGGGCTACATTTAGAGTCACGTGTGTATTTGAGGAGGGATGATGGGGTGACAGAGAGTGGGGGGGTTACATTTAGAGTAATGTGTGTATTTGAGGAGGGATGATGGGGTGACAGAGAGTGGGGGGGGGGTTACATTTATATTCACGTGTGTATTTGAGGAGGGATGATGGGGTGACAGAGAGTGGGGGGGGGGGTTACATTAAGAGTCACGTGTGTATTTCAGGAGGGATGATGGGGTGACAGAGAGTGGGGGGCTACATTTAGAGTCACGTGTGTATTTGAGGAGGGATGATGGGGTGACAGAGAGTGGGGGGGGGGTACATTTAGAGTCACGTGTGTATTTGAGGAGGGATGATGGGGTGACAGAGAGTGGGGGGCTACATTTAGAGTCACGTGTGTATTTGAGGAGGGATGATGAGATGACAGAGAGTGGGGGGGTTACATTTAGAGTCACGTGTGTATTTGAGGAGGGATGATGGGGTGACAGAGAGTGGGGAAGGGGGGGCTACATTTAGAGTCACGTGTGTATTTGAGGAGGGATGATGGGGTGACAGAGAGTGGGGGGGGGGACTACATTTAGAGTCACGTGTGTATTTGAGGAGGGATGATGGGGTGACAGAGAGTGGGGGGGCTACATTAAGAGTCACGTGTGTATTTGAGGAGGGGTGATGGGGTGACAGAGAGTGGGGGGGCTACATGTAGAGTCACGTGTGTATTTGAGGAGGGATGATGGGGTGACAGAGAGTGGGGGGGGCTACATTTAGAGTCACGTGTGTATTTGAGGAGGGATGATGGGGTGACAGAGAGTGGGGGGGGCTACATTTAGAGTCACGTGTGTATTTGAGGAGGGATGATGGGGTGACAGAGAGTGGGGGGGGGGGCTACATTTAGAGTCACGTGTGTATTTGAGGAGGGATGATGGGGTGACAGAGAGTGGGGGGGGCTACATTTAGAGTCACGTGTGTATTTGAGGAGGGATGATGGGGTGACAGAGAGTGGGGGGGGGGCTACATGTAGAGTCACGTGTGTATTTGAGGAGGGATGATGGGGTGACAGAGAGTGGGGGGGGGCTACATTTAGAGTCACGTGTGTATTTGAGGAGGGATGATGGGGTGACAGAGAGTGGGGGGGGGCTACATTTAGAGTCACGTGTGTATTTGAGGAGGGATGATGGGGTGACAGAGAGTGGGGGGGGGCTACATTTAGAGTCACGTGTGTATTTGAGGAGGGATGATGGGGTGACAGAGAGTGGGGGGGGCTTCATGTAGAGTCACGTGTGTATTTGAGGAGGGATGATGGGGTGACAGAGAGTGGGGGGGGCTACATTTAGAGTCACGTGTGTATTTGAGGAGGGATGATGGGGTGACAGAGAGTGGGGGGGGCTACATTTAGAGTCACGTGTGTATTTGAGGAGGGATGATGAGATGACAGAGAGTGGGGGAGGGGGGGGCTACATTTAGAGTCACCTGTGTATTTGAGGAGGGATGATGAGATGACAGAGAGTGGGGGAGGGGGGGCTACATTTAGAGTCACGTGTGTATTTGAGGAGGGATGATGAGATGACAGAGAGTGGGGGGGGGTTACATTTAGAGTCACGTGTGTATTTGAGGAGGGATGATGAGATGACAGAGAGTGGGGGGGGTTACATTTAGAGTCACGTGTGTATTTGAGGAGGGATGATGGGGTGACAGAGAGTGGGGGGGGGGGGCTACATTTAGAGTCACGTGTGTATTTGAGGAGGGATGATTGGGTGACAGAGAGTGGGGGGGGGGCTACATTTAGAGTCACGTGTGTATTTGAGGAGGGATGATGGGGTGACAGAGAGTGGGGGAGGGGGGGCTACATTTAGAGTCACGTGTGTATTTGAGGAGGGGTGATGGGGTGACAGAGAGTGGGGGGGGGCTACATTTAGAGTCACGTGTGTATTTGAGGAGGGATGATGGGGTGACAGAGAGTGGGGGGGGGGCTACATTTAGAGTCACGTGTGTATTTGAGGAGGGATGATGGGGTGACAGAGAGTGGGGGGGGGGGGCTACATTTAGAGTCACGTGTGTATTTGAGGAGGGATGATGGGGTGACAGAGAGTGGGGGGGGGCTACATTTAGAGTCACGTGTGTATTTGAGGAGGGATGATGGGGTGACAGAGAGTGGGGGGGGGCTACATTTAGAGTCACGTGTGTATTTGAGGAGGGATGATGGGGTGACAGAGAGTGGGGGAGGGGGGGGCTACATTTAGAGTCACGTGTGTATTTGAGGAGGAATGATGGGGTGACAGAGAGTGGGGGGGGCTACATTTAGAGTCACGTGTGTATTTGAGGAGGGATGATGGGGTGACAGAGAGTGGGGGAGGGGGCTACATGTAGAGTCACGTGTGTATTTGAGGAGGGATGATGGGATGACAGAGAGTGGGGGGGCTACATTTAGAGTCACGTGTGTATTTGAGGAGGGATGATGAGATGACAGAGAGTGGGGGGGGGGGCTACATTTAGAGTCACGTGTGTATTTGAGGAGGGATGATGGGGTGACAGAGAGTGGGGGGGGGGCTACATTTAGAGTCACGTGTGTATTTGAGGAGGGATGATGGGGTGACAGAGAGTGGGGGGGGGCTACATTTAGAGTCACGTGTGTATTTGAGGAGGGATGATGGGGTGACAGAGAGTGGGGGAGGGGGGGGCTACATTTAGAGTCACGTGTGTATTTGAGGAGGGATGATGGGGTGACAGAGAGTGGGGAAGGGGGGGCTACATTTAGAGTCACGTGTGTATTTGAGGAGGGATGATGGGGTGACAGAGAGTGGGGGGGGGGACTACATTTAGAGTCACGTGTGTATTTGAGGAGGGATGATGGGGTGACAGAGAGTGGGGGGGCTACATTAAGAGTCACGTGTGTATTTGAGGAGGGGTGATGGGGTGACAGAGAGTGGGGGGGCTACATGTAGAGTCACGTGTGTATTTGAGGAGGGATGATGGGGTGACAGAGAGTGGGGGGGGCTACATTTAGAGTCACGTGTGTATTTGAGGAGGGATGATGGGGTGACAGAGAGTGGGGGGGGCTACATTTAGAGTCACGTGTGTATTTGAGGAGGGATGATGGGGTGGCAGAGAGTGGGGGGGGGGGCTACATTTAGAGTCACGTGTGTATTTGAGGAGGGATGATGGGGTGACAGAGAGTGGGGGGGGCTACATTTAGAGTCACGTGTGTATTTGAGGAGGGATGATGGGGTGACAGAGAGTGGGGGGGGGGCTACATGTAGAGTCACGTGTGTATTTGAGGAGGGATGATGGGGTGACAGAGAGTGGGGGGGGGCTACATTTAGAGTCACGTGTGTATTTGAGGAGGGATGATGGGGTGACAGAGAGTGGGGGGGGGCTACATTTAGAGTCACGTGTGTATTTGAGGAGGGATGATGGGGTGACAGAGAGTGGGGGGGGGCTACATTTAGAGTCACGTGTGTATTTGAGGAGGGATGATGGGGTGACAGAGAGTGGGGGGGGCTTCATGTAGAGTCACGTGTGTATTTGAGGAGGGATGATGGGGTGACAGAGAGTGGGGGGGGCTACATTTAGAGTCACGTGTGTATTTGAGGAGGGATGATGGGGTGACAGAGAGTGGGGGGGGCTACATTTAGAGTCACGTGTGTATTTGAGGAGGGATGATGAGATGACAGAGAGTGGGGGAGGGGGGGGCTACATTTAGAGTCACCTGTGTATTTGAGGAGGGATGATGAGATGACAGAGAGTGGGGGAGGGGGGGCTACATTTAGAGTCACGTGTGTATTTGAGGAGGGATGATGAGATGACAGAGAGTGGGGGGGGGTTACATTTAGAGTCACGTGTGTATTTGAGGAGGGATGATGAGATGACAGAGAGTGGGGGGGGTTACATTTAGAGTCACGTGTGTATTTGAGGAGGGATGATGGGGTGACAGAGAGTGGGGGGGGGGGGCTACATTTAGAGTCACGTGTGTATTTGAGGAGGGATGATTGGGTGACAGAGAGTGGGGGGGGGGCTACATTTAGAGTCACGTGTGTATTTGAGGAGGGATGATGGGGTGACAGAGAGTGGGGGAGGGGGGGCTACATTTAGAGTCACGTGTGTATTTGAGGAGGGGTGATGGGGTGACAGAGAGTGGGGGGGGCTACATTTAGAGTCACGTGTGTATTTGAGGAGGGATGATGGGGTGACAGAGAGTGGGGGGGGGGGCTACATTTAGAGTCACGTGTGTATTTGAGGAGGGATGATGGGGTGACAGAGAGTGGGGGGGGGGGGCTACATTTAGAGTCACGTGTGTATTTGAGGAGGGATGATGGGGTGACAGAGAGTGGGGGGGGGCTACATTTAGAGTCACGTGTGTATTTGAGGAGGGATGATGGGGTGACAGAGAGTGGGGGGGGGCTACATTTAGAGTCACGTGTGTATTTGAGGAGGGATGATGGGGTGACAGAGAGTGGGGGAGGGGGGGGCTACATTTAGAGTCACGTGTGTATTTGAGGAGGAATGATGGGGTGACAGAGAGTGGGGGGGGCTACATTTAGAGTCACGTGTGTATTTGAGGAGGGATGATGGGGTGACAGAGAGTGGGGGAGGGGGCTACATGTAGAGTCACGTGTGTATTTGAGGAGGGATGATGGGATGACAGAGAGTGGGGGGGCTACATTTAGAGTCACGTGTGTATTTGAGGAGGGATGATGAGATGACAGAGAGTGGGGGGGGGGGCTACATTTAGAGTCACGTGTGTATTTGAGGAGGGATGATGGGGTGACAGAGAGTGGGGGGGGGCTACATTTAGAGTCACGTGTGTATTTGAGGAGGGATGATGGGGTGACAGAGAGTGGGGGGGGGCTACATTTAGAGTCACGTGTGTATTTGAGGAGGGATGATGGGGTGACAGAGAGTGGGGGAGGGGGGGGCTACATTTAGAGTCACGTGTGTATTTGAGGAGGGATGATGGGGTGACAGAGAGTGGGGGGGGGGCTACATGTAGAGTCACGTGTGTATTTGAGGAGGGATGATGGGGTGACAGAGAGTGGGGGGGGCTACATTTAGAGTCACGTGTGTATTTGAGGAGGGATGATGGGGTGACAGAGAGTGGGGGGGGGCTACATTTAGAGTCACGTGTGTATTTGAGGAGGGATGATGGGGTGACAGAGAGTGGGGGGGGCTACATTTAGAGTCACGTGTGTATTTGAGGAGGGATGATGGGGTGACAGAGAGTGGGGGAGGGGGGGGGGCTACATCTAGAGTCACGTGTGTATTTGAGGAGGGATGATGAAATGACAGAGAGTGGGGGGGGGGGCTACATTTAGAGTCACGTGTGTATTTGAGGAGGGATGATGGGGTGACAGAGAGTGGGGGGGGGCTACATTTAGAGTCACGTGTGTATTTGAGGAGGGATGATGGGGTGACAGAGAGTGGGGGGGGGTTACATTTAGAGTCACGTGTGTATTTGAGGAGGGATGATGGGGTGACAGAGAGTGGGGGGGGTTACATTTAGAGTCACGTGTGTATTTGAGGAGGGATGATGGGGTGACAGAGAGTGGGGGGGGGGCTACATGTAGAGTCACGTGTGTATTTGAGGAGGGATGATGGGGTGACAGAGAGTGGGGGGGGGGCTACATTTAGAGTCACGCGTGTATTTGAGGAGGGATGATGGGGTGACAGAGAGTGGGGGGGGGGCTACATTTAGAGTCACGTGTGTATTTGAGGAGGGATGATGAGATGACAGAGAGTGGGGGGGGGTTACATTTAGAGTCACGTGTGTATTTGAGGAGGGATGATGGGGTGACAGAGAGTGGGGGGGGTGGGGCTACATTTAGAGTCACGTGTGTATTTGAGGAGGGATGATGGGGTGACAGAGAGTGGGGGGGGCTACATTTAGAGTCACGTGTGTATTTGAGGAGGGATGATGGGGTGACAGAGAGTGGGGGGGCTACATTTAGAGTCACGTGTGTATTTGAGGAGGAATGATGGGGTGACAGAGAGTGGGGGAGGGGGGGGCTACATTTAGAGTCACGTGTGTATTTGAGGAGGGATGATGGGGTGACAGAGAGTGGGGGAGGGGGGGGGCTACATTTAGAGTCACGTGTGTATTTGAGGAGGGATGATGGGGTGACAGAGAGTGGGGGGGGGCTACATTTAGAGTCACGTGTGTATTTGAGGAGGGATGATGGGGTGACAGAGAGTGGGGGAGGGGGGGGCTACATTTAGAGTCACGTGTGTATTTGAGGAGGGATGATGGGGTGACAGAGAGTGGGGGGGGCTACATTTAGAGTCACGTGTGTATTTGAGGAGGGATGATGGGGTGACAGAGAGTGGGGGAGGGGGGGGCTACATTTAGAGTCACGTGTGTATTTGAGGAGGGATGATGGGGTGACAGAGAGTGGGGGGGGGCTACATTTAGAGTCACGTGTGTATTTGAGGAGGGATGATGGGGTGACAGAGAGTGGGGGAGGGGGGGGCTACATTTAGAGTCATGTGTGTATTTGAGGAGGGATGATGGGGTGACAGAGAGTGGGGGGGGCTACATTTAGAGTCACGTGTGTATTTGAGGAGGGATGATGGGGTGACAGAGAGTGGGGGAGGGGGGGCTACATTTAGAGTCACGTGTGTATTTGAGGAGGGATGATGGGGTAACAGAGAGTGGGGGAGGGGGGGGCTACATTTAGAGTCACGTGTGTATTTGAGGAGGGATGATGGGGTGACAGAGAGTGGGGGGGGGCTACATTTAGAGTCACGTGTGTACTTGAGGAGGGATGATGGGGTGACAGAGAGTGGGGGGCTACATTTAGAGTCACGTGTGTATTTGAGGAGGGATGATGGGGTGACAGAGAGTGGGGGGGGGGGCTACATTAAGAGTCACGTGTGTATTTGAGGAGGGATGATGGGGTGACATAGAGTGGGGGGGGGGCTACATTTAGAGTCACGTGTGTATTTGAGGAGGGATGATGGGGTGACAGAGAGTGGGGGGGGGGGGGGGCGGGCTACATTTAGAGTCACGTGTGTATTTGAGGAGGGATGATGGGGTGACAGAGAGTGGGGGGGGGCTACATTTAGAGTCACGTGTGTATTTGAGGAGGGATGATGGGGTGACAGAGAGTGGGGGGGGGCTACATTTAGAGTCACGTGTGTATTTGAGGAGGGATGATGGGGTGACAGAGAGTGGGGGAGGGGGGGGCTACATTTAGAGTCACGTGTGTATTTGAGGAGGGATGATGGGGTGACAGAGAGTGGGGGGGGGCTACATTTAGAGTCACGTGTGTATTTGAGGAGGGATGATGGGGTGACAGAGAGTGGGGGGGGCTACATTTAGAGTCACGTGTGTATTTGAGGAGGGATGATGGGGTGACAGAGAGTGGGGGGGGGGCTACATTTAGAGTCACGTGTGTATTTGAGGAGGGATGATGGGGTGACAGAGAGTGGGGGGGGGGCTACATTTAGAGTCACGTGTGTATTTGAGGAGGGATGATGGGGTGACAGAGAGTGGGGGAGGGGGGGGGGGCTACATCTAGAGTCACGTGTGTATTTGAGGAGGGATGATGAGATGACAGAGAGTGGGGGGGGGCTACATTTAGAGTCACGTGTGTATTTGAGGAGGGATGATGGGGTGACAGAGAGTGGGGGGGGGCTACATTTAGAGTCACGTGTGTATTTGAGGAGGGATGATGGGGTGACAGAGAGTGGGGGGGGGGTTACATTTAGAGTCACGTGTGTAATTGAGGAGGGATGATGGGGTGACAGAGAGTGGGGGGGTTACATTTAGAGTCACGTGTGTATTTGAGGAGGGATGATGGGGTGACAGAGAGTGGGGGGGGGGGCTACATGTAGAGTCACGTATGTATTTGAGGAGGGATGATGGGGTGACAGAGAGTGGGGGGGGGCTACATTTAGAGTCACGCGTGTATTTGAGGAGGGATGATGGGGTGACAGAGAGTGGGGGGGGGCTACATTTAGAGTCACGTGTGTATTTGAGGAGGGATGATGAGATGACAGAGAGTGGGGGGGGGGTTACATTTAGAGTCACGTGTGTATTTGAGGAGGGATGATGGGGTGACAGAGAGTGGGGGGGGTGGGGCTACATTTAGAGCCACGTGTGTTTTTGAGGAGGGATGATGGGGTGACAGAGAGTGGGGGGGGGCTACATTTAGAGTCACGTGTGTATTTGAGGAGGGATGATGGGGTGACAGAGAGTGGGGGGGGGCTACATTTAGAGTCACGTGTGTATTTGAGGAGGGATGATGGGGTGACAGAGAGTGGGGGAGGGGGGGGCTACATTTAGAGTCACGTGTGTACTTGAGGAGGGATGATGGGGTAACAGAGAGTGGGGGGCTACATTTAGAGTCACGTGTGTATTTGAGGAGGGATGATGGGGTGACAGAGAGTGGGGGGGGCTACATTTAGAGTCACGTGTGTATTTGAGGAGGGATGATGGGGTGACAGAGAGTGGGGGGGGGGCTACATTTAGAGTCACGTGTGTATTTGAGGAGGGATGATGGGGTGACAGAGAGTGGGGGAGGGGGGGGCTACATTTAGAGTCACGTGTGTATTTGAGGAGGGATGATGGGGTGACAGAGAGTGGGGGGGGGGCTACATTTAGAGTCACGTGTGTATTTGAGGAGGGATGATGGGGTGACAGAGAGTGGGGGAGGGGGGGGCTACATTTAGAGTCACGTGTGTATTTGAGGAGGGATGATGGGGTGACAGAGAGTGGGGGAGGGGGGGGGCTACATTTAGAGTCACGTGTGTATTTGAGGAGGGATGATGGGGTGACAGAGAGTGGGGGGAGGGGGGCTACATTTAGAGTCACGTGTGTATTTGAGGAGGGATGATGGGGTGACAGAGAGTGGGGGGGGGGGGCTACATTTAGAGTCACGCGTGTATTTGAGGAGGGATGATGGGGTGACAGAGAGTGGGGGGGGCTTCATTTAGAGTCACGTGTGTATTTGAGGAGGGATGATGGGGTGACAGAGAGTGGGGGAGGGGGGGGCTACATTTAGAGTCACGTGTGTATTTGAGGAGGGATGATGGGGTGACAGAGAGTGGGGGAGGGGGGGGCTACATTTAGAGTCACGTGTGTATTTGAGGAGGGATGATGGGGTGACAGAGAGTGGGGGGGGGGCTACATTTAGAGTCACGTGTGTACTTGAGGAGGGATGATGGGGTGACAGAGAGTGGGGGGCTACATTTAGAGTCACGTGTGTATTTGAGGAGGGATGATGGGGTGACAGAGAGTGGGGGGGGGGCTACATTTAGAGTCACGTGTGTATTTGAGGAGGGATGATGGGGTGACAGAGAGTGGGGGGGGCTACATTTAGAGTCACGTGTGTATTTGAGGAGGGATGATGGGGTGACAGAGAGTGGGGGGGGGGGGCGGGCTACATTTAGAGTCACGTGTGTATTTGAGGAGGGATGATGGGGTGACAGAGAGTGGGGGGGGGGCTACATTTAGAGTCACGTATGTATTTGAGGAGGGATGATGGGGTGACAGAGAGTGGGGGGGGGGGCTACATTTAGAGTCACGTGTGTATTTGAGGAGGGATGATGGGGTGACAGAGAGTGGGGGAGGGGGGGGGCTACATTTAGAGTCACGTGTGTATTTGAGGAGGGATGATGGGGTGACAGAGAGTGGGGGGAGGGGGGCTACATTTAGAGTCACGTGTGTATTTGAGGAGGGATGATGGGGTGACAGAGAGTGGGGGAGGGGGGGGCTACATTTAGAGTCACGTGTGTATTTGAGGAGGGATGATGGGGTGACAGAGAGTGGGGGGGGCTACATTTAGAGTCACGTGTGTATTTGAGGAGGGATGATGGGGTGACAGAGAGTGGGGGAGGGGGGGGCTACATTTAGAGTCACGTGTGTATTTGAGGAGGGATGATGGGGTGACAGAGAGTGGGGGAGGGGGGGGCTACATTTAGAGTCACGTGTGTATTTGAGGAGGGATGATGGGGTGACAGAGAGTGGGGGGGGGGGGCTACATTTAGAGTCACGTGTGTACTTGAGGAGGGATGATGGGGTAACAGAGAGTGGGGGGCTACATTTAGAGTCACGTGTGTATTTGAGGAGGGATGATGGGGTGACAGAGAGTGGGGGGGGGGGCTACATTTAGAGTCACGTGTGTATTTGAGGAGGGATGATGGGGTGACAGAGAGTGGGGGGGGGGCTACATTTAGAGTCACGTGTGTATTTGAGGAGGGATGATGGGGTGACAGAGAGTGGGGGGGGGCGGGCTACATTTAGAGTCACGTGTGTATTTGAGGAGGGATGATGGGGTGACAGAGAGTGGGGGGGGGCTACATTTAGAGTCACGTGTGTATTTGAGGAGGGATGATGGGGTGACAGAGAGTGGGGGGGGGCTACATTTAGAGTCACGTGTGTATTTGAGGAGGGATGATGGGGTGACAGAGAGTGGGGGAGGGGGGGGCTACATTTAGAGTCACGTGTGTATTTGAGGAGGGATGATGGGGTGACAGAGAGTGGGGGGGGGGGCTACATTTAGAGTCACGTGTGTATTTGAGGAGGGATGATGGGGTGACAGAGAGTGGGGGGGGGGCTACATTTAGAGTCACGTGTGTATTTGAGGAGGGATGATGGGGTGACAGAGAGTGGGGGGGGGCTACATTTAGAGTCACGTGTGTATTTGAGGAGGGATGATGGGGTGACAGAGAGTGGGGGGGGGGCTACATTTAGAGTCACGTGTGTATTTGAGGAGGGATGATGGGGTGACAGAGAGTGGGGGAGGGGGGGGGGCTACATCTAGAGTCACGTGTGTATTTGAGGAGGGATGATGAGATGACAGAGAGTGGGGGGGGGGGGCTACATTTAGAGTCACGTGTGTATTTGAGGAGGGATGATGGGGTGACAGAGAGTGGGGGGGGGCTACATTTAGAGTCACGTGTGTATTTGAGGAGGGATGATGGGGTGACAGAGAGTGGGGGGGGGTTACATTTAGAGTCACGTGTGTATTTGAGGAGGGATGATGGGGTGACAGAGAGTTGGGGGGTTACATTTAGAGTCACGTGTGTATTTGAGGAGGGATGATGGGGTGACAGAGAGTGGGGGGGGGGCTACATGTAGAGTCACGTGTGTATTTGAGGAGGGATGATGGGGTGACAGAGAGTGGGGGGGGCTACATTTAGAGTCACGCGTGTATTTGAGGAGGGATGATGGGGTGACAGAGAGTGGGGGGGGGGCTACATTTAGAGTCACGTGTGTATTTGAGGAGGGATGATGAGATGACAGAGAGTGGGGGGGGGTTACATTTAGAGTCACGTGTGTATTTGAGGAGGGATGATGGGGTGACAGAGAGTGGGGGGGCTACATTTAGAGTCACGTGTGTATTTGAGGAGGGATGATGGGGTGACAGAGAGTGGGGGAGGGGGGGGCTACATTTAGAGTCACGTGTGTATTTGAGGAGGGATGATGGGGTGACAGAGAGTGGGGGAGGGGGGGGCTACATTTAGAGTCACGTGTGTATTTGAGGAGGGATGATGGGGTGACAGAGAGTGGGGGGGGGGCTACATTTAGAGTCACGTGTGTACTTGAGGAGGGATGATGGGGTGACAGAGAGTGGGGGGCTACATTTTGAGTCACGTGTGTATTTGAGGAGGGATGATGGGGTGACAGAGAGTGGGGGGGGGGCTACATTTAGAGTCACGTGTGTATTTGAGGAGGGATGATGGGGTGACAGAGAGTGGGGGGGGCTACATTTAGAGTCACGTGTGTATTTGAGGAGGGATGATGGGGTGACAGAGAGTGGGGGGGGGGGGCGGGCTACATTTAGAGTCACGTGTGTATTTGAGGAGGGATGATGGGGTGACAGAGAGTGGGGGGGGGGGCTACATTTAGAGTCACGTATGTATTTGAGGAGGGATGATGGGGTGACAGAGAGTGGGGGGGGGCTACATTTAGAGTCACGTGTGTATTTGAGGAGGGATGATGGGGTGACAGAGAGTGGGGGAGGGGGGGGGCTACATTTAGAGTCACGTGTGTATTTGAGGAGGGATGATGGGGTGACAGAGAGTGGGGGGAGGGGGTCTACATTTAGAGTCACGTGTGTATTTGAGGAGGGATGATGGGGTGACAGAGAGTGGGGGAGGGGGGGGCTACATTTAGAGTCACGTGTGTATTTGAGGAGGGATGATGGGGTGACAGAGAGTGGGGGGGGCTACATTTAGAGTCACGTGTGTATTTGAGGAGGGATGATGGGGTGACAGAGAGTGGGGGAGGGGGGGGCTACATTTAGAGTCACGTGTGTATTTGAGGAGGGATGATGGGGTGACAGAGAGTGGGGGAGGGGGGGGCTACATTTAGAGTCACGTGTGTATTTGAGGAGGGATGATGGGGTGACAGAGAGTGGGGGGGGGGGCTACATTTAGAGTCACGTGTGTACTTGAGGAGGGATGATGGGGTAACAGAGAGTGGGGGGCTACATTTAGAGTCACGTGTGTATTTGAGGAGGGATGATGGGGTGACAGAGAGTGGGGGGGGGGGCTACATTTAGAGTCACGTGTGTATTTGAGGAGGGATGATGGGGTGACAGAGAGTGGGGGGGGGGCTACATTTAGAGTCACGTGTGTATTTGAGGAGGGATGATGGGGTGACAGAGAGTGGGGGGGGGCGGGCTACATTTAGAGTCACGTGTGTATTTGAGGAGGGATGATGGGGTGACAGAGAGTGGGGGGGGGCTACATTTAGAGTCACGTGTGTATTTGAGGAGGGATGATGGGGTGACAGAGAGTGGGGGGGGGGCTACATTTAGAGTCACGTGTGTATTTGAGGAGGGATGATGGGGTGACAGAGAGTGGGGGAGGGGGGGGCTACATTTAGAGTCACGTGTGTATTTGAGGAGGGATGATGGGGTGACAGAGAGTGGGGGGGGGGGGGCTACATTTAGAGTCACGTGTGTATTTGAGGAGGGATGATGGGGTGACAGAGAGTGGGGGGGGGGCTACATTTAGAGTCACGTGTGTATTTGAGGAGGGATGATGGGGTGACAGAGAGTGGGGGGGGCTACATTTAGAGTCACGTGTGTATTTGAGGAGGGATGATGGGGTGACAGAGAGTGGGGGGGGGGCTACATTTAGAGTCACGTGTGTATTTGAGGAGGGATGATGGGGTGACAGAGAGTGGGGGAGGGGGGGGGGCTACATCTAGAGCCACGTGTGTATTTGAGGAGGGATGATGAGATGACAGAGAGTGGGGGGGGGGGGCTACATTTAGAGTCACGTGTGTATTTGAGGAGGGATGATGGGGTGACAGAGAGTGGGGGAGGGGGGGGGGCTACATCTAGAGCCACGTGTGTATTTGAGGAGGGATGATGGGGTGACAGAGAGTGGGGGGGGGTTACATTTAGAGTCACGTGTGTATTTGAGGAGGGATGATGGGGTGACAGAGAGTTGGGGGGTTACATTTAGAGTCACGTGTGTATTTGAGGAGGGATGATGGGGTGACAGAGAGTGGGGGGGGGGCTACATGTAGAGTCACGTGTGTATTTGAGGAGGGATGATGGGGTGACAGAGAGTGGGGGGGGCTACATTTAGAGTCACGCGTGTATTTGAGGAGGGATGATGGGGTGACAGAGAGTGGGGGGGGGGCTACATTTAGAGTCACGTGTGTATTTGAGGAGGGATGATGAGATGACAGAGAGTGGGGGGGGGTTACATTTAGAGTCACGTGTGTATTTGAGGAGGGATGATGGGGTGACAGAGAGTGGGGGGGGGGTGGGGCTACATTTAGAGTCACGTGTGTATTTGAGGAGGGATGATGGGGTGACAGAGAGTGGGGGGGGGCTACATTTAGAGTCACGTGTGTATTTGAGGAGGGATGATGGGGTGACAGAGAGTGGGGGGGGGGCTACATTTAGAGTCACGTGTGTATTTGAGGAGGGATGATGGGGTGACAGAGAGTGGGGGAGGGGGGGGCTACATTTAGAGTCACGTGTGTATTTGAGGAGGGATGATGGGGTGACAGAGAGTGGGGGGGGGCTACATTTAGAGTCACGTGTGTATTTGAGGAGGGATGATGGGGTGACAGAGAGTGGTGGAGGGGGGGGCTACATTTAGAGTCACGTGTGTATTTGAGGAGGGATGATGGGGTGACAGAGAGTGGGGGGGGCTACATTTAGAGTCACGTGTGTATTTGAGGAGGGATGATGGGGTGACAGAGAGTGGGGGAGGGGGGGGCTACATTTAGAGTCACGTGTGTATTTGAGGAGGGATGATGGGGTGACAGAGAGTGGGGGGGGGCTACATTTAGAGTCACGTGTGTATTTGAGGAGGGATGATGGGGTGACAGAGAGTGGGGGAGGGGGGGGCTACATTTAGAGTCACGTGTGTATTTGAGGAGGGATGATGGGGTGACAGAGAGTGGGGGGGGCTACATTTAGAGTCACGTGTGTATTTGAGGAGGGATGATGGGGTGACAGAGAGTGGGGGAGGGGGGGGCTACATTTAGAGTCACGTGTGTATTTGAGGAGGGATGATGGGGTGACAGAGAGTGGGGGAGGGGGGGGCTACATTTAGAGTCACGTGTGTATTTGAGGAGGGATGATGGGGTGACAGAGAGTGGGGGGGGGCTACATTTAGAGTCACGTGTGTACTTGAGGAGGGATGATGGGGTGACAGAGAGTGGGGGGCTACATTTAGAGTCACGTGTGTATTTGAGGAGGGATGATGGGGTGACAGAGAGTGGGGGGGGGCTACATTTAGAGTCACGTGTGTATTTGAGGAGGGATGATGGGGTGACAGAGAGTGGGGGGGGGCTACATTTAGAGTCACGTGTGTATTTGAGGAGGGATGATGGGGTGACAGAGAGTGGGGGGGGGGCGGGCTACATTTAGAGTCACGTGTGTATTTGAGGAGGGATGATGGGGTGACAGAGAGTGGGGGGGGGGCTACATTTAGAGTCACGTGTGTATTTGAGGAGGGATGATGGGGTGACAGAGAGTGTGGGGGGGGCTACATTTAGAGTCACGTGTGTATTTGAGGAGGGATGATGGGGTGACAGAGAGTGGGGGAGGGGGGGGGCTACATTTAGAGTCACGTGTGTATTTGAGGAGGGATGATGGGGTGACAGAGAGTGGGGGGAGGGGGGCTACATTTAGAGTCACGTGTGTATTTGAGGAGGGATGATGGGGTGACAGAGAGTGGGGGAGGGGGGGGCTACATTTAGAGTCACGTGTGTATTTGAGGAGGGATGATGGGGTGACAGAGAGTGGGGGAGGGGGGGGCTACATTTAGAGTCACGTGTGTATTTGAGGAGGGATGATGGGGTGACAGAGAGTGGGGGGGGCTACATTTAGAGTCACGTGTGTATTTGAGGAGGGATGATGGGGTGACAGAGAGTGTGGGAGGGGGGGGGGGCTACATTTAGAGTCACGTGTGTATTTGAGGAGGGATGATGAGATGACAGAGAGTGGGGGAGGGGGGGGCTACATTTAGAGTCACGTGTGTATTTGAGGAGGGATGATGGGATGACAGAGGGCGGGCTGAGTGGGGGCTGGCTCCCATTGTCTAAGCGTGCCTCCTAGATTAGCAAGTAAGTAGGCCTTAAGTGAGAAGTATTGGGACATGTAGAATCCCCATAGAATTCGCGGCGGAAAGTGTAAGGTCACGTCAAAGTAATTGCATGTTTTGCCTGCTAAGACGGGATGTGTGTCCATGTCTTATGTCTTAGTTCTGAGACAATATCTATTCCTATCCTTTTAATGCATAATATGCGTTGTGTTGTTTTAAGACACTCGCCGGCGTTCCAATAAGGAGGATACAGTCACTAGATGTTATTATAGCGTGTAACGTTCAGAACAGTATCACATAAAGTAAGCTACCGAATCATTTAGCAGACTCAAAATTGTGCTTTGAAAATTATCCAAAGTAAATAACATTTTTTCGATTGAATGGTTATGAGAGAGTGGCTGGTTGCATTTAGGGATATATCACCTTCGTTAGAATCTAACAAAAATACAATGCCGGCGACCACTACGTTAAACCACACAGTGATAAAGCATCCACGAATTTCATTTTAAAATCCTTATTCAATCGAACGTAGTCCTGGGTATTATAAGGCATTTTTCCTTTTTTATTATTTCTATTTTTGAGTTGTAGATAGTGATAACGTCTAAATGTCTCTTATGCTGACGAGTAATGAATACAAGTGTCTAGAATGGCCTGTCATTCTGGGGCATTGGGAGAGGGGAAGAGCACTCGCACACGTTCAGGTATCGCCACCTGTCACTCAGGGTAAACGGACCAATGGCAGCAGGCCGGACGCGCGAGCGAGCTGCAGTGCAGAAGGCGTGGGAGGGGCTGGTTAGCGCAGCAGCCTATCAGAGTGGCGCAACGCGCGAGCGCGGTGGCGGGGCGAAGGGGAGCCCGGAGTGTGCCTGCACTTTAATTAGCCCTTCACTTTTAAACAAACTTTCGTACAGCACACGCGTAGGCAATCAGTACGGCCTGAGCGAAGTGGAGGACCCGTTCCCTGAAATATTTCGTAGTTTTTCGAGTTTTCGAGCTGCGAAATGGGTCGACAGTATAAATGCAGGAGTTGTGGGGTCGTGCATGACCCGCCTACCGGTAAACATTGCGCCAACGCGGCCAGAGAAGACAGGGAAGGCCGGAATAGAGACAATGCAGGGCGAAGGCAGGCTTCCCCAGAACATTCTCCGGCCCGAGATGAGGGTCAGGGGGAACAGGGGCAGGTTTTGGCTTTGCTGCTGGATTTGCAGGCGAAGATGTCCGAGATGGGGAGAGAGGTGGCAGCTAATACGGCCCAGAGAGAGGCAACCGTGGATGCACCGGCAGTTAGCGAGACAGCGAGCTCAACGGACGGTGCTGAGGGTGGTCAAGCGGTCGAGGTGGGACAGGCGTCCCCAGAGACCATCCGCGGCGACAGGGAACTCATGCGAGCGGCCACCCACAGGCTAGCTACTCTACGACAGGACGAATGGGAGGATGAGGATGGACCCAGCGAATTGATAGGAGTGCGGCTAGCGGGTAAGCGTTCCGGGGCGGTGATGACAGCGTCCGATGTGGTGGTTAGACGAATCGACTGGCCACATTTCTATATTCAGAGGCTGAGCGGGACCAGCAGGAAAGGCATTCGCTTTAACGAACTGAACATAGACGAATTCGTTTACGGTTTTGTCTGTATGTTGAATGCCCCGCAGTGCCAACTGGATAGGGACCGGATGATTCGTTTGTTGGGGGAAGTTATGCAGGACTCCGTAGACTTTTCCTGGGAGAACGCCAGGAACTTTTATGAGATGGCCAGTTTGGCAGTGGAGAAGGGGAGGCTGAACTGGGCCGACGAGGCCGTGGTCAACCAGATGCGCATGACATACTCCCGAACCAACGTCCAGCAGAAACGGGAGCAGCGAGAAGCAGCCCCTGCCCCTGCCCAGCGGCAGCCATTACAGGCGGCTCCAGCGGGCATGAAGTGTTGTGCGACGTATCAGCGACGCGAGTGTGAGAATTCAAGGGATCATCACCCTTTTACTCATGCCTGCGCCTATTGCTTCAAGGCCAAGACAGCTCTGTGCCGTCATCCGGAGCAGGATTGTTATCGAAAGGTGACCGACGCAAAAAACGGCAAACAGGGGGAGTAGTGTCGCTCCCTCGGGTCAAAAACGGTCCGCAGATCGAGACACACGACATTGAGGGGAGGAGGGAGGAGATGGAGGTCATAGAGGGGAAACAGGTGCAGAGAGTAGACATTGTAGCAGTGCATCCCCCGGCCGTGGGGGACGCTGCTCCTGGCCCAATTCAGGGCCCATCAGGTCAAGGACGCGACCTCAACGATCAGTGCAAACGGATTTACGACATTGTAGCAGCCACGGGTACGTACAATTTTATGGGGGCACGGTGCCCAGTGCCCAGTGCTTTTGATATCCCAGCGTGGCGTAGGCGCTTGGCGGGGTACAGGGACGCAGGGATACTACAGTACCTGCAGTATGGGTGGCCTATTAACTTTAACAGGTTTTCCCCTCTGTGCCCCACTGATCGCAATCATCCGTCAGCGGTAAACTTTCAGGAGGACATTGAACATTATTTACGCACGGAAAGGGGGCATGGAGCCCTGTTGGGTCCTTTCGCTGGTCAACCGGTGGAACATGCACATTCGAGTCCACTCATGACCCGGCCGAAGAAGGACGCCAGGTACCGGAGAGTGATAGTGGATCTCTCCTGGCCTCAGGGCGCTTCCATCAACGACGGGGTGGATCAGGTGCACTATTTGGACGGGCCAGCGACCGTCAAGCTGCCCACGGCCGAATATATGGTCCAGCGGATACTTCAGTTGGGGACAGGTGCCTGGCTTTACAAAACGGACCTTGCCAGGGGGTACAGACAACTCCGTGTCGACCCCCTGGACTGGCCATTCCTGGGCTTCCGACATGGGGGGAGCTGGTATCTGGACGCTTGCCCACCGTTCGGCCTCAGATCAGCAGCTATGTGCATGCAGAGAACTTCGGAAGCTATCTGTTACATGCACGAGAAGGAGGGCTTCCTGTCGAGGCCTTATCTCGACGACTTCGGGGGGGCCGAGGCCGGAGAGGAACGGGCACTTCGGGCACTCAGGACGCTTCAGGCCATCATGCGGGAGCTGGGGGTGGCCGAGGCGGAGCACAAGGTGCATTTACCAGCACAACGGATGGTATGGCTTGGCATCATATACGACACGGTGGACATGCGGATGTCCATCCCTCAGGACAAGATGGCCGAGATCATGGAGGTCTTGCAGCAGTGGGATGGTCGGACGATGACCACCCAGAGGGAACTACAGGCACTCATAGGCTTGTTACAATTCGTAGCAAGCGTGTCGCCTCCGGTGCGGATTTTTACGAATCGCATGTTGCAGTGTTTGCGCGACACACCTACCAGGGGGAGGCACGGTCTCTCCTTGGGGTTTCGACAGGATCTGCGCTTCTTCCTAGACTTGTTACCCATGTACAACGGGGTAAGGATCATGGACAAGAAGGACTTGCCATACCAGGGTGAGTTAGAACTGGACGCTTGCCTCACAGGGTGCGGGGCTACCATAGGCAAGCAGTACTATTCTGAGGCTTTTCCACCGGACGTGGTGGCGGAGGGTCACATTATCGCTCACTTGGAAACATTGAATGTGGTAGTTGCATTAAAAGTGTGGGGGAGAAGGTGGTCGGGGAAGCGAGTTAGGGTCAATTGCGACAACACTAATGCGTGTCTGGCAATCCAGTCAGGGAGGTCCAGAGACCCGTTCTTGCAGCACTGTGTACGGGAGATATTTTTGTATTCAGCGGCCCTGGACGTCGAACTAATGGCAGTGCACAAGGCTGGGGTTTTGTTGGTGCGAGCGGACGCGTTGTCCAGGGCTCCCACTAGTGCTGTACACAGGGACTTGGTGGTGAGAGACGAGGTATTGAGGAGGGCTGTGAGGGTGAGAGTGCCTCGTGACATGTTTGTACTTAAGTCAGAATTGTAATGGGGAGTTTTCCATTTCTTGCAGACAGACGGCGGTTGCAGCGAACAGCTTTCAGGAGGGGCAAGATGGCGTTCAGACCCGGGACGAGGGCCAATCATGATTCTATTGCGGTTCTTTATTTGGCTTTTGCCCATTATTTTCAGTTGGTGGACTTGCCAGCGCACGAGCGGACGCTCCTTTGTTTTGCCGAGTTTTTGTTGCGATCGTTTTCGGCCACTAAGTCAGTGACCAATGCGCTTTCGGCGGTCAAACGGTTGCACTTGGATCTAGGTTTCCCAGTGGAAGCCTTTGAGACAACGGCGGTCGCGCGGTGGAGGAGGGCCTTGCCCTTGACGGTGCGAGCAGGGGTGCAGCGAGCACACCCTCTCAGTTGGGAGGCCTTGGAGAGGCTTTGCCAGGCGGCTAGTAGGGTTCACAGTTTCGGGAGCACCCTGGTGGCGTTACTCAGTCTCCTGTTCCACTCTATGGCACGAGTTTCTTCGCTCTTGCCGGGTGCAGGGGTGCAGTTCGACGTCACCAGGCATGCGACTCGTAGGGATTGTCAGAAACAGGGGAAGGGTTACAAATTCCAAGTTAAATGGGCTAAGACGCATCAACACACCGATCAGGCCTTCTGGGTGCCAATTCTGCCCAGGCACGGTTCCCCTGCCTGCCCGGTCGCGGCCCTGGATCATTTATTAAGGGGGGACGGGGGCGGGGGGTCCTGCCCACTCTTCAGGGTGGATGGCAGGCCTCTGGCGGTGCCCTTGGCCAGAGGCTGGTTGAGGGCGCTGCTGGTTTCGGTGGGGTTGCAGGCCAATGCGTTCACCTTTCACTCTTTTCGGCGCGGTTCCTGCACGTTGGCATTTGCGAGGGGGGCGCACATAGACGACCTGAAGGCATTGGGGGGTTGGCGCAGCGACTCGGTGGCTTTGTATCGCTCGGCGGCCGACGCCCGGCTGAGGGCAGCCAATGCTTTGGTGGGGTAGTTGGCCGCTTGCCTTTTCCCCCACCCTCGCTTTAACGGTAACGATTTGGAGCATTAACGTTTGGCGCGGGAAATTAACCAAGAAAAGGTGCAAAGTGTGGTAAAGTGACTCAGGTTTTTCCCCTGCGTGGGTTAATACCAGTCTTAAGTGGTGTACGGAAGGTTGGTGGATACTTTGTTGCAATCTCAGTGGGTCAGGTCTTATTAGAGTGTAAACATTACGGTTTGATACTTTGTTGCTAGTTACACGCAGTGCTTTGGAGGAGTGTGACCTGATTCGATACATTGTATCTATTGATTTCTTCCGCATGTAGATATGTTCGTGTTCTGTGCTACCATACAATGTTAACGTTCTTCGATACAATGTTGCAATTTTATAGAATAAGTAAAGTGTTTTGTACTGGCAATGCTCGGCTTCTGTTGTGTCTCTTCCTCCCCTCTACTCCTAATGTGTCTAGAATGGCCTGTCATTCTGGGGCATTGGGAGAGGGGAAGAGCACTCGCACACGTTCAGGTATCGCCACCTGTCACTCAGGGTAAACGGACCAATGGCAGCAGGCCGGACGCGCGAGCGAGCTGCAGTGCAGAAGGCGTGGGAGGGGCTGGTTAGCGCAGCAGCCTATCAGAGTGGCGCAACGCGCGAGCGCGGTGGCGGGGCGAAGGGGAGCCCGGAGTGTGCCTGCACTTTAATTAGCCCTTCACTTTTAAACAAACTTTCGTACAGCACACGCGTAGGCAATCAGTACGGCCTGAGCGAAGTGGAGGACCCGTTCCCTGAAATATTTCGTAGTTTCCCACCCACCCACCCTGGTGTCTGACATGGGGGGGCGACAGCTGAGGGGTTTGTGTATGGGGCAGACTACGGGCTCCGGGCCGCGCGCGCGGGAAATTAACCAAGAAAAGGTGCAAAGTGTGGTAAAGTGACTCAGGTTTTTCCCCTGCGTGGGTTAATACCAGTCTTAAGTGGTGTACGGAAGGTTGGTGGATACTTTGTTGCAATCTCAGTGGGTCAGGTCTTATTAGAGTGTAAACATTACGGTTTGATACTTTGTTGCTAGTTACACGCAGTGCTTTGGAGGAGTGTGACCTGATTCGATACATTGTATCTATTGATTTCTTCCGCATGTAGATATGTTCGTGTTCTGTGCTACCATACAATGTTAACGTTCTTCGATACAATGTTGCAATTTTATAGAATAAGTAAAGTGTTTTGTACTGGCAATGCTCGGCTTCTGTTGTGTCTCTTCCTCCCCTCTACTCCTAATGTGTACGTCATGCAGCTCGGATGTTCTGCGGTAATAATTTTTCTCCCAAGAAATGTCACGGCCACATGTATCTATCTCTATCCGCAGCGAAGCATTGTATTGTCACAGTGTCGCCCTTGCTGACAGTTTTATATTGGAAAACGTCGAAACCGATTGCTTTGGCACAACCATTACTACAATTTATTGAAGTGGCGTACTTAAAATTAGATGAGTATTGTGTGCGTCAGTGTGTGACACAGTGCATCAACTCCCTTTGTTAATCTTATTGCATAGCTTGAATTTCAATAACTATGGACGTGAAGTGTTGTATATAGATAGCTGACTACAAACAATACTCCTATGATGGGATATATGTCTAGGGCAAGTCGAGAACCGGTACACAATTGCATGATGCGATACGTTTTGATTAGAGGCTCTCTAACAGGCATGTAACGAAAGTTAGCAGTAACTTGTGTTTTGCGCGTGTTTTCCCAAGATCATTTGTTTTCCCCTCAGCTCGTCACGATGATGGCAGAGAAATATGCTAACAAAAAAAGCAAAGCCATAGGCATACATGCTTTTTTGTAATTCGTTCATAGGTGAAATATTTATATTGAATATCATATTCACAGTTTACAAGAAGATTTTCTCTTCTCAACCGGGTAGTACACGGGTCATCCACCATCCTATATTTCTCTCACAAAATGTAACAGTAAACCATTAATGTAGGTTACTATGTAGCGCAGCAAATTTGCCGTACGGCTTTCGGAATACCTCATAATTTCTAATTGTTTGCCTGTACGACGAGTTGAGGTTTTAGTGTACTTTGTAATACTTGTTTGATATCACAGAAAAATATTAGCATACATGCTTAAGCGTCACGGTAATAGTATTTTAAACTCTCAATTCACTCGACCTTTGACCAAGTCAAGACCAGTCTTACAAAAGTATAACTTTACACACAATTTCACCCCTAAGAGGGTCGATTATTTGAAATATTAATCAAAGACTTATCCTTCCCTGAAGGTGAAATCTGTTTCCACCTTTTGACACACTTAACTGACTTGCCGCGTTGCTCAGCAGGTCAGTCCATGCTGTGTTCAGAAAAACCAGAGAGGTCTATTTATAATCAACGTCTCTGGAAAAACCCACTCATGGCTGGAATTTCCCTTGTAAAGTTACCACTGGATGTTGTATACGATTGCAATAATTTCCGGAATAAAACTAGCATTCACTTAGTCTGAAGAGGATTGTTGGTCACACCTTGAATGTTATTTCCTATTCATTTTTCCTTGATGTTGATTTTGTTAACTATTCCACACCTAACAAACAAGCCTTAATGTAGCGCTACGGGCATGAATGGGTTAACAATGGCGTCCACGTTAGCTTATATGTACAGCATAAGCTCTCAGGTTCAGGCAGTTGAACAGTACGTGAGTACCCACCAGAGCCAATTAAACAAGAGATCCCAATACCTGGCAATGGTTCAATGATTAACTACATGCATTTCGAATGTACCAATTAGGCTCATTGTGTCTCAAGAGGAAAGTAAGCAGATACGAGGCGGAAGTAAGAGGATATCCGTGGCTATAGACTGACGTGCATTTCCATTCATAGCGTAGGAACTAAAAAGTGCTTTATTTTTCTTGGCAGCAGGAAACCATTGGCAATCAGAAAATCAAATCCACTAGGCATCCTGCAGGGCTCCAGGATGCCTTTGTGCTAACAGATGTTCTCGGTCAAGATTGGCAGTACAAAGTTTTTTGGCTTAAGACAAACCGTCAAACTATAGAGTTGAGACTGGAAAAGACCGAGAGGGAGCACAACTTCATATATATGCATACACACACACACACACACACACTATATATATATATATATATATATATATATATATATATATATATATATATATATATATATATATATATATATATATATGTATATATATATATATATATATATATATATGTATATATTTATATATATATATATATATATATATATATATATATATATATATATATATATATATATATATGTGTGTGTGTGTGTATATATATGTGTGTGTGTGTAACTTTCCGCTTAATTTTCCACTTTATAGGTTTCATGTATATTTGACTTGAAAAGAGGTCAGTATCTCCCATCTCTTCACTTAGATTAGGATACATAAAAAGGACTAATCTGTGCGAGAGTATCCACTCTTGCTGTGATTTACAGTGCTATATAGCATTACGATGTGCCAGAGCTACAAAACCATTTCCTCACTGCACATTCATACGTTGTCTCTGGGCTGTGTGATATGACGTTATGACAGGGAAATGGGAACAAAGGGAGGAAATGAGTGTTGAAACACGTCATGATTTGAGGCGTCACGCCACAAAGCCTCACGTCGAGTGATGTTTAGTGTTAAAGCATACGAAACCATTGCCAGCTTTACCTATTTTCATCCTCGCCCACAACAGGATGTCTGCGTCAATGCACATGTTATCACTTTAGAGTCAGTATTATCATCATCAATATATTGACGTTCGTTATAGCGCCGCCATGTCCTCATTTAATCGGTAAAGCTGCATTACATTCAGTCACTGCGTGTTGCTGGCGTGTTCATTCGATAACGCATTTTTGCTGACATGGGAGTAAAAATACATCGCAGACAATGCAACTATTTAAGATGTAAATTGTCTTTGGATACTAGTAGTGTGATTCTGATACAATACCATAACTTGATCGTACTTATGCTATTACATTCATGCGATAGTGATACTGATTTCCTGACACGATCCGAATTATATTTCTTTTATGGTAACTAATGTGTTCAATTATCCTGTTTTAAATTCCGCAAAGCACTCACTATAAGAATCTCATTTAATCGAACATAAAATACCTTCTCTGACCTACATAGAGAAATTATGGCAAATAGAACATTTTACTAGATGAAATTAAACCTAATACAATTATTTAAAGCTGTTTATAAAATTGTTTAACACTGAAAATAGCATCATTTTGATTTAGCTGTAAAACCTGCCTGCAACTAACCATTAGCCAGTGTCTCGATGTTACCGCACAACTTAACCGCTCAGAAATATTTTTCTCTTATCCATAGCCGGTCCATACTTTCATAGACTCATTACGTTACACAAAATACGTTTTGCTATCTTCGTATAATTTACCCCCAAGTAATAACTATGCCATACAAAGTATAGCTTAATAGTATCATGGCCACTTTGCCTCCCCAACCCAACCTTTACTATGGCCTCATTACTGCTATTTGATACCTGATCTATTTTGGAAGCAATGGGGCATTAAAGGTAACTGGCTATAGAGTTTCAAATAAAAAGAACATTTCCCGCAAGTGGGCGACGATACGTCATAATTGTCATCGTAAAAGGAAGGATCGATAAATCCCTTGGCGATAGGTTTCTAGTCCGTGTAAGGGTATGAGGCTCATGGACAGGGGCTCTTACAATCCGATGAGGAAAAGGTGAATATGTACGTGATTATAGGAATAGCGTTAGTGTCCCATTTGCAATAATGATTATGTCATGTGTGTTTTAATCAATGGTGTTTTAGTCAATTTTATTCGATGAGCATGCTAATGCAAATACACGTTCCAAATGATTTATCCATTTCCCCTGTAGTTTGTTAGCAACATAAACGGTTTGAACATAGTTATGACAGAGGTTATTGTTAAGGCGCTTTATGACATGTATATGTATACGTTTAGCATTAGCGAAATATACACATATCTATACGAGATTGCATAAATGGATATACAGCATACTATGTCTTATCTACTTATATAATAACTAAGCTATGTTTCTGACAGTACCCAGATTTTTTTCATTTGAAAATAGAATTTTACATTCGGTACCATGCTGAATTAAGGTATTTGAATATTCGCCCTTCCACGCCACCTGAAATTCTGATTTGCTTAGAAAATGGAAAAGGGCAAATCCCATTCGAAGTATATGCCAAAAATCGTATTTTTTCAATTTTAGATTTTAAATTTTAGAATTTTTATACTTTAAATAAAACTATGTTTAATCTTTCCATTACATCATTAGATAATACTCCAGGAGTTGATTTTGTATTTAGGCAGATTTGTCATATCAGGAGTTTATTCTTAATGCTATTCATGATAGGCTAAACAGGCATTTGCTCGCAAACTATGCTACTACTACTACATGTACTACTATTACTACTACTGCTTCTACTACTTCTTCTACTACTACTACTACTACTACTACTACTACTACTACTACTACTACTACTACTACCACTAGAATAATATAGCACATAGGTGAATAAATGTGATCAACCTTAATATGAGCTATTAACGATCTCAAAATATCACTTGATATAACGTATTGAATGATTTTCAAAGTATTCTTAAGCAGTCAATAATTAATGGTAATCATGCACTTAGAGGTTATTAGGGTTGATGTGATTCCAAAATAAAGTGACATTTTCTACTTGATGCATGGGGAGCAGCCCCAGAGTGGATCCCTTAAGTAACTCTGTGTGACGGCTGGTGAGTGGTCCCCTCTCTCAGGCATCCCCGGGGGGTGAATTATACAGCTCCAATCTGACAGCCTGACAAGCTGGGGTATGCATTTGTCTGTCACAGAAATAGGGCTGCCACTAGGCGATGTTGACATGACGTATGACCCTTTCCCAGGCATGTATAATTTCCTGTGACAACACGGTGGGCACTGTCGTATGTTGACACGATGTCTCTAGAGGTAAATCTATGTCCGCGACTGAAATGCTACAGAGCATGTATACTGACCACAGAGAGAGAGAGGGAGAGAGAATATTGATGAAATTTTGCGAGCAAAAGCATAGTTAGGATAGTATATGGAGAAATGTTAATAAGAACACCACCAACAACTCTCCTACAAATAGTTTTTAAAATAATTCCTCCCTCCCAAGTTATTTTCAAAAGTGTCTTGGATCCTGACGACAATTTCAAGAGGAACTCTTAAGCACTAATGGGTGGAGAAACATTGTCTTGCACATGTAAATGTGACCGTTTCGACATCTGTGTAAATCTATCGTTTTGGTTAACTCTCAGCATACCGTATTTAACAACCCGAGTGTGTGCAATCCCAGATGATCCCACAAACGTGCTTATATGGCCCAATTACACACGCTTCACCACGGAAGGCATCTGACCTTTTTGGTAAATAAGAGGCTTACCTAAAATGATTAATCCCGTGGTGATACATTTCCGTTTGTGGGAAGAGTTTGTCGTGTGATCAGGGCTTAAGCAACTCATTTGGTAACTAATGCCATCAGCTGTCATCCCTAGCCTTATAGAGGGGCTACCTGGTTTCTCAGCAGCCGGCAGCATGTGACAGGTATAGGAGGAGGAGGACGATGGTGACATATTATTCCCTCTTATCCCATCTCACACTGATCACCATAGAACACCAATCAATAGCATTACACCCTCGTGTAAAGACTTAATCACTAATTGATCTGTCATGCAATTGCCTGGCACAGCAAAATGCTCCTAAGTAGGCTCCAGCAGTGATGTAGCCTTGGCATGAAGGAGAAATATTGGAAGCTGAAGTGATGAATGCGTATTAGATATTACGATGGTGAAAGAGGATGATTGCATAACCATTTTCTAACCATGTCTAATACCGTAAATCAAAAGGTCTGCCTGTGTTGAAATGGGAATGGTAACCCGAACTAAAACTGTGTGAAGTATGAGTACATAGAACCATACTTTCATACATGTGACCATTATATCGTGAACGGGGTCATGTTGAAGTTTCATCCAAAGCCAGTTTCTCCCTTAATCGTTACACGTGTACGTTTCCTTCTACATGCTATGAAATTGGCATTACCCCTGCCTACATTACACATAAATGAGGAATGCAAAAGTGATCAGTGTAATAGATATTCAATATGCATAAATTCCAAAGACAATATAATATGCGTTGATAAGGAACGAATGAGTTTAAGTACTCAATTAATGAAGTTGTTCAATTTTGCAACTGTTTTTAAACATCTTTTAACGTTTTACATGGACTTAACTATGACTAGGTTGGAACTGATGGTGGGTGCCATAGAAAGATTGATTACTGCTAAAACTTTCACAAGCCATAGACGGGGATTGAATCCTTGACTCTAGCAATAATGAGAGACGTAGATATTAAACGCAATGCATTAGACCGCCCTGCCTTGGAGGCAGTTCCATACTTAAGCTTGCAGCAGCAAGTGGTATTTTGCTTGGACTCAGAACCTGATCCAATTTATTCAAAATAAGTGAATCCTGTGCTAATGTTAGCTCCAGTTGGAATGGAACAAGGCTTTATCAGTCACGTGCCCAACCCCCATCAACACAGAAAGCCATGCCTCACTACTCTGGCGTGCCGCTGGAGGCCCTCTCATGCCGTTTGTTAAATCATGCCATGATTAATACCAATGGCCAAAGTATACAGTTGTCACCAGCAGTTAACAGACATCCTTGTCCATCCTGATTTATCTCACCCGCCCTAACCGAGCGGTCTAGCACATCGTGGCCAGCCGTACTTTTGTGTTTCTATGCTTATTGACTGCATCTAGTAGTGATGCAATATCATACATCATATCATACATACATACAATATGTGTATATATATATATATTTCACTGAGATCAACATCCAAGAACTTACTCTGCGAGCCGAGAAACAACATGAAAACCTTCGGTGACAGATCGCTTAGTGCCTGTGCCCAAAACTATGGAATCAGCTCCCAGATAATATTCGGGCAGCTGGGAATGTGGCAATCTTCAAACGACAATTGAAAACACATCTATTCAAAGATGTATATATCAATTAACTATGTGGATATCAACATCTATCCTTTGACAATGGAATGTAATGCGCCTTTGAGCATGTTTATATGGAAAGGGCGCAATATCAAATGACAATATTTTTATTATTATTATTATTATGTATATATATATATATATATATATATATATATATATATATATATATATATATATATATATATATATATATATATATATATATATATATATATATATATATATATATATATATGTATATATAGATATACAGATATATAGGTATAGATATATATACTAGTATACCGGGTATATGACAACAGTAATAGAATAGAAAAACCCTGCTTGCCTGTCTGCCCGCCTGCACACATACATAGTTACATACATACACACGTATATATGCATATATATGCACACACACATACATACATACATACATACATACATACATACATACATACATACATACATAACAACATAAATCACTACTGGAGGTATCTGACTTTTTGTCAAATAAAAGGCTTGATTGACCTCAAATTACATCTATTACTTTTGTAGAAGGGGCTTATCCATAGCACCAGTACGCGTACAGGTATCTCACTTGGCGCGATAGATGTTAGAGTATAGATTACGTGACATTGAAACAACATTGTAAAGAATGTAGATCACGTTCCTATTGTTTTGATGACGTCACTTATAGAGTAATATATTCTTTCGCTACAATTCTTTCCCTCACTCCTGTGCAAATACGACAGCCATGTTTCATACAGCTTTATACAAAACATGACTTGCTAGCATCATTAATTATTCGCACGTGTCGTATCCACTCTAGGGGGTCCTTTATTTTCCAGAGTAATGCTAAACCGTCACATGTCTTAAGTTCCTCTTATAATTGACTGTTTAACGTTATGATATTGTTTACGTCAGTGATTGACAACTCCCTAATCATTTTCCACTTCATTTAATGTATTTGATGGGAAGTATTTCATTTCTCCTTTCCCTATAATATTATTAAAAATCGGCGCATGTTAAGTACTCAATAAACAAGACAGATTCATTAGGCCTAAAAAAAGTTGTTTGTTTCCTGTAACCCTACCCTAACAAGTTTTTATCAAAAAAAATCCCTACCCTAAAGTTTTTTCCGCCCTCCCAACTCCCAATCAACGTAAAACATGCATAAAACGCACATTTTTGACCTACCTACCCTATTTTTTTTCGGGCCGTTACAGGAAACAAACAATTTCTTTTTTTAGGCCTTACGTATCATGTGCATTTATTCATTTACCACCTCGCATACTCCGGTTTATGAGATATGCCCTTTCTCGCTATTTAAAAACCCAGGCACACCCGGACAGGGAGGGCGAAAAATTGGTGATGCCATTGTGTACTCTTTAGACGATTTATAGAACCTACTGTTAAGTCCATAGCCTATTTACGCGAGCAGTAAGCGTTTCAAGGTACAGTGCCGGCATTTAGTTCTTGCACTAAATACGTCGGCAGCCGGACATACTATTTGACTGCACTCCCGATTGCCACCCAGTTTCTTGGGCATGGATGTGACCACAGGTCCCTTACATAAAAACTGAACGTAGCTTTGATTCCCAAGCTACGTGAGTCATTGATGTGCTTGGCATATTTTGTTGACGTATTATTCGTTGGGTGTTCCTTACAACCAGGCACTGGCAGACGCCCGGTAGACTGGTGCAGAAATTAAATGTCTGTGCTGTACCAGCCAGGGGAGCATGTACTAATCGCTTACTTCTGTTCATTATACACGGTTTTTTTACCACGTCTTATTGTGGAGGGTGGTACGTGCTGCATTAGGCATATTTTGAAAAGTATAAAAAGCCAAGCTTCATCCAATTAAGACACGTGGACGTCAACGTTGAACGCCTTTGAGATTTATCGATAAGAACTGCTTCTTAATTCTTGAGGTCTTGCTAACATATCTGTCTTGCATTTCTCTTCATAAAACTGTCCTAGGTAAATCCACATTAATCTTGGTGGCTGATCCTATTCGAGGCCGCCCAATAGGTGACGCAATGCATCTTATTCTGACATTTAGATTATTTTCTCAGAAAACACATTCATGGGCCCCAGGTGTTCCTATAACTCATTCACTCCAGTACCTGCTGCCAAAAAGGCCAGGTAGTCTTGGTTATAACTGGTAATAAAAAGCAATTTTAAGAAAATGTTTTGACGAAAATTTTCGTCACGACCAATTGGACGACTCTCCTTCGAATATGTGTAAGTGCTATTCCTAAGCCTTTTTCAAAAGTTGCTTATATCCAGACAACTGTAATGGATGGCATCTGCAGGCGTGTGTGTGTTAAGTTAGCGCTATATCTCCGTTTAACCATTCTCATAAATCATGGTTAAACACGAGACACTTAGCCTGGTGGCGCGTGATGCCGCCCTGATGGCCTATTAGGCCTTAACTATTGCTAACATCTGACGCCATAATGAATTCATCCAAGTTTGCGAAAACACCGGATATTACCACAAAACACCGTGCCAGACCATAATGCTAGTGAAATGCGTTATACGACAGAGAAGATAGATATACCTAACTACTGCCATTTCCACAGGCATGTAGATTTCCGGTCTCAACATCTATGTGATCTTTATCAATTATGGTCAACGTATTTTCGTTTCACAGCAGCGAGCGGATTTTGCATCGCAGCTCAGCAAGAACAACAACCAATCTATTGCTTTGCTTATGACGAAATCAATCAATTAGAATGTGCAATCAATTAATATTGCAGCAAAACATATAAGCAGGATGTATACACGAGCAATTATAGGAAGGAGGTGAAACTTTCTTTACTCCTACTAGTTTTTGTTTAAGAAGACCCATAAAGTACCGAGAGACCCCGTAGTCTTTAAAGAGTTCCACTTCCTAGAAAAGGTTTCTAGTGTACATTTTACAATATGAACTCGTGTATACAACTGCAATTGAGTATATATATATATATATATATATATATATCAACCAGTACCAGAAGTGTAATTTGTAAATGTAAATCCTTTTTGTTTTCCTAAAAGTATCAAAATGTTTATTTATTGGTAAATTTCCATGACTGTTTTTTCAATTTCCTAGGAGTTAGTTATTCATGGTACTTTCCTGTCGTTTCCCTGTTTTTCTCTTTTGTATAAGGAATAGATAACCCACACTTTTAGTATATATTAACTTTTTTGTTTTAGGTTGCATTGAAAATATGTATAATGTATGCTTTTGCGTCTTTTATGATGCAGTCAATAAACATACTACTACTACTACTACTACTACTACTTCGTATTCTCCTCGATGAAATAACTATAATTGAAATAACTTGTTAACATTTGAGAACGACCTTTTCGCGAAATATCCTTCACTGGCCTATTGTCTCTGTGATGTGTATACATATCTATACTATGTTTACCCTCTACATTAAAAACACATTTTCAGGAGAAATTAGTTGTTCCCTGCTGACTCTTCTCCAGTCATTTTAGTTTTGGCCTGGAAATGAGATGAGGAACCAGCTCTTAACATTTCCCAACAAAAGTATGACAAAAGAACAGTTATCAACAATTTAATATATAGATAAAAATAGTATACGACTACCTAACTTCAAATGTGTTTTTATATCGTGGCATACGCAAAGTAAATAATTTTCGAAAATGTGACCCAATCACGGTCTACGAATGACAAATGCGGAACTGTGGTCAATTATTATTCATGAGCGGCTATAAAACAAGATGGGAAGACGACCAGAGAGGTGTAAAGAGTACTTAATTCCGCAATGTGACAAAATAAAGAATATTTCTTTCAATAGTAATATTCTAAACTATAAAGTTATAGTTGAACAGTTTTATTCAATCAAATAACTTGCAAAAGTTAAAATTTGGTCAACTACTCGAAGCAGATTACTGTATTCCAATCTACTAATAAACAGCATCATTGACTAGCGTAGGGCATGTACATTCTCTGAATGTTGCGCTTGACATCCACCTCCTTCCCAATACCAATTAGGTCGGGAGTGTGAGGAGAATGCAAATGGTTAGTGAGGGTATGTCGGTGGTTCGCTCCGGCATCCACTACAAATCCCAGGCCGCTTCCTATGTGGCCTGCCCTGATGGCCGTGTGGTCTAAGGCGTTGCCACTGACTGCTAGCTGTCTCTCACCGCTGTCAGGGTTTTGAATCCCGTCTGGGGCATGCGGAATGATTCCAGTAACGTGGGGTTAATCGATGGATTTCTCCGGGTTTTTTCCACCAGTTACTACTGCCTAGACATGCCCTAGCCTCAATATGGCAGAAAAACTGACAAAAAATGAAAATTCCAAATTCAGGTCTCAACTTCAACGCAGGCAGGGTATACGAACTGCAAGATCGCAGTTCGTATGGAATGCGATACCTTCACTTAACCCTACCCTCGAGAATACTCGTAGCATTAACAAATTACAAACAAATATGTAAATTTTATTGAATGACCAAAGTTCGTGGAGAATAACTAGGATGAGTGCAAATGACATGCGCTATAACTTGTCAATTTCATATCTGTTAGCCAAGCTTTCTAAACTATTGATACATAGGTTAGGTAGCCCTAAGGGTGTGGTCGCAGGGATATCTGTGATTGGTTATTTTTTTCATTGGAAGAATTGCCAAACGAAAAATAAGGGTTTCCCCGGTTCCTCCTCCAGTTACAACTGCCTAGACACGTCCTAGCCGCAATTTGGCAGTAAAACTGACAAAAAATTAAAATTCTAAATTCTGGTCTCAACCTGTTCCTGAGCGGTAGTGCAGGCAGGATCGTAGCATTAACAAATTACAAACACATATGTAAATTTTAATGAATGATGGATGAGTGCAAATGACATGCGCTACAGCCGGATTAATGTCTAACTTATCAATTTCATATTTGTTAGCTTTCTGAACTATTGATACATAGGTTAGATAGCCCTAGAGGTGTGGTCTCAGGGATATATGTGTGTTTGGTTATTTCTTTCAATAGAAAAATTGCCAAACGGAAAATAAGGGTTTCACCGGTTCCTCCTCCAGTTGCGCCTTCAGGCATCCTGACCAGACCTCGGGCCTTCGGCCCTCGGTCTGGCCAGGATGCCTTCAGGCGCACATTAAATACACATACTGCCCATGTGAACAGTCATTAAGGCTTCATTAAGGCTTTAATGATACAACATAATTTTGAACCGTATAATATAAATGCTCGGATACAAGAAAGTATAGCACTACACGTATTTGTCTAATTGTGTGTTAAAATTTGCTGAAAATCTACTCTTTCTCAAAATCCACCGTTATAAGTAAACGTAATTAAGTCGTTATTTGTAGCTAAGCTCGGGGCCAATTTTTCCGGAGCGCCATGTAGCGTTGAAGTGGTGAGAGACATGCAGTCGGTGCGCAATGCATATGAATCGATGATAAGGTTTTGGTTTGAGGTGGGAAAATGTATAAACCAGCTATACGTGAAGGTGGCCAGGAGCAGAATGTGTGTTGGCTGATTCTATTCTATTCTGCTTCAATCGATCATCAATCTTTTCCTAAATGATTGATCGCTAAGTTTTCTGATGGTACATTGACTACTACTACTCGATCTAGATCGGTCCATGCGATCTTTCTAAGATACACGAAGCTTACCCTTTATATGCTTATTTTGTTATTTTATTTCCTCATTATCTTCTGTTCACGTTTCCTGTTTAAACTTAATGATCTTCTTTTTTGTTTGTACTCTTTGTCGTTTATGTTTATTTATGTATTCGTATTTTCATATCATATCAATGATATGGTCAATGAACAATACAATACAAAACAATGCCTTGGACCGTTCGGCTATTATAGGGCACTCCTGTTGCTCGGTCTGTGATGCCCTATTACATATAAGGTTCCCTCGTTAAACTTCAGGTCAATTTGGATTTGGGAATTCGTCTTTTTTCACATTTTCTCCCATATTGCAAATAAGTCGTCACAAGCCAGTTGTAAGTGGTAGCACAAACCGAAATACCTTGCGGAAACCACCACCTATTCCCAAGTCACTGGCAACTTTCTCTCATGTCCCGGCTAGGATTCGAACCCGAGCAGAGTTGCAAGATAATAATCTGACAGTGGCATCATCATAGGCCTCTCGACTGCTAGGTCAGGCCCCCTTCGCGTGGTACAGGAATCGAGTGATACTGCTTTACTGCACTGATTGAGAACTATTCGCAAACTCGTCAGGTAACCGTGGCACTTGGTGTGAGCACTTGTAGCCAGGCGCCGCGGTGCAGACAATCAGAAAACGTGCGGCAATAAATCCTCTGCTTGTCTACACGACGACGCTGCACGCCGCTCATTACCCACGCCGCCGCCGCCGCACTCTCTCACTTCTCTGTGTGCACTGCTGAGAATATCATAATTCCAGACAGGAGGTCAATGTTTCCCAGTGTTTATGTAACTTAGGAGCTCTTGCGGAGAGTTACTTTTCTAACGCATGAAGCAAATGTAATTTTTATACAGGTGTTTTTCACTGTCAACATAGGTATGTTGCAATTTAAAAAAGTATTAGGTGTGTTAACACCTTTCTGTGTGTAATCATCCTCTTATGCCCTGTACATATGGTTGCAAGTTTATTTAACATGCGTTAAATTAATTTAAGGGTTTCCCCAATGTGAGAGCCGTCAAGCGCAAGGTGCGCCAAATGTTAGCAGTGTCTCCCAAAGCTATCATTGCTTTTTGCAAATGAAAAGCTTGTCAGCAATGACTCGGGGGGGGGGGGCTTCCCCATGTCAAAGCCGTCAATTGACCACGCGCAATGCACGCCCAATGCTTTCATTGTCTCACAGGGTATCAATGACAGTTTGAGATAAAAGTCATAATTAAAACTTTAAGGTTCGTGCCTCTGACTATATGTTTACCTTAATTTTGCTTTTGTATCTATGCTTTGCTGATTTCCTTTGTATCCTTACTTCTGTAACAAGAAAGCATTATTGTATGTTTTGTACGACGTAATAAATACATTCATCCTTTGTTTACAAATTATATTGATCTAAATTAAAATGCTACATTTCATTTGAAAATATAAGAATATCTGCAAAAGACTACATTTAGTACTGACCGAGGGTTTTAGATAATCTGCATGTAGATTATTCCTCAGATGGAAATAATGCAACCTGATGTTTAATACAGGACATGCCACATTTGCGCTCACTCTGTACGTTCTTGTTGAGGCGCTCTTGTGGTGCTGGAGCCTGGCGCTGGTGCATGAACATGCCCCTGCTGTCAGAGTCAGCTCTAATTGGTGCTGCAGGGAGACATCATATTTCACACCTCGACACCTGTGGCACGGCTTTTGAGTGATATCTTTGTGAGAGCAGACCCTAGGAAATGGCACAAACTACTGCAGAATCTTCTGAAATCATCGATGAATGCATAGTTAATAACTCAGACCGCCTTGCAGTAAAAGTCGTTTAGGACTATGCGGTGGCGAAAACGCCAAACGTTGCATAAACAGCGGGAGTTAAGTTGGGTGGGTAAAGATCAAAAACAGAGATCTTTTACAACAATCTCCCCGTGTGGTTCACAATGTTGTACGTGGAATCTTTGGAAAGAAGGACATACGTGAGTGCCATACCAATGACATTGAAGACATTTTTGAAGATTGACAAAATGGATCTTAAAGCCCATAGAAGCTTTACCTCGATGAATACCTAAATGCCATGTTAGACCTTTCTGGAATCATAACTTGGACATACGTAAGAAAGAAAAAATTGAGATGCATCGGATCTGGAAAAGATTTTTTCTAGAAAGTGAAACAAAAGGGCATTGTTTAAATTTCAAATTCCATAACTTTTGAAAAAAGTAACAATTGAAAATAATGTGATACCCTTGATACCCAAAATGCATGTTCTTGTTTTTTTATTTCGCAACAAACTGCTGCTTTTTATTAATTTCAAGATTTTTTTATTCATATCAAAACAAAGAATCACACTAACAATTTCATCTATGGTTTGGTTCCCAATACAACAACATTCATTTTTTCTCAAATTTTATGTTTAGAGTGGCAATGTTTTGGTGAAATTCGATATAGAGAGGGCCTAAAACATTCTCCACTTATGTGGTATCTTCTGTAACGGCCGGTCTCTTACTCTGCTCAGTGATGGCCTATATAGCCACAGTTGGTCTGAATAGGAGGAAGAGGGTGCTAGCTTTTACATGTACATATGAGAAAAATATCAAAATGGCCCTGATTTCACAAATCAACCCCATCAGCCATTTTACGGATTGAGATGGATTACTGATTATTCTTCGTAAAGGGCAACTGCGAGCGACTCACTTCTCAGTCGAGTCATTGACATGCATAGTATGTTGGGTGATATTCTTCAAGGTGGGAAATCCAGTTTGGAAGCTCACCTGAAAACTGATTGCCTTGTTGATGGCATCACACGCATCCAAACTACATCACTTTGATGGGTGCGGACTGGAAATGAGATTATCATACCCCTGGCGGCACTAATCCGCTCTAACCCGGATATCGACGACGGGAGCTTCATGGCATCGTCTACACTTCTATCACGTGAAGGTAGACAAGCCTACTTGTCGTTTTCTGTAATGCAACGTATCGATTACCGTAACATTCTTGTACATGTAGTCAATTGTTTCAACTTGTTATTCAGCAGGAATTTCCTAGGAAAGAAACGTCTTATCTTGATGATGCCAATAACGATGTAAAGCATCCATCTAAACATGCATGCATGCATACATACATACATACACGCGTGCATATGTACGTACGTACGTACATACATACATACACTCATGCTTGCACCCACCCACACACACACACACACGCAAAAGGGAAGGCTAGTTACATATCATGCATACCCAGCCATATACGTATCATCCAATCGGTCCAATGCCTATTTGAAGATATTTGTGAAGCCATTCATCTGTCAGCGTCAATCGCTTTACTAAATAGTCATTACTATGACGGTACAGTTATGATTTGATATACACGTATAGGGAAAGGATACTGGGATTGTCAATTTCACGCTGTGTGCACTACGAGAGAAAGGCAATGCATTGCATTTGCCCAGCGTAGAATACAACTGTGCAATTGCTTGACATGCATATCGTCGCATAGTAATAATAAGCTAAATTGAGAAAGTATCGATCGGACAAAATAGGATTACACAACAATCAGGATCTCGTAGCAGCTTGATTGCATAACAGGAACACTTATTTCTATATTTAAAGAAGAGAATGGTAATTAAGTGGAATGATTCCTCATTACCTGTTCCCACCATATGATGAAGTGGCAATTATAGAAATAATTGCTGATATTCCGATTAGATTGGTTCATTATATATGTATGAATATATATATATATATATATATATATATATATATATATATATATATATATATATATATATATATATATATATATATATATATATATATACACATACATACATACATACATACATACATACATACATACATACATACATATATATATATATATATATATATATATATATATATATATATATATATATATATATATATTTATATATATATATATATATATATATATATATATATAAATAAATATATATATATATATATATATATATATATATAACCTCGCTTTCCTCGGACTCACCTACCACAAATTTTATTGAATCTCGGACAAAAGCACTGGTCCCAAATCATTCATATCTACTTCAACGTGCAGGTGCCTGTTTCCTCGTGCACTATCTCGGACAAGTGAGTGTTGGGGAGCAGACTCGCAGCGCACAGATGCCTGTTGATTATACAAGTCGACATTATCCCTTCTAGGATCTCGACATTATTCCTTCCAATTTTGATGGAACGCTTTAGCAAGCATATTGGTACAAATGGGCGTTATCAATCACTTTGAAAGCTATAGTAGTTTAATCATACGGTTTTGTACGGAATAATGTGCAGTCATCATCTCTACAAATAAAAGTTCCTATCGCTAAGAGATTGAAAGCCAAGACTGTGAAGAAATTTCCTTGTCCTAATATATAACAAGCAGTCCCAAGCTTCTCTGACTGGAAAGGTGCCGTAATCAGATAACAGTAGGCATTGAACACGTGAACCGAAGTCTCACGCTTAAAATGTCTTCGCAAGAGAACAATGCATTTCACTTCTCGTATTTTCTCGTACTTAGACGGGAATTAGTGTCATTACCGTGCGTAGTTTGGCGAGGGATGAAATGGATGTGTAAATTTATTTGCTTGGAGGCTGGCAACCGAGGTCCCATGCTTAAAATTTCTTCACAGAGAACAATACATTTCACTTCTCGTATTTTCTCGTACTTAGACGTGAATTTGTGTGATTATCGTGCATAGTTTGGCAAGGGATGAAATGGATGTGTAAAGTCATTTGTCTGGGACCTGGCTCGGTCTCGAGGCATTTGGCTGTTGCTAGACAAGAACAGGGATAGTTTCCTAATTAGTTGACAAGTGTCTGTGTGAACTGATAGCTCTAATGGACGAGTGGGAATGATAAAAAGAGCAACAAGTCTTGACAGCAGTAACATAAAGCATTTTAAAGATATGGCGAAATAGATCAATGACGTTGTGCACTTATCACCTTTACCATTCAAAAGTGCATTGCATTTGAGGTATCTATGATATAGTTGACGACATTATACATGTACTAGTTAGTTGAGTTTTATACGAGGAATGTTAGTATTTAGCACATGCTCTTTTCTTCTAACCGGACGTTCCTTTATATAATCTAACTTTGTCTTTGCTACGTTAGTTATCAGGATTTATTGGTATACCTGTATTGAATATGATTTGTATGAAAGATTAAACAGTCAATAAACATGCTTTACAATACAATTCGTCCTCCTAATGTCATACAATACGTAACATAGGAATTCAAGACAATGCTAACAGTGTTAAGATGTGTTTCTGATAGCAATTCCTTTTTGATATCTTATAGTTGGTTCCATCCAGACAGTCATGATTCGCCCCATCCCGCCCCCAATGAAGTTTTGGTGTATTTGCTCAAATTTTGAAACTGCTTCGTATTTTGGGGAAGGGAAAGACAGCAGGATATGAACACATTTTGGTGTTAACAATGTTTTATGATAGTGATTTTACAGAGAGGATTAAGAAGTCTAAGAAGTCAAATTCTAATTATTTTTCTAATCTCATCCATTTTTATTCTAAATTTGATTTAGCAATGTTATCGATGTTGTTTATATCGAATTCTATTCCTCTGGATGTGGACTAAGTTGTCCGTGTAGATTTATTCTCCTCCCCCTTAATATATGACAGCGACCTTACCCTAGCTCTATCCTCAATGATTGAAAATGGTGTGTTATTTAATCCACTCTCTATGTAAAATAGAATCCACGCCATGATGTGCCTCACACAATGCTCCTCGCCTGTAGGGCAGTAACTGCGCTATTTCCTCGTGCTGGGTTAAGGAGCTTGCGGCTAAGCGGTGCCTTTATGGTTGGGCATGGGTCTTAACTAAGAGGATGAGGCCTACAGCGCACCTCATCTATCCCCAGCTCAACGCAACTTCCTACTGACGGAAGTGCAATATCCAGCAATTTGAAGACTAGCTACGGAATACCTTTGGCCATCCTTCACACTGCTTATTTAGTTTAAACACACGCAATTGATAACACGTTATAAACCCGGTGCAAACCCAGACATTGTGGTTGACGTAGATTTTATTATCTTGTTGAAATAGCGGTTATGAACTCACTCCCTGTAAATAAGTCAAAAAGTTCGCTATGATTTTGGGGTCAATCGAAATTTGGAGACATATTCTCTGGTATCCTCAGCCAGAAACTACCGAGTAGTTAGTAGGCAGTCTTGTATATCAATCGATTGACAAAAAGTCATGGTTGCAAATTTCAACACTTTTTTATTTCTTCATACGGATGTTTTTTTCATTAATTCAATCACACAATAAATTACACAATTTTCGTACAATAAACAATACAGGCATTCAATTCCAGCACCAGTCAACTGGACGTCTGTGAGTGCACAAAGTGGTTTAACAAACATCCATGGATAATATGTCAAAAATACGCCCAGCACATCAATGACACACATAGCTTGCGAATCCAAGCTACGGTCAGGTTCCCCATGTATCCATACCCAGGAAAGTGCGTGGACATTGGGCGTGTATTGTGTATTATGCCCGGGATGCCCACGCATTTAGTGCAGGAATTAAATGATGGCACTGTTTTATATGTTGGAAGTTTCCCTGTTTTGGGTAAATGGTCGGCTCGCAGACGGATTAAACGACTTTTATAAAGTGTTCTCCTTGCCGTGCTAAGAGTTACGTCTATCTCGGTATCGTCCCTCGTGTCTCCAACATATGAGTTGTCTAGTGTGTCCAATATTGCATTTGTCTGTTAGATATTTTTGTCTCAAACACTTGAGCCAGATAAAATCACTTGCCCCAATGTTTGCATATATCGTGCGAGTTTTGATCAGGAAATAGTGTCATCTTGCAAAAATGATACATTCATAAATTCTCTTAAGGCACTGCGTTGAATCTGGTTACCAGGGCGATTAGCTATATATGTCATAACAATTATGGTACAAGTATTAGCGTTGCTAGTGAGTAACAGTACTACTTAACAGTGTAAATGCTTTAACGTTTCATCGTGAAAACCGTTTATTAGAATTAGGGCTAGATGATAAGATAAGAAAATACAACGCATACATTAAAACAGCATCATCTTCTCTCAGTAAGTCACTAGGTAATCTGTAAAGGTCAAGTATTACTCTGATATAGCCTGCACGCTTTGCCCTTTTAGGAAACTCGGAGAATTCAAATAGAGTGACGTTTTTTACAACTTAGATAGAATGAATGAATGGCGTTCAGATACGTTCGAACCGTCCAATCAGTAAAATTGCAAGCCTATGTTTCCGAGAGAGAAGAAGACCCAGTGTGTGATTAGCACTGATTACGTTCATAGCTTTAGTGGAAGGGTGTAATTGGATTATCGCGTGCTCCACTAAACGGAACATTAACTTTCTACTAAAAGCAATCACCCAAACTGGTTCTATTGATGCGCTGGATCTGATAATGACACCTGTCCTTGTGTTTCCCAATCATTCCCTAAAATGGGAACATTGTGTTTGTACTACTCACTGCTAACAGAGCTATCGTGGAGACGTGCTGGTTAATGGTGTTTGAGTGTTAAGACCGTTTAGCAAATAGTTATGCTGTGAACGCGTAATGGCAGTAAAGCCTGGGGGCTGTACCACTATAACTCAACTGCTACTTGATGTCCGCGTCATTTACCATGCTAAAAGGATGATCTAAATCAAAGATTAGGTAGGAACTATGTGTTTTATAAGCGCCAGAGGTGAACTGATGTACATTCGTTCCCTCTCTACGAGTGCCCAGAGTCGTTCACCTTTTTGAACATAAACTGATACTGAAAAAAAGGAAAGATATGGAATGAGTCCAACAAGTCAAGCGTCTCGGAAGGAGCTTATATGATATTTAAGAGCGCTGAGACCATGATGCAATTGTTCTCACCATTTTCACCTACGGCTTTAAAACATGAAACATTCAGAACATCAGCTCGACAATCCCATATACAGTGCGGTTATCTTCTGTATCTTTTGATGTGGTCAATACCATATAATGCGTTTATATAATTCATTTGCGTTAGTAATTAAAGACTTTACTTTTCCAAGTGCTCCCGTACAAAAGGTTTTGTGCATGAAAAAATCGTGACATGAAAGTATCATGGATGAAAATTCATTTTCGTGCATGGAAATCTTACATATTGAATTTCATGCATGAAAATGATTTTTCCATGCATGAAAATGATATTTCCATGCATAAAAAATGAAAATCTCGCCCCTGGCATGATTTTTTCCGCCCCAGAAATGTTCATGGGTAGTTGGGCTGTACACAACTTCATGCATGGAATTTTCATTTTTCATGATCTTCGTGCCACAGTTTTTTCATGAATTAAACGTTTCGTACGGGTGCAGTGTCCCTGCTTGTCCACTACCGTGTGTTTGGAGCAAAAGGTAAAAGGGTCACCAATCTGGTATTGGCGAAGACATAGTTTAAGAAGACATAGTTGATTAAGATTGAGAAGACACAGTTGGCAATCATTTGTTAGCTTAGCTTTGTTATCTTAGAACTGCACGTATCCAATTTCAGCAGCCCTTTTACCATCGGATCCTGTCCTCTCTAGATCGGTCAACGACGAACAAGATCATTATCTATTCATTGAACATGTTCTGAAAACGTGAGCTCATTTAGGCATTGTGCACTAATTGCATTGGTTTCGAAAAGTTTATATTTGTTCAGGTGGGGATTGGAAACGACACCACAGTTTATCAGCCAATTGTCTTTCCGTATGTTTCCGCATTTAAGGGCAAATGCACCATTGGGATAACTTGGGCTCAATGTGTAGTGCGTCTAAATGCTTAAATTCATAAAGATTTAAAACACCAAAGACTTAAAAAGCTTTCTTTAACACAATTCTATACCTAGAGTTGTGTTTTTCTACTCGTACTTATAATCTGCTGCCCTATGTTAAATACTCAAGTATGTTATGATTAGTGTTCTAGACAATTTTTGTCTTAAGCATATTTTGGCTTTAGGTATATTTATATTCTTGTAAAATATGTTCTAGCTTGGCCGTAAGTATCATCCCACCTAAATTGACGATACCCGTACAAGTTTTATTTCTTATGTAGATATTTTGCGTTTTCCTTTGTTACCTAATTTATTTGTATTTTCGTTGTTTGAAATATGATTTTTGTATTCTATGATTTTGTACAACTCTAAGTACAGTCAATAAACATACAGTACAATACAAAGTGCTATATGGTACACAGCAAAAAATTACAGATGTCAAACGGTTGAATATTTCGAATGTCCGTTTGCTCTCCGTTTCCTGTTCGATGTATCGGACGACAAATGTTCCTGTGCACTATTTGTGCACTGGAACATTTGTGCACATATCGTCAACCGAACATTTGTGCACAAACGGTTGACAAATATTTTGGACGTCAGTTTGCTGTCCGTTTGTGCACAAACGGTTGACCTATATATCCGAACGAAAAGGAAAAGAAATTTCAATGAAAATCAAGAAAATAACACTTTAGGAGAGTGCAAACAATTATCACAGGAAAAAAAAGTCAAACATTGGTCCGATACGTTGGACAGCAAACGTTTTTTTAGTGCACAAACGGTTGCGTGGGCAGATCTATATCCGTTTGCTGTCCAAACATCGGACGTCCAAAACTTTTTGCTGTGTATAATAATTTTTATGACAGTTGTCCAACTTACAAATCCATTCCCAGTACCTGTTGAAGAGGAAATTGCAATTTTCAGTGAAGCCAGGGCTTCCCAATGGTACTGGGAATGGATTTGTGAGTTGGGCAACTGACATATACCATATAGCACTACACTTTTAGCAAAGGTTATCCCAATGGTGTATTTGCCCCTTAATCACCTGCTCTGCTGTGATGTGATTCTCGACTCTGATTGGTCAATAGTTATCAGACCACACTTTCTAAATGGGTGTGACTAATGATGCCTATACGTTATAGATATAGTAAATAATGATAAGTGCGGAGTGGTGATGTCATCGTTGATTTTGCACAGAGACTGACTAAAAGGGTATACATTATACATTGCGCTGCAGCTATTGTTTTCTATCTCACATGTCTACATTCAAATATTGCAGAGAACATTTTTGATTTCAGTGACATGATTTTCCTAGCAGCTTTGTCCGATATATGAACTGCCAATGTGGGGAGGGTTGAGATTAAATTGCTACCCCCAGTTTGTAGTTGGTGTTAAGAATGCACAGTCTCTATGTTAGGTAATTAGTTATTAAAGCCTTATTGACCGTTGCTGAGGACGATACGATATTTATCATATGCCTGGAAGCAGACAAATTGGTTCAAGGGCCGTGTCGTAGTGGATGCCCTTGGGACAATCTGCCAGTCTGAAGGGCTATGACATACATCCTATTGACTCATATATGGTGTTGATGGGGAAACATCCCCAAGAAATTCCATTTGAGTCATTGATTAAAATTTGGAAGATAAGCTGTAAACATATTGCGATTAAGTACAGGCGACGTTTATGGGAACAAGCTGAGGCAACATCTAGTCAGTTAACCATAACGTACCTGCGCTAAACGTATGTTTATGACGGTGCAGTAGTTATCTGCATTTAATTGTCCAGCCTAGGTATTGAATTTTGTATGTGTTATTTTATGATAAGTCAAGAAGAATTATTAACTGACCAGTGCCTTGTGGTCTAGTTTAAACCATTGGACATGGAAGGCTGTAAACACTAAGAGCTTGTTTTGTTTGCTTTTTGCGCATACATGTACTCTTCGTTTAAAGTCATTTATTATGTTAATTAACTTTACGTTCCTATCTTATATTCTATGTCTCTGTTGTATTTGTTTCCTAGAAAATGCTTGTATTAGATATGATTTTGTGAACTTGCAGTTACAGTCAATAAACATACAATACTTTACAATTGCCCTCTGCAAGCCTATAAGGTATTTATTATTTCCCCAGAAATAATAGATGACATTAAATGAATGGACAATCATCAATAAATATCATCAGATGCAATTTTTTTCATCATGAACTGAAACACATTCTGGTATTTCTAGATTAGAAAGCGCTCAAACAAGTATAAAATGTTATTTGTTTGATCAGTGGCCTTCTCAGTATGGCAACAGTATCATTATACTAAACCATGCTGTTTTAATCATCCTCAATTAAGTCCTGAAACCTGATATTCCTGGCAATATTATGCGGATCACCTGCTTCATGCATAGGTGCATCTAATTTATAACACGTCATCCTTATTTATTTCACAATCATTTCATAATGTATGACTGACTACCCAAAACCAATCAAAATAATGTAGTTAATTGTGGAATGTTGTGTTTTACATTTATTTTGAAGTGAACTAAGTATAAAAAAAGTAATTTGTTGTATTATGTGCGACTTTGGTTTGTATTAGAACAGAATACTTTCTTTTCATTTAAACTAACATACCATTTACTGGTCAGCTTTCTCGTATTCTCCTGGTTACCTATGAGACTGGGTGGCTGGGGAATTTCTGATTCAAGGCATCAGGTTATTAATGCTGCAATAGGTAACATCTGTTACCCCTTGCAATGGAGGATACACACATCCGAAACCTGCAGTTCATCCCTTAGTGACCTATATATTGATTTCAGTCACATGGCCTTCAATAAACTAATCGAATTTGCCTTTGTTGCGAACCAGAACATGCCACGAGAGACGTTAACGGTAGTTACAGTATTAATTGTATAGACACTTTATGGGGTTTTTGAAGGAGGCCTTGAGCTAACCTTGTTAGTTGGACAGAGAGACCTATGAACAGATATAGATAACTTTTAGGTTGATATGCAGAGATGATATAAAGCGACGTACAGACAGATTGTCCCTTTAGCCTTCTCAGTTGGTTTGATTAAAATATCGATTGAAAACCTCTAAGGATATTGTTATTTGCTTCAAGAACAGCCTAACTAAATATTGGTTCTTTACCGTTAACTTTCAAATTAGGACAATGGTGAAACTTTCTCCAAGTGAATTCCCTAAACGATTCGGCTTTTTGCATATTGAACATTCTTTCTCATGGCGAGTCCGCTTATTGAGGGGAGGGGGTCCCGTAGCTAACCATTCAGCTTTGTATATGAGCCAAACTTCATACCTACACTCAAAACATTCCCCCTTTCTCATTCCACACAACGTATATTTATATCGAACGTCTGTATTTGATATCAGCACTTGGCGCACCGCCATAATCGATATCATATGTTAGTCAACAGTGGATATATTTGATTTTTTTACTAGTCATTTAAGAGCAGGTGATAAATTCGTTACGCCCTTTTAGAAAGTGTCGTCCACTACCCACCCTAAGCTATTCCTATCCCACTCGTCTCCGTCTCGAATGATACGGCGGTTCCTTCGGCCAGATATCAGGCCCGACCACACTTTCTAAATGGGTGTGACTAATGATGCCTATACGTTATAGATATAGTAAATAATGATAAGTGCGGAGTGGTGATGTCATCGTTGATTTTGCACAGAGACTGACTAAAAGGGTATAAATTATACATTGCGCTGCAGCTATTGTTTTCTATCTCACATGTCTACATTCAAATATTGCAGAGAACATTTTTGATTTCAGTGACATGATTTTCCTAGCAGCTTTGTCCGATATATGAACTGCCAATGTGGGGAGGGTTGAGATTAAATTGCTACCCCCAGTTTGTAGTTGGTGTTAAGAATGCACAGTCTCTATGTTAGGTAATTAGTTATTAAAGCCTTATTGACCGTTGCTGAGGACGATACGATATTTATCATATGCCTGGAAGCAGACAAATTGGTTCAAGGGCCGTGTCGTAGTGGATGCCCTTGGGACAATCTGCCAGTCTGAAGGGCTATGACATACATCCTATTGACTCATATATGGTGTTGATGGGGAAACATCCCCAAGAAATTCCATTTGAGTCATTGATTAAAATTTGGAAGATAAGCTGTAAACATATTGCGATTAAGTACAGGCGACGTTTATGGGAACAAGCTGAGGCAACATCTAGTCAGTTAACCATAACGTACCTGCGCTAAACGTATGTTTATGACGGTGCAGTAGTTATCTGCATTTAATTGTCCAGCCTAGGTATTGAATTTTGTATGTGTTATTTTATGATAAGTCAAGAAGAATTATTAACTGACCAGTGCCTTGTGGTCTAGTTTAAACCATTGGACATAGAAGGCTGTAAACCCTAAAAGCTTGTTTTGTTTGCTTTTTGCGCATACATGTACTCTTCGTTTAACGTCATTAATTATGTTAATTAACTTTACGTTCCTATCTTATATTCTATGTCTCTGTTGTATTTGTTTCCTAGAAAATGCTTGTATTAGATATGATTTTGTGAACTTGCAGTTACAGTCAATAAACATACAATACTTTACAATTGCCCTCTGCAAGCCTATAAGGTATTTATTATTTCCCCAGAAATAATAGATGACATTAAATGAATGGACAATCATCAATAAATATCATCAGATGCAATGTTTTTCATCATGAACTGAAACACATTCTGGTATTTCTAGATTAGAAAGCGCTCAAACAAGTATAAAATGTTATTTGTTTGATCAGTGGCCTTCTCAGTATGGCAACAGTATCATTATACTAAACCATGCTGTTTTAATCATCCTCAATTAAGTCCTGAAACCTGATATTCCTGGCAATATTATGCGGATCACCTGCTTCATGCATAGGTGCATCTAATTTATAACACGTCATCCTTATTTATTTCACAATCATTTCATAATGTATGACTGACTACCCAAAACCAATCAAAATAATGTAGTTAATTGTGGAATGTTGTGTTTTACATTTATTTTGAAGTGAACTAAGTATAAAAAAAGTAATTTGTTGTATTATGTGCGACTTTGGTTTGTATTAGAACAGAATACTTTCTTTTCATTTAAACTAACATACCATTTACTGGTCAGCTTTCTCGTATTCTCCTGGTTACCTATGAGACTGGGTGACTGGGGAATTTCTGATTCAAGGCATCAGGTTATTAATGCTGCAATAGGTAACATCTGTTACCCCTTGCAATGGAGGATACACACATCCGAAACCTGCAGTTCATCCCTTAGTGACCTATATATTGATTTCAGTCACATGGCCTTCAATAAACTAATCGAATTTGCCTTTGTTGCGAACCAGAACATGCCACGAGAGACGTTAACGGTAGTTACAGTATTAATTGTATAGACTCTTTATGGGGTTTTTGAAGGAGGCCTTGAGCTAACCTTGTTAGTTGGACAGAGAGACCTATGAACAGATATAGATAACTTTTAGGTTGATATGCAGAGATGATATAAAGCGACGTACAGACAGATTGTCCCTTTAGCCTTCTCAGTTGGTTTGATTAAAATATCGATTGAAAACCTCTAAGGATATTGTTATTTGCTTCAAGAACAGCCTAACTAAATATTGGTTCTTTACCGTTAACTTTCAAATTAGGACAATGGTGAAACTTTCTCCAAGTGAATTCCCTAAACGATTCGGCTTTTTGCATATTGAACATTCTTTCTCATGGCGAGTCCGCTTATTGAGGGGAGGGGGTCCCGTAGCTAACCATTCAACTTTGTATATGAGCCAAACTTCATACCTACACTCAAAACATTCCCCCTTTCTACATCCTTTACCTACTGATTCACGCACTGTTCTATTATAATATGCCATTTTGATTGTGTCGATGTTGGCAAATTGGCAACGGTTATTTTTTGACAAAACTACGTGATTCACATTAATTCGTAAGTAGCATTGAAGCAATTTGGATACGCATGTTCTTTAACAAAATGCGATTAACGCTAGTTGATTGGCGATGTGAGAGGACATTAAATGTGGTTTAGAGGTACAATGGGCGCAACAGAAGTGAGTAAGTCGCACTGTCTCTCGCCGTCATTGATCCGCCCAGATCGTGCCGCTGATCTCATCTGGGCGGAGAATTTGGATCGCTCACGTATCTCCCCGCCAGCAGCTAATAAAATCATGCTAACGCCCATTCTCTATTGATTTTTCTTTTAGGTAGAATAAATTGTTCGTTCCGAAAAGGTCGTTACAGCCGCGGGAAGTCTACTTATCCATGTCTGAAGATCTTCGTGTCTTTTCAAGATAGCAACCGTACCACACACACCACCATGCTCCGCAATACAGAGTATGATCTACACGGCAAATCATCGGTGAGTAATGTTCTAAGCATCCTAAGCTGGACTCCTGCTGTATATATACATATATTTATATATATATATATATATATATATATATATATATATATATATATATATATATATATATATATATATATATATATATATATATATATATATATATATCCTATAGTTTGCACCATAAAAGAGATATACGTACAAAAATAAATAAAGTGTTAAAAGAAACATTGTCTTTTGCTGTTTATCAGATCAATACCCCGTAGGCGACCTATACAAAAGGTGACTGTCTGGGGAAAAACGGCCAAGATCACTTTTGAGCTTCAAATTTGTACAATGCATCTTATGCACAAAGCGCAATAAAAGCAAGCCAGAAAATACATTGCATCCTATTTTACCACCCCTTTTCTGTTGTGTGCTTCTATGTGTGGTCTTGTCTAAAAAGCAGTGATGAACGATGTATGTAAGCCCCTATATAACCTGGCATATTTTTTATTTGTCCTTTATTTGACAAATTGGTAGCTTCTATTAAATAACTTTCGTTGGTGAGTTGTTTTTTAGAGCAGTGTGCTGCGCTATTCACTCGGCAATACTATACGTACCATTGCTACTAGTCACTATGTAGCATGCATTGCACTTGGCAATACTATACGTACCATTGCTACTATTCACTATGTAGCATGCATTGCACTTGGCAATACTATACGTACCATTGCTACTATTCACTATGTAGCATGTATTGCACTTGGCAATACTATACGTACCATTGCTACTATTCACTATGTAGCATGCATTGCACTCGGCAATACTATACGTACCATTGCTACTATTCACTATGTAGCATGCATTGCACTTAAAGAAAATTCAAACGAAAAAGAGCGTTTGCAGAGAGATTTACTTTCGACATGCTTTCGATCAAGGTGTCTAGCCTATAAGAGGTGTATAACTTATAGCTGTGTTACGTAGGCAGGTTCCACTGTATATGTTAGCGGTACCTCAGGATAACGATGTCGTTAATGTAGCGTGAACCGCCTGACCGCACATGGTACTAGCACACTAGAAGGCAGTGCCGCCATAGATAACGCACCTTCACAGCTGCTGCTGCGCCACTTCTGTATGTGTAACATCACGTACGCTCTCTTTGAGGAGACGTGACGTGTGAAGGCGAGCATGTGCATGCATCCACCTGCCGCGAGGATGCTGCTCGTGATTGCACCTATATACACGAGAGGAAATGATAGTCATACGATGCCCCATTGAAATCCATGCATCAATGACTGTTGACCACTTTGTGGTGAGACTAAGGAATATATATATGTATATATATATATATATATATATATATATATATATATATATATATATATATATATATATATATATATATATATATATATATATATGTATATATATATATATATATATATATATATATATATATATATATATATATATATATATATATATATATATATATATATATATATATATATATATATATATATATATATATATATATATATATATATATATATATATATATATATATAGATAGATAGATAGATAGATAGATAGATAGATAGATAGATATAGATAGATAGATAGATATAGATACATATATATATATATATATATATATATATATATATATATATATATATATATATATACATGTATACATGTATATATATATGTATATGCATATACATATACGTATATGCATATATATATATATATATATATATATATATATATATATATATATATATATATATATATATATATATATATATATGGTATATGTTTATATATATGACAGCTTGGAGGAAAGAAAATTGAAACGGGGATACTTCCTTACTTGGAGGAAACGTTTAGCTTAGGAATGTATTTACGTAATTTATGAATGAATTGATTATCAGTAACATATTGCGTCTTATATAACACCTTTGGCCAATTGTATTAGTGTCCTTAGTATCAGCTCATCCAGTGCAGGGATAAGTGTGTGAATACACATAGAATGATCATATAAAGGGGTTTACGTGGATTAATAACAGAGCAGGCGAGAGCTAATTGCTTCCAGGAGTTCCATTTGTCCTGGAAGTCTCATTAGTTAAGTTACGCGATACTTATTTATGAAAAAGGCAATTTTATACGAGGTCAAAATATTAATCCGGATAATTGGTGTTCTTATGATGGAGTTCCGCTCATTATACCTCTATATCCTGCATTTTTGCTTTTTATGATATCATAAAGTCTTTTTGAAATAAGAACTGCATAAATAAACTAATATTTTAGAATAAAGCAGCAAGGTGTATTTTGAGGCAAACGGCGTGTGTGTATATAATAAATATGTACATGAAATATATGTATATATGAAAACCTTACAAACTATTTTGAGGATGAACGATGTTTTGATGTCGTTTAATATAGTCCAGTTTTCAGGAGATTATCTCTTTCACAAATGAAAACTATTAGAAATACCTTGCAGAATTTTTGGTCCATGCAGTGGTAAAAGGGCCAATGCTAGTTCTGTAACATTCTTCTTATGGCTAGTATCCATTGCTGTGAAAATACCTCGGGCTTTTCCGAAACCATGGCGACATTCACCTAAATTAGATTTGCTTGTAACTCAAGGTGCGGCGCGTTATGTACAGGGCCATGTTGTGGAGAGTAGATGCCATCAATGTGAGTTCCTAAATGTGTACCAGTGTCCGGGGAATTGTAATAGAATATATCACGGGCATGGTTAGCATATATGGATGTACCTTGACTTCGTCAATGGACTTCGCCAATAGCTCATCATCCGAATTTCCATATTCGGGATTATTCCTCAGACTACTCCCAGCCTAACACCATCTACAATGGACACTGCATCGCATTGTTATGATATAAAGCGGTCAGATCTTGGATACGAGAGGAAAGGTGGTATTAAGCTCTAAAGCATCTCAGAAAATGAGATGCCCTGAATCAAACTTGAAGACTTTTCAGGATTACTGTACATCAATTAAGTATGGCGTGAACATTATATAGCGCAATTACGGTACTGCCCTGGCTAGTGTGATCTTAGTATAGCGGTCAACGGGAACAGCAGCAGCAAGTTCAATTAAGAATTTCATAAAGATGGAGATTTTATAATAGCGTATATGGGCAGAGCGCTATTATCGCTATATTATTGTTCCTGCTATACTTAAATGATTTACAGTATTCCGAGTAGTCAGAAGTGCGGATCGTATAAACGAGATAATATGAAGATTAATAGCATATAGCATACATATACGAAGCAGAGTATGGTTATTAAAGATCATTGAAAGAGGTGAATACATTTATGCATCCATTCAAGCAGGTGAAGGCCAGTACGTAAGGGAATGGAATTGAAATTTGAGTATCCTCACCAGTAAAAGGGACAGAGTAAACCGGGTAAACTCACTGAAATACTAAGTCAATGCTGTGACGGGATAATGGACACGGATTGCGCTAGTCTACTGGGCCATTGAGGCTGCCACTTCCTCGTGCGATCTAAATCAATAAACAAATCATAAGAAAGTGCTGTCAGTGCTTCAACATCGACGTCACCTACTTACCTTTCGTGACTCTGATAAAGTAATAAAGTCTAATCCGATGCAAATGTCAATCCCATTTGCTATTTCATTTTATCATGGGCTATATTTAGTAACAAACTGGCAAAAGTTCGTCTGCCAGTTCATGGGAGTTAACAGCATGTGATTTGGCAATCCTATGCTATTAGCTTAAGTGGGAAGGAGAAGAGCTCGTACAGCGAGCCTCTCTCCATGGTACACGAGCATGCAATATATAAATATATATATATATATATATATATATATATATATATATATATATATATATATATATATATATATATATATATATATATATATATATATATATATATATATATATATATATATATATACTGTAGAATGGCTAATTTTTTCGTGAGTTTTATTTCCCCGTTTTTTCCGAAAGCTTTCAACCGGGAATAAACAACACAGAAAAAACAATACAGTACATGTCCGGACTTTTTAAACACGCAGAATCATTTTTTCAGAATCATGTTTTAAATGTATAGTGGCCTTACCCTTGTCCTTACCCATTTATATTTACTCTTTGGTATACTAAAATTGAAAGTTTACATAAAACGGGAAAATTAGAAACGGAAAAAATGAATGTCCTCTCTTCGGAAATATTAGAAACGGGAACACCCAAATATGAAAAATTAGGGAAATTGTCACACGGAAAAAAACATTCTATATGTACAGTATATATATATATATATAGATAGATAGATAGATAGATAGATAGATAGATAGATAGATAGATAGATATAGATAGGTATATAGATTGATAGATAGATAGATATGGAAGCTCCCTCGAGGTCAAACTATCTGGCTGGCTCTCAGCCAAGTAGCTCCAGTTAATTATGAGGGAATCAGGAACGCTAACTCCTAGTCACTGTCACCATGCCACAACTTGATGAGGCACTTTGAAAATGGGTATTGAAATATTTTACTATCTATTCACTGTCACAAGCTGTCAGTATTTATATTGCCTTTTTATTTTATTTAACCTTATATATGTTTTGAGGGCCCTGTGACTACCTGTGGTGGAAAAACAATACGATGACGCTTATGTATTTATAGATGCAATACAAATATCTCTACGAGAATTTTAGAAAATCGAAGTCACTGGCAACTCCACAGGCAAGTATTCTGCCACAGGGTATCCTGAGAGCGTCCTTATTCCGTTAGTAGGTGCGACACAGTGCGTTACACAACTCGGCCATGGGGCCAACCCCTTGCACCGATGATGGCACATCGCTTATACGTTTTAAACATTTCACAGCAAGCATATTTTTCACGTGCACATATTAAATATGCCTATCATGTTTCACCGCAAATTATGGAAATTCAAGAAGTATAGAAAAAGGCTAAACCAAACGTGGAGTGGAATAGATGCAGTGCGAGATGCCTAAGCAGGACGACGTCTGGTCGGGTAGCGCACATGAGTGGCTGTGTTTAATTTGGCTTGCTCTGCCGGCGATCTTGTTAGCATTGGCTGCTACTGGGCTATCCAATAAGGACTTTATGAAGAACATCCCGTATTAAGTAGCAGTCAGCGTGGCGTCGAAAGGCCTGCCCTCTCCCTCTCTCCCTCCATCTGAACCTCATTTGCTTGAAATGATGATATTATTTTCTTGAGTTGTGTTAGCAATAACTGATACACTTTTTGCTGATTGATTTTCGATCTTACCATTTGCGGGTGTAGCTTCTTAACTGTTGATATTGTTTTGCTGCCAATCGCGCTTAGTCTCTAGATGTCTGCATTGCCTGAAGATGTCATACTGATGCTCTACTTATATCATTATTTACTATTGTATTTATCTTTGGTTTGCTTTAGTAACAATATCGTTTGTGATTTACTTTTTTATATGTTGCTGTATTGTTTATGTTATGCGTGTTGTAGTAAATGCACATATACACATACTAACATACATAAATGCATATTTCACGTATACGATCATATATATATATATATATATATATATATATATATATATATATATATATATATATATATATATATATATATATATATATATATATATTTATATATATATATATATATATATATATATATATATATATATATATATATATATATATATATATATATATATATATATATATATATATATATATATATATATATATATATATGATCGTATACGTGAAGAATAGTTATCCTTCTAATATATGCAATCGTTCCTTCACCCGTTCCATATTTTCGCCTTGAATTTGCTATCATGTAACATGGCGTTTGATGGTATGCGATCTACTTTGTTTACCATCCGAGAAAATTAAATCGAAAAGTTTTTTTTTCTATGAACGAGGTATAAATTGCTTGAATAAATACAGCATCAAAAGAACGTAATCTATGTGATAGTAAAATAGAACGTAGCATAATTCATGGTTTTAAGAGTTAAATAAGGAAACCAAATCGCCGAACATTAATTCTAGAAATACGTTATTGTTGTTAGAAAATACGTTTTGAAAGTGTTGATCAACACTTGGTTGATGCGCTGCACCAGCCGTCAATAGCAGACTTCCAGAATGCGTGCCCATGCTGCGTATCTAGATTACGTCTATTTGAGAATTTTGCTACGTCTTGAGGCGATATTCATAACTTCCGTTCCGTCTGACTGGGCATAGGCAATTATCTCAATACTTTGCAGCGGTGTGGTTTTATTAGCTTCCTGAATATTAATGAGCCTCGCAGCGCTTATTCTATGTTCTGCGTCTCAGAGGAGCTGTTCTAGAAGCCTGACAGTGAAATTTCAAAATAACTATCAACCAACAATATTCGACTCTAGCTCTTCAAAAGAGGCGAGCTACACGTATATCAATAGGTTACTGTATACAGCAGCTAATTAACTAGCTATGTTGATGAACAAGTTTCGTATGTGCTTGTCAAAATGGCTCAACCAAATATTTAAAAATGGTATGTTTAATACAGATTGATTTATTTGATTTTGATATATTTTTTGATATTTTCTGATTTTGCATTAGTTCTTGCATTTCTTTCAAAGGCGGTATCTTCATCTTTGTTTAATCACTCACAATTTCCCATTGTAAAGCAACTAAAAAAGCAGTGATATCTGGATGTGTATCCGTATGTGTTTGACGACGTACGATAAAAT